>CM051823.1:31380000-32601250 GCA_028451465.1 Erethizon dorsatum
AGCTTGTGTATAGTACCAGGTATACAATGCTCACAAATCCTTTCTACAGGCTTTACAATGATGACCATTTGACTGATCTCACTTTTTTGATATGTCCACAAGATGAGAAAGACACTGGGCTAGAAATCAGTTCTCCAGAGTCCCGAATTTTACAAAATCATGGGAATTATGTAAGGCAGATAAACAAGTTATTTAGCAAATTGACTCAGATGCAGTCAAGATCTCTTGTAATACAATTTTAAGAGCTTTTCCAAGACCTTCTTTCCTTAGTCCAACTGTTAAGGCTTTGCTTATATCCCATGAGCCAGCCTTGATAGGGGACAGTGTGCATGCATATGAAGCTCTGGATGTCCTGAACGGCAGGGTGACAGTCCATGCTGGCCTTTGATGCATCATCACCTCTACTGCAACTTAGTTGATCGGTCAGTGACTCTCAGTCTTCAAAATGGATCGAATCACACTGGCCTTACCCTAGCAAATATTTCTTTTTGTGCTGCAAATATCCTTCCTTCTCTCCCTCCCTCTCTTCTTCCCTTTCATCTCTCCTTCCTTTCTTCCTATTTCCAGGTTTATTTCACTTGAAGACTAGATTCTCTTTACTTTTTATTTATATATTTCAAGTGTTTGTCATTTATTATTTAGTCTGTGTTTTCATTGAACCCAACAGAATTGTTAAATATTCTTATTAAAATAGCTCCCAATGCCACCTGTCTTGTTATGACAACAATTTCTTTATTCTACATCAGCATGCCTTTCTGTATGCAGTTCAGAACAGCTTTGCCTTTTGTGCCTGTGCGAGCACACTGAAAAATCATATAACAGCGTTGAACTTGTATCTAGCACTCCATGTTTTCAAAGCATGTTATGATTATTGATTATTTCTTTTACACAATATCCAAGAAAAGCGGTCTAGATAGGTGGAAAACACTAATTTTATTGACGAAGAATAGAGACACTACTATTTTGTCCAGTGGTCAGCAACTTGGTGTAGAGCACAGTGTATCTCAGGAGGTGCTGGATTCCACTGACTGAATTCTTCACGAGGGAAGCCTCGCCAGTCAACCTCAGTGTGTGGAAGACTGAGCAGACAAAGTTTGTATCCTAGAACCAGACAAACTAGGTTCAAACCCTGCCTTGTCTCTCCCTCATGGTGTCACCTTGAACAGGTCAATGAAGTTTTCTGTAGATCAGTTTTCCAATCTGTAAAACCAATATAGCTTCCTCAACATGTGGTTATAAGAATGAAGGAGTGGTAGTTGTCTCAGATTAGTACCTGACAAAAAATATATATTCAAAAAATGTCACAGTTTTCAATGTGCTTTGTTTTTTAAGTTTTCTTTCCTTTTCAGCATCCTCCATGGGCTGATTTTTTTTTTTTTTTTCATATAGGGGTACCAGGAGTCGGACTCAGGACCTCGCGCTTGGCAGGCAGGCGCTTATGCCACTGAGCTATCTCACCAGCCCCCATGGGCTGATATTAATGTTTAGTGCCTTTTGGGAGTTGCATTCATTTATATTCTCCAACACTAAAACTAAGCATTGTTTTCCTCTAACTGATCCATTTTTTAAAATAATTTAACAATGATGTATCACAAGGTTTCTCTTCCATGACAAACCCAAAGTAAAACTAATTTAAAGAGCAAAACAGAAGATACATGATAAGGAATAGAGGGGTAGACTTTTTGCAGATAGCAAGGGGATCTAGGGATGGAGGGAGAGGACAGTACGGGGAGTGGAAGGGGGAGTAAAAGGGATTAAGATGCAATACGTGCATCTACTAACTCTCCGGGGTGAACGTATTCATTATGTATTATAAGCATGTACTTATAAAAATATTAAAAAATAATTTAACAATGATTTTCTGCTCCTGCTTGCAATCTGCCTTCATACTGCCTGCTTTCCATTAATTACTCTCTCTGTACATGTTGCAGTGAGGGTAGGGAACCCTCATTCATTAAAGACATGTTTCCCGAGTCTCTCTTTTGTGCTACAAATTGTCCTATGGACAAGGGTGCACAGGACAGACAAAAATGTCTGCTTCACCTGGAGTACAACCATTTGTTATAATCCCAAGGAATACATGACAGACCTGTAGCTACCTCCAAAATTTCTTCTTCCAGAAATTTTAAACACTTCAGTGGAAAAATGCTTTGCATTCACTGTAATTTCTGCCTGGAGATAGGAAGCTGTGTTCTAGGTTTAGAAGATGATAGATCTCGGTGCTGCAGTTACACACACACATTTATATTTTTCCCATAGGCAAATTATCCAGATTGATTAAGACTAATAGACAAATTGCAAAGATTGGTTAAAACTAATCAGTGAGTTCATATTGTATGATAAAAGTGAGATGCATACAATGAAAATGTCACTGGATAGCAGATGCAAATACGATTACAGATAATTTGTAAGATTATTACTAACGCTTGTCTGTTACAGACACAATTGCATTTCTTTTCCTCACTAACATCGCTTGTAATATTTTGGTATAAACTCTACTTTGTTATAAATCCTTCCCTCTCCCCCTCCATTTTCACCCATTTCTATAGAATATCCTGATCTTTTCAGTAGTTCCAATTTCTTATCTTTAAAAAAATAAATAATACATTTCTCTAGATCAAGACAAAAAAGTCTTTTTATATAGGTCAGCTTGAATTCTTCGGAAATTATACTTTCATTCTTATATTGCTTTGAAAGTGAGAAACCAGGGGTATGCATAATAAACCACATATCTTCATTGATGTTGTGATTCTTTCTTTCTATACAGAGATGTCTATATTATCTTGTTACAGTTAACAAGTTATACTATTATTTATTTGAGCTTATGCTGTATATTAGCAATTACCATAAACATTTTAAATGAATGGTATTTTCTTTCCACATGAACACAGACGTGAGCATTCCTATCAATCCTGTTCTATAAAGGTGGGACCTGAGATCTTGCATTTGTAGGTGGTGGGATGATTACTTCACTCTGGACCTGTTTAACATTATAGTCTTTACTTTTAAACACGGTACCACATGGCCACTCAATGATACCTATTTATAAAAATGTCTGATGCTTTCAGCAAAATTTCAAGATATCTCTGAGTCATTCAGACATTTTTTTGTTTTGTTTTACTTATCACACAAGTTAGCTTAGAATTTACGGTTTTTATTTTTTTGATTTGTTAACAGCTCTACAGATAATAGGTCGAGAACACCTAAATGAATTTTTTAGCAGTCCATGAATAAGAAATTGTAACATACAGTTCAATCAAAATTCATATGATTAAAACATATGAGAAAAATATTTTATAGCTACTTCCCTTAGTTATTTAATTTGAATAATGGTTAAAATAAAAACAGAATAAATTTATTTATAAATTATATGCTTTTGGTTAATCTTTACTGAAAAGCATGTACAAAGTGGATACCTGTATCAGTTGGTTATGAATGCAGAAATCATGCCGTAAGACAACTTCATCAAGCTAGAACTTCTCCGTGGATATAATCAATACTAATAATGACCTATCAACATGAAAGATAAGACTTGATACTTAATCCTCTATATCTGTGACAGTGTAGCAAATTAAACAAAAGCAATGATTAATTTAGCATTCATAATTTAAAAACAGTTACTGGTATTTATAAACTAAAGATTACAATACACAGGTTCCTTGAGGAACAGTAGAAGACCAAAAGCTGGTCCTTGATCTTGACCTAGTCTCTTCTTTTCCCATTGAAGAAGTTTGTTCCAGCAGAGGTAAAAAATCTCCCATTTCTCACTTTAAAACCCTATCTGTCATACTCATCCTTACTTCTTACCTCTGGTCTCCATAGATAAAATATCCCTGCTCCCCTTAAGACAACCTTCTCTCTCTGTATTTGATCCTTTTCCTCCAATCCCCTGTGAGACCTCACACTATCACTCTTATGCATTATAAATTTGTCTTTACTATTGCCTTCTATCTTCTCCACAACAATAAGATTGGGCATATTCTATCCAGAATTTGAAAAATAAAAGACTGCCTAAACTGTTTCAAAATTCTATATCTCACTATTATGATAGTAATGGTCTCTCTCCTTTCCTTTACTACCCAGATTTTCACTGTTCTCTCTCTTTCTTCATCTTCTAAACAACGTTCACATGACAACTTTTTAGTTGTTTTAATTTTTTCACTACCCCATAGTCAATCATCTCCCTCGGCAGATTCACTGCTTGTCAAATTCAAAGGATAACTTTGAGTCCTCATCTGTCTTGTTTCTCTAAGGCTTTCAGGACTCACAGTCACTCTGTCTCTCTTTACCATGGATGACTCCAGGCTTGCCTGTTTCTGCTCTCTGTCTATTGTATGCAATTTTTTTCTTTAGCTACTTCCCAAAGCTAAATTTCTCTAGTGTTTGGCCTCTGTCCTTCACTCACTCTTTTTCACTCTCTTTCATCTTGAATGGTCTCAAAAATTCTAGACTCTGATCTAAAACTAAACTAGCACCAGATAGTAATCATTATCTCTCCATTTCTATATTTATATCTCTGTTATTAAGGAGACTTTTAAAATTATTTTCATTCCTTCATCCATATCTCAGTGAACATCCACTTTCTATATCATTTTCCCCCTAAATATTTCTAGAATTTTTGTTCCTATATCTACCCTTATCTTTATTTAGTTCATACTCTTTTTACCTCTTATGTGGAAATTTGCCTTGCAATTGTTCCACTCAACTCCTTCAATGTCCCTTCATTACCATTAGTTTGGTTACTCCTTACCTAATTCTTTCTAAACTGCCACATTTCTGCTAAAATTATGTCGAGAGTACCCTACTATCAGGAGAATGAAAGTGGAATTCTTTTGTGAGTGCTCAGGGAGACAGCTGGCAAATGTGGGTTGCATTGCTTGCCCACAAAAGTTGCGGTGATCTAGACTGCAGGAGGGATGAGAGGAATGGGTGGAAACTAGACCTCCTCCTGATAAAAGAAAAAAGTACAAGAAGGAAAACTACAGAAAGGATTGTGGAGGCAGGAGAAGTGAGCAGCCCCCCAAGTTCCCAAGCTGAATAAGTAGAGAAAGTCTTCCTTCCTAGAAGATCCTATTCACATACAAAGGGAATTTATTTTTTTCATGGCACTGGGGATTGAACTCAGAGCTTTTACACTGAACTGCATCCCCAGGCACTTTAATTTTTTTTTTTTTTTTAATTTTAAAACAGGGTCTTTCTAAGTCACTAAGTTGCCAGAACTGGGCTTGAAACTACAACCCTCCTACCTCAGCCACACAGACTGCTAGGATTACAAGCCTGTACCACTATGCCCAGCTACAAAGGAAGTTACTGGAAAAGATATTGTAATGTTCTTTGTCAAGATATAGTTTTGGATTGTTTTCATATAAGATCCATTGGCTGGGCAGAGTAATCAAAAGGTCCCTGTGACTTTTAGAACAGTTATCTCAAAGATTGCATGTGAAATTTACCCTTAGCAATGTGGACCAGTGTAGCAGGTGCCTCAGAAAAAAACTACATAAGTGATAAAAGTTGCCATCTCAGAACACAAATGCAAAGAAATAATGAGAAAATAAATAAGTGAAAGGCCTTGAATAGCCATGATATATGTTTTAAGACAAAACAGTAAGGTCATGGCATATAACTAATCAGAGTCTCTCAAAGATGATATTAACTTATATCCATAATAATTCTATGCCTTAGCTATTTTCACAGCTGATAGCATAATAACAGTACATCACTAGAGGGAGGAATTCTGTGAGACAAGACGCAGCAAGAAGTGACATCAGAGAACAAAGGCTAGGATAGATAACTGATTAGGTGTAGGAACTCAAGCGTTGTAAACTGGAGATGTTAGTGTAGAGGCAACAGCTTCTGTAATATGGGCCTTGTGTCTTTTGTGGAGTTTCTATTATGGTGCAAGAAAAACAAAAAACGAGATTAGAGTTAGCAATGTCTCTGTTTTAGGCCTAACTCCTTCAGTTACTAGCAATGGGATCTTAAGTCTGGACACGTACTTTCTTGGTCCTCAATTTTTTCATTTATTAAGTCTTAAGAATAGAAGTTTCTGAATGTCTAACATATTCAATTTTAATATTATAGGTATAACAAACAGGCCATTTTGTAAATAAATGTTAAAAAGTAGTAGTTTATTTCATGATCACAATTACCCTTGATTGTTGCCATGGTTTGGATAAGTGTCTCCTAAAGGCCTGCAGGTTAAAGGGCTGTCCCCAGCCCATAGCACGATCGGGAGGTTGTGGAAGCTTTAAGAGCAGGGCCTGAGTGGGAAGTCTTCTGGTTGTATGGGTGAGTGCCTTTGAAGGATATATTTGGACTCTAACCCGTTTTGTTCCTTTTCTTTTTTTCTTTCACTTCCCAGATACCATGAGGTGAGCAGCTTGTTCTCCCATGTGCTCCCTACTGTGATGTGCCAGACCAACACACAGGCCTAAATAATGCGGCCAATCAGTCAAGACTGAAACCTCTACAACCATGAACCAAAATAAACCTTTCCTCCTTTTAAGATGGTTTACCTCCAGTATTTGTGCTAACAAAATCATCTAGTGTATTTTAAATTAATTACATTGTTTAAATAAATCTGCACTTTCTAGCTTCACTTTCCTATCTATACTTTCTACCTAGATGATTTCATTCAGTCTGTGGCTTTAAGTATCAACTATTTCAGATTGATGCAAAAGCTGGTAGGTATTGATCCTACCTTTCAGAATGTCATAGTTGGAAAGCCATTACCATCTGTGTGTAGACAGACTCTCAAACTTCATTAGCTTAAAACAGAACTCTTAATTGTACACCCAACCCCGTTCTCTATCTTACTGTCCCTATTTACCCACTAGTGATACTCTATTTTGTTGTCCAAATAATCTAAGTCATCTTTGATCTGTTAACCACATACCCTGTATCCAGTTTGCTAGCAAGAATTGTTAGCTCTATATGAAAGTCATCTTGAGTCTATCAATTTCTGTCCATTTCCAGGGCTGTCACCCTAGCCAAAGCCAGCATCATTTTTTTTACAAATGTTATTAGCGTAGCTTCCTAATTGCTAGCGCAGCCTTTCAGTCCTTTCTCGCTTAGCACCCAGAGTGCTAGTTTACATTTTTTAAAACTGTAAATTATATCAAGTTTTGTTTCTACATAACCCTATCTGTTTTACCTTTGTCTTGGAAGGCTAGGCAAACTTGATTTTGCCTACTTCCCTAGGACCATTTTCTGTGTCCTTACGCCTGATTATTTTCCATTCACAATGGCCTGCCCTCTCTTTTTCAAACACAGGTAGCCTATGCAAGCATCATTATGATTGGCCAGCCTGAATGATATATTCACCTCTGCAAAGGGAGGATGAGCCCAGGCGATGAGCAGAACCATTAGAATCAAATACATGTGGAGAAATAGTTAAGGAAGGAGGTAAGACACATAATCAAAAAAAGCCAGCTAGCTATTGCAGTATGAACTCGCCTGATTTTTTCATCATCAACGTTTGGTGTACCATCAAATACTTCGTACATATTATCTGAGTAAAATAGATTATATTAAAAAATCTTCCCTGTTTAAAATTATATTTTGATTCAAAATTAGCAGAAACAGGCACAGCCAATATAAGCTTCTAATTAGATACTTAAGTGGGCTGATATGGTCCTAGGAAATTATAGTACTTAGTCCTGTCAAAGGACCATCTAATCATTGTTGGCCAGTAAAACATGTCTGTTTTCTTTTAGATTAATCTTTGTGAAAAGTTGCCAAGATTGCAGTCCTGTAGTTTTGATACACAAAAAAGAAGTGTCAAGGTTGTTTATAGCACTTGAGCTTTCAGAATCCTTTTAATGGCTATTTCAAGGGACTTAGCTACTTGTTTGTTGACTTATTATCTGATTATTAATCTTTTTATGATTCATAGGCTTTGCTCTAAGGATTAGACACCCCTGAATTTTAGCAACAACACTATTTTCTCTAAATGAAAATTGTTACAAATGCTTCTTTTCAGACAATGCTACATTCATGTCTTAAATTTCAAAGATTTGGAAACCAAGGAAGTAATAAATAGGAGAAGCCACTAATGAAAAGTGTTATTTTAAGTGATAAATTCAAAGATCAAAATAAAATGATTATTCATTGTACTATACAAAACAGCCCATCTTTATACCAAAAAAATTCCCTTTTATCTTCATAACTAAATTGACTAAGAGGCATGGTTTCCTAGCAACATTCATTGTGTTTATGACCTTTCTTCCAATCTGAACACACAAATATGATTCTGAAGCTAATAAGTATACACTATCCAACCTAGACTGTTCCAGTTTCCCTAGGAGCAGATTGAGAAGAATAGCTAAGCAAAGATAAGAGTTAAGAAAATAAACATATTCAAAACAGTTCTGAACATTTTCATGTGGATGAGTTTATTTAACTGAGGTTGATAAATCAAAGTGTAATCAAATAGTATTTTATTGTGGCATTCTGACATACAATTAGAGCACCACATTCTTAGAAAAGGTGTGGTATAATAAAGAGATTATCCTGATACTAGAAAAATTATATCTATACTCCATTCAGAAATATATGCATCTATAATTTATTATATTAAAATATTTGACATCTTTTAAGAATCTATGTTTTTGCATCATTAGAATTTGGAAAAATGTTCTATTAAAAACAATATGAAGTGTGAGTAAGCATTCTTCCAAAGACAGTTGTACCAAAATATGACCAACAGCTTTGTAGTAGCAAAAATCTAGGTAAACTTCTTATCCAAATGATTTCTCACATCTGTGTTATCTTACTATCTGTTCTATAGAAAATCAAGGATAGCAAGGACATCCAGAAAAAATACTGGGGTCTTTGTAACTTTGCCATATGTCACTTTTTATACAATAAATCTCTAAACAGAAACAAGTCAAGAAGTGTTGTATAATCTTTGGGAGGGAAAAATGTCTTCCCTGCTGGCTAATTCACCAAAAGAGCAGGCGTTAAAAGATTGAGCCATTGGTGCATTTTCTCTGGCATTATCTAATGTATCCCTCCAAATTTATATGTTTTGTATATCACCACCACAGATGCAGGGTTTAGTGAGTTTTGCTTATGCAAAATGAAAATAATTACAGAGAAGCTTTTAAGCCAGATGTTGAAAATCGCTAGAGACGTGTTTGGGTCAGCATGTTTGACAGAGTTTACACAAGTGGCTACTCTAACTGGCAATTGACTGCATAGTGGACAATTAGCAATATATCTTCCTTGTTTTCTAAGTATATATTTATTTCATTTTAAATAATTGTGCCTGAGGTTAAGATGGCAATAAGAGTGATAAATACTCTCTCTTAAATTTCTCAATAGATACAATGAGTACAGTTTTGCCAAAACGGTAACTGTTTAAAAAAGAAACATTTTATTTATTCTGTCATCCATATAAGACTTGTTTTGTTTACAAGTCACAAGGATGATTTTTCTAACTGCCAAACCTTTGATCTCCACTTAAGAGTTAAAATTCCAGCTGTGTTCTTTGTGACTCTCATCTTCATTGTCAACAGTAATGAAAAGTCCACAGTTAGGGCACAGCCGAATGCTTTCTTTCTTTCTTTCTCTTTCTTTCTTTCTCTCTTTCTCTCTCTCTCTCTCTCTCTCTCTCTCTCTCTCTCTCTCTCTCTCTCTTTCTTTCTTTCTTTCTTCCTTCCTTGTAATTTCTGTGGCGATCAATTTGGAGTCAGCACACTTTCTCTTTGATGACAAAGCCTTTGATTAATAAGTGAATGAATTATTCTTGGGATTATTGGTAGTTGTATTTATCAAAGTTATCCTAGAATTACAGGGTATACATTTGGAATGTATATAGTTTATGGACTTTGGGGGGATATCTTATTGGTCATTTACAATGAACTCCATAGTGAAATTTGTCATTATTAATAATTTGAAAAATCATTTTTTATTCTTTCCAGGACTCAATTATTCTGAGATCTCAAATATTAAAATTGGAAGAGTTAGTTAATTGGTTTTTATTTAAAAAAAACAAAGAGGACTGAGTACTTGGCTGACTGATTTTTCAGTCCTGTGTTTATTGTATTCAACTGCCATACAGAGAGTCTTCTTCATTCTTGTCTTACTGAGCTTATTTCTCTACTGCAAACTCGCATCATTATGTGCACAGTTAAGGGCAAGCTCAGTAGACCTCCCACGTGGGATTAGAGAAATCTTAATTTCAGGCTAATTTATGTTGTTAACCTTTTTACTTGTAGATCTGAATTGCTGAATGATGTAATTTTCTATATCCCTTCTAGTTCACAAATACTATAATTCTAGAAACGATTTCCCATCTCACTTTTAGAGATTTCTTTAAGGCTTATTTCCTTCCTCTTTCCCTATTTGTGCAAAGACCTTCACCCTGTGGCTCTGTACTCTCGAATGCCACCACTTCTCATGGAAACATCCTCACAAAATCTATGCCTCTGACACATTTCACCTTTCCTCCTTCTTAGAACACATCACAGGAATCATTGTACATGTAAAGAGCAGGTGATTTTTGAAGAAAAGCAAAATTGAACAATGAAATTCCAGCCTTTTCACTTGTAGATTTGTGAATTTGGAGAATGAATTAACCTCTCTTGAGCCTCAGGTTATGTAACCATAAAATTGAGCTATTATCATATATCCCAGAGCTGTTGTAAATATTAAAATAAAAAGATGACACGGATAACTCTAAGCTACATATATTATCATCATTTGCTAAATAATAACTATTACTAATATTAATTATTCTATGTATTCTTACTTTATTTTCTCCTATCTAGAAAATAATTTATTTTTTGCAATTCATTTCAAATATGACATGCTCAGGGACATTTCTTGATTAGTTGAATTCCTGTATTCCCATATATCTCTTGTGATTTGAAATAGTGTTTTTTCTACAGTTTCAAGTTTATCTATCTCACAATTAGACCTTAGATTTTCTAGAACTAGATTGTTTCCTTAATACATTTGACACTCTTTAGCTCAGAGCTTTACATGTACAGAGGCCTACTAAATATAGATTTCTGACTTAACAAATTATTGATAAAGTGGGAACCATGCTCTATATCTTACCTCTAACATTTCTTATTACAGGGCAATGTAATTTTTAAATATAATTGACAAATCTACCTTAAAATATGGAATTAATCCTGTTCTATTAAGTAAAAAGTAAGGAACCGTAGTTCAGGAAATTTACATTAAGTCCATCTTGCCATTGTTTCCCCTTAATAATGTGCATCAATTCTAGTTGCCTTTATTCCTATTAGCAAGTCTTTCCCTTAAATTTCAATTCTAATGGTAGAGTACCTGTCCTATTTCAGTTAACGCGTGTCTTAACGTCTAGCACTGATAACTTCACTATACTGCAATGCTTCTAACCCTGTAGGTCTGTTCAGTTGTCTCTATTCAAACTAGGGGTAAAGTGCTAGCAACTTTAGGGTTCCAGCGCAGTACATGGGTTCTACCTGCCCATTGCCATTTTTTTGCACTGTTAATGCTGGAGTCTCTGCTCCCAAACTCTGTGTGCCAGAACCTTAGTGTAAATGTAGCAACTTCACAGAAAATACACCTTGTCAAGTACTATATATCCACACTTCCGACCAGCTTCTGGAATTCAGTTTGTTTCCAAATACCTGTTTCATCCCAAAGAATATTCTGATTTCCAGTGGAGAGTCCTGGACTGATACTGTCTGCCGTTCTTCTTGTATCTCTCACATTTCAGTTAATTCTATTGTTGGAAATGTCTTTCTCAGGTACATTCACATATCCTGTCTCTCTTCATTCTCTTTTTTTCTTCTAATCTGAGGCCAATGAAGCCAAGACAAAGTTCATATTTTTTTTTCATTTTCATATATGACTCAAAAGAGATGGTAATAATACTCGCTGAGTATCTATTGCAAACTTTGAAGTGAAATCTGGCAAAATAAGTGAGAGAAAGATGATTGCTTAGACTGTGCTCATCCTGGCTCCCCTTCACCTCACTCATTTGGAAGGGGCAAAAAAATCAACAATTTCTGTTTTTGTTTTGAATATTTAGTTTGTGATCAATAACTACCATCTATAAGATGTCTCAGTGTTTGGGGCTCAATTTAAATTCATCATGTATTTGGGCCACATTTATTTTACTCATTTGTGTATCTTTGCTTGGCACCATAAAGCAATAGTTTTGAGGCTCTGGGAAATGATGTGGTGGATCATTTAAAATGCAAAATATTGTTCGCTTCTGCTAAAACATCAGTCCATAAAATGACTTTTGCACAAAATATTTAGTTTCATTTAATCTTAAAGAATTAGAGTTTAATTAGCATTGCAATAAGTAAAAATTTGATATTTTATTGTAGTCTGTTATTTAATTAAATAATTCATGTCATAGGCCCTAGGGAGTAGGACTAGGGTATTCTGCATTTTACCTTTTATTGCTAAGCAAGATACTATTCAAGAAGGAAGATAGTTCAACCTTTAAAGCATAAAGCTATGCAAAGATAAAAATCAGAAATTTCTGATTTTGTACTTAGGTGTGGTCAATCATACATTAAATGCATATTACTGTTATGTCAATAAAAATCTTACATAAATTATCAAATCTATGAATATATGTATTATTATGTTTAATGAAAAAGCAATTTAAAAGAAACTGGATTACTGACAAGTGCAAATTAGATCAACCTCAGCTTTCTTTGGTGACAATTACATATGAGAAAGCAATGATGCCAGTATTGCTACAATTTCTACATAGGTTCTATTTCTGAGTTAATTCTAAATTTAAGCTTCAGATATAACAGTATTTGATTATAGCAGAAACCACTTACAGAAGAAGTGTGGTTAGGAAATCTAATTAAATAATTTGTTTCTGAGCAGGATTTGAAAAATAAAGTAACATGAGTTTCCAAATGTGTTTAACATTTTTCAATAATATATAGATTTTAAAATTAACTTTTGCTTAGTAGATGATTCGTTTATCCTACAAACAATGTTGTCTGCTCCTATTGAAAATCTAACCACCGTCTAGTAGAAACTTCTTTGAACAGCATAAAAATGACTTCTGGAATTCATTGAGAAAGCCATCGGTAAATGTCCCAGATGGTGGTTGGAGTGTGTTTCTGTTAAATTTCTTTTGTTTTGATCTATTACATATTAACCTTTTAATTTCAGACTAAATATTTAGTTCTTTAATCATTAAATGGTCAAGCATTCAGAATCAGATGTTTTCACGAGTTTTTGGTGAATGATCAGGATATGTGAACTACTACAAAAACCAGTCGATGTGATATTTAAGTATCATCAGATACTGGTATCAACATTTCGGCATTTCCCATGTAGCCGATTCCATTCATCCGAAGTGCATGTAAAGCAACATACTAAAGACTGCAACACACTGTTTTTATTTACATGTGTTTCCCTTAACTTTCTAACTTAAATCCTTGATTTTGATGATCATTTTTTGGGGGGGCAATATCTACTGGTAATCTCCAGATCCTCATTTTCAAGTTTCCATGGAACATCTCTATTTGCCCGCCTCCAACACCTATGCATTTTTGCGACAAAATTTTATTCATTGTTTTCCATCCCACTTTTCCTTCTGTTTCCAACTTAAATAGGAGCAATCGCTTAGACACTGTCAATGTCTAATATTGTATGTCTTCATATTAACAGAATTACATTTTTCTATCACCTCTGCCCCCCATGCAAGACATCTTCTACTCTGCCGTGAGAGAAATCTTCCAAAGCACAGCTATGAGCATTGCACAGTATTGTTCAAAGACCTTCCAGATCTTTCCAGGGAGGTGGAATTGGAGTTTGGGCGAGGAAGACAATGTTCTTTGATAGGAGGTAAAGGCAGTCTAACCATCAATATGAGAAGAACAATAGAAGAACATGACATGTTTAGGAATTTGTATGTAGTCTGAATTTCTTAGCTCCTGGATGATACAGGATGGGGAGGAATGGGGCATAGACCTTGAGTAAGGTTTTCCTCTTGTTATTTCCTTTATCTCAAATGTTTATATATATAATTTAAAAATTTTTATGAGTACATGTTTGCCCTTCATGCAGTTTACAATCATCTTGGGAATGGTTAGATGTACATATTATAGCTTGGTTCATTTTTTTTTAATCTGCTACCCTTCCTTCTTCTTCCCCCTCCTCCTCAGGTTCCCATATCCCATTTTTCATACTTGTTGATGTTATTTGTCTTAGCTCATGTTATATCATCTGGTGTTTACATTAATTGGAATCATTAGGATCCTACACATAGCACATCTTTATTTCTCTCATTTCCCCTTCCCTTCCTCCTCACCCCTCACCCTTGTTCCCTTGGACCAGTTCCCTATTGCAAGAGATCTGTCCCCTTGTCCCTTTCTATCCATCCTTTATCATTTTCTTTGTTCCTACTTTGCCTCACTCAAATGAGAGGCATCCTATGGTATTTAAGCTTGTGTGTCTGATTTATTTCACTCAACATATTTTCCAGGTTCATCCATTTTCCTACAGATGTCTCAGATGTGTCATTCTTTACAGCTGGGTAGTATTCCATTATATATAGATACCACATTTTCTTTATCCAGTTGTCTGTTGCTGGGTACACAGGCTACTTCCATGGTTTATCTATTACGAATTGTGCTGCTATAAACATTGGTAAGCATGTATCACTGTAGTATGAGGACTTAAGCTCTGTTGGGAAGATAACTAGAAGAGGGATAGCTGGTCATATGGAATTTCTAATTTCAATTCTTTGAGAAATTTCCATACCGATTTCCATAATGGTTGTACTAGTTTTCGTGAACTATGGAGGATTCCTTTTTCACCACAGCTGCATCAGCATTTGTTATTGTCCTCAAATAATATCATATATATTATAATCCATATCCATGTAGCCAGTCTAGCTCAAATCCACCTTCTTCAATACATTTTTCTCTAGAACCATCAACTGGAAATCATTTCTTTCCCAAATACAAGCTACATCCCTCTATGTTCCTCAGTGTGTCATGGATGTTTGTGTACATGTTTCATGCTCATTGTAGTGCAGTAAGCTATCTGCAAGGAAGATGTGTGTCAGGTTAGTTTTATTCATCCCCAAAGTACCTTTTTAAATGAAAAAAATAAAAGATGCAATCATTGCAGATGATGCAATGAATGACAGCCATTCTTGTAGGAAAGAAATTAATAAACATGAGTGTGCCTTAAGATAGAACTGACACTATTTAAAATTCCAAAATATTTTAAGTAAAATCACAAAGAAAATGGCATGCAAAAATCAAAGAAAAAGAAACTTTACAGAAATCACACATTCCAATCATAAAGCCATTACAAACGTTTCTTCAGGTTTCCACTGGTCATCATTTATTATACGTTGTTGAATGTGCCTTTAAGGAATTAAATTGTGATTAGAAAAAAGAAACATTCCTGAGCTCTGAATTCAATCTAATATAATAATTATTATCATTACGTACAAAGTACAAAAGTTTATCCTTTGGTGTTACTTGTCATTTCATTTTTGCCTTTGGTTTTGCCCTGTGTAATAAGTCGGTTTCAATTTTTGAATTGCTTTGTAATAGAATGTTCTTGCTGGGTTAAAATAGTCCTCTCATGCTACAGAGTAATTCAGTGTCAGGGCTCTTGACTGGAAATATGAAGCTATAACTTATTTTACGTTTATAATCAATCCTAGTTATCTCAAGACTGGACTATCTATAGCACAGGAAATTGTATATCAATATTTATCAATAACTACAGTCTGTGCTCTACTGAAAGTACATATTCTTCCTTGTTGTTTTATCATTAACCCAATTTTTTCTGCCTATTTTTACTACACATTCAGGCCATATCACAGTAGGTATATAACGTAATGACTTAACCACATGTTCTTGCTACAAGAAAAGTTGAGAGAAAGTAGCTGATTTTAAGTGCTACTCATATAGTCAGCTTAACAAAGAGGAGGTTATTAGGAACAGCTAAGGAATCGGAATGGGAAATGTAGATATTGTACCTCTCTGCCTCCTTGTCAAGTGAGATAGCACGTATGAAAACATTCCGCAAATTTTAAAACATCATCCCAATATATTTCACAAAATAAGCATAAACTTCTTACTGAATCAGGTGAAATTATAGCATAGAGAAACTTTCATTAGACTTAGAATTGTAAGAATTAGGTCTGCAGCTCTATCTTCTACAATAAAATGAACAAGTTATGTACATTGGAAATATACTTAACATCTGAGAGCATTATTGTATTCACCATCTCTTGTTTATTCTTTCTTGGTTTTCTTTCCTCCTTTTATTACAGTTTTATGACTTTGAGGACCTCCCCCCTCTTGTGTCTATGGGTTCAGAAAGGAGCTGGCCTTCTTCTTTTGAGCTGGACGAGCTTGGGATCCAGGCTAGTCAAATAATTTCACTGATTTACTAGCCC
Organism: Erethizon dorsatum; assembly: GCA_028451465.1. Lineage (NCBI taxonomy): Eukaryota > Metazoa > Chordata > Mammalia > Rodentia > Erethizontidae > Erethizon > Erethizon dorsatum. The sequence continues at coordinate 31,396,400 of CM051823.1, forward strand.
AGAACTAAAGCTGGAATTGTTGAAAAAACAGATGTAACAAAGCAACAGATCAGAAAAGGCATGATGGAGAAGATGCATGATTCAGTTCTCCCAGGTGGCTGCATGCTGCGCACCCATAACAAGGAAATAGACACCTTGTACTTCCCAGTATGTGAATTGTTAAATTGCACTGTACGCTTAACATAGTGCAAATGTCCTGGATTACACTTTCATTTTCTTAAATGTTAGATGGGGACAACTGTGAAGTGGAATGGATAACAGTGTGACATGTGTTGAAGTATTATGGAAAGTAAACAAAATTAATAAGGGAAAATAAAAAGAAACACAATGAAATATACAACTTCATTAAACAACAGAGAGTTTTGTTGGGAAAAAAATCAAAATCTGATATATAATTCTGTATCATTTGTGTGTATTAAAAGTATCTGGCAAAAATAATCCTTTAGCATGAACATAACATAACAGAGAGAGGAGTCCTGTATGCAGCATTAATTTAAGGTAACATTAACTAAGAAATTTAATAGCTCAAAATAATGACACCTAATAAAGAACAAGAACACATCTATATAAATCATTATTTTAAGGAATGAGAAACCAGTCTGTGATAGGTTTGGTCAAGCACATACTAAATATATGTAGGTAAAACATAATACTTCAGAGTTCTGAATTACCGTCACTGATCATTCTTATCTATTAAATATGGTGATCAGTTTGTGAGGGCTTGATTAATGAGTTAATATTTTGCTCAGAATTTTCTATGTCATATAGAGAAAAAATAAATTCTTGTGTTTAAGCAGAGAATTCAGGTTTCAGAAATTATTTTTTCAAAAAGGAAAAGACCATGACAAATGGATTTAAAAGAAGTAGATGTCCAATAGCCTAATTAAACAGTGACCTAACAAAGTAGAGGACTTGATGTGAATATAAAAATCACAAATATGATGACATATCCTCACAGTGACAAAGACACAGGAAATTAATTAGGTGAATGCTTCCTTCTGGCATTTTCCTAACATTTTTTTAAAATATCACTAAGCTTCCAATTTTAAGAATGATTCATCATTGTAAGTCATCTTTTTGGCAGTTATTATTACTTTTTAAATGACCACTTGCATGGGCAAATATTTATTTATGTTAAATCAGGAATAAAGATGTTTGATGCAATTTACTTTATTAGCTACTTTTTCAACAGACGTTTGCTAAATAACAAGACCGTTTGTAGCAATTACCTCAGTCCTACTTGCTTACCCTTTTCTCAGTGAAAGAAAGGTGACACATTCTCTATCCAGCTAGTGAAAGGAGCCCAAAATAAGCCTCCATGGCTGTCCTCAGCACTGAAAATAACATTTAAGTGTCTTTAGATCTAGGTTTTTGAGACCTTTGGTGGTCTAGGCTGTGCTTGTCTATATCTAGCATAGGGTTTCTTAATCTCAACACTATTGATATTTTCAGTCACATAATACTTTAGCATTCTTGGCCTCTATATATGAGATGCCAGAGGCAGACCCTATATTCCCAGTTTTGGTAAACAAAAATATCTCTAATCATTGTCAAATGTCATTTGTGGGAGCCATATCACATCCAAATTAGAATCACTGCCCTTATTAATTCTCTATTGTCATTGTAACAAATTAGCATCTTAAAATAACATCAGTCTATGATCTCACATCCTATAGGTCAGAAGTCTGAGAAGGTTAGGCTGGGTTTTTTGCTCCTAATTTCATGTGGATGAGAACAAGATCTTGGCTAGTTGAACTCTTATCAGCAGACTCTGAAATGAACCAGCTTCCAAGCTCATTATAATTGCTGGCTGAATTCAGTTCCCTGAAGGTTTAGGTCTGAGGTCTTCATTTCTCTCTGGCCAAATGTTGGAAGTAATTTTTGGCTTTTAGAGGCCTTCTACCTAACTCATGTATTGCCAAAAGAATTATCAACTTTCCACCAGAGAGACAATTACTTCTCATGCTTCAAGTCTCTCTAGTTTAAGCTGCTGTCTCATATTTTGGAGGTATCTCTCATTCTAGCTGGAGATATTTCCCTGTTTTTAATGGCTTTGGTGATTATATTGGGCCTACCAACATAATGAGGATATTTTCTCCATTTTCAGTAGTGTAACCTTAATTATAACTGCAAAGCTTTTTGGGGCAGTATTATCTAGTTTAGTACTTGATTGCATAAGATATACAAATCTTAGGAAGACATATTTAGGATACATCCCACCACAGTTCTCCACTTGAAATATAAAGATCCAGTGAACTAAATGACCTACAGTTCTACAAATTTGTTTTCTCAAGTTTCTAAATTGTCATACCCCTGGAAAAAGCCCTATCTTCACTTGACTATTCTTTCAATGCTCTTATCAGGTATAAGCTGACATTACCAATAAGCGATGATCATATGCACATCCTTAGACTCTTGTTCTCATCTGAATCATGCCACTTAACACATTACAGTGAACTTGTCTACATACATCAGAGCTTTTTTTTTTTTTTTTGTGGGTACCGGGGGTCGAACTCAAGACCTTGTGCGCCAACAGGCGCCCATGCCGCTGAGCGATATCACCGGCCCTTTTTTCGTATGTGGGTTCTGGGAGTCAAACTCAGGACCTCGCTCTTGCCAGGCAGGCGCTTATGCTGCTGAGCTATCTCACCAGCCCACATCAGAGCTTTTAAAGAAAGAATAAATATTAAAAATATTCCTATGTACTTTCTGAAGGATTTAAGTATGTGTATCTGTTAACAAATATTTACAAGTACTCTTCACTTATAAAACTAGTGATAATATGTGTGTGTACCCATATACAGGTTCTGAAAAAGTCTGGACCTATTTAGAATCTATCTAGACCTCAAACTTTCAGCCATTAGAAGCGAATACTCTACAATGCTAGCGGCATCACAAAACCTGACTTCGAAACACATTACAGAGCTATCGTAACAGGTTAGGCGTGATATTGGCATTACATAGACCCATGGAACACTGAACATAATAGATGACTCATAAATATGTGCCTTCAGCCAGATTCTTGACAAAAGTGGCAAAAACATACATTGGAGGAAGAACAGCCTCTTCAGTAAATGGTACTGGGAAAACTAAATATCCCTGTGTGTAAGATTGAAATTGGACTTCTAACTCTCACTGTGTATATTAACTCAAAATGATTAAAGACTGTAACATAAGACCTAAAACTGAAACTAGTACAAGAAAACATAGAAGAAAAATACCAAGATATTGGTGCAGGCCATGATTTCCTGGCTAGGTCAAAATTACACAGGAAACAAAAGCAAGAATTAAAAATGGCTTTATATTGAATTAATAAGCTTCTGCAGAGCATAGGAAATAATACATAAGAGAAGACAACTTACAGAATAGAAAGAAACTGCCAGCTATTCATTTGACAGACGATTAATATCCAGAACACATAAACGATTAAAAATACCAACAAAAGTATCCCAAAGAAAATGAGCAAATGATCTGAACAGACACTTCCAAAGAACTTTAATTGGTCAATAAATATATGAGCAAATGCTCAATATGTTTAGCCATCAGGGAAAGGCAAATCAAAACTACACTGACAGTCCAGCTCAACCCAGTTAGGATGACCATTATCAAACCACAAGCACAACAACAAAACCCAAACGAACAAAAATAACAAATATCGGTGAAGATGTGAAAAAAAAAGAACACTTATATAACACTGATGGGAATGTAAATCAGTACAGCCTATATGGAAAAAGTGTACGAAGGTTCCTCACAAAACTTGATATATCACTACCATACGATCAGCTATGCCACTTCTGGGTATACATGTGAAGAAAATGAAGTCAGCACACAAAAGAGATACCTCCAACACCATGTTTGCTGAGGCACTGTTCACAATAGCCAAGATATGGGATCAACCTCAGTGCCTGTCTACAGATGAACAGGTAAAGAAAACACTTCATATACACACACATGCATGCACACACACATGCACACACACCGAGTGATGAAAAGTACAGCTAATGTTTAAATTTTTAAAAATTTTATTACATTAAAAGACACATCACCATTAATCTCCCTCAAAATATCCCCTCTTTGAACATACATCTCCCATCATTCTTGCCACTTTCTGAAGCAGTTCTTGAAGTTCTCTCGTGAGTGTCTATAGTTGTTCTGTTCTGGTTGCCTCAAGGACCTGAATAAATCCAAAATATTTACCTTTCTTGGTCATTTTGACTTTTTGGAAGAGCCAAAAGTCACGTGGTGCCACATCTGGTGAATAAGACGGATAAGGACTCACCATAATATTTCAATAGCCAGACTTTCTGTTGAATGCACATGGCAGAAACATCCACCCTATTTTTTATTGTGCCTCATAACATGAAAGAGGAATTTCAGAACTGCCTCAGAAAATGGCAACTGGGCATGGTGGCACACGCCTGTAATACCAGCACTTGGGAGTCCAAGACAGGAGAATCACAACAAGTTCAAGGACAGCCTGGGCTATGTAGTGAGTTCAAGGGCAGTCTGAACTACAGAGTGAGACTCTGTCTCAAAAAAAAAAAACAAAACAGGGCTGGTGAGATGGCTCAGCGGCGTAAGCGCCTGCCTTGCAAGCGCAAGGGCCCGAGTTCGACTCCCAGATCCCACATACGGAAAAGGGGCCGGTGATATCGCTCAGCGGCACGGGTGCCTGTTGGCGCACGAGGTCCTGAGGTCGACCCCCCAGTACCCACAAAAAAGAAAAAAAGAAAAAGAAAAAAGTAAAAAGAAAATGGCAATAAGAATGGCACAGAAAGACAAGTAATCTCTGTGTTTTCATATATGTAGAAACTAAAAAAATAAAACAAAAACTAAAACAAAGATGATATGAAAGTAAAAGGAGGATTATTAAGGTTGGAAAAATTCTTGAGGAAGCAATTAGGAGAAAGGGGATACACAATTAAGGCTTGATATATGCATATATAGAAATGCCATAGTGAAATCCATTAATTTTTATTATTAACATATGCTAATAATTATAGCAATAGAAAGAACTGTTTGAGCTAAAATTTTGCACTTTCTAATGACAACTTTAGATCTTCTCTTTTATTTTCCTGAATGTTCTCTAGCTGCAGGGTAATTTAATTGAAACAAGATTTCTCTCTGATTCATCTGATTCATTTTGGCCCAACTGAGAATAAAACTAAAGGTAATATTGTCTTACTAGTGCATCCCAAAAATGCTCATTGTTTTGTTCCTATTTTAAACATTTTATAGTGGAACAGGTTGCATCATGCATTCCTACTGGGAAAACGACCAACTAAAAAATTCTGAATACTTATGAATAATTTTAATATTTACAAATATTTAACAATTAAGAAAAAGTTCTTTCCTATTCTTTTCCTTGTTCTTCCTATTTTTTTGCTTCTTAAAAAATTCGATCCAAAAACCATTATTTTAGGCTGAGGGCTGGAGGGTCAGGAGCTCTACCAGCCCAGTACAGGATGTCTAAATCAAGTGGGGTGAATAAGCGGCCTCACAAGATGCAACTCTCAGGGAGACATCAAAGCCCAATCAGGGTGGAAAGGGTATCCACACAAGAGCGTGATCTGGCACAAAGTATTAGTGCCATCCACACTATTTTAAAATACACATTAAATTTAAGGTGGCTAAAGTGAAAGATGTGTACCACAGAAATGTAACATACAAATTTAGTATGTTAAGACAGAGAATGAAAGTTATTAATTTGTCTGGTAATTAGGATAGATTTGTTAGAGTCAGTGTTAGGGTTAGGGTTTCAGAGCACCTGGAACAAAATGCCTAAGTAGTTTTCTCACTTGGTGACTACTTGTCTAAGGAAACAAAAGATCACCAGTGAGTCAGGAAGAGCAGCCTGCAATGGTGCTGCCCTGGAGAGGACTGTGACTTGAAGTATCTGGTGACTTGTCATGAACAAATAATGCCAGCCATGCCATTAACACATTAAAGTTTCCCTCCATCTCAAGTATTAATGTGCTACCTGGTTATTCAAAGATGATAGAGTGCCATAATACAGACAAAAAGGAAGCTAACACGTATAATATAGCGATGTTAAAAATATATGATTTATATATCTAGAGATATATTTAATCCTATAAAAATTTCTGACCATACCTCAGAATTTAAAATCATTTAAAAGAAAGTCTTTATGAGGTTATCTCAGAATTGCTTGGTGGCTTTCTCGTGCCCTTTCCTCAGGTTCACCTAGAAAACAAGAACATCTTCTGAATCATCAAACATTTTGATAGACAAAGAATTAGATAATAATCAATGGACAACTTACCATGACTGAAACCAAAGCACTGGCCTCTGGAAATTGACCTAAAATACCAAGCATTGCAAAATAGTTTTACCCTTATGTCTTTAAGCAGCTGTGCGTTGACGTGCTTCCCAAAGCATCCAAACAATGCTGACGAAGTAGAAGTGTTTCAGTAAGTGGCTGTTGTATGAATTGAAATGAACTGAACTCAAGCTTTTAAAGCCATCTTTAATTATGAAAGTGCTGCTATTTAGATTATAAGAAGAGAGGACAGTATTATGCATCCCATTGTGAAGCAGACACTACTGTTATTTGTACTTCAAAGTTAATCTTGGGGGCCGGTGAGATGGCTCAGCGGCATAAGCACCTGCCTAGCAAGTGCGAGGTCCTGAGTTCGACTCCCGGAACCCACATACGAAAAAGAGGCCGGTGACATCACTCAGCGACACAGGCGCCTGCTGGTGCACGAGGTCCTGAGGTCGAACCCCGGTACCCACAAAAAAAAAAAGTTAATCTTGGGAAAATACAACTAGTAATGAAATATTGCTTTTCTGATATTCTGTATGTAATCCAAGATTCCACAACTGAAAAGCGGCTTTTAATTGTATATTATTAGTTTATCACAGACATGAATAATATGTTCAGAAATAATACTGCCTACACTAACGTCTTTGCCTCATTTGAAAGCCAGAATGGTTTGGTAAAATGATGACAAGCATGTAAGAAGTGGTTTATGCATCTGAAGAAAATACAACTTAGATATATTAATATTTCAACAGAATTTGTAAATGTGGCAAATTTTACTGTACATTAACAGTCAATAGGAATAACAGCAGACTCTGGCAGTGAATTGTACAGAGTGGTATGACAATTACTGCTACATATCTCAGCAATCTTCTAATAAATAATACGAGTCTTGTTTGCATTTATCAGAGTGATCCTTAAGCAAATACTCGCATGAAAAGAAAGCTTGCATATTTATAAGAGTAAATTTACATATAACTACACATAAAATATTCTGTTTCTTTGTAAAATACTGCTTTATAATTTCCATTAAAATCATCATGTAATTATACCAGAGACACAAACCTAACAAAAATTATGCCAAGCATTATTAGACAGAGTGCTTTTCAATTGCAAGGGCATCTGCTCTGTGAGAATTATCTGATTTCAATTTCTGTTATATCCCTCCAAATGAGATAAAATAGACTTTTTCCCTTACAAAAGACTAAAGGACTATGTTCTCGGGTCATTGACCTGAATTATTTTTAAACTGGGACAAAAATGATTATAATAAATTATGAATGTGTATACTTATAAACAATAAACAGTAAAGCTATTCAAAAAACAGAGGTTTTATTTCAGCTTAGGAGTACAAAGATCTATATCAGAAACACAAAGTATCATTGATGCATAATCAAATAGTCTTTTACATAAAAGCCTTCTTACTGAATACTTCTGAAGTTTCAGCTTCTACACTAGGCATAGGAGATATGGAGATGAATGTCTGAATGCCATAAGACATTTGCATGTGCCAAAGTGAAATGTAAATAATGCATTGACAATATAGGGTACTGAGCTTAATGACTTAGCCAAGTGATGTCAGAGCCTTGAAGGACTAGTTGGCAGCACGAAGAAAATAATAGAGAAGTATACCCTGAGCAGAGAAAAACTATGTTAGAAATTGGCTTCAAAGAGTAGGCTACTACCAAGGAACTGCACCCAGTTGAGTGTGACAGGAGCTTAGGGTCCACGTAGAAGAGATGAGAGACAAAGTTGAAGAACAGATCTAGATACCATCCCAAGGATCTTGGCTTTTATCTTGAAAGGACTGGTCAGTACTAATCTAATTTTGAATGGCTTTTATAATTTTATTTTTTATTTAATTTTTTTTTGTGGGTACAGGGTGTCAAACTCAGGACCTCGTACGCCAGCAGGCACCCGTGCCACTGAATGATATCACCAGCCTTTTTTTCATATGTGGGTACCGGGAGTGGAACTCAGAACCTCGCACTTGCCAGGCAGGCACTTATGCCACTGAGCTATCTCACCAGCCCTAATTTTATTTTTAATTGACATATAATTGTAAATTTGTATAGGGTGCAGTGTGGTATTTTAACACACTTTATGCATTGTGAGTGCCACTCTCAAATCTATATTTTAGAAAAACTATTTTGCAGAGCTGTAATTCTTAGAGTATAGTTCTCAGACCATCAATGTCAGCTGGAAACCTACAAAGGTGAATTTTCAGGTGCCACATGGATGTTTTTGGGCCCACCAATCTATTTAAATGAGTTATTTAGATGATTCTGATACAGTTTACAGTTTGAAAAACCCTGGTATGGAGACTAGAATGCTGGGAGTGTGTGAAATATTTCTGTTGAAATATTTCCAAAAGTTTAAATATCACGTGATTTTTCTTATATGAGAAACCCAAAATATGAATAAAGAACCAAATAGATAATAAGAAATAGGGAGATAGATCTTTTGCAAAAGCGACTGGGACCAACAGATGGAGAGATAGGGGAGGGGGAAGAAGGGAAGGGGATGAAAAAGAATTAAGATGTGTTATGTACATGCACCAATTCCCCACCAAGAATGTAATCATTATGTACCACAAACATGTACTAATGAAAAAAATAAAAATGTACTAAAATAAAGAAATAGAAAATTTGACCAATAGTAGATTTGAGAAAATAAAAACTTTATTTAGCAACAAGAACTATCGGGAAGGCTGTCCAGGATGTCACAGTGGCCACACAATGGCACCAAGAACATAGGTTACGTCTCGATATGCCATCATTGCCAGGAGAGGATTTTTGTCCTTGGAGCTTTAGTGATTGTTTGGGTTCTAGACTCTAGGGCTGTCACACTCAGGCAGCTGGGAAATATTACAAGCAAAAGGTTTTTCCTCATAAGACTTTGTTTCTCTTTCATGATAGAATAAAGCAAAAGCTTTTTAAGACCTTCTACTCAAGTCCTACGGATGAGAACCACATCACATGCCACTGCAGCTGCAGTTGCAAGTATAGTAAATGAAAAATTACCCTCTTGTTGGGAAACTCTCTAATAAAATTGTTCATTTTTTATTTTTTTAATATTTTAAAGTTTTTTATTAGTGCATGTTTGTAGTACATAATGATTACATTCACTGTGGTGAGTTAGTTCATGTGTATCACAATCTTATTTTTCTCAGCTAAATGTATGAAGTATTTATATTTTACATTGTATTTTGTAAAAAGCAGAAAGCAAAACTTGCATAGTGAATCTTTTTCTCTTAGCCAAATCCTCAGCAATTCTGAAATATTAAGCTTTTTTTACTGCCAGGATTCTCTTCTCAGGTCCCTATGAATGGCTGCTAAAGATCTCTTAATTATTTTGATGACATTTTGAAAAAACAATGTAAAATTCTGTTTTAATTCCTGGAAATATGAAATGGCACTTAGAATTCCTTTGAGAATCCCAGGACCTACCTATGGGATAATTCATGGGCAACCATCTCATGTGGGAATTTTCCCCTTGTATCACCTTTGGGGCTCACTGAAATCGCCTGTAATTAATTAATTAATTAATTAATTAATTAATCAAGGCCAGATGTCTTACTTTTGTCCTGAGGCTGGACAAATGCGTACAAGTACAAACACATATTTGAATCAAAAACCTTTCTTCACCAGCTTCCCTGTAGATTTTTGTATGACTGTAGATATTGGAATCAAGTATGAAACAACAATCTTCTTTTATTAAATAGAGAGCTGTTGTAATGAAAATAGAAATCACTCACTCTTAAAATCTGACGTTTATAAACTGCTAAGCAATTCACATTTGGTAGAAAGCAAAAATCCCAACTTTTGTTCTTTCGACGTTTCTTCAAATGCATAAGATGAGCTTGAGGAATTTAATTAACTAATAGTAATTGAGGAATGCTAGGAAGAAAACCCTAAAATCCTGTGGGTTCATTTTGAACTCTGCTACCAGCTATGTTGATGAGCTGTCCTGGCTTGGGAATTAGGAACAGAGGAGATAGGAAACTGTGAGAAAACACTATTTAATCAAGAAAACAAGCAGTGACGTGGATAATCTCTATCGAGTAAATTCAAATACCTTAGGAAATATGTTGTTCTGGATAAAATTCAAAAGCATTTGGGAGACTAAAACCTTACATGCTATAATTATGCCTGTTCACTGACAGGAGGGATGAACATAAACAACAGCCCTAACCATTGCTCTTTAATTGAAATTAGAGACAATCTTAAAATTTCATATCACTCAGCAAAAGGCAAGAGTACCAATTTCAATTTCAAAAATCATTATCAATAGTGTATAACACATTGTCAAACAAACGCACTTCCCTTGCTGTGCAGTCTGCTCCTATTGGCATTTGGCAGTCTGAACACACAGTCATGCTATCTAATGTTCATATTTTCTAAACATAACAAAAGGAGAATGAAACTCTGGAGATTATTAGAAAATATTAGCAAGCATAAACACTAGTGGATCCATTTTAGTACATTTGGACAGGGGACAAACTCCAAGCCTACTTTCTTCCTTGATCATAATGTTTATAATTTCATAAGGATATATATATACATTTATATATTGTATATATATTTAGAAAGAGATTATATATATACATTTATATATTGTATATATATTTAGAAAGAGATTATATATATATATACATTTATATATTGTATATATATTTAGAAAGAGATTATATACACACATATATGCTTTAATCAGATATGAATTACTGAAAATATAAGTAGTTTGAAAGAATAATTTCATATAGAATAATTTGAAAAGGAAACACAAGGAACAAAGGAAAAGTAGTCTGGGGCCTTCAAATTCTCTCTCTCTCTCTCTCTCTCTCTCTCTCTCTCTCTGTTTAGTGGCTTGATTTACTGTATGTATTTATATATACTGGGTTACTAACAGGTAGATTTTATTATACCTAAGTTTGTGGATGAGCAAACTAAACTTGGCCAGAGTCACAGAATTTCTACACAGAGATGCTGTAGTATTTAAATTATGGACTATATCATCTAAAGCATCCCCCTTTTTATTTTTCATTCTAGCAGTCATTTCCCAAAACATTAAAACTTTACCCAAACAAGTGTGAGGAACCAAATAATGAGCTGTTTACCTTTTCACTGAGAACACTTACAGTTTTTATTCCCAAGATAAAAAGAGCCTCTCATGCTTAGTCAGAAACCAGTTAACATGCAACATTTTCTATGACAAGTTATAAACAATAATAGATTTTCTCTGAGCATTCAGGTGGAGCTGGAAAAAAAAAAAGGGTTCTGAAACACTGATCAAAAAGCATCTTTTAAATGAGTTCAAAAGCAATAAGACCCAGATGTTGAAATTCCTAGTCCAGAAGTAGATAAAAACCTTTAAAAATAAGAAATATGAAATATTGCCTTATGCCTACTGCTTTTCATTAATTTTAATTCAGGGTTACTATTTCCTTCTTCATACTCTTTTAAGAGTCATTCTCCCTAGTATGACAGAAAGTATAAAATATTAATTAAGGGAGTAAGGAAAATGGAATCATAAAACAAAGTATTATTTGGTATAGTTTGTCTACATGTGGACATTATTAGACTGTAGCTTCAGAAATCTGTGTAGTTTCAATTTGGGAACTGTAAAGACATACGGATCCCTTTGGACCACACCACTCTTCACAGAGATTAGCAAATTCCTGCTACGTGAATGTTTGAAATGATTCAATCAAGACATTAAACTAGTTGACAAAAAAGTTTAGTTTGTCATTAATACCACCTTTGTTGCTATCATTTGGCATTTGTGTAGCATATTTCTCCACAGTGCCTTAAACAGTGATAACAGTCTTTTCTTCTTCATTTACTAATTGATAACTAAATGTCTTCTTTAAATTAAAGAGCACTAATGGCGAGGGATACAGCTCCATGGTAGAGCACTTGCCCATTATGAATGAAGCCTTGGATTCAATGCCCGCATCCATAGCAAACAAAACAAAACTAAAACAAAACAAAATAAAACAAAGTAGATGACAATAACAAAAAAAGTGTCATTTATAAAATTAGAATTAAAATTTAGCATTTTCCAAAATCTGGCTATTTGTCCAGTTTCCTAATTTAAGAACAAGCTAAAGTGACTATTTCATTCTGCTTTGCTTCACTTAAATGTAAAACCCTTAAAGGTTAACACATCTGATTTGGTAACTGTGCCAAACTTGTTCATCATTCTATATCTTTCTTTTAGTGTCTTGTGGTTTATATACAAGGGGAAAGGGAAAAAGCAGGACATCCCAAATATTGGTTCAACTATCCCCTGTGGTTGAAAGATTCTGGATTTAGAAATGGGCTGGGGATATAGCTCAGCAGCACAGGGCCTGCCTGGCAAATGCAAGGTCCTGAGTTCAATTCTTGGTACCAAAAAAAAAAAAAAAAAAAAAAAAAAAAAAAGAAAGAAAGAAAGAAAGAAAGAAAGAAAGAAAGAAAAAGAAAAAAAGAAATGCACAATACTTGTTTCCACGTTTTTGCAGATTTAGACGGTCCCTAACAAGTCAATATTCTATTCTATCAATACAAGAAGGTGCAAACCTCTTTCTATCAATATTTTTAATCTTGAAAGATTTGAGAACCTTCTTATCTTGTATTTTCTTTCATTATTCCAAAATATAAACTATATTTTAATATGTCTAATCTGTTAATGAGAATTTTCAGCTTTGTCTTTTTGACTGTAACTTCAGAATCCAATTAGATTATAGCTTAGTGTAGGCTCTTTTCCTTGTTTTTTATTTTGGCTTGAAACATACAAGTAATGATATGGAATGGACATTCAGGTTCTGGCTCTGAGGCTGGTATGTAAGACCTTCCACACAGGGGAGAGACAGATGTGAAAGAAATCTCCAGAAAGTCATTTATTTCCAACCTTTCAAAGCTTTGTTCTGTATATTTACAGCCAGAAAACACTAAAGGATTTTATTGGTCATAGAGATGAAATTTTTCTTTTGACCAGAAGTTTTGAACTCTAGTTATAACCTCAACTATAAACTAATTCTCTCATTAAAACAAATATCACAAACACCAGAATTTAATGAAATAGATTCCTTAGTCCTAAAGAAACCTCTTTAAGGGAAAAATGTGCAATAAAACTATGAATATCAGAACAATTTGTCCTTGGCAGTCATATAGCTTGGGGCACATAACCCTAGAAGAAAATCAAGAATAGCAATTTGGGGGAGCAACACTAAAAGCATGAACTCTGTCAATGACATAACCCAACAACCTTCCTGTTCCAGTGGTCGCATGTTATGTGCCTCACAAAATTTACACAATTTCTAAATGCTTACTAGTAGATGTTATTAAGAAAAAATGTCTTCAATATGCCATCCAGGTATACCAGAAGGATTTTAGTTTATTTGTTAACATCAAAATCTATTTTTAATCTATATTTTCCTTTCCAAAGTAATGTGACAGAAGTATACAAAATACGCAAAAGGCTATAAAGAAAATAGTAAGTACAATGACAATTCAACAACATTTTATTATGGATTTGAATTTCTTTTTAATCTACACTAAATTGAATGCTTTACAGAGTCTCCCTAAAGTGGACATATTTGTTTAATTGTGCCTTTAAAATAAAAATTGAAGCCTAAGCAATGTGTGGAGGAAATGTGAAAATTTCAAATGTGCTTCTTGGCTCCTTCCTCTAGAAAATGGAAAAAAGTTGAAACTCAGTAATTTTAATGATTTATGATTAATAATTTCTGACCTTAAGACATGACATTATTTTTACTACCAAAGAGAAAATCACAGATGCAGAATACTTCAATTTACTGTATCTATCTGATTCACATTATGATTTTGAGAAATGAAACATTGCATTATGGTGTCAAAATGAAAGGAAATAAAAAGGCAGCTTTAAGAGCATTTGGATAACTTAACTATAAGTCGGTACAGTCAAAGCTGCTAAAATTTTGTAATTTTTTTAAGTTAGTAGATTTTTTTGCACTTTACTCTCCTTTGTAGATTCACATAAGTACATAAGTGAGAAAAAGGACTATCCATTACAGAACCTCTCAAAAAATCATGTTTTGTTCATCTGCCAGACTTTTCAGCAAATGTGTCTGTGATGAATTTCTCTCTCCCCCATCTTTCTCTTTATTCCATTTCTATTTGACAAATACAGTTTCAAAATTGGCCTTAAAGAACTTTGGGGGGCTGCATGGAAAGATCTGTGGGGCCGGATGAATCATGTTTATGGTTACTGAGGCTCTGTAGGAAGAGGAAAATTCAGCAGATGATATTTATTAAAACTAAATATTAAATTCTCCTCCATTATTTTTCTATTCACTCTTTGTAATGACTGGTATGTTTTCTAAATTTCTTTTACAGATTTTAAAAAATTTTTTGTATGTATGTATGTTATGATAGACTTCTATATAGCTTCAGAAAATAGCAATTTTAAAAAAATGGATTTTGTAAACCCAGAGATATTCTTGAAGCATAACCCCTAGTTTCTCCATGCTTCCCACTCCATTACTCCAAGTGGAATTATTCTTCACCAAGACCTTGCCTGCACATTTTCTGCATTCTTTTTATTTATTAAAAGCCTTCTCTTCATTACCTTCTTCCTGCTGCCATAGCCCAAAATCATGCTTCTTCATTCTTCTAATTCTGTCTTCACTTCTAAGCCTTGTATTCTTCCCCATACCAATGTTTTCAGTCCTTGGGTCTGCATTATTCTACTCTACCCTTCCTCTTGGTTATTTTGTGTGAATCAAAGAAAATTATATTAATAGGAGTACTCACAAAATTTCATGTATATTACTGATATCGTGGATAATCTTTTAGTCACTTCACTTTCAATTTTACTTAAGAAGGTAAAGTAGGGCCGGTGAGATGGCTCAGTGGCGTAAGCGCCTGCCTTGCAAGTGCGAGGGCCCGAGTTCGGCTCCTGGATCCCACATACAAAAAAGGGGCCGGTGATATCGCTCAGCGGCACGGGCGCCTGCTGGCGCGCGAGGTCCTGAGGTCGACCCCCTGGTACCCACAAAAAAAAAAAAAAAAAAAAGAAGGTAAAGTAGTAGTTTTGTAGTATATATATATATATATATATATATATGACCATGAATAAGATGGATAAAGATTAAATGTGGATAAGAACTATTAAAAAGTAAACCTTCATATTAATTAGCTACTTATCAGTTTGTTGATGATTTTTTCTTTTGAATTTTTTTATATTTCAGTAAGCCTTAATATCACTTGTATTGCTCCTGAAAATTCCTACAAAATAAATATTTAAAACAAAACTCCTTTAACATATCATAAAATACTTCTATTAGCAACAGAGCACAATAGGTTTAAATAAAAATCTGGTAAAGGGAGTTTTTGCAATACGTAAAGACTCTTTTGATGGTAGAACACAGCACAATGAAACTGGAATAGATAAGAGCCAGAATTTTTTGTTCCATCCCTGCATCGCTTACATGAATCTTACAAGGTCATGATGTATAATCTTCTTCTTCATCTTTTTTTTTTTAATCTTCTTCATTTTTTGCTACATTCTGTTTGCCAGTATCTTATTAAGGATTTTTTCATCTATGTTCATTAGGGAGATTGGCCTGTAGTTCTCTCTTTTGGTTGGATCCTTCACTGGTTTTGGTATCAGGGTGATACTTGCTTCTAGGAATGACTTTGGGAGTATCGCTTCCCTTTCAATCTCATTAAAAAGTTTGAGGAGTAGTGGCATTAGATCTTCTCTTATTTTCTTGTAGAATTCAGCAGTGAATCCAACAGGACGTGGGCTTTTCTTTGTTGATAAAATTTTAGTTACATCTTCAATTTCATTGACTGATATTGGGTTCTTTAGAATTTTTATATCTTCTTGATTCAGCTTTGGTAATTCACATGTATTTAGGAATCTGTCCATTTCTTCTGTGTTTTTTTATCTTATTAGAATAAAGGTTCTCGAAGTAGGTATTGATGA
This sequence comes from Erethizon dorsatum, assembly GCA_028451465.1. Lineage (NCBI taxonomy): Eukaryota > Metazoa > Chordata > Mammalia > Rodentia > Erethizontidae > Erethizon > Erethizon dorsatum. The sequence goes on from CM051823.1 coordinate 31,412,637, forward strand.
TCTTCTGGATTTCTTCAAGATCCATTGTGATTTAACCCTTTTTATTCTTAATTGCATGAATTTGAGTCTTTTCTTTCTTTTTTTTGATAAGGTTGGATAAAGGTTTGTCAACTTTATGTAATCTTTCAAAAACCAACTCTGATTCATTAATTCTTTTTATTGTTTTCTTACTCTCTATTGCATTAATTTCTGCTCTGACCTTTATAATTTCCTCCCACGTATAAGATTTGGGCTTGTTTCTTTTTCTTTTTCTAAAAGTTTGAGATTCAACATTAGGTTGTTTATTTAAGCTTGTTCTATTTTCCTGATGTAAGAATTCACCACTACAAATTTCCCTCTTAGAAATCCTTTCATTGTGTCACATAAATTCTGGTATGTTATATTAATGTTATCATTTAATTGTAGATACTATTTAATTTCTTCTTTAATTTCATCTGTGACCCATTAGTTGTTCAGGAGGGTTTTATTTAATTTCCATGTGTTCATGGAGTTTTTGTGATTTCTTTTGCCACTGATTTCCAATTTCTTTGTACTATGATCTGAAAATATGCATGGGATAATTTTAATTCTTTTGTATTTACTTAAGCATGTTCTATGAGCCAGTATGTGGTCTATTTTGGAGAACATCCCATGCACAGCTGAGATGAATGTGTATTCTGATGTTGTGGGGTGGAACACTCTGTAGACATCTACTAAGTACATTTGTTCACAGGTTTGGTTCAGTTCTGATATTTCTTTGTTGATTTTTTTTTTGTCTAGTTGATCTGTCTATTGTGACCAAGTGAGGTATTAAAGTCTCCCATAACAATTGTGTTAGCCCTTATTTGAACTTTCATGTCCATTAATAGAGCCAAAGACAAAAATCAAACAATTGCCTCAATGGACTTAGAAAAAGCATTTGACAAGTTCAACATCCACTCATGATAAAAAAAAAAAAACTACAGAAAATTGGAATAGATGGTTTTTATCTCAATGTGATAAAAGCCATCTATGATAAATCAACAGCCAATATCATACTAAATGTTCAAATACTGAAAACATTCACTCTAAAATTAGGAACAAGGTGAAGATGTCCACTATCACCACTCCTATTCAGTATAGTTCTGGAACATTAGCCAGATCAATTGGACAAGAGAAATAAAAGGAATAAAGATAGGAAAGGAAGAAGTTAAATTATCATTATTTTCACATGACATGATATTCTACACAGAAGACCCCAAAAGCTCCACAAAAAGACTTCTAGATTTAATAATCAAATTCAGTCTTGTATCTAGATACAATGGCAACACTCGAAAATAAGTAGCATTCCTGTACACAAATAAAAACTCACCAAGAGAGAAATTAGAGAAACCACAACTTTCATAATAGCATTGAAAAAAATGACATACTGAGGAATCAATCTAGTGAAGAAAGTAAAAGATCTTTACATTGAAAAATACAGTGCTCTGAAAAAGGAGATCCAAGAGAATATTAGCAAATGGAAAGATATCCCTTTCTCTGGGTAGGAAGAATAAACATAGTGAAAATTGCCATACTCCCAAATTGTTATACAGATTTAATGCAAGTCCAATCAAAATACCATTAGCATTCCTCACAGAACTAGAGAAAACCTTCCTAAAATTCATCTGGAACCAGAAGAGACCTAGAATAGCAAAAATGCTTCTGGGCAACAAAGGTAAATCAGGAGTCATCACAATCCCTGACTTTAAATCATACTACAAAGCTACTGTGATAAAAAATAGCATGGTACTCACAAAAAACAAAACAACAGCAACAACCCAAAACAGACCTGAGGATCAATGGAACAAATCAGAAGATGCAGAAACAACTCCAAACACACTACATCACCTTATCTTTGACAAAGGGGCCAAATACCTTCACTGGAAGAAAGATAGCCTCTTTAATAAATGGTGCTGCAAAAACTAGCTTTCCTCATGCCAATTACTAAAACTAGTAATCCATTTGATCCATTTCACCATGCACTAAACTAAAATCAAAATGGATCAAAGATCCAAATATTAAAACAGGATCACTAAATCTGCTGGAAGATAGAATAGATAGAGCTCTTGAAGACATCGGTGTAGGCAAAGACTTTATGAACAAAACCGTAATCACAAGGGAACTTTTGCAAAGAATCAACAGCTTGGATCTCATCTTATTAAAAAGCTTTTGTACAGCAAAAGAAACCACCAACAGAGTGAAGAGACAATCCACAGAGTGGGAAAATTTTTTGCCAGCTGTTCCTCAAAGGACAAATATCCAGAATATATAAAGAATTCAAAATAATCCTATCCCCCAAATTTAAAGATCTAATCCAAAAATGGGCATCTGGAATGAATAAACACTTCTCAAAGGAGAAGTAGAAATGACAAATAAATATATGAAAAAATGTTTGACATCACTGGTCATTTGAGAGATGTAAATTAAAACCACGCTGAGATTCCATCGCACTCCAGAAAGAATGGCAACTATCAAGAAATCAACATAATAAATGCTGGTGGGGTGGTGGGGAAAAAGGAACCTTTCTCCACTGTTGTTGAGAGTGTAGACTGGTGCAACCACTGTGAAAATCATTGTGGAAGTTCCTCAGGACACTAAAAGTAGAGGTTTTTTTTGACCTGGATATTCCCCTTCTTGGTATCTTCCCTAAAGAATTAAAAGCATCATATCACAGCGGTATATGCACACCCACATTTATAGCAGCACAATTTGTAAAAGCTAAATCTTGGATACAATCCAAATGCCCATCAATTGATTAATGGATAAAGAAGATGTGGGGGTTTTTAATACAATGGAGTACTACTCAGCCATAAAGAAAGATAAACTTGAGGCATATAGGTAAATAGCTGCACCTTGAGACCATACTCCTAAGTGAAACAAATCAAACACACATGTGTAAATATCACATTCTTTCTCTGGTGTGAGAAACCAAAAGTGTAAGTAAGGACCAGAATGTGTACTACATATTATGAAATAGGAAGAAAGTGCTTAATTGGGAAGGGGAACTAGGGAAGGGCTAGGGAGAAAGGAAGGAAGAAAAAAGAAAAAAACAGAAAAGAAGGAAAAACTGGAAACAAAGCTTTTATAGATAAGGGGGGGAAAGGGCCTGAAAGGATGGGAGAGGAATGGGAAAAAAAGAGGCATTAAGATGTATCAGGTACAGGTACAAAGCCCCTATGATGAATGTGATCTTTATGTATGTTTAAAATATACCAATAAATTTAATTTATTAAAAATTTTTTTGTTCCTCACAGCCCCCAGAGAAAGAAAGCTATTATGCAGGAACGCAGAAGGGTTGCAACTAGGAACAAGGTAACAGGGAGCTGAACTTGGATGGAACACCTGTGTACAACAAGTAGTGTGGAGCTAGGTAGATTGCTCAGGTTCTCAGTTGATTGGCTAATTTGAGAAATTTCCAGGACTCCAAGGCACAAGAGCTATCCCTATTATTTGGTACTTGGTTCTGGAGCCATTAGAACAGGTGCTTAGTGCCCCAGGTGTGTGGCTGGAGTGGGGAGTTAATCAGCTGCTTACAGAAGGAACTGACTAGCCCCTTGCCAGAACTTCAGATGAGGTCAACAGGATTTCAAAAGGCACGGACAGAGTCAAAAGTTGTCTTCTCAATCAACTGTGAATCTCAATCAACTTTGAATACAAATACTTTGCCACCCAAACGAAGAAGGCCTAAGAAAATTAGTCACTCTGCTTAAGAAAATATCTGCAATGGGAATCTGAAAGAATCAAGAGAATTTTACTGTTTCTCAGTTTTGCCTAGAGTTACTCCAAATCAGCATGTATATATTTTATGAATGAAATTTGCTGAATATGTTAAACTTAAGTATTTGAAATAATCTTTACCTCATTTTATAGCATATTATTCTCAAGTGATTGTTAATAAAATAAGAAATATTCTTGACCTTTATTGACTATTTACTGTGTGTGAAGAAATGTGCTAAACCATGTGCACAGATTATCTCATTTAATCATCACATTTCAAATAAAATGGATATTTTCATTGCTTGGTTTTGATTGATAAGCCATTAGGCCTACAGTGGTTAAATAATTTCTCTAAGGCAATTTAATTAATAAGACGTAGGTCTTGTCCTCAAACTGGTTTTTTCTGAGTCTTAAGTCCATATTTTTAAATCCTCTGGGATCAGATATTTACATGAATAAATGATAGATGATCGCTAGATGGATTGATAATTCTGTGGTTAAATGATTTGCTAATATATACAGAAATAGAGATACCAAAGGATGGAAATAATATGCAATCCTGTGTTCAGTTCCACCCAACCATTCAATGCTATGTTGGGAGGGAAGTGGGAAGTAAACACTTGTCTCCCAGCTACTGAGAACATTCAGAAAAAGAAAAAAGAAACACTTATGATTTAAAATAAGTTCCTAAAAATCATCAGCATGTGTTATATTTGGTTCATCAACAGGGAAAAAAATAGACACATGCATTGAAAATGAAATATCTATGCTAAATGTCTTTGATATCCTGCCAGATTTACCCACAGAAGGTCTTGACTATAAACAAACAGCTACTTACACATGTATGACCCTGGAAAGAAGACTGAGTGGGCACAAAATGGTGTCTGTTTTATCTTGAAATTTTGCTTCATTTTGAGCTGTCAGATTTTCACCTCCTTTCAAGGAAAAGAAAAACAGGAACTGCGGTTCTACTTTTAGTATTGAAGAGTTGCATAACCATATCCAAGTAGCTGAATTATACCTTGCTAATGGAAGTGATTGTTTTCAAGGATGAAATATTTTGTGTCAGAAATGGCAATGTGACAACTACCACCTCAGTGAGCATAGACAGTTCCTACACTTGGTTTTAATCACATTTCAGCAAGATCATAATATTTATTCACTGTTTAGAACACCTCTTAAATCTTTGGTGTTCTAATTCTTGGTTTCTCTGTAACTTCAAGAGATATTGTGCTTTCTCGCAAATTATTTTAAAGAGTCGAGTTTATATAGGGCTTCTAATAGAAAGCTAGATTTTAATTTCCTTGAAAGGAGGCCTCTTGCCTCATACGTTTTCAGTAACTCTTCCTTAAACTGAAAAAACCACTAGTTCAGTACTAAGAATATAACAGATGGCCAATAAATATTTATTGACTGATTACACTCACAATGAATTTTCCCCAATTAAGCTCTAGATCTCTAATTCTATTAACACAAACATCCAGCTACAATACAGTGTTTGTCAATATTCGACAATTTATCTCCAGTAGAAACATTTGTGTTTGCACTATTTTTGAGTAAAAATTTTAAAATAAACAAGCTGCTTATGTCTAAAAAAACCCCTGATTTTTAACGTTTTATCTCACCCCAAATGATTGTCTTATTTAATCACATTATTTGATTGCTCAGAAACACATCCTAAGTAGAATTTATTAAGTATTCTAATCCCACTTTTTTTGGTTGTTGTTTATGTAGAGTTTGGTAACTTTAACAATATAATTGATTTCCACTTTTATAAGTATTGTTTTTTTTAAGAAAAGAGAAAAGGATTTAAGACTTAGGCATTTTCACATATATCTAGAAATTTATTATATTTTATATATACATTGTATTTCATAGTAAACCTTATTATATTTGGTAAAACATAATATTTAAAATATTTTCAGAGGAATCATAGGGTGTATTTCTATAACATGATTGGAGTAAATGCTTTTATCTGCCAGAGTGTGACATATATTCTAGAAGCTAAGAAACATTATACATAATAGCAAAATCTATCTTCTAACAAGTAGAAGACTAATGTAGGTAAAGTGTATTTCAATATGGCTAACAAAAGTCAAGGAAAGTAATGTATACACATACGACTTAATTTAGAAATGTCATGTCTTTGATTTACATTGAAAATTCATTAAGGCCTTCTGACTGATATTTTGGGTTCAGTGACTGTTAAACAGCTGTGAAAATAGAAGAAAAACAATATTTTACATTTCTATCACCATGAGATTTGTGACTGTTGATATCAGACAAGAAAACTATTTAAAACTATTGGCCATTTTTGTTTAATTATTACACATGTAAGACATTAAACAGTCAACTCATCTATATACGTGTCCAGCCTCATACCCTTAGTCATCTAGACTCTTAATATCTGCTACAGTCTCTTATTCTTTTTTTTTTTTTTTAATGTGGGTACTGGGAGTTGAACTCAGGACCTCGCACTTGCCAGCAGGTGCTTGTGCCACTGAGCGATATCACTGGTTCTTTTTTTCCTTTATGTGGGTACCGGGAGTCAAACTCAGGATCTCGCGCCTGCCAGGCAGGCGCTTATGCCACTGAGCCATATCACTGGCCCAGTCTTTTATACTTAGATCCTCAAATATTACCTTATAAAATGAGAATAATGAATCATCTCATGGCTAATCAACAAAAGTAATTGATGACTAAATGATAATATTTTATTTACATTGGCAAGAAAACATTACCTATCACTTAGATAAAAAAGCCAAATGTTCCCGCTATCTTGGTTGGAAAGAATAATTTAAACTACTCTAAAACAAGAGTGTATTTTTCAGGTTATATTTAAGTTAGGTACTTTATTTCCAGGAATCCCACCTAGGTTTACCTTTTTAGCTACTTTGGAACACTTGAGAAATTCTTCCTAGCAAGGCAATGTATTACCCCAATTTGAATTTTTTTTTTTTTTTGTGGGTACTGGGGGTCGACCTCAGGACCTCGCACGCCAGCAGGCGCCCGTTTCACTGAGCGATATCACTGGCCCCTTTTTTCGTATGTGGGATCTGGGAGTCGAACTCGGACCCTTGCGCTTGCCAGGCAGGCGTGTACACCACTGAGCCATCTCACCCCAATTTGAATATTTTATAATATCTTTATAATTTTTGTTATTATTTATCTATGTTAGCTACTAGAATATATATGCTTGGAAAACCTTCTATCCCCAAATCACCTTAGTTAGCATTGTGTGATAAAATCTGGTGGATTATCACCACAAATCAGAGAGAATTATTCAGATAATCTCCTGAGTTTTTCTAAAAGTCACTCTGAAACCCACTTCTAGGCAGATGTGTGGTTTTTTATGTGATTTTTTTTTCCTTTTTTCTGTTTTTAGGCAAAGGATTCATTTTAAAAGTCTTCTAAATTTTTCAAAAAAATACCATGGAATATCTTTCCATTTTATAATATCCTCTTTGATCTCCTTTTTCAGAGTACTGTAGTTTTCAATATATAGATCCTTTACTTCCTCTGTTAGATTGATTCCTAAGTATTTCATTTTTTTGGATGCTACTGCAAAGGGTGTGGTTTCCCTAATTTCTCTCTCAGTGAGTTTGTTGTATGTGTACAGGAATGCTATTGATTTCTGAGTGTTAACATTGTATCCATCTATGCTACTAAATTTGGTTATTAAATCTAGAAGTCTTTTGGTGGAGTTTTTGGGGTCTTCTATGTAGAGTATCATCATCTGTGAATAATGATAATTTAATGTCTTCCTTTCCTATCCTTATTCCTTTTATTTCTCTGTCTTGGCTAACTGCTCTGGCTAATATTTCCAGAACTACATTGAATAGGAGTGGTGACAGTGGACATCCTTGTTTTGTTCTTGATTTTATTTTATTTTTTTTATTTTTTATTTTTTTTGTGGGTACCAGGGGTCGACCTCAGGACCTCGCGTGCCAGCAGGCACCTGTGCCGCTGAGCGATATCACTGGCCCTTTTTTCGTACGTGGGTTCCAGGAGTTGAACTCGGGCCCTCGCGCTTGCTGGGCAGGCACTTAAGCCGCTGAGTCATCTTACCGATCATGTTCCTGATTTTAGACCAAAAATTTTAAGCATTTGTCCATTTACTATGATGTTGGCTGTTGGTTTGTCATAGATGTCTTTTATCAGATTGACATAAAGACCATCTATTCTGACTTTCTGTAGTGTTTTTATCATGAATGAGTGTTGGACTTTGGCAAAAGTTTTTTTTCTGCATTTATTGAGATGATCATGTGATTTTTGTCTTTGGCTCTGTTGATATGGTATATTACATTTATTCTCAATATTAAAACAGAAACATTAAATCTACTGGAAGAGAAAGTAGATAGAAATCTTGAAGACATAAGTGTAGGTAGCAAGTTCATGAACAAAGCCCACACGGCATTTGAAATACTTCAAAGAATCGACAACTGGGATCTCATCTTATTAAAAAGCTTTTGCGCAGTGAAAGAAATCACCAACAGAGTGAAAAGACAACCCCCAGAGGGGGAAAAATGTTAGCCAATTATTCTTCAGACAAAGCACTTATATACAGAACATACAAAGAATTGAAAAAAATCAGACCCCCCAAATTCAAAGACCGAATCCAAACATGGGCATCTGAGATGAACACACACTTCTCGGATGAAGAAATACAAATGGTAAATAAATATATGAAAAAATGTTCCATATCATTAGTCATTCAAGAGATGCAAATTAAAATAACACTGAGATCCATCTCACCCCAGAAAGAATGGCTACCATCAAGAAATCAACAAATAAAAAATGCTGGAGAGGCTGTGGGGAAAAAGGAACATTTTTCCACTTTTGGTGGGAGTGTAGACTGGTGCAACCACTGTGGAAATCAGGAGATTCCTTAAAAAAACTAGGATTAGGCATCCTATTCAACCCAGCTATTCCCCTCTTGGGTATCTTCCCAGAAGAATGAAAAACATCATTCCACAGCTATATATGTGCACCTATGTTTATAGCAGCATAATTTGTAATAGCTAAATCTTGGAAACAATGCAAATGCCCATCAAACGAAGAATGGATAAAAAAGATCTGGTATTTTTATACAATGGAGTACTACTCAGCCATAAAGAAGGATAAAGTTGAGACCTTTATAGGTAAATGAATGCAACTAGAGATCATACTCATAAGTGAAATATATCAGACTCACATGTGTAAACATCGTATTGTCTCCCTTGCGTGAGAAATTGAAAGAGTAAATAAGATCTAAAATGTACAATACGTATTGTGAAATAGGAAGAAATTGTTCAAAAGGAAAAAGGAACTAGGATGGGTGAGAGGGGAAAGGACAGTAGGGAAAAAGGAAAAAATGCAAGTCAGTTATATTATCAGTGTCTCTTAGTTCATTAAAAAGAAAGGTTTGTGCTAATGTCAATTGGAGAAATTTTTATGCCCATATCTTGTACCCTGAGCAACTACTTTAAAGACAACAACATGTAATGTATTAACTATTGTTATTCTCCTATTATTTTGTTATGAAATTTTGTTTTACCTTTTTTCCAAAAATGAAAAACATTTTTAAATATTACTCCATTGCAAAACAAAAAACAAAAAACAAAAAAAACATGATTTTTACTTGCCAAGTTTCTAAACTCTTACATTGATTTTCATGCATAAACTCAAGAGCCCTTAGTCCACGTGCCCTGTGTCTCCTCTTGGTCACATGGGGCTGCCCTGTAGTTGCTGGATATGTGCACCAATCACCTGGCTCTCTCCCTTCTCTGTACTTCACTCCACTTTCTTTTATATTTGTTTACTCTCTGCTTCTTTACTTTGCTTATGTTGTATTATTATTTTGTTATGTATGTAAAATATTTCAAAACATTCATGGAAAAGTCAGACTACAAATAAACAAGACCCAGTGATATTACATATGGAGATATTTTGAGTCCTTCCCAGAAAAGGTGGATTTTAAAGTTGAAGGTAATATTATGAGCAGGCTATACACAAAACAATCATTTTTTGTAAGCAGTGGGTTAGAAAATTCAGACTGACTTTTTCTATAGAAACAGTACTACATAAATATTTTTTCATGTAACGGTTGCCAGTTATGCCACAGTCTTCTTCTTTTTTTTTTATATATGCAGGTATCGGGAGTCGAACTCGGGCCCTCGCGCTTGCCAGGCAGGCACTTATGCCTCTGAGCTATATCACCGGCCCGCCACAGTCGTCTTTTTTTTTTTTTTTTTTTTTGGTGGGTACCGGGGATTGAGCTCAGGACTTCGCGCGCCAACAGGCGCCTGTGCTGCTGAGTGATATCACCGGCCCTTTTTCGTATGTGGATTCCCAGAGTCGAACTCGGGCCCTCGCACTTGCCAGGCAGGCGCTTACACCACAGAGCCATCTCACCAGCCCTAGTCTTAACACATGACATACTTTAAATAAATTTTATTTGCTTTGAAAAAATAATTAGGGCCGGTGATATCGCTCAACGGCACGGGCGCCTGCTGGCACGCGAGGTCCTGAGTTCAACCCTCCATACCCACACACACACACATAAAAATTAATTAAAAATAATTAAACAGGGCCGGTGAGATGGCTCAGCAGCATAAGCGCCTGCCCGGCAAGTGTGAGGTCCTGAGTTTGACTCCCGGAACCCATGTACGAAAAAAGGGCCGGTGATATCGCTCAGCAGCACGGGTGCCTGCTGGCGTGCGAGGTCCTGAGGTCAACCCCTGGTACCCACATTAAAAAAAAAAAAAATTAATACCAGTCCAAACACACTATAAAGTCAACAACACTGAAAATGAATCTTTATGAAATACAATTTTTAAACTTTTTGTTAAGAGCTGCATTTGCAGGCCGGTGAGATGGCTCAGCGGCATAAGCACCTGCCTGGCAAGCGCGAGGTCCTGAGTTCGACCCCCGGTACCCACATATGAAAAAAGGGCCGGTGATATTGCTCAGCGGCACGGGCGCCTGCTGGCATGTGAGGTCCTGAGTTCGACCCCCGGTACCCACACACACACACAAAAAAAACTCTATGATCAGGCCGGTGATATGGCTCAGTGGCACAAGTGCATGCTGGCAAGCGTGAGGTCCTGAGGTGGACCCCCGGTACCCACATAAAAAAAAAGAGCTGCAATTGCAAAGTGATTGCTCAAGAAATATTTAATGATTGGACAGCAAATGAACCGCAAACAAGAAAAGGTAATGAAAGCCTGTAAAAGAAACTTCTTTGTACAGCAAAGGTGACAGAAACCAATGATCCTGATGCTTTGTTGGTCTTATAGAAAAACTCCTCAGTTTCTATTTCCTCGATCTTGGAAAACTCGTGCATTATCCAAGTACATTATATTTATTTAGAGGAGAAGAAGGAGCAAAGAAGGAGGAGGAAATAAGCATGTAAATCTTGGAAAAAAAGAAAAAATAAGATATTTATGAGATGTGTGTGTTAATGTAACTTTGAAAAAGTCCAGACATTGAATAAACTGAATTTAGGAGTAAATTGTCAAAAATAAATAAGACTACATCTTTTGTATGATTCATTTGAGGGAGAAAAAAAAACAACAGTGATGGCTTTGATCATGAAATATTCTGAACTGGCCACAACCAAGTGGCACCAACATCACAACACATAGCTGAATATATTTCAAGTAGCGATATTGAATTATATTCCTAAAGTATGCTGTTAGTGACTGAGTCAGGGTTAGTATTCCAGGTTCTGTAGTGGCCATTTCTAAAATTTAAGATAACTGGTAAACTACCTTAAATTAAGTGTTGGAATGATCTTTCGGAAGAAGATACAATTTAGAAAATATTGTTCTTAATCATCTGCAAACCTTGTGAAGTTAGTTACCTTAGAAGCCAGTTATTCACTTCATTTTATGCCAGAAGTTAAAAATATTTGTAATTAAAGATAAATGAATTAAAGAAGTGAGCTCTCCACCTACTTTCCAATTTTTCATTCTGAAAATGTGAAAACTTTAACTCAGGCTATTATTATTTCTTTGCATTGGTAATTAAAACGATTTAATATGATATAGAATTAAACATAAGAAAATTGAAATTTTAAAGAAAACATTAAAACTTTGATATGTGTGCATTAAAGTCATTACTTAGTCCAGAGAAATTAGCACAAAAATTTCAGAAACTATTTTGACGAGCAATTTCATGAAAGATTATATTGCTATGAAGATCATCATATATACAATGCGCCACTTCTTTTTTATCCACTGTGTACATAGTACCAGTTTAGAATTTTTATTTTTTATATATTTCTCGTAACAATGTTTCAAAGAATTCAATTCTTTTCTTGTTAAAATATTAATTAAGATTGTAGTAATAATTACGCACACCTGAAATGGGAAAAACAGCACTTGTGCTTTGCATGGAGAGGGTAAGATTGGTTTTTCCTTTTGTGAGTTAGTATTAAAATCAAACAGAACAGTAGCCAATATGATAAAGGATATTGAGGAGGTAAGAGAAACAATGACTTCATTTCTGTTGCTAGTTAAGAACAAGTTTTTTTTTTTTTTTATGGGTACCGGGGGGTTGACCTCAGGACCTCGCGCACCAACAGGCACCCGTGCTGCTGAGCGATATCACCAGCCCCTTTTTCATATGTGGGTTCTGAGAGTCGAACTCGGGCCCTCGCGCTTGCCGGGCAGGCGCTTAAGCCGCTGAGCCATCTCACCGGCCCAAGAACAAGTATTTTTGGCTAATAGAAGGGCATAAATATTTAAGGTATTAGACCACATAGACAAAAATAACAGATGATTGCTTTCTTGAAAGATACAATAATAGGAAGCAATAGTTCTATGTTCTAAACATCTAAGTTATACGTATCTGTAATAGCTCTATCTTGATGACATACTACCAAAGCTATCACTAATTTAGCCTTTAAAACTCAGCAATTTGCTATCACAGTCCTTTAAAGATACTTGAAGGATGCTATCCGAATAAAACAGATAATACAGAGAAAATTTTGCATACATGTCTTTGAGCAGTTAGTGAGGTAAGGTGCAAAATATTGTTTAGCATAAAACTTGCTTATTGGGCCAGTGAGATGGTTGAGCGGCATAAGCGCCTGCCTTGCAAGCGCGAGGGCCCGAGTTCGACTCCCGGATCCCAGATACGAAAAAGGGGCCGGTGATATCGCTCAGCGGCACGAGTGCCTGTTGGCGCGCGAGGTCCTGAGGTCGACCCCCCGGTACCCACCAAAAAAAAAAAAAAAAACTTGCTTATAATACTGAGTTAATGTGAGAGCATTTTCCAGCTATGAATGCTGATGAATCCTGTACTTTATTCAGAGCATTTGTAGAAACTCCTTATTTTGGCTTGTGCCTATCTCATTTCCTAACTCTCCCTTCTAAGCAGAGAAAAATGCCTATGCTGTCTACATCTTTATTTCTTTAGTACTCATTTTGAAAAACATACATAAAAATAAGAAAAGTGGGAGAAAAATTTACTATTACATTTTTTAATATGAAGGTGAAATTTTCACTAGCATTGCTTTCAGTTATGTAGTTGCATATTAAGTACATAATTAATGCAAATATAATTTAATAATTTTTGAGTTCTTTAATATATAAAATCTTATGAAGAGTTGAATGCAAAGAACATTTTTATATTTCATATTCTATTTTAATTACCTTCCATAGTGCAAAAATATGCACAAAACTACAACATGAGATGTAGTGAGTAAATTTGTAACAAGGAAGAAGTGTCAATTTCATTCCCTTACCAAATGTACCCAGAAAAAATTCTAGATTTGTTGTACCTCTTCTATAGTGTTACAACCATGATATTTGATAAAATCCAAGATTTGTTATAATTAATCCTTTTTTCTTTTCTCCTCTGTTAAACAGAAGTGTCATGTCATGTCATGGAATGTTAAAATGGAATTATGTGCTTCTTTGCATTGTGTGTGAATCAGTACAAGCAATCATTGGTATCTACAGAGGATTGTTTCCAGTGTGACCACCTCTCTCCCCATCAGTAACAGAATCCATAGATGCTCAACCCTTTTACATAAAATGACATAGTATTTGTATGTAATCTGTGCATATTCTCTCATATGCTTCAAATCATTTGTAGATCGCTTATTGTACTCAGTGGAATAAAAATGCCATGTAAGGGCCGGTGAGATGGCTCGGTGGCTTAAGCGCCTGCCCGGCAAGTGCGAGGGCCCGAGTTCGACTCCCCGAACCCACATACGAAAAAGGGGCCGGTGATATCGCTCAGCGGCACGGGCGCCTGCTGGCGCGCGAGGTCCTGAGGTCGACCCCCCGGTACCCACAAAAAAAAAAAAATGCCATGTAAATAGTTGTTAAACTTTGTCATTCAGGGAATAACACTAATTGTAAAAGTCTAAAAATATGTTCTCTATATGTTCATTTTAGACAAAGTTTTAAAAATCATTCTGCATTCTCAGTGGTTTGAATCCATGGATCCAAATCCAGAGATATGAGAACAATTTTTACAAGGAAAATAACATGACATTGTTATTTTTGAAAGCCAACCAAGACAACAATTTGGTCATTTCTACAGAAATTGATTCTTCTTAGGTCTTATGACACAGAAAGTTAAATATAGATGTATACACATAACATAAAGATATGGCCGGTGGAATATACTAGAATAGTGTGCAGAAGGATGCATTTGTGTCCTTGTTTAGAACACTAAAAAATTACCAGCCTCTAAATCCACTGCTAAAAGAATACATAAATAAATTTATTCAAAGGTATATTATTCAGCATAACATATGATACCATGCATGTACATTTTCAAACCTACAATGAAAAACATCAAATCTATGAGAGTGGTTAACTCTGAGGCAAGTTGTAAAAGAATTAAATTGGAAAAAATATACAGTATAGGCCCTTCGAATATATAGACAGAAAGAGAAAGACTTGAAGGAAACACGACACTATTTTAAAACTTGATAAAGATGAGCAAGGGTTACGTATTTTTTCCTGCAATATTATTATATGATTTATTATATATATTTATGGATTTTACAACAGCATTTAATTTTTTAGAAGCATCTGAGAATTTATTTGGAATCAGAGAAAGTAGTGCTGGTTCACAGTTAACTGTATAAACTTAGCCAGATTAATATTTTTTAGTATGTAAAAGGAGGCCAATAGTACAAAGATTCAGTGCTTGACATGTGTATTATCTATATGAACTACAGAGTGTGGATTTAGAAGATAGGTAGATAGATAGATAGGTAATAGATTTGAGACATAGGCATTTCCCAAAGTTCCTGATAGTAACAGAAATACATTGCTGTCATAAGAATTCCATGATGCTACCAAGAACAACGCTGTACAGACTTTGACTAACTTATTAGTATAAACAAAAGCGTATTTCAAGTGTTACTTTATTATAGTATAATTGCATTTGTGAAGCATTGCAAAGACAAAGTATTCTTCACATGATAAAATCACACATGTTTTTAACCTAAAAGTACGATATTTAATGTAAGTAAATATAAAGTCAATAACAGTAGTAACTTGGCAAATGTGTGGTAAAGTTTAAATTTAGAATGGAAGTTTTTAGGTAACCATAGAAGCCTATGAGTCTTACAATACACATAATGGAAAAAAATTAACATGATATTAGTGTTAATTAGGGGGTTGGTATATGATTTGGTGACTTAATTCTCATCCCTGTTCTATTATTATATAGCTACCGGGCTTTGTGCTTAACTCTGGAAAATGAGATTGCATTCAAAAAAGAACAAATAAAGCCAGGCATGGTGGCTCATGCGTGTAATCCTAGCACATGGGAGGCTGAAGCAGGAAGATCGTCACTAGTTCAAGGCCAGCCTGAGCTACATAGTGAGTACAAGGCCATCCTGAACACATAGCAAGAGACAGTGTCTCAAAAAACAAAAACCAAAAGGAACAAAGCAAACAAACAAAGAACAAATAAATGGTCTGAGACTATGTCCTCCTCATCCTTGTGCTTTCCTTTTACTTATCCCTTTCTTCCATGACCCTTTGCTGTTTTTCCTCCCCCATTTCCCTTCTAGTCATCCAGCTCCCCTGCACCCACCTTACTGTCCCACCAGTGTGGACCTGGACCTGGCTGGTTGTCACTGTATATTCTGTTAGTGTCCACTGCTAGTTCGAGGCTGGAGAGTGAAAAATGAAGAGATAAATGAAGGTCTCCTGGTAACATTGCATCAATTTGCAATACTTGACGATCAGATCTTCCACATGTTTGGCTTGATCCCAGTGTACAATTTTTCCAGAACCTTAGTGTTTCAGAAGACTATCTCTTTGCCAGCTTTAAGACCTACGTCAAAAGGTCCTGTTCCAGAACCTAGCTTGAGAAGGCACCAGCCTCTGAGAAAGAAAGAGGTGAAGACTGGGAAACCAAAAGCGCTGTCATACTCACTCCTAACCACAACACTTGGAGTTTTCTCGGAGGGAGGTGCTGCACCCAGCCTACTATGATAAATACAACATGGGTGTCTAAAGCCAAGCCGTATCACCCCACTCACTCATAGGCTTTCATGGCATCTCCTCACCCCAAGTAAGTCCATTCTTGTGAATGAGACAAATTCTTACCATTACTTCAGCCCAACTTCCTTTCTCCCTTCCAAAGACAGAGAGTCCCACTCCTCTGGAATGCTACCAGATGGGACACTAAACTTTCACTTAACATTCCACCTACTTTTCTGAGTAAGCTGAACAGGTCCAAAAATTTCTAAGATCACAGCTTTCCCTGCTACATATTTCGCCCCTGTGATCTTATTTCAAGGACCCTTATTACTGCTGCTGAGTCTAATTTCACTTCTCCCCTATAACGTGCTAAGTGTTTGGCGGCTGTGGCGAGATGCAATGGGTCAGTGTTGCGATATAATTTGATTCGGGTGCAACTGGCTCCTGCCGCCATACAGTAATCTCTTACAGCCCCATGGGCTAGGCCTTAATCATATAAATAAAAGAGCCGTAATACATTACCAAGGACATTTGTTCAGCAGATTCAATCAAGACAAAAAATAGTAATGACCTATATGAGAGAAATTTTGTCTTGCTCATTGAAAAATTTCTCAATGAAAAATTTACTAGAGCGGGTGTTCTAGTAAAGAAGGGTTTCCATAGATGATCTATCTTACTTGCTGTCTCCTACCCAATGTTCTACCTCGTTTGTCCGCTGTGTGGTAAGAGTAGGCTCGTGATCTTCTACATTCTGCTGCTTAATTGCAACAGAAAATGAGGGATTCGGGATGATCCGATCTTAGCCTACCATCTAAACGACAAACAAGTTGTTTCACTGCAAAGACTTTCCTTGCACTAACCTGTCTCTGGTACTGTTTGAAATTCTTATTATGATCTATATTATAATTGACAAATCATAATTGTATACATTTATGGGGTATGAGGCACTGTTTTGATATATATGTACAATGTGGAATGATTAAATCAAGCTAATAAACATATCTATCACCTCACATCCCATGAGATGTACGCTCAGCAATTTTTAAATATGCAATATATTATTTCTAACCGCAGTCACCTGCTGTGCAACAGATCTCAAAAATGTATTTCTCCTGTCTAAATGAAACTTTGTACCTCAGAACAGCGCCCCCTGTCGCCTCTCCTCACTCCCCCAAGATATGTAACCACTACTCTACTCTCTGCATCTATGAAGTAAATTAAAAAAAAAAAAAAAAATTCACAGTATCTTTTTGTGCTACAAGATTGTATGTATTCGTGCTAGTCACAGGTTCTTTCAAAAGACCTCTTATCTATCATATTAGTCTCTGTGCTAACAGTAATCGGGAAGAGTGTGGAGAATTTTAATCTCAGATGTTCACTGTTATGATTTTTAAAAATTATTTTTATCCTAAGTTTTGTTCATAAATCCTCAACTCAGACTTGAGACAGTATGACACCATACAACATTCCCTTTATACATTTTGGGGAATATTTTTTGCTTATTTTTCAGCATTTGCCACTTTCCTTTGATATTTTGTATAACATTTTGGAGTTTTTAATATTCCCCCTAGGTTTTCTATTTCTTTTAAGACACACTATTTATTCCACACTATTTATTTATTTCTACAACCTTTGGTTCTTCTAGTTCAATTCTATTTCCAAGATGATTTTTCACTTTTATTTATAGTTATTTCCTGAGCTCAATTACACTTTTCTGAACATTTATAATTCTTATGAGTTTTTATTTTTTACTAGTGTATCCTTTTAAGTCTTTTTGGTTATTCTCAAATAGTGGTTTTATTCTTTTTTTTGAGGGCTTGTCCTTCTGACATGAGATATTATTTTGTTCTTTGCTCTATTTGTATAATAATTTCATATGAGCTTTGACTTGGATTCTTCTGTCATATTCATGTTTTCATGAAATTAATTTTGTCAAACTTCTAAAATGAAGTGGAGTTCAGGAAAGCTTTTTCTTTTATTGTTTCTGTAAGTGTTCAGAAATAAGCTGTTTTGCTTTTGGGAATTTTCTGGCTGTTTTTGTCCCTAAATGTAGTCTAGACTAGGGATTAGTGAACAACTTTTTTTTCTGTATGTGGAGGACCATCTGGATGGCCCTCCTTTAAAGAAGAGCATTTGGCTCTTCCTCCGTGTATTGATATGTACAGAGCTGGCTAGGACATTTCCTTACCTGCTCAACTGGCCTTCAGCAATGCAAATGGGTCTAGGCAGGTGCTGATGTGTGGTCTTTGAAGCAGTGCAACAGGTCAGTGATGCCCTGCCTACAGCTCCCAAGTAGTATGTGTGAGCTAGACCGAGTGATACCACACTGTTGGCTGAAAATGAGCCTCAAGAAAAGAGGTTATGACTTCTCAGGGCATGGATCACACATCAAAACTGAAGCACTGACCCCAAAACACTAGATACTGACCCTATCTATGACATGCAGGTTACTCTTTCTGCATCTCTCTCTCTGCATATCGCATATTCAGGCCTCCTACCTAGCCCAGCTCACAGCACTCACTTACTCCTCCTTTCTCTTAGTCACTCATCCCTGAGGCACTCCCCTCTTCACAAATTAGCAAAACTTAGATTTGGCCCTGGGTTGAAGACTGTGTTCCTGCTAGCCAGTATTCTGACTGGATTTAGGACCCCCTTGGCTCCCCCACAACTACAAATATGCCTTAGTGTCTTTATTCTCACCATTCATTGCACTGGAAGTGGTAGATTGGAATTAATTTATTAGAATTCCAATAACTTTTTCATGGGATTACAAATGTGGACTTTTCTGGACTGTGACAAGGTCCAGAAGGGCTTACTATATGTGTAAAAATACAAGTAGTAAATATTTTAGGCATTGCGAAACATACATTTATGTCATAACTACTCAACTCTACTACCTCCACAGGAAATACTCAGATAAAAATGCATTTTTTCTAAAAAGACATTATTTACAAAAACAAAAGTTAGGTTGGATTTGGCCTGTAAGTTATGGTGTACAATGTATCCCAAACATTATCATTTTCACAAGTAACAAAATATTTTGGAATTATTAAGATTATTTACATTTTACCTCAAAGTCCTCAATAAGTGGTTGCATTCTCTACTTACAGCATATGTGGCTTGAGACTGATATCCGCTCAAGTACTTAATGGCTGTGTGAAGGTATTGGTTACTTCATTGGCAGCACAGGTCTAGTACGTCATCTGTGTCTCTTACCTAGTTTCCTCATTTTTTATTTTTTATTTTTTTTTTATTTTTATTTTTTTTGTGGGTACCAGGGGTCGAACTCAGGACCTTGCGCTTGCCAGGCAGACGCTTATGCTGCTGAGCCATATCACCGGCCCATCTCCTCATTTTTTAATCCTGCCCCTCAAATACCTTCCCAGTGTTGGCCCCAGTCCTGGAAAGGAGCACTAATGAATGGGTCACTTTGATAGTTCTGAGGTGCTGTCCTGCCTCCGCCTCCCAGATGCCTGTGAGTACTGCTCCCCGAATTTCCTTGGTGCTGGAAGGGCCTCTTGCTCCTCTGTGTAGCTAGTTTTCCAGACTTGCTGCCCAGGGCACCTAATAGCCATTCTGCCCTCAGTGCTGCAGACGCCCAGCAGCAACTCTGCTTCCTCTTGCATAGATCCCCGCACTGCACCTCCTAAGTGTTTATGGTGTAGAGTTGTTTACAGTTTGTAGAACATTTTTCCACCTACTTTTAGTCACCTGTCTTTTTCTTATTTTATTATTCTTCCATCTTTTTCCAACAACTCTAGTTCTTATCCTCATCTCCCTCTTTTTCCTTACCATATCCTGTAAAAATTTGGTAAATTAAAAAAAAAAAAATATATATATATAAACCATACTCCTGTGCTGAAGATCACACAGAACCACAGCTGTGAAAGATCGATTCAAACTCTAAAGTGTTAGATAAATGCATGCGAAATTAATTTACAGAATTTTAGAAGAAGAAATGCTGCTACAGAAATAAAATTAAGCAACCTTGGATTAGAACCTTCTGTACTTGAGAGGCCCACTTTCTTTTCTTTTATTCCCCTAAAATGTATGTTTCTGTAAAAGCATTGATTAACTAGAGAATACAAAATTAATGAATGATTTTTTGACAGTGGAACTTAAATGTCTCTTACCCCTTTTCTCCCCCTACACACACACACACACACACACACACACACACACAGATGTGCAGACACACAGTCATACACAAACAAAGTTGGTGAAAGCATAAAAAAGACTTTCTTTCCAGGGGTAAATAAATACATATAGCAGTAAATTGGAATTGAAGAAAACTAGGAAGTTTGGCATAAAATTCAAATATTGCCTTATTTATACTGATACCTGACTGGTTTTGCAACAACAAAGAACACGCACATTTAACTTAACATACGCATTAAATTCTGTAACAGTGATTTAAGTTTAATTCGGTTCCATTAAAAATTAAATGCGGTAAAGTCCTTCTTTTATATGGGAAGATGAAAAGTAAACAACAAAAGAGTGGCACAACTCAGAACCACTAAGCATCTACAATGACTGGGCTTACTTTGCAATTTGTGAAATTTCCATCTCATCTCACTCACCGGACCAGACTCCTGTTTAATTGTTGAGGGAAGACAGTGACAAAGTTGCCCCTATTTCACTGTGGCTAAATTCTTGTGAAAAGATTCTTATCAGCAACCCTGGGGGTCGAAGTCTTTGCATTTAACAGGTGAAATTTTTCAAAGAGAATTATCATCCCTTGGGTTTTTCCAGAGGGTGTTAAGAAAATATGAGGAAACATCAATTGATGTTGACCTAGGCTCCAGGTAAATCAGTGAGTGGGACATGGTTCATATCCCCAAGACTTTCTAAGGCACAGCTTCATTTGAGAGGTTCATGCTATTTTGTCTAAAAAGAGCTGTGAACAAATGTTGCACTCCTCAATTCTACTTCAGTTGTCACATAAATAGATGCAGAATGAAAAATAACAGGAGCATCCGGGACTTGGAAACAGTATCTCAGTCAATTTCTAATGTAAGGTTATAGTTTATCTTCGTTTTATGAAAAGTGTAGAGTATTTTTCTTATGGATTTAATATTTTAAATGGAACTCCATTTCCAATTATTTAGGGAAAATTATTTTTATGTATTTTTGTATTGTTCAGGGAAATTCAACTACAAATCACTGAGAAATTTAAGGTACTGATTCTATGTTTACAATACTCAGATTTGATATACATTATATGTTCAGAATTTATCTGAAATGCAAAAATCTTAAAATTTAAGTTATAGTTGATGTTAGAAAACTAAGAAAGTCAAAATAGTGAATATACATATCAGCAATATGTGCTTTAAGGCATTTCAAAACATTTAATACTACAAACCAGATGATATATTTATCATATAAAGTGATTATGGAGGTAGCATACACAATATGGGACTCCATAGTTGCCATAATAACTATATTTTTTACTGAATATAAGAATAAATAACTGTATATTCTTTGCAATTATTAAGCTAGTAATGTATAGTAGCTTGAAATTAGTTTGCCTGCTCAGTTTTTAAATTTCAAATTAGGATAGTCCTATTTAGGGCCCAATGAAACAAGATTAAAAAGTTGTTTGCTTTGTATCTTTTAAATTTTTGTGCTCGTATCAAAGCAATAGAAAGGAAGTATATTGTTTATAAGTGACTTTCTGGTATTTGGGAACTAAAGAGTTGTTTTAAAAAGGCTTTTTATGAAATATGTCTGACTAATCAATAGTAAAGTACTTATGTAACAAACATTTAAGTAGTATTTATTCTGCACTAGAAAGAGCTCTATAAATATTAACTTATTTGATTTTCATTTGTAAAATCTTTATATCTTCAAGGGTGAATCTCTCCAAAAGCCAACTCAGGAGCAATAGCCAAATAGAACTAGTGAAAGAAAAATCCCCTCTTTTGGCATATCTTCTCTGCTTTCCTGGAGACTGTTTGATGTCTGGTAGGAGAATTTGCATAATTCAGATGTATATTAAGGTAAAATATATATATTTTGGGGGGAACTGGGAATTGAACTCAGGACCTCGTGCTTGCCAGGCAGGCGCTGTGGTGCTGAGCTATATCCCCAGCCCTAGCAAAATATATTTTTTTTCTTCTGAAAAACACATTTCTTGTTATACCTCTTCCAACTGATCTATTATCCTTCTCACAACACATTTGATTATTAGAACACCTTTTGGTTTCTACATTACTTTTGTTCTCTCTCTCCCATTCAACTCGCTTTTAAAGTTTTAAACAAACTTCTAGGCATTTTTTTCTGCCTAGTATTCTCTTAAATTCAGAGTTTTTTTTTCTTCACTGACCATTACTTTTATTGAATTACTTTTATTTCAATTTATTTGAAAACTCCTGTAAAGAAAGAAAAGTTGAAAGAGAAAGTATTACCCTTTCCCATAACTAAGCAAAAGAGTAGTCACCATTTAAATTTCATTTTAAATACATGTTTTGATTTATGTGCTTTTTATTATTCTGTATTGCTTCATTCAATTAGCATTATATTATTTAATTTTTATGTCTCCATAAATATTTCTATAGTGCATGGTGTATGCCCATTATGGTTTGTTTATTCATTCCCTTATAATTGAATATGTAAGTTTCTGCTAATTCTATTTCATTATTAATAATGTTGGTTTGATTGTTTTTATTCATAGGTTTGCTTTATTTTTCATGATTTTTAGTGTAGATTTCCCCAGGAACAGAATTTACCAGTCAAGGCATTCTGAATCAAAGTACATTTTAACTAAAATAGAGAGAAAAGGTATTAGAGTAAAATTTCCAAATCAGACTTTGTGTGCTTTCACGTCCACATAGCATGGGTTCTATATGAAAGGTACAGAAATAGGATACAGCGTCAATTAATTTGGACAATATGTGTCCCCTGCCCATAATGTTCAAATGCAAATGGCAAAATCTACTGGAGAATAAAATTGTTGTGGGCATAAATGAAATGATGAATATAAAAATTGTGTAAGAACTCCACAGGGAATTCAGTGGTCAGATAGGCAGCAAAACTGCAGGAGAAAATATAGTAAATGGTGAAATTATAATCAGTACAGAATCCAAGTGTAGCCTAGAAAACTGCAACATGAATACATGCCATATGTTTCATATGTCATCCTAACTACTTTAATCCCACTTTATATCTTTTTTTCACTTCCGTCCTGTGTACTTTTCTCTGTCCTATTCCTTGCCTCTATACTAGTTAAATGGTCTATCTTCACTTGCATGTTTTAATATCTTCTTTGTTTTCTTTTCTTAGGGGACTGAAGTTGATGTGTTCCCTTAGAAGGTGACAGTGATAGAGTCAGAAGAGGCTACTAGGTGAGAACACAAGAAATAAAAGGAAAGAGAGCAGGAAAGAGAAAAACTTCTTTCAAAGACAAAGTATGATTCTTTCGTGGATATTCTGTATATTCTTTGATTCCACATTTGATTCTATCAATACTTAGTTCTCCCCAAGATAGTGCGAATTTCTTCTCAATAACAGTGAAACATACATTCACTTCTACACACCTGGTCATTGGCTTGAACTATTAACAGATGTACCCTCAGATTAGTGTTTCTCAGCACAGTGATTTTATCCTCACTGTGGGGTGTGTGTGTGTGTGTGTGTGTGTGTGTGTGTGTGGCAATTTCTGCAGACATATTTTTTTGTCACAACTTGGGTGAGGGTACTACTGTCATCTCGTGAGTAGAATCCAGGGATGCAGGTAAAGAGTCCTCAGGACAATTCCTCATACCAAAGAATTGTCTGGCTTTAATGTCAATAGTACTCAGGATAAGGGAAAATGCTTTATAAAAAGATAACAATCCAATCATTATAAAAATAGTAGAAAATATTTGAAGGCACTTACTAAAATTAAGTCTTTTTCTGCATATAGTAGTTTTATATTGTTTCTTATACTAATTAAATGAAATTATTAGAGGATTATTGATTAAGCCTGTAACCTAAAACTTGACATAGGATATTTTCTTTCTACTGTCACCTGAATAAAAGGTCTTTAGGCATGGAACATTTTTCTGTTACTGTTATAATTCATTGTTGCTCATCATAGATACTCCATAAGCATTTACTTTTAAATTAATACCTTCATAGAGTTAAGTTAACCAATTTTTAACAAATCGTTTTTTCCTCTGTTCTTTTTTGCCTTCCTTCAACTTTTCGTCTCTGCATTTTACAAGTATTTTTATATATACCATAGTAAATCAGTTGCTAAAATTCCTATTCCCATCAAGAATACAAATATATACACACAAATATTTTCATTCGATTTTAAGAAATTACAAGATATCCATATAATCTAAGGATTCATCAGTGAAAAAGTTAGTTAACTTGCAAAGCCAAAAATTAAACAGTCAAACAAATATGTAGTGCTCAGACCTGTTAAAAGTGTGAAATCAAAAAATGACCTTTCCCTAAGTCTATGAAGAGGCCACCCAAATATCAAAGTTTTGTTCCTTTAGAAGAGATCACTATATTTGAAATTTACTCCTAGAAAGCCTAGAAATTACTTCATATATACTTGATATAGTAGTTGCTGCTTCTATACTTATAAACAAAGACATGCACATTTCCATGTAAAGTTTTCCATCTATTCAAATCAATTATCTCATTCAAGATCTCATAATAATTTAGTTAATCACATAATTTATCCAGGATTTCCTTATCCATAACCTACTTGCTAAGAAAAGGCAAAAGATAGATAGGTCTGCATGGGGATTATTTTCTATGGACGGGTGTCTGTTGACAGAATCCTTATCATTTCTTGCCAATTTTTTCAAAGAACATTGTGACAACTGCTCACAGGAGGCAAAGTCAGACTCCAGAATTGATTTTGGCACTCTCTATTGATCATATTGTTGATGATCTTTAAAACATCTTGCTGTCCCAGACCTTACTTATGTCAGGGAAAATTAACAAATCTATAACAAATCTATCTGATACTGATATGTTCATGCCTTTACCAAATTCTGAAAATAAAAGCACAGGAAGTGAACTGCAATTGTCATCAATATTTAAGAGTCATCTCTAGCCAAAAAGCGTCAACAAGCTCAGAGAACATTTTACAAAGATGCTGTTCTCATTTTCAACTGAATATTGACTTCAGAGGACCATAAAAGAGAACCAATCGTGAAGTCTCACATTTTTGAAGTTATTTCACTTTTGTTCTTTCTGCAAGGAAAGGGATGACTGAGGCTGCACTAGAGGAAAAGAAAGAAAGGGGAGGCAGGGAGAAAATGGAATAGAGAAATTACTGTTTTTCAGTTTCCCTGGAAAAATATAAAAAAGAGATATCAGAAAACTGATAATAAAAACTTAAAAAATTGTAAACCAAATTGACATTACCTTAAATAAATATGTGTATCTGCATAAATGTGAATGGTTATGCACAGATAAATATATATTAATGTATTTAATTTATTCACTGCTTTTGAAGAGCATAAGAAAATGTGTTTGTCTATATTTTCTTTGTCTTCTTGCATAATTCCTAACTTATAAAGTAAAGTACAAAAAAACGCAAGCCATGAATAGGTCACCTAGTCAGTGAAAAAACATCGTGTTCTTTTGCAACTCAGTCAGTGATCTACTCATTAAATTAAACTGTTTTCTAAGATATGAAAGATATGACATGTACTGCAACTTAAGACAGTGCCAGAAGTTCAATGGTTTTGTTTCACTTAAAAATAAATCAATCCAAAGGAATTATTTGACTTTTAAATTCCTCAGGTTTCTTGGCTAAATGGCTAACTTTAGTCTGCACTTCAAAGGCAGATTAGAGTCTAGCCTTGACACCAAATGCTAACCTGTCAATTTTTTAGTTTTGTTAGTTTGAGTCAAGACTCTCTTCAG
Organism: Erethizon dorsatum; assembly: GCA_028451465.1. Taxonomy (NCBI): domain Eukaryota; kingdom Metazoa; phylum Chordata; class Mammalia; order Rodentia; family Erethizontidae; genus Erethizon; species Erethizon dorsatum. Next base: position 31,438,667 of record CM051823.1, read on the forward strand.
CATGTGTACATTAAATCAGACTTGTAGAGTATATCTCAAACATAAGAGTTTTATCTTATTTCTCATTTTTTCAAATGAATTTGGCCTAAAATGTTAACAAAATTGGAAACAGCTGTGTTAAGAAACTACTTTCTTTTCCATTTATAGTCTTGTGGACCAATATAAACTTCATCATTTTAGTGGAGCTTCTCCCCCCACATCCAGATGTTATGGATGTCTCAATAATTCCAGCAAAATTGCCAAAACCAACAAGAAGTTTTAACATGTAAATTCAACACATTGTTTCATGCTCATCATGGCCTTTTCTCCATCAACCCAATCCTCATCAGATTTCAGATGCTCGGCAGTTGACACAGCTACAGCAAAGGACTCTGAGTCATCATCTCATTGTGGGACGGGTTCCTTTTAAATTTTTTTGTCTGATTCATGAACTGCTTTTTGAAAATCTAAAAATGGCTCATGAATTGCTTGGGAGTTGGCAAAAATTAATAATAATGAGCCCATTTTGAGTACACTGAAATGAACTGATTATCATTGCAAGCTGTTGCTAATTTGGATTCTTGATGGCAAGAAAGGGTTCTACAGGAGCATTTTCACTTGCAAGTAGGACAGATTTCATGGTGTGGCAAAGAAAACACTTTTGTAACATTTACCTCTATGTTTCCTTTCAGGATTATGGGATAAGGTGTAGGCAAAAATAGAGCTGCTATCGACACTGTGTTTTAAAATTATTATTTAATCATACAGAGAAAAAGATATATCCCATAGGCAATTCTAAACAAATGAAAAAGTGCAGCCATGTCACTTAATCCAAGAATAGAGATAAGTGTTTTTGTGAATACTAGGAGATTATGTTCTGCAAAATAAGCATGAATATATCTGGTTATTTTATCTTGATTTATTAGCCAGTTCTTGTTAGTTTTGCTCATATCACTTTCTAGTCATTTTCTCCTAAACTGTCAAAGCCATTAGCTTCAGCATTATCCTTAAGCGTGGTATATATATATAGTATATGTATATATTACACATAACATAAGAATTCTGCTTTGTTATCATTTATAAAAATAATTAAGCAAAGTAAACATTGGCAGACTATCCATATTATTGACATATTAGAAATTATATTTACTGAAATACCAGCAATTTTTTGGGCATAATTTGGGAACATAAAAAGCAAATACAAAACAAATATAAAATGAAAAAGAAAACTTATATCTGCCTTTACATAAACTTGTGAAATCAAGTATTTTAAAATGTGGTTTTCATAGTAATCATGTACCTGTAGCTATGTTTTGCTTTGAAACCAAATAAGTAATCTTTCAAAGCAATAACCCATGAATACAAAATAATTATGAAAAATATAGTTTGACTTCCCATATTTGAATACACAATGATATGAACTACTCTAATTTGGAGTTCATGAGCAAGTACAAAATACTGCAAAATAATTAAATAAACTTAAAATTTAGAGAAATGATGTATCCTTCAGTGTGTCATAGCTTTGGGAAATTTTCAACTCTTGGCCAAACTATGCTTTAACCAGTTACAAATGGAGGTCCATAAGAATCTTGGACAGTATTGGAAATTTCTATTTAATGTCACATGTAGAGTTCTGTTTCATTCTGCAATAAAACAGATATTCTCTACGTTGTGCTCCTTCAAGTTTTCTTTAGATCATTTATTTTCTAAATCAAAGCCAAGAAGCACAATAAAGTGTTGAAAATAGTAAAAGCTTCTTTGACAATATGTAGGATAGCCAAAATTAAACATATTTTAAAATTTTTAATGAACACTTAGCAAAAAAATACATTTCCCTATCATGTTAGGGAAATCAAAGAATTAAATACATTAAGGGAAACAGGAAATGCCTGTAGAAAATGTCACTGGGATAGGAAATGGCAGAGAGGTCTTCGATTAGAAATAGTACCTTTATTTGGAGTTCAGTAAAAATGGACATCAGAATCTTAGACCTGGCAAAACAATATAAATCTTTATTTATTTATTTTTTCAGTATCTGAGGATTATGAAATCCAGAAACCCTCCTAGAAATCCAAATTTAAACCAGGTAGTGTTTAACTATCTCTTACAGGATATGTAAATGCCAAATCATGTTAGAATTTAATGCACAAAACCATTTTATTCTCAATGAAAATTTTAGGTGTGAAAGGAAACCAGAAATATCACACCATGCGCAAAGTTTTAAATGATTTTACGGTATTTCTAAAAAGAATTGATTTAATAATTTATAAAAACCCTTGAGGACCGTGAGCATACTCATCAATTTGAAAAACCTGAATATACTGCCCCTTTAAACTAAAGGTCAGACCATTCCAACTGTATATTATTTACACTAGACTTTACCACCAGACAAAGCAATAAGGGGACAGATAAAAAGAAGGATCTGATACTTTTGGTTTCTTTATTCTACTCTATCCTACCTCCTAGAAACAGCCTTCAAATCTTTGTTATTCAACTCATTTTTCTCCCTTGGGATTTCCTTTGATAACCCCTCCCCCAAAAAAGACAGAGGAAAAACTGTGAGAATTGAGGTATCATACAGAGAAAAATACGTGAATTCATATTAAAAGAAAAAGTTTACTTCAATGTTAAAACGAATTTACGAATAAATACTTAATGGTCATACTTATGGATTCTATCTTTTAGAAGCTAAAATGTACACATTTTAGAAGAACTAGCTTTGTTTGATGTGTGTAGCTAGGATGTTACCGCTGAAAGAAGGATAATATGAAGCTAGCTACAATAATTGGGCTTCAAATCATACTGAGTAGACTGGCAGATTCCTGGAGCACTTGAGATAGTGTTCCTTGGAACAGAGGTTGGGATGTCTAGCAAGCAACAGAAAAGCATTGTGCCATGGAAATCTCATTGCATTGTTTTGAGTGACTACAGGTCAAGCAAAATATATTTTCAAAGGACCCTTTACTTTGGCATCATTCTTTTCATCACCTCTCCATCTTTGTAGCCATGTTCTCTGCTCATTCTTCCTCTGATTCTGACTCTTTCCAGGATCTTCACATTCTTCCGATAAAGGGACTAACTTTCCCTCTTGTGCTGGATTGAGCAAACCCAACAGCCAAATCTTACCTGCTGTTCGTTTTCTGTATGGCATGTGAGCTAACAAAGAATATTACATTATCAAATGTGGCATGAGAATATTTTATGATATTCAGGTTTACACTCCATAATATCTTATTAGACTACAACCTATTCATTCCATTAGAAATTGTCCCCAGCTGATTTTGCACTATCCTGGAAGAGTTAAATAATTGCTACAGAAGAAGTATGGACTTCAAAGCCTAAAAGATTTCTGACCTTTTAAATAAAAATATGCACTGACTCTTACAGGGAGCAGAACAAAAGGCACATTAATCAGTATTAACAATGTTCCATGCTTCTTTATTTCAGGAATTGGTACCAATAGCCTTTGAATAACTTACGATAGAAATGTTGTTGTTTTTCTTTATCCAAGTTTCTGAACCATGGTGACTCTTTTGGATTATAGCATGTTCAGATATGAACCACATTCAGTGACAAAGAGGCGATAATAAAATAACCACTATTTTTACTATATCCTCATTTTTAAAAGTTATGAAACATTCCTCACATCTTTGCCTGCTTCCAAACAAACTCTTACAGGTTAAATAGGATAGATTCATTTACCCTTTGTCTACAATTCTGAAATCCAAAAAGTTTTGCTCTGAATTCTTTTAGGTAGAATCTGACCTAAACTGATTCAAGCTCTTTGTTTCTTTATCTATCCCATTTAAATTTTTCTTCTACAGAGACTTTATTGTGTTCAATGAAAGGCTTAAGAGAATGTCACAGATATGAAATATGAGCTATATTGTCTTCCAAAATTTTGAAAAATCATATGCCAACCTATAGGTACATATATGGTCTCAAGAGCTTCAGATGATGACCATGTAGAGTTTTGTCTTTCCTATTCATCCTCATACCATATTTATAATATCAGCAAATAGCATACCAGTCACCCAGTTGTGTCATTGAAAAATAAATGGAGAACTACTTCTTGACAGCTCTACAATTATCATGCTGTTCCAAGCTCTGACTTTTCTTATCTGGGTTACTGCAATATCGTACAGACTATCAGTCCTTCCTCCAGTCTTGGCCTCTATAGAATGGATTTCCAATTGATGGCAAGAGTGAACTTTAAAAAAAAAGTATTCTAAATGTCACAACTGTGGTCAAAGCCTTCCAGTGACTTTCCATTACATTTAAATGCCAAACTTCTTATTAGGCACTATAAGACCCCATGGAATTCCCCATGAGCTGGCTACTGCCTAACCGTTTCATACCACCATAGTTTGCTTATCAGCTAATTCTGTTATATCCCTCTTGCTCTTTTTTGTCTCAGGTATTTGGGCCTGAGGTATATCCTTCTTAGAAATTTTTTCCTCAGGATGTCCCATAACTCTTTCTCAGTATGTCACAATTCTGTTCAAATATATCACCAAGGGAAGCCTTTTGTGATTATCTTATTTAAATACATTTTCAAGGAGGCTATCATTATCTTCCGTCACTATTGGGTTTATTTTCTGCAGGTCTATGGCTATCATGCTTCTTCAGGATTTTATCACCTGTATTTAGCCTGACACATAGGCTTTTTAACAAAAGAACAGCACACTAGATGGGAATGCAGGAAACTTGGGTTAAACCGAAGTTCTCTAGCTTTGTTCACAGAAGTTCCATAGTTTCTTTTGACTTCTGTGTCTTCACCCTAAATAAAAAACTCAAACCATATGTCCTCACTTTCTTTAAAAATTCTCAATTTCCAAGGGCTTTTCCTGCCTCTCTTTTTTTTTCTCCTCCAGTCTATTATATACCAATTTTGAAATTAAACTTCAAAAGGTATATTTCAAACATTTCATTTTGTATTATTCTCCCTCATGAACTAATGTTATAGTACCATTTTAAAGTACATGCTCTGGGCTGGTGAGATAGCTCAGCAGCATAAGCGCCTGCCTGGCAAGTGCGAGGTACTGAGTTCGAGTTCCGGTACTCACATACGAAAAAAGGGCCTGTGATATCACTCAGCGGCACAGGCGCCTGCTGGCACACGAGGTCCTGAGTTTGACCCCCGGTACCCACCAAAAAATAAATAAACTATGTGCTCTAATTAAGTGCTACTTCCTTTCCAGCTGAATTCCTCACCACAGCAATACAAAGATGTTCCAATTCATCTAGTCAAATTGCTCTACACATAATCATTTTGTTTTCACAAAAGTTCCTTTTTTACTAACAATTTAGCCATCAAAATCTTTCTACAAAAGTTCAGCTAGTATCTCACTTTTTATGGAAGGTTAAAAACCCAAAGGAAATATTTAAAAGGTGAAGCAGTGGGTTGCCACTAATAAACCAACAAAGCAGATAAAATGAAATAATAAAATAATTTTTAAACCTGAACAACTTTAACACTATTCATAATCGCTAAGATATGGAATCAACCTAGGTATGCATCAACAGATGAATGGTTAAAGAAAAAAATATATATATAATGGAATATTATTCAGCCATACAGAAAAATGAAATCCTGATGTTTGTAGTGAAGTGGATGGAACTAGAGACATTATACTAAACAAAATAGGACAGAAACAAAAATACAAGTACTTCACATTCTCACTCATGTGTAGAAGCTGAAACGATCAACCTGAATATGGAAGAGAGGTTACTAGATGCTGGGAAAGGAGAGGATGGGGGTGAAAAGTGAGGTTGGATTTCACCAATTTAGATATGTATTGAAATATCACACTGAACCTTAGTAATATGTATAATTAATAAATGATAATAATAATAAAACATGTTTGAAAAACACAAATAAGAGCAAAAGAAATGGAAAAGAAAAAAGAAGAAACAGGACTAGTAGAAAGCACTTAGGAAATGATAAATTTAAGCCAAGGACACTAAGAATGATATTAAATATGGATAGTTTAAGCAGTTCAAATAGATGACAAACATTAACAGAATGGGTAAAAGCAACATCTGACTATAGGGTACTTACAAGAAATTCACTTTAAATATTAAAACAAATAATGAAAGGATGAAGTAGTACCTAGTATGCTATCACCAAAAAGAAAATGAAGGTGAAGTGACCAATATTACTCTTAGTGAAGGGAGATGTAAGAACAAGGATGAGATACAAAGATAAAGAGTCATTATATAAGCACAGAATGTCAATTATTGAAACAGAACAAATCTTTTCCTCTGTAACTAACAACTGAGCTTAAAAATGTGTGAAGCCAAAATTGATAGAATTTTTAAAAGAAATAGACAAACCTATAGTTATTCTCAGAAATTTAACAGCTTTATCTTAATAACTGATATAACATGTAGACAGGCAGCAAGTGTAAAGATTTGAATATATACTTACCAAAATGAACTGGCATTTATAGAATGCTGTACTCAACAAAGGAAGAATTTTTCAAGTACATGTGAAACATTTAATAAAATAGTTCATATTGTAGAGCATAAACTAAGCCTCAACACATTTAAGAAAACCCCAATAATAAGTTGGTCCTGTGAACATAATGTTAACAAAATTAAAAATCACTAAATAAAAGATATCTGGAAAAAAAACCCAGCAAATATTGGAAACCACATAAAATTATTCTCATTTTCTCATTAGTGAACAAAATTACAAAATATCTTGAAATAAAAGAAACTTAAATCATATAAAATCTGTTGGGATGCAGCAATAGCAATACTAACAGGTGAAGAACTATGTAAAAATGATGACCTGAATTCCACATTTTGAAAGTAGAAAAGAGGAAATTAATCTCCAAATTAATAGTTAATCTTCATCTCTTGCTTCATAAGAGATGAAGCAAAGGAAATAGAAAATAGAAAAGATATAATGAAAAATTCATGAGGTCAAAGCAGGGCTTTTTGAGATAATCAGTAAAATTATATATTTCTAAATATCAGAAAAAAATAAGCAATCAGGAACAAAGAGAGCAGATAAAAATGACCAGTGAGGAATGCAAAAGTTGAAACTGTTAATCGACATTGCAAAGTCCGGAATTCATGGAGTCAGATGATTTTTCAGGTTTTCAGTAGTTGACTTAACACACTGATAACATTCTTTAAATAAAAACAGGACTTCTTCTTTAAAGAAAAAAAAATGCCTCTAGAAACAACAGGAAATGCTACAAAGAGAGGACCATGTACCTTCTCTGGTTAATAGTGCATCTGGCTTTCTAGCCAACATTTAACATCAACTGCCATGTGAAGAAGCCACGTTTTACTTCCAGGCCAGCCAACATCTCAACTTTTCAAGGTCCTACTGCAGAACCAGAGTAAAGATAGATCACCTAAACTCCAGAAGCTCCAATTATTTTAATTGCTAAGATGAGCACACTATTATTTTTTTTTTAAGCAGGCAATCATGGAAGGGTCAAAGAGAGAACACATGTAAAATCTTTCCAGTTTTGAAGCAATCAATAAATGTTACTTTTATTCTTAGAGCCTCGCTCATTTTCAATATCTCCTGAATACTTCATAAGTGTATCACTGAGGTGAGAAATCAGGGAGCTGGAGCGACTCAAATAAATTGTCAATTTTTTAAACAACAAATGGTATATGACTATAGCATGTCAGATATAATGCAAAGTCCTAGGAATACAGTAGTACATAAAAATATATGTGATCTTTGCACTGAGCAACATTCCCAGCCTATTTTATGTTTGATTTTAAGAAAGATTTTCACTATGTTGCCTAGGATGAACTTGAACTTGTGATCCTCCTGTCTTAAGCTCCCTGAGTGCTGGGATTACAGGGGTGCACCACTACACCCTGATGAAATATACAATTTTGTTTTTAAAACATGAGATTTTTGTCTTGCGTACTAAAATTTTATTTTTAGTTAAGTTGTCTTGAAGAGTACTCTATGTGTGAATGTATAAAATACATAACACAACAAATTTAATGAATTTTTAAATGCTTCATGTTTTACAATGTGAATGCACTCTGATGTTCTGGTTCTAGGTCCTCATTCTGTTATTGGCATAATTTATTATTCTTGTTTTTTATTTTTGTTTGTTATACTTCCTACCAAATAATAGTGTAAAACATTCACTCATTTTTGTATCAGTTGCACAACTACAGGTCTAAAACTGTATTCTGTAAATATCGATGCCAAGAATAAAATATCTCATCCAAGAATTACTTACAATAACAAAAATGTGACACCTTACATTTTCTTGAATTCTTCCTATAAGTTCAGAAAGAGTTTTGATTCTTATAGTTTATTAAAGCAGGGAGGGAATTTTTTTAGATCATATTGGCAAAGAAGAGCTATATTTCATACAGGTTTGGAGATTTTAAAAATAAAACTTACATTTATACTTGGAAGTCTTGGAAGACTATAAAATCACAGGTACCTTGAACATGAGCCCAGACAAGGAGTTCCACTAGTAGTTCTGAACTCAGTGAAGATATTCTAATTAGAAATTTGCTGCTTTTAGTTTAGTGCATGGTGAAAGATATGGGTCTAGTTTTAATCTTTGGCATGTGGAAAGCCAGTTTATCCAGGAACATTTATTAAAGAGCTATCTTTCTTCCAGTGAAGGTGTTTGGCTACTTGTCAAAGATAAGGTGGCCGACTGTGTTTGGAGTTGTTTCTGCATCCTCTGATCTGTTCCACTGAACCTCAAATCCTCAGGTCTGTGTTTGTTTTGTTTTGTTTTGTTTTGTTTTTGCTGGTATCATGCTTTTTTTTTTTTAAATCACAGTAGCTTTTTAGTATAATTTCAAGTCAGGGATTGTGATGTGCCCTGTCTTGCCTTTATTGCCCAAAATTGCTTTTGCTATCCTAGGTCTCTTCTGGTTCCAAATGAATTTTAGGATTGTTTTCTCTAATTCTGTGAAATATGTTGTTGGTATTTTGATCAGGATTGCATTAAACCCTTATAACAATTTTGGAAGTATGGCAATTTTCACTATATTGATTCTTCCTACCCAAGAACACTAAATATGCTGGAAGATAGAGTAGGTAGAACTCTTGGTGTAGGCAAAGGCTTCATGAACAACACCCTAATCACACAGGAAATACCACAAAGAATCAAATCTGGGATCTTATCTTATTACAAAGCTTTTGCATAGCAAAATAAACCACCAGCAAAGTGAAGAGACAACCCAGTGTGGGAAAAAAATTTTGCCAACTGCTCCTCAGACAAATGACTAATATCTAGAATATGTAAAGAACTCAGAATAATCAGACCTCCCAAATGTAAAAGCCCAATCCAAAAATGAAATGAATAGACAGATGAAGAAGATGGCAAAGAAATATATGAAAAATGTTCAATGTCACTGGACATTCAAGATATGCAAATTAAAACAATGCTGAGATTCTGTCTCACTCCAGAAAGAATGGCTGTCATTAAGAAATTAGCCAATAACAAATGCTGGAGGGGCTGTGGGGAGAAAGGAGCCCTTCTCCACTGTTGGTGGGAGTGTAGACTGGTTCAACCACTTTGAAAATTAGTGCGAAGATTCCTCAAAAATCTGGGACTCAAGGTCCCATTTGACTCAGCTATCCCCCTTCTTGTTATCTTCCCAAAAGAATTAAAAGCATGATACCACAGTAATATATGCACACCCATGTTTATAGTGGCATAGTTTGTAATAGCTAAATCTTGGAAACAACCCAAATGCCCATCAACCAATGAGTGGATAAAAATGTGGGGTTTTTTATACAATGGGATACTACTCTGCCATATAGAAGGATAAACTTGAGACATTTATGAGTAAATAAATGAGACCATACTCTTAAGTGAATTAAATTTGACACGTGTTCAAATATTGCATGGTTTCTCTGGTGTGAGAAACTGAAAGTGTAAATAGGGATCAAAATATATAATAGATACTGGGAAATGGTAAGAAAATGTTCAAATGAGAAGGGGAACAAGGAGGGGAAGGGGGAAAGGAAAAAGGGACAAGAAAAAAGAATAGAAGGAAAAATGGAAACAAAGATTTTGTAAGTAAGGAGGGAAAGAGGGTTTGAAGGGAGGGTAGGGGAATGGAAAAAAAAGAAGCAAGATAGGTAAAAAATCCCTATAATGAATGTTATCATTATGTATATCTAAAATGCACCAATAAAATAAAAATTTTAAAAAAAGAAACTTGTTAATTTGTGTGTGTGTGTGTTTGTATGTGTGAGATTTTTAAGGTTCTAAAACTAAATATACTTCTTTGGTAAGGAGATTAGTGAAAAATAGTTAATTGAGTCATTAGCTGGATCAAAAAAGCACAGGGAAAGATAAAATCTATTTTTCTTTTTCTTTTTTTGAGGCAGGGTCTCACTATGTAATGCAGGCTGGCTTTGAACTCTCTTATATAGCTCAGGCTGGCCTCGAACTCACAGCGACCCTCCTGTCTCAGCTTCCCAAGTGCTGGGATTACAGGCATGTGCCACCACACCTGGTTTAAAATCTATTTTCAAATGATAAAACCAAACAATAAAAATAAACTTTATTGTTAACTGATTGAATGAATAAATGCTCAAAAGAAAGTCTTTCAGTATTAAAACTACTGTTAACTAGAAGTTTGATTTCATGAACTGAAATGACAAATAAGAGTGTCTAAGACTTGAAATTCATGGAGGAAAGATTTTTTTGGCCAACATTTGTGATGGGAGTTTTCTCAATGACATACAGGCAGGCCTGTGATACTAATCCTGCAGTGGTATTTAGGAATCAATTTAGAAAGTGATATTTACATGTATTGTAGATATCTATGTGTTGTTATTTGTGTTATTGTTGAGTTTTCCTATAGCTTTAGAAATTTTGTTAATCATTCCATTTTAGTAATGGTTTGGTTGACACAAGTTTGGTAAATAATTCTCAATAACTACGCATGATGAAATAACCAATTGGCATAAATCTAGGATAGTTTGTAGATACAGCAAAATGAGAACAAGAAGTGTGTTCAGAAAAAGCTATAGTTCAAATGGAGAATGAAATTAAACAAATACTTCACACTCTGAGAAATATATGGAAGAATGTTATCTTTTCTTCAAGCTCTTTGGATTGGGTCTCTAACAATGTTCAATTAATCCTAAAAGGAAAGGTAATCTTAAAGTTCAGGAGATTTATAGATACTAATTATATTAACTAAATTTTAGGTTGGCTGTATTATAGCTTTGAGAATATTTTTGGGAAGATTATGAAAGCAAGCTTTTCGAGTCCTATATAAGGTAATATATATTTATATTAATGTCACATACATTCATACCTCAGCTGGGTGTAGTCTTGGACTATGACCTTTTCCCTCAATACTATTTATATGTTGTTCCATTGTTTTCTGTCATTTATTATTGCTGAGGAAAAATATTAGTCTAACTGGATTTTATCCCCTTTAAATATAATGTGTTCATTGCTTTGACGCTTAGGCAATTATTTATTCATGAAAAATAAAAAAAAACCTGCACAATACCAACACAGCTCTTTTTACTTTTCTTCTTGATAGCCTTGCACTCCATATCTTTGGCTTGTTTCTAAACTGAAAGAAAATGAAGTATGTGTTATCCTATCTTTCCCTTTCTTTTCTCTATTTTTAATATGAGTGGTTGGATAATACAGAACAGGATTTTGAGTAAGGAAGAATATAAGATTCCTTTATGACTCGTGTTTCTTAGAACTCCAGTGCCATATTTCTGTAAGCTCAGTCTCCCAGTACTATCAGTGTGCTACCTCAGTCAAAGATGTAAAACACCTCATGCAAGTCTTGCTGAACGAGCATGTAGCATGGGTCCACTGGAATCCTGTGCTCAACTCATTGGACATTGAAGATTCTGTGTACAACTGGGCAGCAAAGAATGGCAGTGGACATGCATAGCACGTGTCTGTACTGCTCACATACCTGCCTCAGTGTCTCATCAATTTTCCACCCGTACAACACCAGGGAAAAGATAAAAGTATTAATAAAAAAGTCCTTCTGAGCAAGGGGACTTTGTGCGACTACACAGTTATCCCTGATCCATTTATCTTGTTGCATATGTTCTGGTCATAATATTTCTCTGTTTAGCAAAGTCTAAAGGACCCATTGCTTGCCTATGCCAAAAGACAGAGTTAGCTTCCCTGTAAGTACATGGCTGACCAGAAATGGGCCTAAACAGAGGTAGAAGTAGATAGAGAAATAAAAAGTGGAGTAGCTATGAAAATGAATGTCTGTAAGAGAAGCTATTACAATAGCTACTCTGGTAGTAATTCCTTATCCTCCCCATTTTACTTTATTTCATAGGGTCTGTATTTAACTCTTGTGTTATATGTGTATAGCTTTTAGTAACAACCTGTCCTATCTTTTCTGCATGCAATTTTGGAAATATTTTTCAACTGCAACCCAAATACTATACTTACTCCTGTTTATTTTGTAGGCTTTCTATAGGTATCAAATTATTTCTCCTTTGTTTGTTCAGTTTTATCAGAGTAGATGTATAGTTCTGGTGCTTGCATACATGTATAGTACATGAATAGTCTCATTTATTTTCCTCATGCTCAGTTATTCACTAAAAATATTTTCTTACAATCTTAAGCCACGTATACACATGACACAAACTGATTACTAAGTCAGCTTCTAAGATAAACTGTAACTACCAGGCGGTGTGAAAATGAACAGTCCCAGCAAGCCTATTCATTGTGATTTTGATAATTCCTCGCACTGATGATAAAGATGTTAATGCTACCAATCTACCCGCATATTTCCACCCATATTTCTACTTTGTCTGGCTCTCCACAGCAGGCCCACTATGTGCCTCTTCCTAAAACGCTCCTTAAGTATGCTACTTACCACATTTTGTGCTTTCCCCTTCAGACAACATGTGTGCAGGTATAGCACAAAGCCTTTGGTGTGCTACTGATACCCACGAGCAAAAGATTTACTTGCATGGCGTGGTTCCCTTCTATCACATTGCCCAATCTCATTTTCTGCCCTGTTTGACACTTAAAACAAGCTACGGGCTTATAGGTGCCTATGTCTTTGCTGTCTTTCTGATACAGGTAGCAGCTGTGGGAACTCAGGTGTGTGCTGGATGTATTTGAACAGGTAAAGAATTCAGGTAGAATAGTCATGATCACTTATGGCCTCAATCCTTGCTTTTTCTAATCAATTAATTTTTCCCTAGGCAACTCTGTTTTCCTAATAAATCAGCTAATTATTTTTCATCTACCTTTTAAAAAGAGAATATTTGAAATAGCCTCAGTAATTGCATTGTAACCAGAACTATGTATATTAGATCTGAAAGAATTTATTGAGTTTTCCTACTGCAGGTCTGCCATAGATTTTTCTCCCATTTTAATATTCTGAATAATTTCAATTGAAAAGCAGGGGTAATAAGACTTAGTCCTCCCTCACTATCATCTCTGGAATACTCTCACCTATTTAGAGAGGCAAAGAAAAAAGCTAAAGCAAAATTAAACAAATGCATTTATTTTTGTAAATTGCCTTAGTTCTCACTGGAAAAAAGGTAAGTAAGTAATGAACATACCCTACAAGATAAGACTTATTTACCAAGTTTTACTACAAATGAGAATGAGTCTAATTCAGCAAGAAAGTCAACAGGTTTTACTTGTGTTCAGATTTTACCTCAGTTGTGTACTCCATTTCAATCTTCATTTTCTAATCTACAAAACAAAAGTTTGGATATATATAAAGGCCATGAATGTGATCAAAAACTATAATGAATAGTTTTTCATTTTCTATTTTAAAGAGAAAAAAATAAAAATAACAATGAAACAGAGTTTCAAAACAGGATGGTAGGACAGCTATAATAATTAATACATTGTGTATTATAGTCTCCATAGTATCAACACATAGTATCACTGTGGAACAATGTTTTTAATTCTTCTGGGAAGATACCCAGAAGGGGAATGGCTGGGTCGAAAGGGACCTCTAATCCTAGGTTTTTTGAGGAATCTCCACACTGATTTCCATAGTGGTTGCACCAGTCTACACTCCCAACTGTGGAGTTGGGTTCCTTTTTCCCCACAGCCCCACCAGTGTTTGTTATTGGTTGATTTCTTGATGATAGCCATTATTTGGGGATGAGATGGAATCTCAGTGTTTTAATTTGCATCTCTTGAATGGCCAATGATGTTGAACATTTTTTCATGTATTTATTTGCAATTTAATTTGGCATTCATGGTTTCCCTCATTTTCCTGAGTGCCTCTATTTGTTTATCTGTGTCTGCTTTAATGTCTTTTATTTTGTTATTTTTTTATTTTAAAGAGAAGAAAAAACAAAACAAATCAAAAAAAGAACAAATTTTCAAAACAACATAATATGAGGGTAACAATGGTTAATGCATTACGTATTATTATCTTTAAGTTAGTTATTCAGGATACCAGACATTAGCATTCAATTGTCCAAACATTATTGGCACAAAGCGTACTCTTCAATGAACTAAGTAAAACTGGTAGTGTATCTATCTTAACCATCTTATATATATATACAATTTTTTTCCCTTTCCCTTCTTTCTTTTCCCTATTCCAGTCTCTCTTTCCTTTTGACAAGTTTCTTTTTGATTCACTGTGTCTATTGTACATTTTGGATCTTATTTACTCTTTCAGTTTCTCATACTAGAGAGACAATACGATGCTTACACATGTGCGTCTGGTTTATTTCACTTATGAGTATTTTCTCGAGTTGCATCCATTTACCTATAAAAGTCTCCAGTTTATCCTTCTTTATGGCTGAATAGTACTCCATTGTATAAAAATACCACATCTTTCTTATCCATTCCTCAGTTGATGGGCATTTGGGTTGTTTCCAAGATCTGGCTATTACAAATTGTGCTGCTATAAACATGGGTGCACATATATCACTGTGGTACGATGTTTTTAATTCTTCTGGGAAGATGCCCAGAAGGGGAATAGCTGGGTCAAATGGGACCTCCAATCCTAGTTTTTTTAGGAATCTCCACACTGACTTCCACAGTGGCTGTACCAGTCGACACTCCCACCAACAGTGAAGAAGAGTTCCTTTTTCCCCACAGCCCCTCCAGCATTTGTTATTAGTTGATTTCTTTATAATAGCCATTCTTTCTGGGGTGAGATGGTATCTCAGTGTTGTTTTAATTTGCATCTCTCGAATGACTAGTGATGTTGCACATTTTTTTGTATATTTATTTGCCATTAGTATTTCTTCATCTGAGAAATGTGTATTCATCTCAGATGCCCATTTTTGGAGTGGGTCTTTAAATTTGGGAGGTCTGATTTTTTTGAGTTCTTTATATGTTCTCGATAGTAATCCTTTGTCTGAGGAATAGCTGGCAAACATTTTTTCCCCACGTTAGGGGTTGTCTTTTCACTCTGTTGGTGGTTTCTCTTGCTGTGCAAAAGCTTTTTAATAAGATGAGATCCCAGTTATTGATTCTTTGGGATAGTTCCCATGCGGTTGAGGTTTTATTCATCAAGTCTTTGCCTACACCAATGTCTTCAAGGGTTTTACCTATCCTACCTTCCAGCAGATTTAATGTTTCTGTTTTAATATTTAGATCTCTGATCCATTTTGAATTTAGTTTAGTGCATGGTGAAAGATATGGGTCTAGTTTTAATCTTCGGCATGTGTAGAGCCAGTTTTTCCAGCACCATTTATTAAAGAGGCTATCTTTCTTCCAGTGAATGTTTGGCACCTTTGTCAAAAATAAGGTGGCTTAGTATGTCTGGGGTTGTTTCAGCATCTTCTAATCTGTTCCATTGATCTTCAGGTCTGTTTTTTTGCCAGTACCACACTGTTTTTATCACAGTAGCTTTATAGTATAATTTCAAGTCAGGGATTGTGATGCCCCCTGCCTTGCCTTTGTTGCCCAGAATTGCCTTTGCTATTCTAGGTCTCTTCTGATTCCAAATGAATTTTAGGATTGTTTTCTCTAATTCTGTGAGATATGCTGTTGGAATTTTGATTGGAATTGCATTAAATCTGTATAACAATTTTGGAAGTATGGCCATTTTCACTATATTGGTTCTTCCTATCCAGGAGCAAGGGATATCTTTCCATTTTCTGATATCCTCTTCAATCTCCTTTTTTAGAGTACTGTAGTTTTCAGTGTATAGGTTTTTTACATCCTTTGTGAGGTTGATTCCTAGGTATTTCATTTTTTTGGATGTTATTGTGAAAGGTATTGTTTCCCTAATTTCTCTTTCAGTAAGTTTGTTATTTGTGTACAGGAAGGCTATTGACTTTTGAGTATTGTAATATCTTTTATTTTGATAGTCATTTCTTTTTGCACCTTAGAGTTTATTTTTTCAATGGTCTCCTCCATTTGTTTTTTCACTTATTCTGCTATCCTTTCAGAGAGTTCCATTTGTTGGCTTTTGATTTCCTCTATCTCTTTGTGTTCTGGACTTGTCCTGGGTGGGCTGGGATTGAGATTGCATTTTGCTTCTTCATCTTATCATTTTCTATTTTATTTTGTTTCCTGTGTTGATGCTTGTAGATTTCTTATGTTAGATAGCGTTATCACTGGTGTTGAGGCTTTCCTAGGAGGTGTCAGTTCCTCCAGATGTCTTCTAGATGTATGTGGTTCTTGGTCTTTATGTCTATCCCTAGAACCTACCTTCCCAATATATTAAGACTGAGGAGCTGTTATCTATTTGACTTAGGGCCCATTCCTTTGGTACTGGACTATGGTGATGGTTATGACCCCTCACAATCACAGTGGTGTCTTACAGTGGGGAAAAACTGGTTATACCATGTAAGACATCCTGGTTAAAGTAGTTCAGTTGACACTAACAATAGACTTAGGTGCAGCCTGGTTGCTGACAAACTGTGGTAACGATTATCCTGATACCTATAACTGCAGGAGGAAGATCTGCAGAAATATAATATAATCCCACTTACACTAGGAACTTGTATGCAATGATTTTCCACTTTGTACAGTGATTTTACCCTGTTGTTGGGAGCATCTGGAGGACAGGAGGTAGGATGGAGATATAAGTGAGGTTAAATATAGTAGGAGCAAGTTTGGAGGGCACAGGATGATCATCCAGGTTTTGGGTAACTGTAGGACAGAGGAGGGAGGGGTTAGAAGTGGAGGCCTAGGAGTTTTGAAGTGGACCATAATGAGGAGAGACAATGCTTACTTGCATTAAAGTATCATAAAGTCAAGTGAGATAGTTGAGGAAAGAACAGAAGAGGACAAGTAGAATAAAACAAAAGAAAGGTTAGAGATCACCTGTTGGCTCATATTGCTAATGTTGCATGGGATATTTCCATGCCTCTAGCTCCATCTGTACATCATGTGCACCTTAGCCAGGGTCCTACTGTGTCACTGGAATTCCTGCAGGTCTCCAGGCCTTGAGTCCCACCAGTGGGGGGAGGGAGGGGCAGATCTCAGCCTTCTCTCACTAGCGGCACAGTTCAGGGTTGATGGAGGAAGGGAGGAGCCAAACTGAGACTCCTTTCACCACCTGCGCCATCCTGGGGCAATGGAGGAAGGGAGGCACGCCAACTCAGAATCCTCTCACCAGCCATACCATAATTATCTCACAAGCTGCACCATTCCAGGACAATGGAGGAAAGGAGGAGTGCAAACTCAGTCTCCTCTCAACAGCCAAGCCAGCTGGGGCAATGGAGGAAAGGAGGAGCATGAACTCACACTCCTCTTTCAGGCCACACTGTCCTGGATACAATCTTGGTGCTTTTTTCTGAATGTTTACATTTTTAAAAAAATTATTACTGTAAAAGGCACATTGCTAAATTATTCCCCCTTGCTTCAAATACATTTATCTTATGTTTTTGCTACTTTCTGAAGCAGTTCTGGAAGTCGTCTTTCATGAGTGTTTTAATCAGGCTGTCCTGGCTACCTCAATGTCCTGAATCAGTTCAAAATGGTAATCTTTCATGTTCATTTTGACTTTGTGGAAGAGCCATAAGTTGCATGGTGCCAGATCTGGGGAGTAAGGTAGATGAGGATATATCATAATATTTTTACAAGCCTGCCTTTCCACTGAATGTCACTCCACAGCAGCAAATGCTGTATTTTTTTCACACCTAACAAAAACACAAAAGAGGACTTCTAGAACTGCTTCAGAAAATGGTGAGAATTATGGTATAAGCGTTTGAAACAAAGGGGAATATTCTGAGGGGAGTTGATGGCAAATGTGTCTTTCACTGAAACAATATTTTTTAATTTTAAAATTCACTGTGTAGTTTGATCACACCTCACATACTATAAACAATTTATAGATGTTTCTGAAGTAAAACAAAGCAGCAAAAAGAATGAAATTTTTCTGGAAAACACAATAGCACTAACAAAGATACAAAGCAAGCATAAAACATAAAGGCAAGCAAAAGCATAAAACATGGTTTGGGAGTCTGAAACTGGATTCATGGAGATTGAGTGGGAAGGAAATTTCACATCCATGATTCATTCCGTGGCTTGCTTAACAGTTTAGAATTTACTGGACATGTTGTAAGGAGCCTCTCTAACCAGAGCTTTAACCAGCATCATGTGTCTGTGAATGTAATGGTCCATGTATTTCTTTTGTTAATTTCTATATTTATTTATTTATTATTTTTGTGTGGGGGGGCACTGGGTGTCGACCTCAGGACCTCGCACGCCCGCAGGCGCCCGTGCCGCTGAGCGATATCACTGGCCCTTTTTTCGTATGTGGGTTCCGGGAGTCAAAGTTGGGCCCTTGCGCTTGCCAGGCAGGTGCTTACACCACTGAACCACCTCACTGGCCCTATATTTATTTAATTTTACTTCACAGTAGGCCTGTTGTGCATTTACTGATTCTCATTCTTGATTTTTTTTAACCAAACCCATACAATAATATTGTTGTTGTTCTTACTGAAGTTATTTAGTGTTCATAGGGAGGGAATAAAATGTATTGTCTGCATAATGTCTTGAGTTTTTCAAATGAGTCCCTACATTACTCAAATGAAGAGATGGGAGATGAATAGATATGTATCTGTAACACGTATGACACTGAATGTCTGACACGCACAGTAAGCAAAATGCATTCCACCCATGTTATACCAACATTTTTGGAAGGCAAACAATAAAAATATAGTCATAAAAAATTAGAAGGAGTTGGATACTGTTAATCTAACACACAGTGGTCATGTATATTGGTAGAATACTATAATAAAGAATTTTGAGGAAAATTTTACAAGTGTAAGAAAGGGAGTTTTAAAATCATGATATTGGTAGTAAAATTGACAATCTTAAACTTTTATCAAAATTTTAAAACATTATTTTCCAAAGTTTAATATACCCAGTAGAATAACATTTTTTCAGTAACCAAAGAGAAGGAATTTAAAAAGTACTTTCAAGCTAGCCATAATTGCTTTTGTAAGAAATTGAAAAGTCTTAAATACTGTTAGGTACTTTTACTGAAGTGATTTCTAGAAATTTGCTTTTAAGTATTTGTAAACATAAATGTACACACACACATATATATATATACCTATACACATACATGTACACATATGTATGCATGTATGTACAATTAGGAAAAAGGTATGAAAGGGAATGGAATATAAAACTCAATGTGTTGCACTGTCAAAATTTCAATTTTTTTATTTATAAAATAGGGTATAAAACCAACAAGATAACCAATTTGCTAGAATATAAAATAATTTGCTGTCCTTTTAAATTTAGTGAACTGGGAGACTTATTCTACTTACAGCTTCAGTATTTTGATTTGCTTTTAAATAAAGATCTCCTCTTCCCTAGGATAGCTGATTAGTGTCAAACTATTTCCAGTGATATTTGATTTGGCTCTGGGAAGTAACAAAATCACTCAGAGCAATGTCATTCTACAGGCAAGTAGCCAATATGTCCTTGGAAACCATTTAGTTAACTCACATTTGAAAAATCTCGAGTTTATTATTTAGTTAGGACACTTTGATTGCAAGGCACAGAAACAAAACCAAAATTGATTTAAACATCAAAGGACATTATTGATTTCTTGGAAAGACACTGAGGTACATTAAAAATTCAAAGGACTAGGGAACAGAACTGGGTCAACTCTTGGGACATTGTGGGTTCACAATAGGAAGTTTGTGCTAGTAACTTCTGCCTTTTGAATTTTTCAATGTGGTGGGGATATGGCTACAGGCATATTTGAGATGAATATATTATTGCTTTAGTGATAAAGTGAAAAGGAATTCTTTCCCATTGGACCTAGTAGAAAAATTAATAGGGAAGGACACTGATTGATTCTGCATGGATGAATGTCAATATTTGAACTAATTTTGGGGAGTCAATATGTACTATTGTGATTATTTCAGCTCATTATATATTTATCCAATAAACAGAGAATTGCAGTCTGTTATCAAACAAAGGAAAAGAGGTTTGACAAGACAAATCTGTAGTCAACCAATCAGATACATCAAACTCATCCCAGAGGTCTTAGTCACTTTCTTGGCTCCAGAGCCCAATATTTGACACCTACCCCACTACTTAAAGGAGGAGAGGTTTATTTTGGCTCATATTTTCAGTCCACATCCACTGGCCTCAAGGTCGGATGGCCTAGCAAAGAGGTAGAGGGAAGGAAAAGCTGCTCATGTCATGGTAGCCAAGAAGCAGAGAGAGGAGGATGTGGGAAAGGAGATACACCATTCCAGGTCATGAGCCCATTTGACCTGTTTCTTCCAACCATGCCCAATCTTTCAACAGCACATTTAGCCATAAACTCATCAGGGGACTGATCCACCCATGAGTTAGTGCCCCTGTGATCTAATTACCTCCCAAAGCCTCACCTCTGTGTGCATGTGGCTGGGAGGACATTCTTCATCTGGAATATAGCACTACATAAGACATTTGGTAGGTGGCTATAAATACTTGAATATCTTAACTGCATGTCCAAAACTATATTCATTATTGTATTCCCTCTTCCCACACAACTCACCTCTCCTCTCTATATTTCCTATGGTGTTTTTCAAACAAACAAATATATTCTTACCCTGTTACTTAGTCTTTTTGAGCTTCAGTTCCAAAACAGGAACATTAAGGCCCATTAAGCAAGGGGTCCTTTATTAATGTGTTATATTGGATTGAGCTAAATAAGTGCAAATAGCATCAACTAAAATGCCTGCCACAGAACAGAATTAATGACAATTTAGATCTCTTCCATTCCGTTTGCTGCTTTATAAGCAATAGATTAGCCGTGCATGGTGGTGCATGCCTGTAATCCTAGCACTTGGGGGGCCAAGGCAGGAGGATTGCTGTGAGTTTGAGGCCAGCCTGGACTACACAGAGGTACCCTGTCTAAAAAAAAAAAGTCGATATATTTTAATTGGATATATCATAAACCTCCTTTCATTAGTTAATTGCTATCTGCCCTTTCCCACTTAAAGTTTCTCTACTCCATTGAAGTTTTTGGAACTACTTGCAGTTCCCCTAAAATATAGCATTGCTCACATGTCTCTATAGGTGGTGACCCTCTGCTTAGAATGCTGTATGTGCCACACTCCCTCACCATTTCTCTCTTTACTTATTAGTCTAATTTCTACTGGACATAGTTCAAATAGCACAGCCTGTGACAAGCAGACTCTGATGCACCCAGAATAAGAGTAACACCCGCATCAAACCACTGGCCTTTTGGTCTCGATTCCCCTACTACTTTGTGCTTGCTATTATCATGGCTCTATCTTATGCACCCTTACTGTCTATCATTGAGCCTCCAGTACAAGACTGTGACCTTGTTGAAGGACAATGCTTTATGCCAAGTGTTGTATCCCATTCTGGAATACCAAAATACCATGGAGTATTAGACACAACATTGGACAAACGGTTTCTGCCCAACACAAACTGATTTATCTGGATTAAGTACAAAATGGCATGTATATTCTTTAAAAAATAACATTTAAAATATGTATTTTAAAATAAATAAAGTTTTCCTTCAATTGACAGGTTTACAGATACTGTTTCCATCATTTGCAGGATTTGCTGTCCCACTAAATTAATTGTTGTCTATATTATCATCCAACTCATCAATATATATCATTGCTACGGAAGACCCAAATGTAGAACCTAATAACATGCTACAAGAGATACGTGTTTCTGATTGTAAATCTAACTTCATTATCTTTTCATTCAAATGTCTGCATCCTTTCATCACAGTTGGTACAGCAGAAACTGCACAAAAATTTGCTGAAATGCAAATTTTATCAGTTAGCCTGGTAAGTTTTATCAATAAAGACAATGAAATTCGTTTGACTTAATGTGTTCTAAGTTAATCTTATCTGACTTTCAGTACATGTTGTTTAGAATTTCTCTGCCTAATACTACCATCCAGATTTAACCTGTGACAGATAAAAAATTCATGGTCTGTATTCCATAATATGCAACAATATTCTCTGTTTTTGATAAAATATTTGTAGTATTGCCCAGCATAAATTTTGAGTATTTCCCAATTTTCAGTGGTGAATTAAACAACCACAATTCTTCAGCAATCTCCATATAAAGTGTTTTTATAATACTGTATTACAAAAAACTTCTGTGGTTGGCAGCTAAAAAGATAATTCTCAAAATATTTTGAGCAATGTTTCTGCTGTTTAGGGATGTTGCATTATGTCTCAAGTCATCAGATAGCCTCCCAAAGTGAACACTTTAAATGACAATAGTCATCTGTAATCTAAGTCAGTGAATTTATTTCTTTCTCAAAAGGAAATCATTATAACTCTACACTTAAGAGTTAAATTTAGTATCCATTTTCTCAGAGCTGGGTAGTATGTCAGAAATCAACCCTCTAATTTTAGGGATCAAAAGTCATGTAGAATATTACTGTAAGAGAGAAAGGAAATTGTTGATTATCACATCTGTATTCTAGTATTAATAGTCTAGGACTAGATTATGATGTCCTAATACCAACTTTTATCACAGTTGTTCATATGAAATTCATATATGAGTTTACAAGAAGCATTTGAATAGTTGATATTGCATGGAAAATTCTATTTACATGAATAATGCATGTCTTACTTTTCAGTGATTTACAATTTTTTTATATTCTCAAAGGAGTTCATGAACCAAAAATGTTAAGCATATTGATCAAGACAAAATTGGTAACCACAGTCTTGAAGATTAAATGATTTGTTAAACTATAAAGATAACTTAAATATGAGATGTACAAATATATTCTCTTTAGGAACAAGAGAGAACAAATTTTTTTAAAAAGGTTTTAAGTTTTCACTGTATTACCATTAGGCCATACTCTTAAAAATCTTACATGTTCATCAGAATTGCTCCTGAATATAATGATAGCCTAATCATCACTAGAGTGCAAGTTGGTTTATGGAGATTTGCATATTTGTTTTGTAAATGTTTCATGGGTGAAATTATTAATTAGCATCTAATTAATATTTGTGCTGCAGAGAACATATTTTTAAGCCTCAGAATCAAGAAAATAGAGAATAGTTAATTATCCATCTCTGATCTCTTCTTTAAAATACTTCATTTCTAAACTCAACATAACAAAGGAGATATTAATAAAAATAAATTTGATATAACTTAATCGCACTCTTCTTTTTGCCCAATTACTGAGATTATTTAACTATTCCTTGATCCATTCTAAAGCATTATTAAATAAATATTTTGTAAGCATTTAATAAGCTTGGAAAAGATAATTTATAGTGCTTAAGAATTATACAGAAGAATCCCCCCCAAAAATGTTAGAACGAGAAAGATGTCATTTAAACTATAAAAATGACACCTACATGAACTACGACAACAGCAAAAGCAGAGTGGTAAAAAGTGTTACAATGAAATGATCTGGATGGTTCTAGGCTAGGCAGTACAGGGGCTTGCTTCACAGTACTCTATATAGGCTTAGATTCAGGAAAGCCTGAGGTTGAATACTCATTACTAAGGAACTGTGGGGCAATGAGAAGTTTGTCTACCTTTCTGTTTCTTAATTTTCTCATCCTAAAGCCAGAGATGATAATATTGAACGAAATAATGCCTTGCAGTTAAGAAGTAGTCAGTACATAAAATAAGCATATTTTTGTTCTGTCTTAACTGACAAACAAAAACTTAAAATTATATACATTAATTATATACATTGTGACAAGTATGCATCAGATAATGTTTAAATCAGCTTAAACATGTCCACCTCTCAAACATTTATCATTTTTTCATTACGAAAATATTTAGAATCCTTTCTTCTAGCTTTTTTTTTTTATTTTAAAGAGAAGAAAAAAACAAAACAAATCAAAAGAAGAACAAATTTTCAAAACAACATAATAGGAGGGTAACAATGGTTAATACATTAAGTATATATGTTCTCCATCGTTATGCTCCTGTAAATAACACATCAGAACTTCTTGTTCCTAACTCTAATATTCGTTTATCAACATGTTTCCATCCCTCGGCTACTCCTCCTGTATTCTCGCTTGCCTCTGATAGCTGCCATTATACTCTCAACTACTTTCGCTTTCATTTATTTTTTCATTAGTACATGTTTGTAGTACATAATGTTTACATTTATCTTAGGGAATAGGTACATGTATATATCTTGATTCATCTTATTCCCCTTTTGTCCCCTCCCTTCGCTCCTCCCCCATCTCTGTATCCCATTCCCATTTGCAAAAGAGCTATCTGTCTGTTCCCCATTGTCTTTTATTTTTTATTATTTATTTATTTATTTATTTATTTATTTTTGTATGTGGGTACTGGGAGTTGAACTCAGGACCTTGCGCTTGCCAGGCAGGTGCTTATGCCGCTGAACTGTATCACCAGCCCTATTTTGTTTTTAAAATAATTTGTAGTCTGGATTTCTCAGATAAGAAAAGTTACATGATATTTAAGATTGTGTGTTTGACTTATTACACTTAATGTTACAGTCTCAAGCTGTATCCTTTTTTTACAATTGATACAAATTCATCTTTCTAGATGACAGTGGTACTCCATTATGTATAAGTACTGCATTTTCTTTATCCATTTATAGGTACAGAGGCCACTTACAAGATTTAGCTATTGAGTTGTGCTGCCATAAACATAGGTACACATGAATCACTGTGGTGTGATGTCTTTAACACTTTTGGGAAGATACCTAGAAGGTAGATAGCTGAGTTGAATAGAATTTCTAATTTTAGTTTTTGAGGACTCTCCATACTGATTTCTACAGTGGTTTTACCAGTTTACATTCTGATTAACAATGTAGAAGAGTGCTCTTTTCCTCACAGCCTCACAAGCATTTGTTATTGTATAATTTTTTTGATGATATCCATTCTTTCTGGAGTAATATGGAATATCAACATTGTTTTATTTTTCATTTGCCCGATGGCCAGAAATGTTGATCATCTTTTCATATATTTATTAGCCATTTGTACTTCTTCTTCTGACAAGTGTCTATTAATTTCAGTTTCCCATTTTTGTTGGTTTTTTTTATATTGAAGAATCTGATTATTTAAGATATTTATATATTCCAGATATTGGTCCTCTGTCAGAGAAGTAGCTAGCAAAAATTTTTCCTGTCCCATAGGTTGTCTGTTCTCTCTATGAATTGTTTTCTTTGGTGTGCAGAAGATTTTTAATTTGGCAGAATCATAGTGATTTTTGATGTAATTTCTTATGTAACTCAGGTTATGCAGAGAAAGTCCTTTCCTGTGCATGTATCTTCAAAAGTTTTACCTGTCTTGTATTCCAGCAAATTAAGTGTGTCTGTTATTTCTGTCTTTGACCCACTTTGACTTTATTTTGGTGATTATGAAAGATATGTGTATAGATTCAATCTTCTGCCGTGTGTAGCCAGTTTTTCCAGCACCATTTGTGAAAAAGTTTATCTTTCCTCTAGCTTATGTTTTGGCAGTTTTGTCAAAGATCAGATGACTTAATGTGCCTGGGGTTTCCTCATCTTCTATTCTGTTCTATAGATCCTCGTGTCTTATCACTGTGGCTTTCTAGTACAAATTGAAATCAGGGTTTGTGATGCCCTCTGCTTTCTTTTTGTTGTCCAGGAATACTTTGTCTACTCTGGATCTACTCAGGTTTCATTAACAAAATTTTAAAATAGTTTTTCTAAACTAGTTCAGTGATGGATGGTGTTGGTATTTTGATTGAGGTTGCATTAGATGTATGTATCAGTTTTGGTAGTATAGCCATTTTGACACCATTGGTTCTGCCTCTCCAGGAACAGGGAATATCTTTCCATTTTTGATACCTCTTGATCTATTTTTTTTAGAAGACCATCATTTTCATAATAGAGGCAATTAGTTCCCTGACTAGACTAATTTCTGAGTATATAATTTTTCTTGATGCTATCGTAAATATTATTACATTCCTAATTTCTTTCTTGGTGAATTCTTTATTGGTGTATAGGAACTCTATTAGTTTTTGTTTGTTGATTATGTATCCTGGTACATTGCTGATTTGGATATTAATTTTAGGAGTCATTGTATAGAAGTTTTTTGGATCATCTCTGTAAAGGATCATGTCATCTGCAAATAATGATAATTTGACTTCTTTCTTTCCTATACATAGCCTTGTTATTTCTTTCTCTTGCCTGATTGATCAGTCTAATGCTTCAAGTACTGTACCATGTTGAACAGGAGTAGTGATAGTGGACATCCTTTTTTCATTCCTGATTTTCATGGGAAAGCTTTTGGCTTTTTGTTATGTAATATGATTTTGGTAGTGGGTTTGTCATAAATGGCTTTTTTAGATTGAGAATTTATTCCCTTTATATCTATTTTACTCAGGGTTTTTATAATTAATGGATGTTAAATTTTTTCAAAGTACTTTGATGTGTCTATTGTGATGATCATATATTTTTATCTCTACTTCTGTTTATGTGGTGTATTGCATCTATTGATTTGCATATATTGAACCATCCTTGAATACCTGGGATAAAGCCTACTTGGTCATGATATGTGATCTTTTTGATGATTTGTTGCATTCTATTTAACAGTATCATGTTGAGGATTTTTGTGTGTACATTCATTAAAGGAATGTACTTTTCGTATTTAGTTGGGTCTTTGCCTGATTTTTGAATCAGGGTAGTGCTAGCATCCAGGAATGAGTTTGGAAGTATTCCTTTCAATTTCATTAAAGATTTTGATGAACATTGGCATTACATCTTCCCTGGAATTCTTCTGCAATTCAGTGGTGAATCCACTGGGTTCTAGGATTTTCTTAATTGGTAGTTTTTATTATTGCATCAATTTCTTGGCCTGTTATTGAATTGCTTAGGGTATTTATGACTTCTTAGTTCAATTTTAGTAATTCATATATATCTAGGAATCTCTCTATTTCTTCAAGATTCTCTATGTTGTAGTACAATTTTTCACTGTAGTTACTAGTGATCTTCTGGATTTTGGTGGTGTCTGTTATGGTTTCATCTTTCTCATTTCTAATTGCATTAATGTAGGTCTTTTTTTTTCCTTGTTTTGATAAATTAGGCTAACAATTTGTCTATTGGGTTTATTCTTTTTTTTTTTTTTTTGGTGGGTACCGGGGGGTCGACCTCAGGACCTCGCGCGCCAGCAGGCGCCCATGCCGCTAAGCGATATCACCGGCCCCTTTCTCGTATGTGGGATCCGGGAGTCAAACTCGGGCCCTTGCGCTTGCTGGGCAGGCGCTTAAGCCGCTGAGCCATCTCACCGGCCCCTATTGGGTTTATTCTTTCAAAGAACCAGTTTTACTATTCATTGATTCTTTGATTGTTGTTAAGACTCAATTTCATTAATTTCTGCTTTGATTTTTATGATTTCCTTCCTTTTACTAGATTTAGGTTTTGAATGTTCTTAGTTTTCAAGGACCTTGAGGTGCATCACTAGGTTATTTATTTTAGCTCACTCTGTTTTTCTCATGTGAGCATTAACAGCAATAAACTTCTTTCTAAGGACTACTTTTATTGTGCCCCATAGGTTCTGGTGTGTTGTACTGGCACTATCATCAAATTATTTAATTTCTTCTTTTACTTCTTCTGTGAACCACTGAGTACTCAGGAATGTGTTGTTTAAGATTAGATGTTTGCAATAATTTTTTGGTTTCTTTTATCATTGATTTCTAGTTTCACTGTAGTATCATTTGATAGTATACATGGGGTGATTTCCATTCTTTTGTATTCATTTAAGCACATGTTAACTAGTATGTGACTTATTTTGGAGAAAGTTCCTTGTGCTGTGGAGAAGAATGTGTATTCTGTTCTGTAGAGTAGAACACTATAGATACCCATTAAATTCTTTTCTTTGTAGGAGTGGTTTAGCTCTGATATTTTGAACATTTTTTTGCTAATTGATCTATTTGTGTAAGCATGGTATATATTCCTCCACTCTGATTGGGTTGATATGTATTTGATCTTTTATGTCCACGAGTGTTTGTGTTATGAGTTTGGGTGCAACAGTATTTGGTGACTTGATGCCAACAATTATTATCCATTTCATTGAATTATTTCCTTAACTAAGATTGAATTGTTTCCTTAACTAATAGTCACTTTCTTTGCCTCCTCTGATCACATTCAGCTTGATGTCCACTTTGAGAATAAGATTGCTACCCTTGTTTTTTTCAGGGTCCTGACACATGGGATATTGCTTTTCCATCTTTTGGTTTTTAGTCTATTAATTTCTTTTTGTATTACATATATCTTGCTCTCGCTCTCTAGCTCTTTTTTTTTTTTTTTTTTTTTTTTTTTTTTTTTTTTTTTTTTTTTTTTGTGGGTACCGGGGGGACGACCTCAGGACCTCACGCGCCAACAGGCACCCGTGCCGCTGAGCGATATCACCGGCCCCTTTTTCGTATGTGGGTTCCGGGAGTCGAACTCGGGCCTTCGCGCTTGCAAGGCAGGCGCTTAAGCTGCTGAGCCGTCTCACCGGCCCTTGTTTTGTTTTTTGTTTTTTGTTTTTTGTACTGGGAATCGAACTTACAACCTCTCACTTGCCAGGCAGGTGCTGTGCCACGAGATATATCCCTGGCCCACATATGTCTCTTTTATGCAGCAAACCAGTAGATGTTTTATATGATGCAGTCTGCCAATGTGTGCCTTTTCTTACCTTTAAAGTTTGCATTGAAGAGTCCACTGTAATCCTAATGGATTTACCATTGTAAGTGATTTGTTTAACTTTTCTGTGATTCTGTTTGTGTTATCCTTTTGGGATTTTATGTGTCATGAAAAGCTATTTCCCTTATTATTTTTATTTGGACTTCGATATGCTTCACTTACCTATATGTTGAGTTCTTTCCCCATACTTAGAAAGTTTTCTGCTATGCTTTTTGTAAATAGAGTTTTTTTATTGCATGATCTCTAATTTATCTCTTGTTCTAATTAGTTTTAAGTAGTCTTCTTAGCATCATATAGTAGCTCTTGGATCAATTTCTTTTTTTGGCTGTCTTGTTTTTAAGCTATCTCTGAGTATACAGTGTTGTTCTTCTGATCTGTCCTTGATGTCTAACACTAATCATATTTGTCAATTCTGCTGTTCATATATTCAGTAGAATTATCTCTGGGATTTCCATTTGGCATATTTTCATGGATTCTATTTTTTGTTAATTTATCATCATGTTTTGAATGGTTTGAGTTAGATTTTTTTTGGCTCTTCTCTAACCACATTTGTCAATTTGTTAATTCCACTATCTCTTGTTTGTTAATTCCACTATCTCTTTGGTTATATCATCTTTGAGCTTTCCAAGGATCTTTGCTTCCTCTTTGATTATTTCATACAATTCAGCTGTCTTGTGTTTGATTTCCTCTCCATTGGTGCACCTTGGATCTGCTTTGTGGGAATTGGGAGTCTTTGGAGACATTTTTTGGCTATATATATGTGTGTGTGTGTAATTTGTGTGTGTGTGCTGAGGGTTGAGGTCAAACAGAGTGAAGAGACTGTTAGTAGCATCAAGATCTCTTTTGTTAGATGCTCTTTTCCAGCGACATGATCTCAGCTTTCTTTGTCAAGAAGTATTGTTTACCACTTGAAACTATTCAACTTAATTGGATTGGACACAGTCTCTCAGTGTGGAAACAAGCAGCCAGCACAAGTATAAGCCAGGATTTCCACATTTTGGTCTGGTCCCAGCTGCAGAAGGGATGGGGCAAGGCAGCCACAGTGAGTTATGAGAGAAGGTGGAGGTTCCTTGGATCACCAAGCTTCCAAGACTATACACTCAATATCTATGAGATAAACTTTCTGACTGTACATGTGAATGAGCTCAGGTGGCATGTGTCTTTCTATGCCCAGTTTATTACTTGACACAGTGATCTCTAGTACCATCCATGTTGCAAAAAATGACAAGATTCATTTTTTCTTGTTTGAGTAGTATTCCACTGTGTACGTATATACAATGTTCTCTATCCATTCATCAGTTCATATTTGTTTCAAATTCTTGGCAATCGTGAATAGTGCTACAGTGAATATGAATGTTCAAATTTCTCTTTGGCAGACTGATTTTATTTCCTTTGGATATATACCCAGTAATGACATTGCTGTATCATATGGTAATTATAATTTAAAATTTTTAAGGAACATCAACACTGTTTATTGTAATAGCTGTACTAATTTACCTTGTTACCAACAATCTAACTGTTCCCTTTTCTCCACATTCTTGCCAACTCCTATCATATTTTGTGTTTTTATAGCATCGATTCTAATGGGATTAAGATCATGTCCCTTTGGCCAGTGAGATGGCTCAGAGGCGTAAGCGCCTGCCTGGCAAGTGCGAGGGCCCGAGTTTGACTCCCGGATCCCACATACGGAAAAGGGGCCAGTGATATTGCTCAGCGGCACAGGCGCCTGCTGGCGCGCGAGGTCCTGAGGTCTACCCCTGGTACCCACAAAAAAAAAAAAGATCATGTCCCATTGTGATTTTATTTTGCATCCTCTGAAGATTAGTGGTATTCAGCAGTTTTCATATACCTGTTGGCTATTTGTCATATTTTGAGAAATATCTCTTTAGGTCTATTGCCTTCCCATGTACTGCCCATTTTTTAATATGGTTATTTGTAAGCATATTTATCAGGCTAGCCATTAGTGTTAAGATTATTATCCACACAAGAGTATTAAGCTATATAAGTAAGGAGAAATAAATGAGAATATTCATGGAAAAGGATATGGACAAGGAGGCTCAGGTAAAGAAGTTCACAATTTCACACAGAGGCTAAATGAGATACGGTCCTCCAGATATTCTCAGTGAGGGCATTACACAAGCTCCTCTAAATTTTTCCTGATTGTAATTTGACTTTCTAGATAGTTGCCCTCATAAATGTGAAGATATTATTTATGTTAATTTAAGAAGTTTGACTAGTCTGGCCTTTGTGAGATGTGTCACTCCTCATGATAAATTAATATATTGACATTCTGGAATCAAAGTCAATATCAATATGTTAGCCTATTTTTGTCAGCTGTAGTCAATCTCTGGTGACTTCTGGAAAACCTTATTCACAATCCCAGCAAGAATATAAGAATATTTCTAGTGCCAAGCATCGTAATTCAAAGTATCTGACACCATCATATGCACAAAGATTACCTAGCAATCTCGTAGTCATACAGATTCTGAAGCAGCAAATCTGTGTTTAGGACTCAGATTCTGTATTTCTAACAAGTTCCATGCTGAGCCCTTTGCTGCTAACTTGTGGAATACATTTTGAATAACCCAAGGCCTTGGACTAGTGGTTCTAAATTAGAATCACCTGAACAACGTCCCAAGCACTTCATATTATAGGGATCATCTTCTATCTACTGAACTTAATAAGACTGAGGCTACAGTTTTGAATGTGCCCAAGTAATTATCATGACCCAACAAAGTTAGAATCTAGTGTCTTGATTGAAATTTCTAAGGAGCTTTCAAATTCTACAAATGTAGACCAAAAAACTGAGTTCATTCTACAATAATATTTATTAATCACCTGTACATTGCTAGAAAAAGGTGCCTGTTGTACATAATCTAAAGAAGGAATGGTTTGTGTTTGGTCTCAGTTTCAGAAATTTCAGTCTATTGTCAGCTAAATTATGCTAAGACAGAAATATCAGAGCAGAACTGTGTGAAGGAGGAAAGCTGCTCACTTCATAGTAGCCAGGAAGAATATCAAGAGGGAAAGAGCCAGAAAAATGATATACCCTCCAAACACACAGCCCAGGTAACCTGCTACCTCTACCTAGGCCCACCTTCTGATAGCTCATTCAAGATGAACTTAGTACAAGGTTCATGTGCTAATGAACCCTCAACATCCAGGCACATCTCTAGGTGTCTCTTAACACAATCAGCTTGACGGAGTTAACCATCACAGTGTTTGAGGTACTAGTCTACAATATTTTTATAGAAAACAAGGAGATAGAGTTTGTGGAGATGGGAAAGGATCTGAGGATAGGAGGGCATGGGGAAGATGGGAGGGGTGGATGGGGAAGGTGAAGTAAAAAAGATCAAGATGTGATATGTGTATGTACAGATCTATATATTCATTATGTATCATAATCATATGCTGTTTAAGAAAATAGCCAAAAAAGTTATTATGACTCTTACTGAAAAATGGGTAAGTGTTTATTCAGAAGGATGTTGCTTCTTTTTTTTAATTTAAATTAATTTTATTGGTACATTTTAGATATACATAGTGATCACATTCAGCATAGGGAATTTGTACCTATACAAAATATGTATTTTTTCTATTTTCCCCCATCTACTCCCCTCCCTTTAGAAGCTGTTTAGATAAGGACTTTTATATAAGAAGAACATATATTTTGCAATGCAAAAATACTATGTACTGTAAATAAGAATGAATAATGCACAGAAAGTAGCTTCAGAACAAACAGTAGAGCCCAGATTCTGGTTTTATACAACAATGAGCAATCATATATTTACTCTTAGACTTCATTGGCTCACATTGTGTACACACCAGGCAAACACCTGCCTGCCTTTCTGGGCAGTGCTGCTGAGTAAGCCCCATGGGGCGAGATGAGTAGGAAGCTTAGCCTCATTTTGGGCCAAAATTTAAACTGTGAATATATTTTGTTTGGTTAAAATATTGTATTTGTTATATCATTTGGTTTCTGTTTGGATTTCAATGTTTAGGCAGAGCATTTAGCCACAGATCCTACTATATTCTTTCATTTTACACCCATTCTCTCTCACTGGTTAGATATAGAATTTTGAGCTTTTATTCCAGATGTGTTCTTATTTTTATGTAAGCAAACACTCTATTTTCTTAAAGTATTAGGATAAGAGGTGATTTGTAGTTGTGATTACATGAACAAGAGATAAAAGATAAATGTAATCCTATACGTTATATACAAATATGTATTTCAACAGTTTTGAAAACATTTTTTGTTTAGAAACCTAAAATCAGATAAGCCACATGATTTATAATTAAGAAGGAATTTATTAGGCTTCAGAGTTATTGATCACTTTTTACAGATTTTGTATTTTTTTAATTTCAAGTAATATTTGCTGTATACTCAAATGTATATATCAAAAAATCAAGTATTGAGATGTGATGGTAACTCATTTCTATTGCAAACCTAGTTTTAAAAAATATATGATTTTGTCAACTGCTATATAAATTAATTGTCTTTTATACAGCCATGTTTAATTAACCAACCTTGAAATCATCCTTTAGTTATACCTGAACTTTCTCCTATTCCACATAATATTGAAAATGATATATTAAGATCTCAAATGGATGTGACTAGAGACCATATTCATAAGTGAAATAAATCAGACTCACATTTATAAACATTGTATTGTCACCCTAGTGTAAGAAACTGAAAGAGTAAATAAGATCCAAAATCTACAATAAATATCATGAAAGGGAAATAAACTGTTCAAAAGGAAAGAGCAATGGGGATGGGGGAAAGGAGAAAAGAAGGAAGGGAAAAGAGAAAAAATATATACACACATAAGATAGCTAAGACTATTATACTACTAATTTTTTTAGTTCATTGAAAAGAACAGTTTGTGCTTATATTGTTTGATCAATTTTGCATACCTATATCTTGTAATCTGAGCAACTACTTTGAAGATAACAATACACAATATATTAACCATTGTTAATTTTCTATTATATTGTTATGAAATTCTGTACCATTGTTTTTATTGTTTTTTTTCCCTTTAAAAAAATAGATAAATATTACAAGAAAAAAATATCAAAGCTTTTTTTGGGTGGCTGGAACAACATCAGAACCCTGACACCAAGGACAGACTGGGCCCTGGGCACACGGGTGCACACATGCCTTTGGCAGTAGGACCGACACTGGAACCTGGACACCCAGGACAGGCTGGGCCTCTGGTGCATGGAGTAATCAGCGAGACTAGCATCGTGGAAGTGTCTGAAGCAGCACCGAGGACCCAGCAGCTGGGCTCTGGAGAACTCCAAGAGAAGATCAGTCCCAGCCCCCACATCCAGAGGCCAAGATCAGCTCCATGCCCAGAACAATTCCCATGGCAATCTTGGATGGAGTACACAGCACATTTCTGGGACATGACATGGACACTATCACAGAACTGTAAATACCAGAGGTATTTTACTACTTTTATTCTTTCTAGTTTTTCTGATAGGCTACACCTTTCCTGTCTGGTTGGAATTTACCTTGTTTTGTTTTGTATTTTGTGTTTATTTTTGGTTTTGATTTTTTTTTTCATTTTTCCTCTCCTCTCTTTCTTGGGTCTACAGTTTTTTTCTTTCTTTTCTTTTCTCTTTTTCTTTTCCCTTCTCTTTCTTCCTTCTTTTTTTCACTGTTTTTGTTTCTTACCTTTCTTTTTCATTTTCTTCTATTGATCCTCTTTCTCTCCTTCCTCAAACACTTTTTGAATTTAAACTTTCAAGTGAGTAAACACTGACTCTTCCCTTTCTGATTGCTCCTTTGCATTTTATTTCATTCTTTCCCTCCTGTTTCCTCCAGTTTCCCAAAACTCAGGTGATCATCCTTTGACCTCTAGCCTTGACTCTACTATATTTGACTTCATTCATCACTTTATCCTGTCCCCTACCCATCTTAACACCCTTACCCTTAACAGAAGGGTAAAACCACTCCACTGAGAGGAAAATCATTGCATACAAGTACATGGTATATGTTTAATTTTGTTATATAACTTTAGAGCTTGCTCCTGTAGTTGGAGGTAGCAGGTTAATGGTTAACATAGTTTGTCAGTAGTTAAGCTGTACTTGAAACTATTGTTATTACTAACTGTAGTACTTTAGCCAGGATGTCATACATGTTATAATCAATTTTTCTCCCCTGTTTGATAATGCTGTGATATTATGGGCTCATAATCACCACCACAGCCCAGTACAAAAGGATTGGGTGCTGAGCCAAATAGTAACTTTGTATCCTTTACAAATTGGGAAGGTACGTTCTTGAGATAGATATAAAGAACCACCTACATCTAGAGGACATCTGTGAAGAAAAGACATCTCCTAGGGAAGCCTCAATACTAGTGATAAAGCTATCTATCATAGGAAATTGTCAAGCATCAACATAGAAAACAAAATAAAATAAAAAAAGAGAAAATAGAAAATGATAAGACACAGAAGCAAAATGCAACCCCAGATCCCCAGCCCAACCAGGACAAGCCTGGAATACAATGAGACAGACAAAATTGGAAGTCAAACTCGGGAACTTTCTGAAATGATAGAAACAGAGTGAAAAAACAAGTGGAAAAGGCTTACAAGAAAATAATCTCTCAGGTACAAAAAGAAATGATGCTTAAAATCAAAGATATTAGAGAAGCCACAGATAAAAGAATAGATGAGCTTAGAAAATGGTTGAAAACAAAAAATGCCCAACATAGGAAAGAAATAGAATCCATGAGAAAGATCAAAACAGAAATCCAAGGGCCAGTGAGATAGTTCAGCAGCACAAGTGCCTGCCTGGCAAGCATGAGGTCCTGAGTTCAACTCCCGGTATCCACATATGATGAAAGGGTCGGTGATATCGCTCAGTGGCATGGGTGCCTGCTGCCTCATGAGGTCCTGAGTTCAACCCCTGGTACCTACAAAAAAAAAAAAAAAAAAAAAAAAAACAGAAATCCAAGAGATTAAAACCTCCATTGAAAATATATGCAACAGATTGAATGAAGGAGAGGATAGAATATCAAATCTCGAAGACAGAATTTCAGCAAGTCATCATGAAAAGAAAGATATCTTAAAAATAGCAAGAGACAATGAAAAATCAATTCAACAGCTACAAGATGATGCAAACAATAACATAAGATTGACTGGTGTCAATGAGAAGCCTGGAGACAGGACAAATGTCATAAAACACTCTTCACAGAAATAATGGCAGAAAATTTCCCAAATGTGGATAAAGAATTTCACATACAAATAAATGACACATATAGAACTGCTAACAGCCATGATCTAAATGAAATTACACCAAACATAATAATGAAGACTCAGAAATTCAGATAAAGAACAGAATATTAAAAACTGTTAGAGAAAAGAAACATATCACGTATAAATGAAAGCCCACAAGAATCACAACAGACTTCTCAACACAAATCCACAAGTCAAGAAGAGCTTGGAGTGAAGTATTTCAAGTCCTGAAAGAAAACAACTTCCAACAGAGATTGATGTAACCTGTAAAACTACCTTTCAAAATTAATGGACAAGGGCTGATGAGATGGCTCAGTGGCATAAGCGCCTGCCTGGCAAGCACGAGGTCCTGAGTTCAACTCCTGGTATCCACATACGAAAAAAGGGCTGGTGATATCGCTCAGCAGCATGGGTGCCTGCTGGCACACCAGGTCCCGAGTTTGACCCCTGGTACCCACACACACAAAAAAAAATGGACAAATAAGATACTTCCATGCCAAAGAACAACTGATGAAATTCATGACCACCAAACCAACACTACAAAAGGTACTAAAAGATATTCTAGACAGAGACAAAAATGACCACGATTCCAAGAACAACAACAGAAAGAAAACAGCAAGCAGGGCAAGCAATTAAATAGAGGGGAAAATTAGGTAACAAACAGCAGAAACTCATTGACTGATAGTCAAAGGATGGAAAGCAAGACTCCATGCAACAGGAACCCAGGAAAAGCAGGGGTAGGTAGACAAAATATCAGCAAGGAAATATCAGAATAGAACCAAACTTGTGAACAAATGCACTTAGTAGATTTTTTTCAGAGCATTTCCCCCAAAAACATCAGAATACACATTATTCTCAGCTGCACACAGGATGTTCTCTAAAATAGACCTTATACTAGCCCTCAGAACATGCTTAAGTAAATGCAAAGAAACTGAAATTGTCCCATGCATATTATCTGACCATAGTGCAATTAAATTGGAAATTAATGGCAAAAGAAACCACAAAAACTCCATGAACACATGGAAATTAAATAACACTCACCTAAGCAACCAATGGGTTACAGATGAAATTAAAGAAGAAATTAAACTATCTACAACTAAATGAGAAAGCAAATACATCATACTGGAACTTATGGGACACAACGAAAGCAGTCCTAAGAGGGAAATTTATAGCGGTGAATTCTCACATCAGGAAAAT
The DNA here is from genome assembly GCA_028451465.1 of Erethizon dorsatum. Lineage (NCBI taxonomy): Eukaryota > Metazoa > Chordata > Mammalia > Rodentia > Erethizontidae > Erethizon > Erethizon dorsatum. The sequence goes on from CM051823.1 coordinate 31,476,080, forward strand.
AGACAAGCACAAATAAATGACTTAATGTTGCACCTAAAGCTTCTAGAAAAAGATGAGTAAGATGAGCCTGAAGCCCATAAAAGGGAGGAAATTATAAAGATTAGAGCAGAAATTAATATAATGGAGACTAAGAAAATAATACAAATTATTAATGATAGGATAAATAAAATTGATAAACCCTTAGCCAACCTTATCAACAAAAGGAAAGACTCAAATTCATGAATTGAGGAATGAAAAGGGTGAAATCACTACAGATACCATGGAAAATCAGAAGATTATCAATACCTTCTAATATCTTCGCTCTCATAGGATGGAAAACACAGAAGAAATAGATTCTTAGATGTATGGATTACCAAAGCTTAATCAAAAAGATAAAAATTTTGAATAACCCAATATCAGTTTATGAGATTGAAAATGTAATTAAAAACTTACCAACAGGGGCCGGTGAGATGGCTCAGTGGCTTAAGCGCCTGCCCTGCCAGCGCGAGGGACCGAGTTCGACTCCCGGAACCCACATACGAAAAAGGGGCCGGTGATATCGCTCAGCGGCATGGGCGCCTGCTGGCGCGCGAGGTCCTGAGGTCGACCCCCCGGTACCCACAAAAAAAAAAAAAAAAAAACTTACCAACAAAGAAAAGCCCAGGTCCTGATGAACTCCTGGCTGAATTCTACAAGAAATTTAGAGAAGATTTAATGCCAATGCTCCTCAAACTCTTTAATGAAATTGAAATAGGAGCAATACTCCCTAACTCATTCCTGGAGGTAAATATTACCCTGATACCAAAACCAGAGAAAGACCCAACTGAAAAAGAAAACTATAGCCCAATCTCCCTAATGAACATAGATGCAAAAATCCTCAATAAAATACTAGCAATCAGAATGCAGCAAATCATCCAAAAGATTGCACACTCTGACTGAGTGGGATTTGTCCCAGGAATGCAGTGATGGTTCAACATATGCAAATCAATTAATGTAATGCACCATATCAATAGAGCCAAAAACAAAAATCACATGATCATCTCAATAGATGCAGAAAAAGCGTTTGACAAGGTCCAACACTCATTCATGATAAAAACCATACAGAAAATCAGAATAAATGGTCTTTACCTCGATCCGATAAAAGTCATCTATGACAAACCAGCAGTCCATGTCATACTAAAAGTACAAAAATTGAAAGTTTTCACTCTAAAATTAGGAACAGGAAAAGATATCCACTATCACCACTCCTATTCAATATAGTTCTGGAAACATTAGCCAGAGCAATAAGACAAGGGAGAAAGAAAGAAGTTAAATTACCATTATTCACGGATGACATAATACTCCATGTAGTAGTCCCAAAAACCCCACCAAAAGACTTCTAGATTTAATAAGCAAATTCAGTAGCATAGCTGAACACAAAGTCAATACTCAAAACTCAGTAGCATTCCTGTACACAAGCAACAAAGTCACTGAGAAAGAAATTAGGGAAACCACACCCTTTACAATAGAATACAAAATAATGAAATACTTAGGAATCAGTCTAAAAAAGGAAATAAAGGATCTATACTTTGAAAATTACAGTACTCTGAAAAAGGAGATTGAAGAGGATATCAGAAAATGGAAAGATATCCCTTGCTCATGGTTAGGAAGAACCTACATAGTGAAAATGGTCATACACCTAAAATTTGTGCACAGACTTAATGCAATCCTGATCAAAATGCCATTAGCATACCTCACAGAACTAGAGAAAACATTTCTAAAACTCATTTGGAAACAGAAAAAACCTAGAATAGCAAATGGAATCCTGGGCAACAAAGACAAGGCAGGAGGCATCACAATGCCTGACTTGAAGTTAACTACAAAGCTATTGTGATAAAATCAGCATGGTACTGGCCAGAAAAAAAAAAAAAAAAAAAAAGACTCGAGGATCAATGGAACAGATTTGAAGATCCAGACACAACTACAAACACACTCAGCCATCTTATCCTTGACAAAGGGGCTAAACATGTTCACTGGAAGAAAGATAACCTCTTTAATAAATGGTGCTGGAGGGCCGGTGAGATGGCTCAGCGGCTTAAGTGCCTGCCCGGCAAGCGCGAGGGCCCGAGTTTGACTCCCGGAACCCACATACGAAAAAGGGGCCGGTGATATCGCTCAGCGGCACGGGCGCCTGCTGGCACACGAGGTCCTGAGGTTGACCCCCCGCTACCCACAAAAAAATAAAAATAAAAAAAATAAATGGTGCTGGAAATACTGGCTGTCTACATGTGAAAGACTAAGACTAGACCCATTTCTATCACCATGAACTAAACTAAAGTAAAAATGGATCAAAGATCTAAATATTATGATAGAAACACTAAGTTTACTGTAAGAGATAGGAGGTAGAACTCTTGAAGACATAGGGGTCAGCAGAGACTTCATGAACAAAACCCAGACCTCGTGGGAAGTAGTCCAAAGAATCAACAATTGGGATCTAATTTTATTAAGAAGATTTTGAACATCAAAGAAATGACCAGCAGAGTGAAAACACAACCCACAGATTGGGAAAAAATTTAGCCAACAGTCCCTCAGACAAGGGACTTATATCTAGAATATGTAAAGAATTGAAAAAAATCAGACTCCCCAAATTTAAAGACCTATTCCAAAAATGGGCACCTGAGATGAACATACACTTCTCAGAGGAAGAAATACAGATAGTAAATAAATATATGAAAAAATGTTCAACATCATTGGTCATTCAAGAGGTACAAACTAAAATAACACTGAGATTCCATCTCACTCCAGAAATAATGGCTGTCATCAGGAAATCAACTGATAACAAATGCTGGCAGGACTGTGGGGAAAAAGAAACACTTCTCCACTCTTGGTGGGAGTATAGACTGGTGCAACCATTGTAGAAATCCATGGGAGAGTCCCCAGAAAAACCAGGGTTAGGGGTTCCATTCGACCTGGCTATTCCCCTTTAGGGTATCTTCCCAGAAGAATTAAAAGCATCATATCACATCAATATATATGCACCCATATTTATAGCAGAACAATTTGTAATAGCTAAATCTTGGAAACAAAACCAAATGCCCATCAACTGAGGAATGGATAAAAAAGATGTGGTATTTTTATACAATGAAATACTACTCAGCTATAAAGAAGGATGAACTTGTGACTTTTATGGGTAAATGGATGCCACTTGAGACCATACTCATAAGTGAAATAAATCAGTGTCACATGTGTATACATTGTATTGTCTCCCTAGTGTAAGAAGCTGAAAAAATAAATAAGATTATACTTATACTATAGATATTGGGAAATGGAAAGCAACTGTTCCAAAGGAAAGAGAAACTGGGATGGGGGAGAGGAGAAAAGAAGGAAGGGCAAAGGAAAAGTAAAAAAAAAAAAAAGGGAAAAGTAAAACAAACAAACAAAAAATATATATACAAGATGGTTGAGATAGCTATACTATTAATTTCTATAAATCCTCAGAAAAGAAAGTTTTGTGCTTATATCATTTGATCAATTTTTCATGTCTATATCTTATAATCTGAGAAACTACTTTGAAGATAACGTAAGCAGTATACTAACTATTTTTTTTTTCTTGTGGGTACCGGGGGGTCGACCTCAGGACCTCGTGCGCCAGCAGGCGCCCGTGCCGCTGAGCGATATCACCGGCCCCTTTTTCGTATGTGGGTTCCGGGAGTCGAACTCGGGCCCTCGCGCTTGCCGGGCAGGCACTTAAGCCGCTGAGCCATCTCACCAGCCCCTAACCATTGTTAATTTCTTACTACCTTGTTTTGAAATTTTGTATCGTTGTTTTTAATGTTTCTGTCTTTAAAATGAAAAAAGCTTTCTTTTAATTAAAAATATGCATAAGTTAGACCCTACATACCATGTACAAAAGTGTTTGTGTCATAAAGTCAGCCTTAGGTATTTTGTTGATAATAGTAGAAAGGCAAAATTGATATTAGTGTTTTAAACCACACATTCTTTCAGAATATTTGAACATGTCATTTTCTAAACTTGTCATTTTCAAATGGCTTGAAAAACATGATTTTGTTGAAATTATAGATTTTATTTAGTGTTTACAGCTCTGACTAAGTCTTTTTAGCTTATTATTATTATTATTATTAAAACAGGTGTCACTTCAAGAAGATTTTGAAAATTGCATGTAAACTTTGTTCAGTTTATGATGAAATGATAGTTATAACAACTCATACAACATTCTACTGACAAGAAAATTGTGCTCAAAAATTCCCAAACTACAATGTCAGCTTCCTAAAACTGTTTTGTATCTAAACCTGAAATATTGGGAGAGATGTTGCTTATAACATATGCAGAATAAAACCATTCTTACTTTTTAAAATGACAAGACTTTTTAGTTAAACCATGTCACATTTATGACAAGAGGAAAACTACTTATTTTGGCAGCTTCTGACTTAATGAAGCATTTAAGTATCAATACAAGGCTTCAGTAAATGGAAGCATATGGCAAACCTTATTATTTAGTTATTCAAATGTTGAGGAACTGTTAGAGTTTAACAATGTAAATAGTACCTAGTAAATGTATCACTTCATTACTAAGTTTCAGAAAATATTTTAATACATAATTTTACATTTTGCCATTATATTTACAACTATGAGTTAATTTTAGTGGTCATCATATCTCATTCAAAAAATTAATATATGAGCAATAGATTTAAAAAGAGAAAAGCTCCCTTGGCATGGATTTTCTGCACTTCCTTTACCTAAAGTAAATCACACTTTGATCAAATTTATCATAAAAATTTGAAAAATCATAAATCTCTCATATTTCAAAGGAAGATCCACTGAGGATTTAGCTCAGTGGCACAGCGCCTGCTTGGCAAGCATGCGGTCTGATTCAATTCCCAGTGCTCAAAAATAAAATAAAATAAAATAAATAAAAATAAAAAAGAATCAAAGGAAGATCTTTGTATCTCTAGACTTCATTCTATGTGGATTTTTATGAGTAAATAATATTTATTTAAGTGCCACAGAGTTTTATATTATATATTCATACTAGATTTACCTAACATATCTACACACTTAACAAATGCCCAATAATAAATTTTATATTCTAGTTCTACAAAGAGATATGTAGGTAGTCCAAATCAAAGCAATAAATAACTGGATTACATGGAGCATTTTATTGGCTCTGATACATATTCTAGGTTTTGTAATTCTCCTGAGCACTGTACTCTCCAAGACCAAATTAAACTTTTTTTGTTAAATACTTCAGCTTTGTTCACAGTAAACTATTTAGATATACTATGAAATATCTGAGATTATCATGATTGGTCTAAGGACATACCTAACACCTTGCAGTCAACAATTAAAAAAACATATTTTTTGCTAACACACATAAAACTTTATGAGTTCCTCACATGCTAGACTGTACAGCAAAACTAACAAATACTAAGAAATCAATACTCTATAGAATAAAATTTCAATTGTAGTAAAAGTATATTAGATGACAAATCCTAACAGAAGTTTGGAAATTTAAAATAAACTATTATAAATATTCCATAGTCCAAAGATTTGCTTATAAATTTTAAAACCTATCCCCCCTTCTCTCTCTCTCCCTCTCTCTATCTTTCACTGTACTTTTAGAATTAAATGACTGGGGGTACAGAACATTTCAACATTTATGAGGTGCACTACTTACAAATGTAAATCCTTAAATAAAAAGAGAGGAAGTTTCAAAATCAATATGCTATGCAGCAAAACAAAAATTTAAAGAAAAACAGCAAAGAAAATCTAATGGGATTACATGGAACAATATGAAATACATTGATTATATAAAGACTGAAATGTCCACTTTCAACCAAACTAATATCTGTTCATTTGAAAGACATTTAAGTAGACATAATTATTTTTAGAGTGATAAAGAAAGAGAAGGGGAGGAAAGAAGGAAAGATGAAAGAAAAGAAGGAAGGAATGGGAGAAAGGAGGGGAAGAAAAGACAGAACAAAGTGCATAATTCAGGAACTTCTGTTTCTGGTTCTATAGAGAAATATTGCTAACCAGCTTTCATGATTAGAGAAGCCTGAAAAACTAAAATAATAACTTATGCTAGAAAGTATTTGGAAAAGTATGCTATAAGGGAGTAAAGAAATCCTGGCCATGATTGAGTGAGTCCAGTAAGTGTGTTTTTTCAATGCAGAGTTTCCAACTCTGGAACAAGGAGACACACTGTGTAAAGGAAAGAGTCCCTGTCAAGCCACCTTTATCTTCACTTGAAACACATCAAAATGAGAATTCTAGGAACGTGGTATCTCACAGACTAGGCAAATATAACAAGTCAATAATCAGAGTCCAGAAGCCAGACCATATTTCTAGGGATAATTGATTTTTCAATGTGCCAAAGCAATACAATGAGGGAAAGAAGAGTCTTCTGAAAAAAATGCCAGCAAAATTAGATATCCACATGAAGAAACCCCTTCAATCATACTCAAGCAGTTAATACTACAAAAATTAATTTTATATGTATAAATAAAAATAAAAACTAAGCCAAAAAATTCTCTTAAAAAACATAGTATATCTTCCTAATTGGGGGAAGCAATGATTTCTCAGCCAGCATATTGACGACAATGATCACAAAGAAACAAAACACCTTAATAAATAAACTGTCATGGGGTTGAAATGGGTCCACTCAAACATATACAGTGTGCTGAATTCCAGGCCCCTAGTACCTCAGAATGTGATGTGAGTTGGAAATAAGGTTATTGATAATGCAATTAGGTGTAACAAGGGCCATTGAAATAGGATGGAATGTGAGTGGTGCCTTTATTTTTTTATTTGCTTTTGCTTGTTTTGTTGCTGAGGATCAAACTTAAGGCCTCACACATGCTAGGCCAGCATTCTACCATGGAGCCCTACTGATGTCCTTATAAGGTCATGGTCATCAGAAGAGACAGTTGCTCGGGCGGAATGCCTTGGAGGATGGAGGCAGAGATCGTAACAACACCACTATAAGCCAAGGAGTACCAAGGACTGTTGACAGTCACCAGAAGCCAGGAGAGATGCACAGAACATATTCTCCTTAGATACTCAGAGGAAACAACACTACTGACACCTTGATTTTAATATTTTAGGCTGCTGATGGTGAAATAATAAATTAAAATTTTTTGAGCCATTCAACCTGCAGTACTTTGTTAATGCAGCGATAGGAAAATACGTTAGACTTCTTGAATTTAAAATTTCTGCTTACCAAAATCAACAATAAGCTGGATAACTCAAAACCAGGGGGGAATATTGGCCAAAAAGTACATGACAAAAACTTATATACAGAGTTTCTTCAACACAATAATAAAAAAGACGTCACCTGATTAATTAAAAATAAGCAAAGTATTTGAGCAGACACATTGGAAAGGAGAATATATAAATCATCAGTACCTGAAAAAGTACTCAATGAAATTAACCATCAACAAATTGCTTTTAAAAACAAAATAAAATAATATTACGCATCCTCTGGGTGGAGCGAGAATATTAAGTGTTGAAGAAGACAATGAGCAACCAGAACCCTCTTTGCCTTGGTAGGAATGTAAAAGGATATCAGTATTTTCTACAAGTTTGACAGTTTCTTATGAAGTCAAACAAATATCTCCCCTTTCTCTCAACATTTTCACTCTTAACTTTAATTAAATTGAATATATGAATCCACCAAGAGAGTTGTACAAGAATGCTTCCCAAATCTTTATTCATAAGACCCAAAGCCTAAAAACACCCCAAATGTCCTTCAGCTGCAGAATGGACACAGAAACTGAGATATGTTTCCAACGGTATAATAGCATTCAGCATCAAAAAGGAACCAACTCCCGATATGTGAAACAATTTGGATGAAATTCAATAACATTATTCTGAGTAAATAGTCTTGCTCAAAAGAACATACTATATGATTCCACTTGTATGATGGCCTAGAATATGTTAAAATAATTCATAATAAAAAACATCAGAAGACTAGCCCCTAGGAGGATTAACTGTAAAAGGACAAAAGGAAAAATACTGGTGTGGTAATATTTTATACACTGGGGCTGAGTTAGCAGGTGTTGTATTGGTCAAACATACAGCATGGGATAATTTTTGCCTTTCTATATAATATCTTTAAAATAGAGGAATCTAAACACTAGAGAAAACTGTACATGCAAAAGTTTTAAGGATACAATTTGATTTGAGATTCATAAATCAATGAAAAAGATTGATGGATTAATATGTGCCAATATAACAAAGTTACTGTGGTATATAGTTGATGTGTGTATGGTGTTCACTGTACTATTTAACTTTATTGTATGTTCTAAAACTTTACAATGAAGCATTGAGATGGAAATGGATACTGTCTTAGGAAGAAAAGTGTAAGAAATCCAGAAGACAAATGGAGTAAAATCTATATTAAAATATTAGCCAGTTATAAAGTATAAAGCTACAATGATAAAAACAGAGGTGGCATTACAAATCAGAAACAAGGGCCGGTGAGATGGCTCAGTGGTGTAAGTGCTTGCTTGGCAAGTGCGAGGGCCCAAGTTCGACTCCCGGAACCCACATACGAGAAAAGGGCCGGTGATATCGCTCAGCGGCACGGGCACCTGCTGGCATGTGAGGTCCTGAGGTCAACCCCCAGTACCCACAAAAAAAAAATCAGAAACAAAATACTAGATCCATTAATAAATGGTGCCAGAACAATTGACTATGTATATGGAAAAAAAGACATCTCATACTTTATTCAAGAGTAAAATCCAGATGACTTAAAGAACTAGATGTAAAAGCAAAAACTGCATCATTTTATAAAAAAGGTATTTTACTTTCAATCTTAGATTTTAAGGATTTTTTAAGATAGCCACAGAAAACAAATATCTTAAAAGAAACAACTTCACCTTAAAATTATTTGTATGACAAATGCCATCATAATAAATGCAAAAAGACCAGTCACAAACTGAAAATTATATTGTTTCAGCCATGTTACTGACAAATTGTTAGTATCCAAGATAAAACAAAATTCTTACATGTTATAAAAAATGATGTGCATGAAAATTTAAGCTTCACTAGTATTCGGTAAAGTGATAAGTCAGCGGAAGACCATTCACAGTATTCTTTCACATGAACAGTTGGGAAGAAGTGGGGGAAAGGAATTCAGTTACATATTGCAATGCAACTACAGCTAGGTGCCTTTTTAAAGAAACTCTCAGACATGAGTACAAGACCACAAAGCCAGGGCTGTTCATTGTAGCTCTGCTTATAAAGTATTAGAATATAAATAACTTGATTGTCTCAGATTCAGATTCATGTATAAAGTGAAACTGTTGAATCTAGAAGATGAAATGAATGAACTTTACACAAAGGAACACGAACATACCTCAAAATGTGAAATAAATAAAGAATAAAATTGAAAAGAATCAACTTCAGGCTGATATCAATTAGAACTAATGTTAAACATCAAAAAGTATATGATTAAGGATCATCATATATATTTGAAATATATGAAAATATTTTTAGAAAATATTTTAAAATATGTTTTTGGAGGGCCGGTGAGATAGCTCAGCGGCATAAGCACCTGCCTGGCAAGCGCAAAGGCCCAAGTTCGACTGCCGGAACCCACATACGAGAAAAGGGCCGGTGATATTGCTCAGTGGCAGGGATGCCTGCTGGTGCGTGAGGTCCTGAGGTCGACCCCCGGTAAACACACACAAAAAAATGCTTTTGAGTGATATCTGTTTAAGACAGTGTTTATCCCTTAGAAAGAAAGAAGAGGTGGATTGGGAGAAATGGTGATATAAATTTATCTGTGTACCTTTATTTCCTTTTAAATAAAACAAGCTAATCAGAAAACATATATATAAATAGTCGTGTGACCTTTAAAAGGAAAGAAAATTTCTTTCATAATTTGTTTGACTAATCTATAAGGCAAATGATATATAGATTTGAATGGTAAATATGTCTGGTTATAATTATTTATATATTTATAAGGAGTTATTTATTTTCTTTTGAGAAACTTTGTATAATATCTTAATCAGGAGTTTTTGTCCTTTTGGGGAATGTTTCTAGGAGACCCCGGAAATAATGAGGAAAAAGCAGCAGTGAGTAAATTTTAAGCAATAACAAAAGTGGACAGTTTGGAAAGATGCATCGAAAAGCAGTATTCTACTGACAATCAAAACCCACCCAACCCCATCAAGTCTAACCAGAGGACAAGAAAACTAGTCACAATTTTTGCCTCCATTTTGTTTTTAATTTTTTGTATCAGAAGTGGCGGTTTAGACAGGTAGTACAAAAATACTGTCTAAGGCTCCAATGTTGTTTTAGTTTGGGAATATTGCAAATGTAGATTTTATTATGCAATCATAGAATAAAAAGTAATAATTTGAAACGAATAACATTCCCACATTTCTGAAGCCTTTCTACATGTCAGAAACTTTAATGATATCACATATTTTTAAAAATCCTACATTAATAATTTTGTAAATGAGGATATTAATTTTGTATTGCTCAGGGCATATGACTAGTATGTAACACTTAATTTTTTCAAGTCCAGCAAACAGTACATTATACAGCGCCATTCAGGAAATATTTAAATATTTGTCAAGTAACTAGAAAGATGAGTGAAAGGTTGGTAGATAGACAGATAAATATCTTGCTTGAAATTATGGCCTTTTTGGGCTGGTGAGATGGCTCAGCGGCTTAAGCGCCTGCCCGGCAAGCGCGAGGGCCCGAGTTTGACTCCCGGAACCCACATACGAAAAGGGGGCCAGTGATATCGCTCAGCGGCACAGGCGCCTGCTGGTGCGCGAGGTCCTGAGGTCGACCCCCCGGTACCCACAAAAAAAACAAATAAAGAAATTATGGCCTTTTTAATGCATTACACTGTGTTATTTATAATTAGCTCTTTATTAATTAATATGAGTATGTTAGTGACCAGTTTTCTGAAATGCTAATTAAATTATGAGGACATTTTAAATCAGATTTTAAACTCTAAAGATCTTAGTGGCTGAACCAACACATCTACACACCTCAAACTGAAAAATTTCTATCATCTTGTTGTTCAATTAATTCTGTATACAACTGAATATAAGATTTACCTTCACTTTCCAAGTAAGAGATTTAAATCCTAGCCTGTACATCTTCTTTGTTCACGTATATTTTCTTCTTTTGGTACTGCATGTTTGATACCACATATTGATACAGTTGTTCAATAAAATTTTTCATTGATTTATTTAAAATTAGATGAATGCATACCTACTCATTTCTAACATATGCTTTCCACTGATTCCCTCAATGTACTTATTCATTAATTTATTGAACAATATGTAACAATAAATGAACAATAAATGATATTTACATCATTGAATTATGTGTATAATATTGTGGCAATCCAAGAAATAGCTTTACCCCTGAGTTGGGGGCTAAAGTTAGTGCCTCTTGTATGCTAAGCAAACTCTCTACCATTGAGTTACATCCCAGTCCAAAATATCTTTTTGGATCTACAAAACTTAGAAGCCAGTGAGAGAAATAAAATAATTGACAAATGAATAAATTCATTGACATTTACAAATGCTGCTAAGATCCAGGAAGAAAATAACCATTGTGTAATGGTTCACAGTAAAATGAGAGGGTGTTTACTTAGAAAAGGTGGCTAGGAAGGCTCTTCTGAGGAGGTGACAGATTACTAAGATGGAAAGAAAAGCCCCAGTCATGCTGATATAGCTGAAGTACTGGGTTTCCATCCTCAGGGAGGATGCTTAATAACCTAAGATATGGAGCTTCATAGACTGGTGGAGATTTTAAAGTGTATTCTTAACTTAGGATCTAAAATGTTCTTGCCAAAATACAATGTTCATAAAACAAGCCAGAGAGATGGAGGCGTTAGAGCCAACATCTCAGAAGAACATATACTGAAGAAGAATAAAAATTCTTGTAGGTATAATTTAAAATCATTCTAAGCTTAATTATGAGTTGAGCAAATGCAATTAGAAATACTCAAAATATTTGTACAATTAATATAAAATCCAAATATGAATCCTGGGCATATTTGTGAAACACAGAAGAAGAGCAGCCAAAGACCACAAAACCAGAATAGTAAGGAAAGAAATGGATCTGAACATGATTAAGAAGATGCATTCCCATAGTTTTAACTGGTTAAATTGAAGAAAAACTTAACTAAAATTTTAGCACATTATTTAGCTTCCATGAATTTGCAGTAAATCTTAATTTTTTCTCCATAATGTTAATTCATTTTGCTCACTTTTAGATTCTGAATTGAACCTATCTGGCTTTAATATAGTAACACTTTTGAAAATCTCCAACTAGGATGACAATGCCAGTTTGGTCAATTTACCAGGTGCTCCTAGAAATAATATGGAGAATAACACTTTAAAAATGTAAAACTGTGCAGCATCATTGGAAACAATGTGATGCACATAGTTGATTCTGATGGGGTTTTTCTAGTGTACAGAACAACTCAAAAGGAAGAAATAAGAGTCTGTCCCTCAGTATCACCTCTTAATAAAATAGCACAGTTTCACTTAAGAAGATTTACAGGGAAAAATGACCCTAAAAGCAACCAATAAGAGGTGGATCAGTGCTAAGATTATACTTTTCATAATTGCAGACCAAAACATTCCAAGCACCCACAGAGGAAGTGGTCAGCATTCTTACCCAGAAACCAACGGAGGAAAGCCTGCAATATGCTTGAATTGGTTGTAACGTAGCAGGATTTACTGACAAGCAGCAGTGCCAAGATGCAGGAGACACAGAGATGGACTCTGTGACTTGTGTGGAATTCAAGACAAATAGAAATCTAGACATCAATTTTAACTTATAATTGTCTATCAAAGGAAACACATGGAGCTTCGGGTCCTTCTATCTTTTTTTAAAGAGAAAAAAACAGTAAAAACAATGATACAGAATTTCATAACCATATAATAGGAAATTAACAATGGTTAATATATTGCATATTGTTACCTTCAAAGTAGTTGTTCAGATTACAAGAAATGCAAAATTGATCAAACAATATAAGCACAAATCGTTCTTTTCAATGAACTAAAAGAAATCAGTGGTATAATTATCTTAGCTATCTTGTGTGTATTTATATATATATATATTTATTTTTTCCCTTCATTCTTTTCTCCTTTCTCCCATCCCCATTGCTCTTTCCTTCTGAGCAGTTTCTTTCCCTTTCACAATATCTACTGTAGATTTTGGATCTTATTTACTCTTTCAGTTTCTTACACTAGGGTAACAATACAATGTTTACACATGTGAGTCTGAATCATTTCACTAATGAGTATGGTTTTTAGTTGCACCCATTTAACTGTAAAAGCCTCCAGTATATTCTTTTTAGCCAAGTAATACTCCATTGTATAAAAATACCACTTAATTTTTATCCATTCCTTGGTTGATGGGCATTTGGGTTGTTTCCAAAATTTAGCTACTACAAATCGTGCTGCTATAAACATGGATGCATATATATCGCTGTAGTACAATGTTTTTAATTCTTCTGGAAAGATACCCAAAAGGAGAATAGCTAGGTCAAATGGGATATCCAATCCTATTTTTTTGAGGAATCTCCACACTGATTTCCACAGTGGTTGCACCAGTCTATCCTCCCACCAACAGTGGAGAAGTGTTCCTTTTTCCTCACAGTGCTGCCAGCATTTGTTACTGGTTGATTTCTTGATGGTAGCAATTCTTTCTGGAGTGAGATGGAATCTCAGTGTTGTTTTAATTTGCATTTCTTGAATGACCAGTGATGTTGAACATCTTTTCATATATTTATTTGCCATTTGTATTTCTTCATCTGAGAAGTGTGTATTCATCTCAGATGCCTATTTTTGGAATGGGTTTTTAAATTTGGAGACCTAATTTTTTCAATCCTTTACATGTTCTAGATAGAAGTCTTTTGTCTGAGGGACAGTTGGCTAAAATTTTTCCCAATCTGTGGTTTTCTTTTCAATCAGCTGGTGATTTCATTTGATGTGCAAAAATTTTTAATAAGATGAGATCCCAGTTGTTGATTCTTTGAAGTACTACCCATGCCGTTTGGGTTTTGTTGATGAACTACTGCCTACAACTATGTCTTCAAGATTTCTGCCTACTTTCTTTTCCAGTAGATTCATTGTTTCTGTTTTAATATTTAGATCTTTGATCCATTTTGACTTTAGTATAGTGCATGGTGATAGAAATGGATCTAGTTTTTGTCCTTGGCATGTAGACAGCCAATTTTTCCAGCACCATTTATTAAAGAGGCTATCTTTCTTCCAGTGGAAATGTTTGGCCCTTTTGTCAAGGATAAGATGGCTGAGTGTGTTTGTAGTTGTGTCTGCATCTTCTAATCTGTTCCATTGATCCTCAAGTCTTTTTTTTTTTACCAGTACCATGCTGATTTTATCACAGTAGCTTTGTAGTATAATTTCAAGTCAGGGATTGTGATGCCTCCTGCCTTGCCATTGTTGCCCAGGATTCCCTTTGCTATTTTAGGTTTCTTCTGTTTCCAAATGAGTTTTAGGAAAGTTTTTCTAGATTCCTGAGGTATGCTAATGGCATTTTGATCAGGATTGCATTAAATCTGTATAACACCTTTTGGAGTATGGCCATTTTCACAATGTTGGTTCTTCCTATCCATGAGCAAGGGATATCTCTCCATTTTCTGATATCCTCTTTGATCTCCTTTTTCAGAGTGCTGTAATTTTCAAAGTACAGTTCTTTTACGTCCTTCGTTAGACTGATTCCTAAGTATTTCATTATTTTGGCTGCTATTGTAAAGGGTGTGTTCTCCCTTATTCTTCTCTCAGTGAGTTTGTTGTTTGCATACAGGAATGTTATTGATTTTTGAGTGTTATGTTTGTATCCAGCTATGCTACAGTATTTGCTTATTAAATCTAGAAGTCTTTTGGTGGAGTTTTTGTGACTACTACATAGAGTATCATGTCATCTGTGAATAATGGTAGTTTAAGTTCCTCCTTTCCTATTCTTATTCTTTTTATTTCTCTGTCTTGTCTAATTGCTCTGGCTAATATTTCTAGAATATATTGAATAGGAGTGGTGATGGTGGACATCCTTGTCTTGATCCTGATTTTAGAGTGAAAGCTTTCAATTTTTGTCCATTTGGTATGATGTTGGTTGTTGGTTTGTCATAGATGGCTTTTATCAGACTGAGGTGAAGACCATCTATTATTATTTTCTGTAGGGTTTTTATCATGAATGAATGTTGGCCTTTATCAGAAGTTTTTATGTACCTATTGAGATGATCATGTGATTTTTGTCTTTGACTTCATTCATATGGTGTATTACATTTATTGATTTGAATATGTTGAACCATCCCTGCATTCTGGGGATGAATCCCTCTTGGTCATAGTGTATACTCTTCTTGATGATTTGCTGCATTCTGTTCATATGTATTTTTTTGAGGATTTTTGCATCTATGTTCATTAGGGAGATTGGCCTGTAGTTCTCTTTGGTTGGGTTTTGGTGTCAGGGTAATACTTGCCTCCAGGAATGAGTTAGGAAGAATTGCTTCCCTTTCAATTTCATTAAAAAATTTAAGGCGTGTTGGCATTAAACCTCCTCTAAATTTCTTGTAGAATTCAGCTGTGTATCCATCAGGACCTGGCTTTCCTTTGTTGGGAAGTTTTTAGTTATGTTTTCTATTTCATTAACTGATATTCAGTTATTCAGAATTTTTATGTCTTCTTCATTTAGCTTGGTAATTCATACGTTTCTAGGAATCTGTCCATTTCTTCTATGTTTACCATCCTATGTGAGTGAAGATTTTCAAAGTAGGTAAAAATGATGCTCTGTATTTCCACAGGATCTGTAATGATTTTAGCCTTTTCATTCCTTATTGCAAGAGTTTGAGTTTTCTTTCCTTTTTTTGATAAGGTGTGCTAGGGGTTTATTCATTTTGTTTATTCTTTTGTAGAACCAACTCTTCAATTCATTCGTCTTTGTGTATTTTCTTAATCTCAATTGAATTAGTTTCTGCTCTGATCTTTAAAATTTCCTCCATTGTATGGGCTTTGGGTTTGACTTGCTCTTCTTTCTCTAGAAGCTTGAGGTGCAGCATTAAGTTATTTATTTTTGCCCGTTCTATTTTCCTGATGTGAGAATTCACCACTATAAATTTCCCTCTTAGGACTGCTTTCATTGCATCCCATAGGTTCCGGTAAATTGTACTTAAATTTCCATTTAATTGCAGATGTTGTTTAATTTCTTCTGTGACCTATTGGTTCTTCAGGAAGGGGTTATTTAATTTCCATGTGTTTGTGGAGTTTTTGTGGTTTCTTTTGCCATGTATTTCCAATTTCTTTGCCTTATGGTCAGATAACATGCATGGGATAATTTCAGTTCCTTTGCATTTACTTAATCATGTGCTATGGGCTAGTATATGGTCTATTTTAGAGAACATCCTGTGTGGAGCTGAGAAGTATGTGTATTATGATGTTGTTGGTAGAGCACTCTGGAAATGTCTACTAAATCCATTTGTTCACAGGTTTGGTTCAGTTCTGTTATTTCTTTGCTGATTTTTTGTCTAGTTTATCTATCTCTTTGTGATGATGGGGTATTAAGTTCCCCAATTAAAATTGTGTTATTGCTTATTTGACTTTTCATGTCTATTAATATTTGTCTTATATAGTTGGGTGATCCCATACTTGGTGCATATCTATTTATGATTGTTATTATTTCCTCTTCAAGCTTTCCCCTAACAAGTATGTAGTGATCTTCTTTATCTCTTTTGATCATTCTTGGTTTGCAATTCACGTTGTCTGCAAACAGAATAGCTACCCCTATTTTTTCCTGGATTCCTGTTGCATGGAGTATTGTTTTCCATCCTTTGACTATCAGTCAATGAGTTTATTTTGGAGTTAAATGTGTTTCTTGTATACAGGATATTGTTGGATCTTGTTTCTTGATCCATTCTGCCAATCTGTTTCTTTAGATTGGTGAATTGAGGCCATTTCCATTGATGGTTATAACTGATATGTATTGGCTTATTTTTGTCATGTTATTTTCCTGCTGTTTGTTCCTTACTTTCCCCTTCTGTTTAGTTGCTTGCCCTGCTTGATGGCTTCTTTCTGTTTTTGTCCTTGGAATTGTGGTCATTTTATCTTATCCTAGATATTATTCTAAATAACTTTATTCTAAATAACTTTCACTATTCTTTGTAGTGTTGGTTTTGTGGTCCTGAATTTCTTCAGCTGTTCTTTGTCATGGAAGTATCTTATTTCTCCATTAATTTTGGAAGGTAGTTTTGCAGGTTACATCAATCTCTTTTGGAAGCTGTTTTCTTTCAGAACTTGAAATACTTCACTCCAAGCTCTTCTTCACTTGAGAGATTGTGTTGAGAAGTCTCCTGTGATTCTGATGGACTTTCCTTTATAAGTGATCTGTTTCTTTTCTCTAACAGCTTTTAATATTCTGTTCCTGTACTGAATTTCTGGGGCCTTGATTATTATGTCTGGGTGTAGATCTATTTTGATTATGACTAATTGGAGTTCTATATGCCTCACTTATCTGTACATCAGATTCTTTTCCCATGTTTGGGAAATTTTCTGCTATTACTTCTGCAACTAGTTTTTTATGTCATTTGTGTTGACTCCTGCTTTTTCATTGACACCAATTATTCTTATATTATTTTTCTTTGCATCATCTTGCAGCTGTTCAGTTGTTATTTCCTGAACTTTTGTTGTTTTCAAAAGATTGTTCCTTTCATGATTGCTAGCTGCAATCCTGTGTTCAAAGTCTGAAAGTCTGTCTTCAGTTTTGTTTAAGCAGTTTTTCCAGCTTTCAATGGAATTTTTAACTTCCTGGATATCTGTTTGAATCTGTTTCATGCATTCTACTTCTTTCCTATATTGATCATTCACATTTTCCATCCTCTTCCTATCATCATCTATTTTTTAGCTATCTCTACTCTAGATTTGCTGAGCAATTCCTTTATAAATGTTGACATTTCATTTTTTACCTGAGAGATTATTTCTGATCCAATTTCCTCTATAGACTCATGGATTTGTTTCTTTACTTCAGTTGCTATCATTTCAGAAATTTCAGGTGTATCCTCCAATTTCTTCTATGTTAATGTCTCCTGGACTTGTTCTGGGTGGGCTGGAGGTCTGAGATTGCATTTTGCTTCTTCGTCTTGTCATTTTCTATTTCAAAAAATTTTTTTATTCTGTTTTCTGTAATGATCCTTGTGAGGTTTTTTTTTTTTTTAACGTGTGTACTGTGAGTTGAACTCAGGACCTCGCGCTTGCCAGAAGGTGCTTGTGCCGCTAAGTGATATCACCAACCCTTTTTTTCCTTTATGTGGGTACCGGCAGTTGAACTCAGTTACTCATGCCTGCCAGGCTGGCACTTATACCACTGAGTCATATCACCAGCCCTCCCTGTGAGTTTTTTTTTTTTTTTTGTGGGTACCGGGGGGTCGACCTCAGGACCTCACGCGCCAACAGGCACCCGTGCCGCTGAGCGATATCACCGGCCCCTTTTTCGTATGTGGGATCCGGGAGTTGAACTCAGGCCCTCACGCTTGCAAGGCAGGCGCTTATGCCGCTGAGCCATCTCACCGGCCCCCCTGTGAGTTTTTGTAGTAGGTAGCTATATCATTAGTATCAAGGCCTCTCTAAGAAAAGTCTGTTTTTCAGGGATGTCTTAAGTGTATAGGAGATTCTTGGTTTGTGTCTGTCCCAAGATCTTACCTTCCCAATTAATTAAGAGTGGGATGTTGGCATCTGTTTGGCTCAGTCCCCAGTCCTTTGTTGTAGGGCTGTGGTGAGGTTATTATGCCAGAGCTTCCCACTATTGTTACAGAACGGAGAACAACTGATTACAACAGATATGACATCTCAGCTAAAGTAGTAAAATTGGCAACAACAATAGCATCAATCACAGTTTAGAAACTGTCAATCTGTGGTAACTATTGATTTTGTACTTTAGACCATGGGAGCAAAGTCTATAGTTATATAACAGAACAGATTGTGAGTTAGGAGTTTATATGCACAGTGTTTCCTCTTGGTAGAGTGGTTTTACCCTGTGGTGGGGAAACTTAGGGAAGGTAGTGTGTAAAACAAAGATAACTGGAAAGGAAGTAGAAGCAAGGCTGGAGGACAAAGGATGGTCATGCAAGATTTAGGAAACTAGAGAAGGGGGTAGAAAAGAAAGAATGAAGGTGTATTCGAGGGATTATGTAAACTTGGTCTCTGGGTTTGGGGGACGGGATTACTTTTCTGTGGCTGGAGTTCTCCCCAGCCATTTAGAAAAGAGAGTAAAAATGAAAGAAAGAAAGAAAGAAAGAAAGAAAGAAAGAAAGAAAGAAAGAAAGAAAGAAAGAAAGAAAGAAAGAAAGAAAGAAAAGAAAAAGAAAAAGAAAAGAAAAACAAGAGAGAAAGAAAAAAAAGAAAAAGAAAAGATAATTGAGAGAAAAGGGCCGGTTACCAAGTTCTGGATTCTCCCATGCTGGTTGCTGGTCCCGTGGTATAGTGGGAGGGCCCAGATTTGGTCCTTCTATCTTTTTGAACACATGTATTTCTTTCATATTCATGACACCAATGTATAATGTCACTCTAGTCAGCCTTCTTTGAAGATTTTACTTTCTGCCTGTCCTGCTATCTTGATGTCATCTCCTCAGACCTCACATATTCTTGCATGTTAGTTTCTTCTGGGTGATTAATATCCACAATGATTTCAGCCATTCCACATATAGATATTTAGATGCCTCTCTTGAGTCATAGAATATGTATTCATGCACACACATACACATACACAGACCACACCACACTCCCTTTTATATCGATAGGCTTGAATATTATTTAGCCTGTGTTCAACTTCCACTCTCTCTCTTACCTCTTGAACAATGTCTTTCATTCTGAATTACTTTAATTCACCAAAATGCTTTCTCCTCTTGCCCCTAGGCCTCTGGACGTATTGTATTTTTTCTTGTTATACCACCCAAAGCTTTCATTTCTCTCTGTCCTCAAATTTTTACTTGTTCCTGAAGACTTAGTTTAGATGTCACCTCCCCAAGAAATGTTCTCTTCCACACCCTGCTCCTAAGCAGGTTCACTGTATGCCCTCCATCAGCAAGGAGACCATCTGCCATTGTACACTGTTCCTAGTATATTTTGTTGCTTTAAAAACTTTCTTTCCTCTTCAGGAGTCAGTTTCATAAGCATTGATGCCTTGTGAGCTGTTCAGTTATCCCATCAGTGCCAAGCCAATTCATTATTATGTTGAAGGTGCTCAATAAATATTTGTTAAGTGAATGAATGGATGGATGAAATAATAAATAGAAAATAAAAGAAACCAATATGATACCTAGAGGGAAATGGTTAAAATGGATTATGCAGAAAATGACTGAGGATATAGAAAGATAAGGTAAGGGAGTAGGTTATCATTAAGTAACCATCTGCACTATTTTTTTAAACTACATTCATGTGATATTCTAATTTTTAAAAATATTTCCGGACCAGATGGATATCAAGTGAAAATTTCAGTTGCAGATATTTACACTGCTGTGATACCCATATTAGAGGGACTCCATAAAGAGGGCCATTTAAAAACTGGTGCCTTATAAAAGTGTGTCCCTTGGTATGTTGTCCTACTTTCTTTTTGCTTAAGCACTCCCAGGATCCATGTGAATAAAGGGTTAATAGTGACCTTACAGCTGCAGGTTTTCAATCACTAGGGAAATCATAGAATAGCGATTTAACAACCCTCTGAAAGCAGTGCTCAAAGCAAACAATGAATTAGGGCTTGTGTAATGCTATTATTCAATTGTTTTGCAGGAACTAAAATGTGACAAAGATATGGGAAGCTGGAGGAACAGTAACAGAATAAAGAAGATTAAAAATTAGTTGAACAGTGCATTTTAAGGTGATAAGAGGAGACAAACCAGTAACCTCTAAGAATTTATTTTCACTTCTTACTGAAGAACAGGTTATGTCAGATAAACAAAGGCTGAAATCAATGCCCATATGACTGATTCACAGGAGGGCTGAACATGAATTAAAGTCCTTCATCTCCAGCTTTTAGTGACACCTCCATATGGTTTACCCTTCAGTAATACCATGAAGTTCTGTTAACGAGCTTGAAAGAGTTGGCTGGTTGGTTGGCAAGAGTTACCTGCCATTAGCTATTTAGAGTTTTGTAAATCAAGTTGCAGATTTGGAGACCCCTTCCCCCTTCACCTCAAAACATGAGTCATTCTCTCATTAGTGGCCTGCTTTCAGCAATTCGCAATTACAGATTGTGTCTCTGTAATCACTTGACAAATGATACTTCTCTGCCCACAGGTTTACTGAACTTAAGTGTATTTTGAAATATGTCAAATGAATCCGATACAAAAGTTTGATTTTGGTTGTCTAATTCAGTCTTCCAGATATGTAACCTGAATTTTTCACTTTTATTTTCTTCTTGAAAAGAACCCAATATAGCTTGCATTTTACAAGTAATCGCACTCTGGGAGCATAGTCATTGTGGTATGTATTGATGCACATCACTGCTCTATACACTACATGTCAGTGTTTTTCTGGCTAACAGGACATTTGAAAAGATTTGGTCCATAAATTGCTTTAATGTGCTTTCTGGTTCATAATTTCCATGTTTGTCAAACCATATGCCCCTCCCTCTACACCCAAGTGTTGGGGGTTAGGAGACTTGTGGAGTAAAGAATATAGAGTGCTATAAAAAATGTCTTTTAGTAAGCCTGGCAGCACCCTCAATTTTTCCAGGCAGGCCTTCATTTCAAACAAAAGACCAGAAATTATGGCTGTCTGAAAATCTAAGAACAAGAGCAATAGAACATATGCTCCGGCTTTATAAATAAAAAAAGCACTATATAGTACATAAGCAATTTCTCTCACAGAGGACTGGGCATGTCCTTCTGCTGGGCTCTACGTGACATCATGTGATTCCAACACCTAATTTGCCCCACTGCTCCACCCATGTATGGTGGTCACTTGGATGCTGAAATACGAGATCTAAACTAAGCACACACTGTAACTGTGCAAAGAAAGTATCAAGGCTCTAGTATGTATTTTAGCATAGAAATAGATGCACACTTAATCCCTTTAGAGTTAGTCCAGGATGTCAGCCTTGGAACCATTTTCTCCTTGTTCTTTTTCTTCGATTTGTGTTGTTTATCTCTGAACATTTTAATACATAAGATCTTGATTCTTCCAATAACAAAATCCCTTACAGCATTGTCATTGTGGTGAAGAAAATAAATGACTATCCTTTATTGTTCTCTTTCACTGTAGAGCATTCTGCTTGCAATTCAGATTGAACAAAAAATCTGCTAATATTAAACAGAGGGAAGGTCAAGATACTGGCACTTGAAAGTGTACTATGCCAACATTTTTCACATCAATAATGGCATGCAACTTAGAGCTATCTGCACTAAATTAATCGTAAATAAGACACAAACTTGTAAGATATAGGGGAGAAAGTTGATAATATGTAAAGACTAAAATGTGAGTTTCTTAAAATTAATTTGATATCTGATAGATATTGAGTCACAATATAGGAAGAATTTCCTTAGCTTTGGTGCACAGTTAAAAGTAGATAGCTGAGTGCTCAACAGAGTACAAGGTGGGAGGAAATTTTAAAAAATGAGTGTCCCTTCTGTAAAGGAGACTTATTCTAGACTACATGTTGTAAACAGAAGCATTAATAACTTATCATTGTTTTAGCTTTTTTCTACTGGTTAACCTTCTTTTTCAAACCTCAGCGTGAAATACCCAGAACTGATGGGTTTGACAAACATGACGGTACAGAGCTCCTAAATATTTTCATGAGTTGGATACAATAATCTGTATTGTAGGATCAAAATATTACACTTCCCAACAGTTGGGCTATTTTATTAGTTTAATGCTCAGTGATCAGGTTCCAAATATTTTCTTATTACTTGAAAACTAAGTTGGACAAATGCTTTTGTGTTGGTTGTTATGTAGTGAATGTCTCAAGTTTCTAATTCCTTTCTTCTAATCATCTTTTTTTTGATGGTCCTACTGTAGATTTTAAACTTGTATTAGACTAAATAAGTCACTTCAATCTACAGAATGTTGTCCAGATTGGCATCTAAGAACTTTGTCTCACTTTTTTTTTTTTTAATGCCTTGGGGACCAAACCCAGGGACACTCTACCACTGAACTACAACCCTAGCCTTTTCTTAATTTTTGTTTTGAGACAGGGTCAGACTTAGTTGACCAGAGTACTTGAAAATTTCAACCCCCTGCCTCAATCTCCCTTGGTGCTGAGATTATGAATGTGTGCCACCATGCTGACCAGTTCTTTATTTGCTTATATTCAAAATTCCAGGGAAATTTGTATTTAGTCCAGGTAAAGGAAAATCTCACCAAGGAAGATTTGCAAGTAAATCATCAAAGAATATTTATCTTATTGACCTGATGCTATGGAAACAGGCGATAAGATTTTTGTTTGGATTTCCAGACTAGAATAATTAGAAGAAGAAAATAATAATGATTTCTAATTGCCTTTTTGATTCAAATCTCTTTAGTTACCACCTCCTCAGAGAGATATTTGACAAATATGTTTCCTAAGAGTCTCTTTTATGTTGGTTATTCTTTTTTTTTTTATAGGTACCAGGGGTCGACCTCAGGACTTCCCGCCCCAGCAGGCGCCCGTGCTGCTGAGTGACATCACCGGCCCTTTTTTCATACGTGGGTTCTCGGAGTCGAACTCGGGCCCTCGTGCTTGCCAGGCAAGCGCTTACGCCGCTGAGCCATCTCACTGGCCCCTATGTTGGTTATTCTTTATCCTCTTAAACTGCTTTAATATTTAGCTCTAATACTATGCGACAATACTGTCTGTTTATCATTTGTCTCTTCTTCTAGAACTTAAACATCATAAGGGCAAAGACTGTGTTTTTTTGGTACATCATTGTGTCACTGAGCCTTGCATAGCCCCTGACACACAGTCACAGTAGGTGCTCAAGTTGTATTTGTGTTATAGGTAGGTGTGTACAGTCCATTTGGATAAATATAAAATCGATACACATCATTCTGATACTTTTACAAAAAGATTGTCTTCTAACTATTCTGTCCTCTATCCATCTGCTTCAATACAAATTAGGTCTATAATTTGGATAGCTGTAAATTTAGCTGAAATGATGATTTAATATACTGTCATCTTCCATGAACTGCATAGAAGAAATTTATTACAGATTTCAATATTAATAATCTCATGAGTAATTGATTTGCTTATTTAATCATTTATTTGACCAAATGATCAAATTACTTTCTTAATGGGATTCTGAAAGACAAAGTATGCATAACACTTTTGATGTGCTTTTTATTAGTCCAATAAAGATTTCCATTTTGTGACCGCAACTCTTATTTTTTTATTGCCACCTTATATTTTTGTTTCTTTTTTACGTTGGGTATTCAGGTAGTCAGAGCGATGGCCAAGAGCACTGCCACTAGAACCAGCTAGCTGAGGCCAACCATAAATTTAGTTTTCACAGGCTGGCTGACCTAGTAAGCTGGTCACAATTTCTGTACTTCCCATTCCTCACTTGCAAAATAGGTACAATATTAGTACCTATGTCACAAACTCTCTCACCCCTAGTAGTGTAATATGGATTAAACGATTTAAAACGTGAGGTATTTGGAATAATGTGTGGTACATGTTAAAGGCTCAATGATATTAGCTATTATTTTTATCAGACACTTTAAATCCTTGCTAGAGCAAAGGAAGACAAAATAAAATTTAAAAATATTAAGCATCTCATGAGCCAGGCACTTTGTGGGTGCCGAAGAGATGAAGATAAATAAACATTTAAAGACGCGTTGCATGAGGTGTGGAGCACAGAGGGAGATGTATCAGTGGAGTTGGCAGAAAGGGGGTCTCCGGGCTGAAGAGTGAGAAGCCTTGGGCCTGGGTGGAAGGAAGCATAAACCAGTGTCTGAAGAATTAGAATGGGCCTGGCAGGGGGATGGTCTGCATGGCGGGGCTACAATGGTAGACCTGGAACAGGTCAAAATGCCTGTATCTTGTAATCTGAGCAACTACTTGGAAGATAACAATATGGAATAGGTCAACAATTGTTAATTTCCTATTACCTTGTTTTGAAATTCTGTATCATTGTTTTTATTTTTTTCTCTTTACAATTAAAATAAATAAATAAATAAATAAACTGTGAAGCTTAGTTCCTGTGTCTTTGGATGTTATGGTCTTTCTGGATTCCATCACGTGTTTCATTTCTCAAAGCCCATAGCCATCCCTGTCAGGAAGGCAGCGCCTGTGATTCAGTCTGACTTTCTCCCAGTGCGTCTGAGAAGCATTTCCCTTAAAATAGACTTGTGTATAGCTGCTGCCACCGCTGATAAACGCAGAAAGAGCCATTTCAGTAAGGTTAGAGCCTTCGCACTGCTGAGGCTGTGCTTCCAGGCCACCCTCCTGCTTCTCACTCAGCTCCCCCATCCACCGCCTCCAGAAACAAATCCAGGTGTTTCTCAAACTCTTTGAATCATCTTCAGTAGTAATTTATTCCATATGTTTATTGCTCTGTGTGTGAAATAATTTCATCAAGTTCCTTTTTTTCGTTGTCACTGCATTCAAATTAGCCGGCAGTAGAATCCCAAACTAGGAGTAACACTTTTAAAAACACCGACTCCGGTGCTGAGGGAAACCAGGGGATGTTGTAGCATGTGAGCAGAACAAGGCGAAATGAACAACAAGCAATCGGGACTTGATAACATTATTTTAAGAGGAAAAGAGAATTTCAGGAATACCTAGCAGGGGTTGGAGGAACAGCTTCACTCAAGTTCTTACTATATTTTGCATTTCCCCAGGGTGTCGATTTTACGAAACAAAGTGACGGGACGATTTCTCACTTGAGAAGCTGTGTTAAAAAAAAAAAAAAATTGATGCACTGGCAACAGCAAAAATTGTTATGGTAGGAATCAAATTGGGGCTTCCTTGCTGGAAATGAACGAAGCACTATTGCCTGTCAGTTTGTTTCTGAGCCCTGCTTTTCAAACTTTAATTTGAGAAGGTGGGAGGAGGTTTAATGGAAATCTGAATTGCTATTAGAAGAGGACTGTATTTTAAACTTTGATTTCATCATTATCTCTATGTTCAGGAGAAAATTATTCTTTATACTTAGAAGTGAAAGCACTGTCAGTTCTAAATCTATTAATGAGTGGGAGAGGAAGAGGGGAATGAAGGGGATGTAGTATGTATACAATGAGTGGATTCTGTAATTAGTAAATAAAACCATTATTTCTAAACTGATGCACTGGACTGCATTATACTACAACATGAATGGTCTTCAATGATTTTCCTTTTAAAATTATCAAAATTTTGCTTTTTAATCAGCTTCTGCTAATGTTTTCTCACCATGGAGCTGAAGCTTACTAAGAAACATTTCACTCCTTTATTGTTCAGGAATCTCATGCTAAAATATTTATCATCATTATTTTTATGTACTGCTCTCCCCTTTAGGGAAAGAATATTCCTGTACAACAGATATGATGATAACTTCTGGATTCATGCTGATCATGAAAAATTAAAAGAATGTTGGGATGCCAGTTTGCTGTTTGAAAACTACAAATTATAATAACTATGGCAACAATTATAACTGATTTGTTGAGCATTAATTAGGAGTGAGGCACCATGCTTAGCACTGTATGTACATTATTTCATTAGATTATTTCATTAGCTGTAGGATGTCACACTATTATCCCCATTTTATATATAGCAAAATTAAGGCACAATTAAAAAACCTAATAAGTGGAAAAACTGACCTTCAAATCCAAGTCCATTCAAATATAAAGCTTATATGCATGGTTATATTAAGCTGTATTAGAAATATATTGCAATAATATTATTTCAGAGATGATTCTTATTTATATGAATAATTGAATCCGGCTCATAACTTTCTTGAAATGTTCTTTGAGGCTGAAATTTTCTATACTTGGTGTCCATCCAACTGTGTGGTGGCAGGAGGCAAAGAAAATACAGCAAGTTCTGGTAGAGACAGGAACAGATTTTAGGATTCTGTTTAGATTTTCAGGCAGGCTGGAGCCTGGACCGGAATCCAAAGCCTGTTGAAACAGAGTTGCTTCTTCTTAACAGCATGGAGTCAGAATTTCCATAGAAACTTAAGCGTAAAATTTGACCTGGGGTTAAATAAGTAAATAAATAAATAAAAACAGTAGTTACACTTATCATTTGGTCCACATTGACATTTATATTAATGACTTAGTTATGTTGGCTCTCTCTGCTCTCTTCATTCTCTGTACAGTGGGTTAGAGCTCTGAAATGTTAGAAGAAGAATAAAAAGTTACTCTCATGTATGTAACTATTAACTGGCCTGGTTTTTACTCCTACATTAGAAGAATGTCATGGGGTTCTAGCCTGGACGTTGGCATTTTGATATAATATTGTATGAGGTCTCTAAGAAAGGGAAAGAGTTGTCTTTCTTCCTGAAATACTTCACTTGTGGTTTCCAGCCCTGACCTGTGTATTAGCTCCAAGGAGGGACGTTGAGGGTCAAAGTGAGGCTGGAACGCTCAGAAAACAGTGTGAAGGAGAAGATCTTTATGGGATAAAAAAAAAAACAAACAAAAATTACTCTACTACATGGCTTCCTTTAATTTCCTCCCTGGGCTTCCTTTGCAGTTTTTTTTTTTTTTTTTTCATGTCAAAACTCAGTGCTGGTCCAAAGAGTTACTTTAAATGTACCTCAGTCATGTAATAACCAAAGGGGTGCTTATCTTGTTGCTGAATCACTCTATTTTTGCTCATTACTGCGTTTCTTCTGCATGATTCTGCTAATACACTCACTAACCTGTGTTGTGATGTTTTGTTTTAAAGTCAGCATCCTCCACAAAATCTTAATATATCTAAGATATGACTTACTCAGGTTTACACCTTGAATATGGAAGAGAAGGCAGGTATGCATTAAATGTTTGTTCATTGTGCCTGGGGAAACACCTAATTTAATCTTCTTTTTAAACATCTCAACATTTCCTTAACTGTATCCTACCAAAAAACAAAGAGAATTATTCCCTCACACTCTCAAATAAGAAATCATACAGTATTGGTATAACTATGCACACATACGTATTTGGATCATTTATTAGAAATGGTCACTGACCTACCTTGGTTCCTACCTACATGTAAGATGGAAATCAGGCATGGGCTAGTTCTGTAGCTGCGTCTCCATTGTTGACAACCATCACTATTGTCTACCTTCTTCTTCAGGGCTCTTAAAAGTGGAGTGTCCCCATGTAGGCTGCCAGGATGTTACCAACTAGCTGAGGGTTCTTTTACTCAGTTTGTGTAGAAATCATGAGTTGGCAAAGTGTAGCTTTTTGAGTGTAATGGCCCTGAGCTTCAAACGCCAGTCATTGTCAGTTTTTACTGTAAGAGCCCCCTCTTGTCACTTGGAGCAAATAGTGCTGCCATTCCTACAAACAGGGGCTAGCAGGTCAAGGGAAGCCTTCCAGCCACTGGAGATGGTGATTGTTGGTAATTCTCCTGTGGTCTCTGTCATTCTCTAGCCACTAGACATCTTCAATTTTACCCGCCCTGGCCACTGGCCACTTTTGGTGGCAATAACCTGTGGTTACCAGCTCCTGGTGTGCCGATTCAGCAGGTTGTACTGGTGATAGAAATCAGAAAGAGGAAAAAATATGCAATATGAAATAGGCTATCAGGACTTAGGCTGCATCATAAGGGGGGAACATTGCACAGACTGATCTACTAAGTGTACGGGGAGGTTACTTGTGTAGGAATGAAAGGGGGCTGGCATGGGCACAAATCCAACTTTCTGTTTTGTCATGGGTAGGGGAGGTGCTCCTCCTTGTGGATATAAATGAAAATGGCTGGAGAGGATCAGAGTCATCCATAGGGTCTGCAGGGTGGAGTCATCAAAAGCAAATGCCTCCCAGAGTAGTCACGGGGCTGCTGTCAACTGTGCTGGCTGTGAGGCCAATGGGGGCAGCCACAAAAGGAAAATTAAAAATACCTCTCACGTAGAGTAGGGCCCTTTTCTCCTGTCACAGAAATGAAAAATACAACCCACAATTTTAATGCAATTGAACAGTGTTGATCCTTTCAGTGAATACTTACTAAATACAAACATCTCAACTCCATGACTAATTTTTAACTTAGGGAAATAGGGAGCCATTTAAAAATCTGAATGAGGAAAAGCAACATGTTAAAAGGAGAACTCTGTACTCTACTGAAAAACATGTAAGGTTAAGGGTAGAAGAAAGGAAAGATAAGAGAAGAGAAAAATGGTGGTTAGGGCTGAGGATGGCACCAGTGGAGTGGATATAAATGATGGGATTTTTGGATTTGTTCTGAAGTTTTATTCTTAGATTGTTGGACCTTGTGCAATATAAACATCTCTAGAACTTATAATATCACCAAAGATTCTGAGTTTTTATTTAAAGCTTATGGTACAGTGAAACATAATTAACATGGAAGATGCTTCTTTAATAAATAGGATTCGCTTTTTGCCATCATTGCTTCCTAGAGGAAGCAGTGCTCGTGGGATACTTGGAAGATGTGAAGTGGGAAGTATGGGTACTCGGAAATGGGGGAAAATGAAGAGCCAAATATTAGAAGGCAATTTGAAGAAGTCCACAAGATGATTTCCAGTATTGGGGACATTTAGGGGGAAAAAAAGTAGGATTTTCCCTTGATCCTGGCACTGCTTATACCTCCAGTCCAGTGAACATGCCATTTTGGGAAAATGTCTATCTCCCAAGGGAAGAGGCAGGTACAGCAGTGGATGCTGTGATCACTGCCTCATCTAGCAACAACTGGCCAGAGCCCACTTGCCCTAGCTCTTTTCTAACTAGGAGAGGGAACCCAGCAAGCAAGATAATCACAGAACAGGACACGAGAAAAACTAAAAGCCAGAGAATCATTCAGAAGGCAGTGACTGAATTAGGACCAGTGGACCTGTCAGGGAAAAAAGAAACAAGGACAGGGTCCTGGTTCAGGACCTGGAACCAGACAATGAGATATCGAAGGCTCAGTGAGCTACAAGGGTAGGCAGTGGTGGTGACCACTGTGTTCTGGGGAGGAAGAAAAGACACTGGAGCAGTGTCAAAGAAGGCACCCTCCCACCACTTCCTCAAACACCAGCAAGCTCTGTACACCCGGGATATTCTGCCCACTGCCCACCTTCCAGATGCCACAGAGCTCAGTGCCTGAATCCCCACCCCAGCAGCCGAATGTCACTTAGCTCCGGAAGAGCTAAGCACCACTGATTTAGCACACTGGATAGGGACTCTGTGGGATATGGACAGAGGCTTTGGCGTGGGCAGAGAGCCTGAGAGGTATGGCATTGCCAGAGGGGGCTGAATGGCTCTCTCACCTGAAGCAGTATAGACAGAAAATATATAAGCAGCTGCAGAGATTATTGTGCAGGGAAGTGATTAAGAGATTAAGAAGCCTCCTTCAGAAATCAGAGGAAGACTGAACACTCGATGAACCAAACTGTACTCTCCCAACCTCTGACACAACTGCAGTC
Source organism: Erethizon dorsatum (assembly GCA_028451465.1). Taxonomy (NCBI): domain Eukaryota; kingdom Metazoa; phylum Chordata; class Mammalia; order Rodentia; family Erethizontidae; genus Erethizon; species Erethizon dorsatum. The sequence goes on from CM051823.1 coordinate 31,506,564, forward strand.
ATCCAGTCATAAGACAGTGGCAAAAAAATTCTAACTAACCATAGCCACAGGGGCACAACCGAATCCAAGGAGAGCGCTGACTGCAGAGGGAATGAGAAGTAGGCTCAGTGGTTTCTCTGCACCCCAAACTCCCTTTACTCACTGGCAGGCAAGACAAGAAATCCTAGAAAGGGAACAAGCTCGTGCAGCAGTGGGTACATCCAAACTCCTGGGTTCAAACACAGAGGAATAAAGCTCAGCTGCCCCCAACTGCTACACATAAACGTTTTGCCATTTGTGAATATAGTAGGGGAAGCACACTGGTCAAATTCTGATTGCAATATAAATAGGACTGAGCAGACATTGTACATTTGTTTTTGTATGTATGTGGCTGTTCCCCCCCTTTTCTGTTTATCCATCATCTGATATATTATAGATAGATAGATAAATAGAGCCATCATCTGCTATATATATCATCTGCTATATGTGTATATATATATATATATATATATATATATATATATCAGGTATCAGATATATGAATGAGAGGTGTTTGTATATGTGAAATAGTGAATAAAAATTAATCAGTGCCTTAGCTTAGATTGCATCTTTTATATGTATGTCAAGTTAAACCTCACCAAAATTACATACAGAGTATTCAAATACAAGCTTTCTATCAGCATATTAATTGATTCCTACCTACTTATAGCTTCTTTCAATTTCCAATTATACATTTCTCTCTCTTCTTCTTTTCTCCTGCCTGCACAAATAACCTCTCAAACCACTCACTGGACCTTAACAAAACTTAACAAGAGAAAAAACAGTCCATATCAACACAATTAGAATTGAAAAAAGTGAAATAAAAATTGACAACATTGAAATTCAAAAGACTATGTTAACTAATTTGAGAAGTTATATTACCAAAATTGGAAAATATAGAAGATACTGATAAATTCTTAGACAATATGAATTACCAAAACTGAACCATAAAGAAATAAAATCCCTGAATAGACCAACAGCAGGTAATAAAATAGAGGAAGTAATAAAAACACTAGAAATTAAAAAAGCCCAGGACCCTGTGGATTCACCACTTAATTTTACCAGAACTTTAGGGAAGAACTAATGCCAACACTTTTCACACTCTTAAATGAAGTTGAAATGGAAAGAACACTGACAAGGTCATTCCTTGAAGCCAGCATTACCCTGATACCAAAATTGGACATGGAAAAAAAAGAAACATTCGGCCAGTATCCTTAATAAACATATGTGCAAAATTTCTCAACAAGATGTTTACAAACAGAATGCAACAAATCATTAAAATTATCATACATCATTCTCGAGTCAGCTTCAGCCCAGAGATGCAAGGATGGTTGAACATACATAAATCAATAAATGTAATACACTACATAAACAGAAGTAAGGAAGAAACCACATGGTCATCTCAATTGACACACACACAAAAAAAAAGCCTTGACACCATCTGACTTACATTCATGTGTAAAAAAACCCAAAAAACAGCAAACAAACAAACAAAAAAACAGAAAAAGGAAAGATATTCCAGTAATTGGACAAACAGAACCAATAAGGTCAAAATGGTGATTTGCCAAAAATGGATAGATTAAAAAAAAAAAAACTCCAACCAGACTAAATGCAATTCTAAACTGCATATGGAACTAAAAGAGAACCAGAGAAACCAGAGCAATCCTGAACAACAAGAGCAAAGCCGGAGGCATTACAATCCCAGACTTCAAGTGATATTACAAAACTACAATAACATAAACAGCATGGTCCTGGCACAAAAACAGTCACACCGAGTAGAGTAAAGGATGCAGAAGAAACTTCAGGGCCGGTGAGATGGCTCAGCGGCTTAAGCGCGTGCCCGGCAAGCGCAAGGGCCCGAGTTCGACTCCCGGAACCCACATACGAAAAGGGGGCCAGTGATATCGCTCAGCGGCACGGGCACCTGCTGGCACGCGAGGTCCTGAGGTCGACCCCCGGTACCCACAAAAAAAAAAAAAAACAGAAGAAACTTCAATCACATTTAGCCATATGACTTTTTTTTGGTACCCACAAAAAAAAAAAAAAAAAGAAGAAACTTCAATCACATTTAGCCATATGACTTTTTTTTGGTACCCACAAAAAAAAAAAAAGAAGAAGAAGAAGAAACTTCAATCACATTTAGCCATATGACTTTTTTTTTTTTTTTTGTGGGTACCGGGGGTCGACCTCAGGACCTTGCGCTCCAGCAGGTGCCCGTGCCGCTGAGCGATGTCACCGGCCCCCTTTTCGTATGTGGGTTCCGGGAGTCGAACTCAGGCCCTCGCACTTGCCCGGGCAGGCGCTTAAGCTGCTGAGCCATCTCACCGGCCCTAGCCATATAATTTTTGACAAAGTTGTCAATAAAACATGGAAAGGATACAGTCTCTTTCATAAATTGCACCGGAAAACCTGGTTACCCATGTGCAGAAGAATGAATCTATATCCATATATCCACCCCATTTTGACTAAAATCAAGTCAAAATAGATCAAATAACTAGATGTAAATGAAGAAATATGGAAACTGCTGGAAGAAAAACAGGTAAAACTCCTGAAGCCTTAGGCATAGGCAAGGACTTCATGAACACAGAAACTGCACAAAATATAAGACCAAGAGTCAACAAATGGGGTGATAGGAAATTAAAAACTTCTGCATAGCAAAGAAAACAACCAACAAAGTGAAGAAAAAACTACAGAATAGGAAATTCTTTTTCCAGCTACTCTTCCAACAGAGGACAAATACTAGAATACATAAAGAACTATGTTCTGTTTCATGATCCGGGTGCTGGTTACATAGGTGCATTCATTTTATGAATATTCATCATGCTTTACACTTATGATTTGTGCACTTTTCTATAATTACACTTCAATAAAAATACTCAGTAAAAAATTAAAAGACTTTCTATATGTATACAAACCTAAAGTAGTTAAAAGATACACTTCAAAAGAAGACTCCTTTGTGATTGTAAAAAAATAAAGTTAAGGTATAAACTTACCAAGGCATGTCTAAAGCTTACATGAGAAAATATTTTTTAAAAAAGAGTAAAACTCTTCAAAGAGAAAAATAGATAAAAAAAATAGGACTCCAAAAATAAAAGACCTAGTCAAAACTGAGATATTTAAATAAATTAGCAATTCTCAAAAAATTATAAATGACCAATAAGTACATGAAAAAATGTTAAGTATTTTTGGCAATTAGAGAAATGCAATCAGAAAACTTCAGAAGGATGGCTGTTATCAAGGACTCAAAAAACAACAAAGGCTGGTAAGGTTGTAGGGAAAAAAATAACTCTCTACATTGTCAATGTGAATGTAAAGTAGTACAGCCATTATGGCAATAAGTACAGACTTTCCTCAAAAAAAAACTAAAAAGAGAAATACATTTGATTCAGCTATACCTCTTCTGGGTATCTTCCTCAAAGAGCTAAAGTCAACATATTACAGTGATACATGCATAACCATATTTATAGCAGCATTATTCACAACAGCTAAATTATAGAAACAGCCTATACGTCCATCAACAGAAGAATGGATAAATAAAATGTGCTACATATATACAAAGGTTTACTTCTACTTTATCTTAAAAAACAATAAATTTGCATCGTTTGTAGGAAAATGGATGGATCTGCAGACCACGATGCTAAGTGAGATAAATCAGACTTGGAAGATTAAATATTGGATGGTTTCTCTCATTGGAGAAAGAGTAATATAAAAGAGAGATGGTAGGAAATAAGGTAGATTGAAGTTGGGGAGGTGATGTAGAGAAAGAGGGATTGGATGGTCATTGGGATGAGGAGGGGTAAAAACAATAGAGATGCAATATGTAAATGTACTAATTCCCCAAGATGAATGTAATTATTATACATTGCAAATGCATACCAATAAATTTAAAAATAGAATTATACAGGAATCTAAAAATGACATCAACAAAGTAGCCTTAGGGTTTGGATACACACACACACACACACACACACACACACATATTTGCACATAGTGCAACTGTTGTTTATCCATATATGTCAGTATCATTTGATTAAGAAACAGCTAGCAGATTGGTGAAGAACACTCCTGGGTGTGTCTGAATGGGTCAGTGAGGTGTACTCTAGAGTACTATATATGGTTCCTTGCCCATTACTCTCTGGCACTTTTCCCCAGCTCAGCTTCCCAGTCACCATGATCTTAGCAGCTTTGCTGCTCCACTTCATTCCACTGTGACGTTTCTGTCTTGCATCTTGACGACCAAATTCTGAATCTCCTGAAGTTGTGATCTAAATTAAACCTTTCCTCTTTAATTTGTAGATGGCAGATACTGTATCTCAGTAATAGAAGAGCTGACTAATAGTGAAAAATGGTATTGGAGATGTGGGGTCATTCCTGGGACTGTACCTGACCATAGTTTTAGAAGCCTTTTGAGTTGATTTCCTGCTGAAGGAATTTGGAAAGTTTTGCAGATGTGAGCTGAAGAAGCCTTAGAATGCAGTAAGCAGAACCTGATAGTTGATTCTGTTAGAGTTGAGAAGAGTTCAAAGTTCAGAATAAATATGTGGACAATAGGACAGGATCAGCAGAATTCATTTGGGGACAAGGACAGCATTGACGTTTAAAGTTGAGGCCAAGGGAGGTGCAGTTGCTCAAGAGATTAGAGCCTTTGAAAAGAAACAAAGATACATTGAAAGATAACTTAAGAGCATCTTGGGAATCATCAAGACACTGGCTATCACAGGCTCAAGATTACAAAGACGGAAATCTTTCATGTGAGAATAGAGTTCTTGAGATGCCTGTTCAAGAAGGGCCTCATAGGGAATTCCTTCTCTGTGATTCTTTTCTCTGTGCTCAGACATTTAGACACTCAGAGTTTGCTGCAGCCATGGTCCAGATGGGGCCCAGCTGTTGTTCAATTTGACAGCTGGCCATGGCATTATCTACATGATACCGGCCTTACTGGCTATTCAGAATGCAAAAGTTGTGGGTAGAAAGACTTTCACTCAGATTTCAAAAGAATGCCTAGGAGACCACACAAGAAGCCCTTGAGAAGGAAGCGCATGAAGGTATAGTAATGAAGCAAAAAGTGCTATAGAGCCCTGGGGAAGTCAGATATGCCAGGAACATGGATGTCTGCCTAGTAAAGCTGCCATGCAAGAGAGGAGCCAGCTAAAGAGTGAGGCTATATAGGCTGAAACCAGCAAGGCCACCGGGATGGGGCTGTCCAAGCCCTCTAGAATTCACATTTCACCACCTTTGTGCCCCAGATGCCAGACATGAAACTATAGGACTTAATGTACGCCCAGTTAGGCTTTGGTCTTATTTTAGTTTTATTCTTTTCTATTTTTTTATTATCCCTTTTGGAATGGAAATGTTTACCCCGTGCCATGGTACATTGGGATTGTGTAACTTATGTTTTATTTATACAGAGGTTCACAGCTCAGAGCTTTCCTTGAGTCTCAGAAGAGAATTCGAGTTGGACTTTGAAAAATGCTGGAACTATTGAGTCTTTGGGGAAGAGATTATTGCATTTCTGGTTGTAAGAGGGGTAGTTGTATTATTTTAGTTGGAGTTAGGAAGATGCTTTTATCTTTATTTGGAGATTAAGTATGGTTTGAGATGTGTTTGGCTGTGAAGTTGAAAAGGGGGCATGTGTGATCTTTAAACCTTATATATATAAACTTCATTAGATTAAGTTATGCCTAGCAGGTTAGTGAAGCATGCTTCTTGGTGTGTGACAATACATACTTCTTGGTGTGTGACAATACACGGATGTATTGTCTTGGGTACTCTATATGTCCATCACCTATTCCTCTCTGGCACTGTTCCCCTTCTGTACTTCCTGGTCACCATGAACTCAGCAGTTCAGTCCACCATGCCCTTCTGCTATGGAGTTTTCTGCCTTAGGGGTCTGAAGACCATGTACTGAATTTCCTGAATCTGTAAGCTAAATTAAGCTTTTCCTCCTTTAGTTCATGGTTATCAAGTACTGTGTTTCAGTGACAGGAAAGTTGACTAACAAATGTAGTATATACACACATATTCATGCATACACATATACATTAATATGAATATATATATATATATATATATGTATATATACACACACACACATAAATGCATCTCAAAAGTGTAAGTAAACCAATGAGATAATATCTGCATAGAAATTGTACTTTTATTCTTTGAGTATTCTAGATATCTCTTTGTTAACTGGAAATGAAACAAAAGCCCTGGATTCCTGAGCACTGACAGGGTGATTTTTCATAAAAGTCCACATTACTTCACTTGGGAAGAAGCTCATTCCAGAGGGTCTAAGTCTAAGAAAAAGACAGGGTGTTTTGGATAGGAAATGAGCAAATTAATTTCTGAGGGCTAATCAGAAGAAGCAGAAGATGACAGATCATTCCAGGCAAAGACTCCGTCCAGAAACTTGGAGCCAGGCTGGCACCTCGGGTGCAAGGTGGAACTGAACTTCATTTGCCTGCCAACTGAATGTCAGATCATCTATGGAGGCGGATGAGCTGCAATAGCCTATCAGAGTATGACCGAATGTGATTTGTTTCATAAAATTCCTTGGCTGGAGAGACCTGAGTTAAATTACTAGGGTGGAAGCGTGGCTGTGCTCTGAAACCAGGCAGAAATTGAATGTTTGACAAACTTGCGGTAGTTTGACTATTAAAATCTTTAGTACTGGATAATAATGCAAAGCTCCTTGGAGGAGAAAATGAAAAGCTATCAGAATAATATTTGCTTTCAACTGCTCAGATATAATGCCGAGAGTACCCGCTTGTTGGTCTTTCTTCCTGGGGTGTGTTCTGAATCCCATAAATTTCAGTTCCAGGGAAAGCAGTGCCGAGGTGGAGAAAACAGCCCAACTTTCTCTTGTCTGATTTAAAAACTGTACCCCACAGTGAGCTTCTCCGTTTGTCAAAAACTCTAATTGGTGTTTTCTCAACTTGCCGCTTGGCTGGTTTCTTTTTATTGATTTCATTTGGGGTTTGTAAAGCTATATTTGGAGCCCTTTTCAGAGTTTGTTTAGAAGCTCATTTTTAATTTTAATGAAAATGCATTTTTAAAAATGTATATTACACTACCCTGCCGATTTTGCTCAAATAAACCTGCTACTGTTTTCAGTGATTTCCAACATTTTAGTGCCTTTAGTTTCACTCCCTAAAGGGACCCCTGTGCTAGTCCTGGCAAAGTAACATGAGTAAGTAGAAAAATGAATGTTCTTCATAGCTTTTGCAGACTCTTATACAACAAAGGAAAAAGATTCATTCAGGAGACTGCCTTGGAGAATAATAAATCAAAACCCAAAAAGCTGAGGTTTTATTTTCCCTACTTCAGTTCTAAATAGGTTCTCTTTCTCAAAGGGCCTGCTTTCATTATTCTGAAGAACCAAAATCTAAAGTGATAAACTAAGGAAGAAAACTAAGTCGAGTAGTCAATATTAGGTTTATATTTAAATACTATATACCCATAAATTTCAATAAATTTGGTAAATGAGAGATGCTCAAAATAATTCATATTTATCTTTTATTAATCCTTAGGAGAGTTCAAGGGCAATAAGATAGAAGCCAATGCTAGTATTCTTCAAGTAGCAATCTAGTGTCCATTTTTAAAACATGACTAAGAGCGCAGGGATTTACCACCATTTCTTCTTTTTTCTTGCCTCCAACTTTACCCAAGAGAGGAATTTACATTATCCCAGATGTCTAAGCTGAAGAACTTGGATTCAGTTTCAAATGTTCCATGTCTTTCATCTGTAAGATATTCCTGAGTCCTGGACATGTTAATTGAAATAGCTATGGGATCTATAATGAGACTTTTTTTGAGACAAGTTCTCACTACGTAGTTCAGGCTGGCCTTGGACTCACCGTGTCGCCCAGGCTGGCCTCAAACTTGCAGTGGTGCTCCTGCCTCAGCCTCCCAAGTGCTGGGATTACAGGTGTGCACCACCACGCCCAGTTATGGGTTCTAAAGTCATGTCTCTCTTACTAGAACTACCTTACAATGTATCCTTACATTTCTCCCACAGATTACCGCACGTGTTTCTCAGCAATCTCTTCCTATTATTTTCTTTCTTAAACAAAATCTGATAACAATACTCCCTTGGTTTTAAAAATGCCTAACAAAAAATGAATGCTAATGCTTTCCATTGAAAATGAATCAGGTTCAAATTCTCTATCATAACAGATCCTTCATGAGTTCATCCTAAATTTCTAGCACTTTTTCCCTTGAGCTCCTTTCCTGAGTTACACCGGAAGAGTATAGTGCCTCAGAATATCCATTATATTTTTATGTCTCTGTTAGCTTTAATATATGTGGTTCTCTATGGAATTCAGTATGGTGTAATATGATGTAAGCAGGAGAAAAGAAAATGTCCTTGGAACAACATCACTGGAACAAGCATTCTAGGTTTATATATATTAGTTGCTAATAGATCTTTATGTATCTGAGTTAATGTCTTCAGTTACAAAATGGAGATAATATCATCCACTTGCCAGGAATATAAGAAGGTATTCAATGGACTAATTTATGTTAACTCATCTTACAGAAATACTTGCATGCATTACACTTTTACATAGTTGATTTCCTTTACTTTTAACACAATATGAGTAAAACAAAAAACAAAAAGAAGAGGAAAATGAAAGTGTCAAAAGTAAAAGGGGTAACTTGTAGAATGTAAGTATAACAATGAAATTTGTACCCAAAAAAACTTTGAATCATGCACTCAGACACTGACAGATTCTTTTTTTATTGTACTTCATATGTATATTTGGGGGCATCTATTTAGTATTTTCTCCTGTTTTCTGTCAGATACTTCTGTGGCTCAGTTTAAAGGACAGAACATGATTTACTATAACTTTCAAATTCTACGTGCTTCACTCCAAGCAACTAAAGCATTATCTTAAGTTCAAAAGCCTGAAGACTCTTTTGCCCATCTTGGCTCAGAGAGTACCAAAAGAAGTAGCCCTGAAGAAGTAGGCATGGGGAAGGTTCCTCTTGGATAAAACACTATTTTTGCAGGCAATAATGTGGGTACACTACACATACATAAAAGTTATATTCTCTTTTTCCTTCCATAGCTGTTTATTAATGCTATGCCTTTATATCAAGCTCAAATAACACCTCTGAGATGTTCTGTCCAGTTCCATCCAGTGTCCAGAATTTTCCTGAAAACACTACTGAACTCCATAGCATTTTTAAGAACACCTACAAAAAAACTTACTATGAGATGATAGTCTCACTCTTATGATAATGAGCTCCATTAAGACAATGAGCTCCATTAAGACAAATATCTCACCTTGTTTATCCTTCTATCCAAACATCTGGATAGTCCTTGTTCAAAGTCATTTTCAAGTCATGTTTGTGGAATAGATGCAACGAGATTTTTGTAAGTCTGCTTACAACTGTTAGCTCCTCCTACTTATTTCAAAGAGTTAGAAACTTAGTAGATGACTTGATGAGCCACAACAGAAAGGTTCATATGGGATTTCTGCTTAATCTCTGGAGTTGCTGTGGTGCCTTCAATGGAGCATAAAAGCTTACTTGTCATCAGTGGGGAAGGGAGCAGAAAAAGTAGTGAGTTTAATTTGGAGAACTGTCCATTTTAGGAGCTGGCAAGACATTCAGAAAGACTACAGCAATTAGTCCTATGGGCCTAGAAGTTCTAGGAAAGTCTAATGTGGATATAAAATTCACTGTGTAATCTAAGTACTGTGTATGCAAGCTCAACTTAGCCTTCCTGGCCACACTATCTGCATGGAGACTTAGTCGAACTGTAATGCTTAGAGGTGGGACTTTGGGAAGTAATTAGAATTACATAACATAACCAGGGTGGATTCAATGAAGAGAGAGAGAGAGACACCAAGACACACACATATGTGAGCTGTCTTCTCTCACCCTGTAATTCCTTATACTGTCTCACGCCATCACCAGACAAAGGCCCCTTGACACTGAGAAAAAGCACGAGCCAGAGTAAATTTTTTTCCCCCTATAACTTAGTCTGTGGTATTGTGTTATTAGCAACAGAAAATGGACTAATGCACTTCAGTTGTGAAAATCCAAATTGTCATCCAATATTACTATTGGCAAATATCTCCAGTTAAGAGCCATTGCTCTGTATTCATCCAGATTACTTGTGATTTCTTAAAAAATATGATTTTGCTCTTCTCTGGAGTAGATTTCTCTCCACTGTCTTTCCTGTTCCTCCATCAGTAACAAATTGAGTGTTACCCTGCTTGGGAAACTCTTTTCGCATCCACAGTACCTTGTAAATACTACTTCAAGTATGCAGATAGAATTTTATGATAGTTATTTTAGTGAACTTGCTTTCCATTTCCAGACTCTTGCGTGTTCTTCGAGGCCTGGCATATAGAAGTTTTTCAATAACACTTGTTTAAATAAATAAATGAAAAAATTTTGTCCAAACTTAATATTAACATTCTCTGTTAACTAAGTTTCACTGTTTGAGATTATCTTTTGGAAATCAGAGGTATTTTTGGCTAATTCCTTTTATGTTATTTATTTTTAGTATACATTTTATTTTTCCATATCAATTTACTTATTTATTTAATGGCCCCAAAAGTTTATTTGAAAAGTGTGGGGTGAATGGGTATGAGAGAAACCAGCTCTGCAGAGCAAACTTGGGCCAAACAAGAGAAAAAAAGGGTAAAAGCAAAAATAAAAGTATATGCTGCATCTGAGAAACACAGCATAGGGTGTCATGGAAAGTCACAATAGCCTATATCAATTTATTTTTAACCAAAGCAATGTCAGAAACTATTCTTAGCTTATTCTTCTAAGAACTTTCAAAATTGTCAATTATCTTAAAGGGATATTTTAGGTATATTACTATTTTAGAGGATATATAATAATGGACCTCAGAGGATATGTGCAAGGTTTTATGTGATATTTTAAGTGCTCTTACCAATGTAGTAATAATGTTCTTCATTTACATATCATTTTTTATCAGGAGAACACTAAATCATTTCAATTGATCAATCTCCACATGTTTGAGTGAGGAAAGTAAACAAGGTCATCACCATTTTTTATTTGAATTAATAAAAATCTATCTTTTTTTCCTGGAAATTTCTTAATAGTCCTAAGGTTAACACAAGTTATGCCTGTCACCAAACTTTCTCTCATGCTGCAAAACTGTCAGAAATATTAGCTGTGATAATTGGAACTGATAGACTATGCTTCAGATCTAAGGAACACACTAAGAAGTGTCACGTGCGGAGACAGTTGTCAAAAATTTTTCAGGTCCTAAGTTCATACTAATCTAATGTAAGACTTTTTTCTTCTTAATGGTCTCAATGCTTTCTATCATTATCATAGGATTCCAGTAGAATTTCAGATAAAGGTTAGGGAATTCTAAATACTCTGAAGGGAAAGTGTGTGTGTGTGTGTGTGTGTGTGCCTGTGGAAAAAAATATTTCTTACTAAAAAAATACCTCATAATTACTTTTGCAGTTTTATGTCTGAGAGCATAATTCCACCACCAGGGGACTACTGTTGTAAATTTGAGTTCTAAGTTTTAAATTATGGAATTCTCAAAGAATGGTAAACACAGTTGAATAAGATTGCCAGTTAGAGGAATTCTGTAATGAATAGCATCTTGTATGCACTATATGCTTTTGAAGCCAAATCCTTATCTCAACTTCTTTGACAGACTGGAGAATAAAGTGATACAGACCAGCAACCATTCCAGTGCTAAACTTTATGGTATGGACTTTTAATGCAATATCAAAAAGTAGAAAGCTAATAAAAATGGTCTGGGAAATAACCCTGGAAGGAGACCAGATATAACACAAATATGCTGGAGGTATGTTGCACTGAGAGTAGTGTATCATGGCTATGGACCTGGAATCATTGGCCACTACAACAGGAAGTGAAGGGACATTGGAGTGAAAGGACATTGGAGCTGAATGAAATCTGAAAAAGGGAGGCGATAAATTCCAAACAATAGAAGAAAATATATTTTAGGAAAATGAGAGAAAGAGGCAGATAAGATTATACTGAGCCTTGAATACAGGAATTTGGGCTTGATAAAATAGAAAATTTGGAGCTTTTGACAGTTTCTGGGGGGAGGGAAGCAAGATTTGTCTAGCTATATTCATAATGGAAGAGACAGGATGGAGAAGATAAGCTGCCCAAGCTGCCAAGATGAAGGCTTTCATCCAAGTGCAAACTGCCTCATATTGAGCTATCTAACAAAATAATCACATCATAAGTCCCTCAAGAACCTCTATTCTCTTGTATTATGAGAGCCCAGAATGGCACTGTATACAGAGAAAGACAAACAAATGTGTGCTGATGGGGAAAATAGAGGAAACATAGGAAATGAGAGGCATTTTTAAGGAACAAAATGATGGAATTTTATTAATAGATAAAAGAAGTGATGGAAAAGCTTTAAATAAATATGACTTCAAGATTTTAAGCTTTTTTTTTTCCTTTATGTGGGTAACGGGAGTCGAACTCAGGACCTTACACTTGCCAGGCAGGTGCTAATGCTGCTGAGCTATCTCACCGGCCCAAGCTTTTTATATTAAAGAGAAAAACCAATAAAATCAATGATACAAAATTTCAAAACAAGATAGTAGGAGAGTAACAATGGCTAATACATTGTATAATGTTATCTTCAAAGTAGGTGCTCAGATTACAAGATACAGGCATGAAAAACTGACCAAACAACATAAGCACAAAACTTTCTTTCAATGAACTAATAAAAATTAGTGGTATAACTATCTTAACTATCTTGTGTATGTATATATTTATATATTTATTTATTTATTTTTCCTTTTCCCTTCTTTTCTCCTTTCCACCATCTCAGTTTCTCTTTTCTTTTGAACCTTTTCATCCCATTTCACAATATCTATTGTACATTTTGGATTTTACTTACTCTTTCAGCTTCTTACACTAGGGAGACACATGAGAGTCTGATTTATTTCACTTATGAGTATGGTCTCAATTTGCATCCATTTACCTACAAAAGTCTCCTGTTTATTCTTCTTTATGGCTGAGTAGTACTACATTTTATAAAAAGACCACATCTTCTTTATCCATTCATTGGTGGATGGACAATTGAGTTGTTTCCAAGATCTAGTTATTACAAATTGTGCTGCTATAAACATGGTTACACATATATCGCTGTGGTATGATGTTCTAATTCTTCTTAGAAGATACCCAGAAAGCGAATAGCTGGGTAGGATGGGACCACCAATCTTAGCTTTTCAAGGAATCTCCACACTGATTTCCACAGTGGTTGCACGAGTCCACAGTCCCACCAAGAGTGAAAAAGAGTTCCTTTTCCCCCACAGTCCTGTCAGCATTTGTTATTGGTTGATTTCTTGCTGATAGCCATTCTTCTGGAATGAGATGGAATCTCAGTGTTGTTTTAATTTGCACCTCTCGAATGACCAATGATGTTGAACATTTTTTTCATATATTTATTTGCTATTTGTATTTCTTCATCTGAGAAGTGTGTATTCATCTCAGATGCCCATTTTTGGATTGGGTTTTTGAATTTGGAGACCTGATTTTTTTCAATTCTTTGTATGTTCGAAATAGAAGTCCTTTGTCTGAGGTATAACTGTCTAAAATTTTTTCCCACTCTGCGGGTTGTCTTTTCACTCGTAGATAATTTCTTTTGATTTGCAAAAGCTTTTTAATAAACGAGATCCCAGTTGCTGATTCTTTGAAGTATTTCTTGTGCAGTTTGGGTTTTGTTCATGAAGTCTGTGCCTACACCTATGTCTTCAAGATTTCTAGTTACTTTCTCTTCCAGTAGATTCAATGTTTCTGTTTTAATATTTAGATCTTTGAGCCTATCTTTTTTTTGTGGGTACCGGGGTTTGAACTCAGGACCTCACACCAGCAGGCTCCCGTGCTGCTGAGCAATATCACCAGCCTTTTTTTATATATGGTTTCTGGGAGTCGAACTCAGGACCTCGTGCTTGCCAGGCAGGTGCTTATGCCACTGAGCTATCTCACTGGCCCCTTTGATCCATTTTGACTTTAGTTTAGTGCATGGTGATAGACATGGGTATAGTTTTAGTCTTCAGCATGCATACAGCCAGTTTTTCCAGCACCATTTATTAAAGAGGCTATCTTTCTTCTGATGAACATATTTGGCCCCTTTGTCAAGGATAAGATGGCTGAGTGTGTTTGTAGTTGTGTCTGTATCTTCTAATCTGTTCCACTGGTCCTGAGGTTTTTTTTTTTTTTTTTTTTTTGTTTATTTGTTTTTGTTTTTTCCCAGTACCATGCTGATTTTATCACAGATCTCTAATATAATTTCAAGTCAGGGATCGTGATACCCCCTGCCTGCCTTTGTTGCCCAGGATTCCTTTTGCTATTCTAGGTCTCTTCTGGATCCAAAGGAATTTTAGGATTGTTTTCTCCAATTCTGTGTGGTATGCTAATGTTATTTTGTTTGGGATTGCATTAAATCTGTATAAGAGTTTTGAAAGTATGTCCATTTTCACTATATTGGTTCTTCCTATACAAGAGCAAGGGATATCTTTCCATTTTCTGATATCCTCTTCAATCTCCTTTTCCAGAGTACTATAATTTTCAAAGTATAGATCTTTTACTTCCTTTGTTAAATTCATTCCTGGGAATTTCATTTTTTTGGATGATATTGTGAAAGAATTTTTTTCCCTAATTTCTCTCTCAGTGAGTTTGTTATTCACGTACAGGAAGGCTATTGATTTTGGGGTATTAATGTTGTATCCAGCTATCCTACTGAATTTGCTTATAAAATCTAGCAGTTTTTTAGGGGAGTATTTGGGATCTTCTGTGTAGAGGATCATGTCATCTGCAAATAATGATAATTTAACTTCGTCTTTTCCTATTGTTATTCCTTTTATTTCTTTCTCTTGTCTAACTGCTCTGACTCAAATTTCCTGGACTATGTTGAATAAGAGTGGAGACAGTGGACATCCTTATCTTGTTACTCATTTTAGAGAGAAAGCTTTCAGTTTTTGTCCATTTAATATGATGTTGGCTATTGGTTTGTCATAGATGGCTTTTATCAGATTGAGATAAAGACTATCTATTCCCATTTTCTTTAGGGTTTTTATCATGAATGGGCACTGGACTTTGTCAAAAGCTTTTTCTGAATCTATTGAGATGATTATATGATTTTTGTCCTTGGCTCTGTTAATATGGTGTATTACATTTATTGATTTACGTATGTTGAACCATCCCTGCATCCCTGGGATGAGTCCCACTTAGTCATGGTGTATAATCTTCTTGATGATTTGCTGGATTCTGTTTGCCAATACCTTATTGAGGATTTTTGCATTTATGCTCATTAGGGAGATTGGCCTGTAGTTCTCTTTCTTAGTTGGTTCCTTCTCTGGTTTTGGTAAAAGGGTAATGCTTTCTTCCAGGAATGAATTTGGGAGTATTGCTTCCCTTTCAATTTCATTAAAGAGTTTGAGAAGTAGTGGTATAAGATCTTTAAATTTCTTATAGAATTCAGCACTTAATCCATTAGGGTTTGGGCTTTTCTTTGTTGGTAGGTTTTTAATTACATCTTTGATTTCATTCATTCATATTGGTTTATTTAGGATTTTTATATCTTCTTGATTCAGCTTTGGTAATTCATATATATCTAGAAATCTGTCCATTTCTTCTGCACTTTGTCTTATTAGAATACAAGTTTTCAAAGTAGGTTTAGATGATCTTTTGGATTTCTGCAGGGTCCATTGTGATTTCACCCTTTTCATTCCTAATTGTGTAGATTTGAGTCTTTTCTTTCCTTTTTTTTTTGATAAGATTGGATAAAGATTTGTCAATTTTATTTAACCTTTCAAAGAACGAACTTTTTGATTTGTTGATTCTTTGTATTGTTTTCTTAGTCTCCAATGCATTAATTTCTGCTCTGATCTTTATAATTTCCTCCCACATATGAGCTTCTGGCTTAGCCTGCTCTTCTTTTTCTAGAAGTTTGAGGTTCACCATTAAGTTGTTTATTTGCACTTGCTCTGTTTTCCCGATATGGATATTTACTGCTGTAAATTTCCCTCTTAGGACTTCTTTCAGTGTGTTCCATAAGTTCTAGTATGTTGTATTGGCATTATCACTTAGTTGTAGAAACTGTCTAATTTCTTCTTTAATATCATCTGTGACCCACTGGTTGTTCAGGAGAGTGCTATTTAATTTCCATGTGTTTAGGAAGTTCTTGTGGTTTCTTTTGCTATTGATTTCCCATTTCATTGCACTATGATCTGATAATATTCATGGGATAGTTTCAGCTCCTTTGCACTTATTTAAGCATGTTCTATGAGTTAGTATGTGGTCTATTTTGGAGAACATCCCATGTGCAGCTGAGAAGAATGTGTATTCTGATGTTGTAGGGTGGAACACTCTGTAGACATCTACTAAGTCCATTTGTTCAAAAGTTTCATTCAGTTCTAATATTTTATTGTTGATTTTTTGTCTAGTTGATCTGTCTTCTTGTGACAGTGAGGTATTGATATCCCCCAATACAACTGTATTAGTGCTTTTTGATTTTTCATGTTTGTTAGTATTTTTTTTAAATAGTTGGGTGCACTGGTATTTGTTGCATATATATTTACAATTTTTATCTCTTCCTCTTGAATTGTTCCTTCTATAAGGATGTAGTGACCTTCATTATCTCTCTTAATCAGTCTTGGCTTGAAATTCACTGTCTTCAAATAGAATAGCTATCACTGCTTTTTTCTGGGTTCCTGTCACATTGTTTTCCATCCTTTGACTTTCAGCGTATGAATTTCTTTCTTTTTTTTATGTGGGTACCAGGAGTCGAACTCAGGACCTTGTGCATCAGCAGGTGCTCATGACACTGAGCAATATCACCAGCCCTTTTTTCATATGTGGGTTCCAGGAGTCAAACTCAGGACCTCGCACTTGCCAGGCAGGCGCTTATGCTGCTGAACTATCTCACCGGCCCTGAATTTCTTTTTGAATTAAATGTGTTCAGTATATTGTTGCATCTTGCTTCTTGATCCATTCTGCCAGTCTGTGTCTTTTGATTGGTGAATTGAGACCATTAATAGTGTTAATGGTCAACTGATGTTAAACTGATGTGTATTAACTTATCCTTGTCATGTTATTTTCCTGTCATTGTCTCTCCCTTTTATTCCCCTCCATCCATTTAATTGTTTGCCTTGCCTAGTGGATTCCTTCTGTAGGTGTTCATGGAGTTTTAATCCTTGTTATCTCTTTCTTGAATGTCCTTCAAAACATTTTGTAGTGTTGGTTGGTGGTCATAAATTTCTTCAGATGTTCTTTGTCATGGAAGTATCTTATTTCTCGATCAGTTTTGAAAGAGTTTGTGGGGTACATCAATCTGGGTTGAAGGTTGTTTTTCTTTTGAACTTGAAATACTTTGCTCCAAGCTGTCCTTGACTTGAGGGTTTGTGCTGAGAAGTCTGCTGTGATTCTCATGGGCTGTCCTTTATAGGTGATTTGTTTCTTTTCCCTAACAGCTTTTAAGATTCTATTCTTGTGTTGAATTTCTGGAATCTATACCTGACTGTAGATTTTTTTGGATTGTGACTAATTGGAGTTCTATATGCCTTGCTTATCTGTAGGTCAGTCATTTTCTCTACCAGGGAAATTTTCTGCCATGATGTCTGTGAACAGTTATTTTTATATCATTTGTGCTCTCTTCCTGTTTTTTCATTGACTCCACTCAATCTTAAGTTACTTTTCTTTGCCTCATCTAGCAGCTGCTGGATTGATTTCTCATGGTCCCTTGCTATTTTTTTTTTTGTGTGTGTGGGTACCGGGGGGTCGACCTCAGGACCTCGAGCGCCAGCAGGCACCCATGCCGCTGAGTGATATCACTGGCTCCTTTTTCGTATGTGGGATCCAGGAGTCGAACTTGGGCCCTCGTGCTTGCCGGGCAGGCGCTTAAGCCGCTGAGCCATCTCACCGCCCCTCCCTTGCTATTTTTAAGAAATCTTTCTTTTCATTATCACTAACTGCAAGCCTATCTTCTATATCTGAGATCCTTTCCTCACACTGGCTTAATCTGCTGCAAATACTTTCAATGGAATTTTTGTATCCAAAATTCCATTTGGGTATCTGCTTGAATCTGCCTTATGGATTCCATTTCTTTCCTAGGCTGAACATTCATGGCTTCCATAATTTTCTTAAATTCATCTATTTTTTTCTCTGTATCTGCTCTGGAGTCCCTAAACATGGTCTTCATTGTGGACATCATCTCTGCATTTATCTGAGAAATTATTTTTGATTTAATTTTTTCCAGGGCCTCATTCAATTGCTTTGTTGTTACCACTTCAGAGAGGCCAGGTGGGTGTCTTTTGGATTGTCCCACCTCATTGCTCCCTGGGTTTGCCTTTGGTGAACTGGATGTCTGGTGTTGCATCTTATTTAAGTGTCTTCTTATTTTCTTTTCTTTCTTTAGTTTAATTCCTGGGGTGATGCTAGTAAATTGCTTATGGTAGGTTGCTTTATTGCTAGTATTTAAAACCCTTAGGAGATGACTACTTCTCTGTGGTATCTTCCAGGTGTAGCTTATTTTGGGGTTTTGAGTCTGTTGCAAGATCCTACCTCTTCAATTTGTTGGAGATGAGAGGTTGCTACCTGTTTGGCCCATCCTTGGTTCTTTGGCACTGTGTCACAGCATATTCTGTAACCCTTATTCAATCTCAGTCATGCAATACCAGGAAGAACAGCTGTTTAGAACAATTATGTCACTTTTGGGTATAGTGGTACCAAAAGCATCAAACACAGCCTAGAAAATGACAGACTGAGTTGGACGGTAATTTGGCACTTTTAACTGTATACGCTACATTTGTGGTTATATAACAAAATCTAAAACAAACCAGAAAATTATATGCAGTACACAAGTCCTTAATATGTTAATTTTGCCCTCAGTGGTTAAAATTTAAAATGGGTTAAGGAGAAAATAGAGATGTGGAAGAAGAGGAAGAAATTAGAAGTAAAGCTAGAGGACAAAGAGGGATCATGCTAACTTTGGGAATCTGGTGCAGAAGACTGGAGGGAAAGAGAGAAGGAAGGGAAAAAAGGAAGAACAGAACAGAACCACTACCACAAAGAGGCTAGAAACCCCATTTACACTCATATAAAAACAAGATCAAACAATGGAGAAAAATACCCAAATGAACAAACGAAAACAAAACAAAACAAAAAGCCAAAACCACCACCACACCAACAAAAACAAGAGAGATGAATAAAAACAGAAAGAGAAAAGTCCACTTCTGGGTTTGTCTCTGCTGTCACTGGTAGACAACGTGTGGAGACACAGTCCCGATCTGTGCCGATCTATCCCAGCAAGCCAGCAGTAGCTTTTTGGCGGGCAGTGGATAATCCCAGCAAGTCTGCACCTCCTGGCCAAGACCAGACTCATTCAGCCTGCAGCTGTCTGTGCACCTTCTGTGGGCCTGAGCCCAGCTGGGAGCTATACATGGAGCCAGCATCTGCTCTGAGTTCTGAGCTTGGCCAGCCTCTCTCCAAGATGGCTCCTGGCCAACCACTATGTCGAGCAGGACAACTGAGCCCTCAGCACTCCCCACCAGCCAGTGCAGTCCCTCACATCCGCTGCTGCCCTCCACTGCTGCATCTCTCTGTGGCGGCCCCTGGGGTTGCCAGCAGTCACTGTGTGTCCGTGGGTTTGAACCGCTGCTCTCACGCAGTGAGTCCCATCTCAGGGAGAAGGTGCTGGTGACTACCTCCTTTTTCTTCTTTGAAATTTCTCTCTACACTCTCTCCATGGGCTTCAAATCACTCTTCAGATCCTTCCTGGGTCCAGGGGACCCACTTCCCTCCTTCTTGTCTTCCTGGAGTTGATATATTCCAGTGTCTGGATGGCAACTGTCAAAGAGGCTCTTTTTCTGTTGCTCACCACTCTGCCATCTTCTAAGCAATGTTTTCATTGTGGACACTATCTCTGCAGTTATCTGAGAAATTATTTCTGATTTGATTTTTTTCTAGAGCCTCATTTAATTATTTTGTTGTTACCACTTCAGAAAGGGAAGGTGGGTGGCTTTTGGATTGTCCCACCTCATTGCTCCCTGGGTTTGCCTTTGATGAATTGGATGTCTGGTGTTGCATCTTGTTTACATGTCTTCTCATTTTCTTTTCTTTCTTTAGTTTAATTCCTGGGGTGATGCTTGTAAAGTGTGTTGTTTTATTGTTAATATTTAGAACACTTAGGAAATGACTACTTCTCTGAGGTATCTTCCAGGTATAACTTGTTTTGGGGTCTGTTGCTAGATCCTACCTCTTAAATTTGTTAGGTATGGGAAGTTGCTGCCTTTTTGGCCCAGCCCCTGGTACTTTGGCACTGTGCCACAGTACTTTCTATGACCCTTAGTCAATCTCAGTCTTGGAATACCAGGAAGAATAGCTATTTAGAACAATTATGTCACTTTCGGCTAAAGTGGTACCATCAGCAATAACAGTAGCATCAATCACAGCCTAGAAAATGACAAACTGAGGTAACCATTAATTTGCCACCTTTAACTGTATGAACTAGATTTGTAGTTATATAACAAAATCTAAAACAGACCAGAAAATTATATGCAGTATATAAGTCCTTAATATGTCAATTTTACCCTCAGGAGTTAAAATTTAAAAGGGTTAGGGAAAAAATAGAGAGGTAGAAGAAGAGGAAGAGATTAGGAGTAAGGCTGGAGGACAAACAGGGATCACATTAACTTTGGGAATCTGATGCAGAAGGCTGGGAGAAAAAGAGAAGGAAGAAATAAAAAGAAGAACAGAACAGAACAACAACCACAAAGAGCTTAGAAACCATGTTCACACTCATATAAAAACTACATCATACAATGATGGAGAAAAAAAAAATCAAAACCATGATAACAACTACAAAATGAAACAAGAGAGAGAAAAAAAAGCCCCCTTCCGGGTTTGTCTCTGCTGTCACTGGTAGACAATATGTGTAGACAGATTACTGATCCATGTTGATTTATCCCAGCAAACCAGCAGTAGCTTTTTGGTGGGGTAGTGGATAATCTCAGCGAGCCTGCACCTTCTGTTCAAGACCAGACTCATTCAGCCTGCAGCCATCTACGTACCTTCCATGGGCCTGAGCCCAGCTGGGAGCTGCTAGATGGAGCAAGCAGCTGCTCTGAGTTGTGAGCCCAGCTGGCCCCTCTCCAAGATGGCTCCTGGCCAATCACTATGTCGGGCAGGACAACTGAGCCCTCAGCACTCACCCCAAGCTAGTGTAATCCCTCACATCTGTTGCTCCCGTCCACCACTGTGTCTCTCTGTGGAGGCCTCTGGGGTCACCAGCAGTCACTGTGTGTCCACAGGTTTGAATTGCTCCCCTTGCACAGTGAGTCTCATCTCAGGGAGAAGATGCCACCAGCTACCTCCTTTTCTTCGTTGAGGTTTCTCTCTTCACTCTCTCCATGGGCTTCAGTCCTCACTTGAGACCCTTCCTGGGTCCAGAGGGCCCACTTTCCTCCTTTGTTTTCCTCACATTGCTATATTCCTTTATGTGGATGGCAACAACACTCAGAGAGGCCCTTTCTCTGCTGCTTACCACTCCACCATCTTGGTGCCTCTCTCATCCACTAAGTTTTGTCATCTTTATCTCCCATACATTTCTTGAAACTGTCTGCTTCTATGAATCCCACTATCTTTTATCATCTAAGTCAGTGTTTTTCACCTCTCATTTTAACTACCAAGCAGTATTATTATAACTGATCCCTGACTCTGATGTTGTTTCCTTCCATTCATTCCTTCACATGTATCCTGGAGTGGTCAGCATCCCACTAGCTACTAGGCTCCCATATAATAAAATCTTGGTTGTATAAAGATGCTTTTTTTCAACCTCATTGCTTGCCATTCTCTATCTTGAACACTGATAGAAGATGAAACACAAGTAAGTAGTTTCATTTTCTCCATATTCCCTCTTGCAGACATACTTCATTTCTCCTAACTTCTACTCATCCTCTCCTCTCCACAATGTATATCATTTTTCCTGTCATCCTATAACTTCCTGTTATTGAAATTATCCTACTTCTCTTTGAGTTGAATGTGGTTTTTCTTTTCTTGAAGAAAAAAAAAGATTTATTTATGACATATTCCCAGCATGTATTGAAGAGCCTGTCATAAGGAAGGTGCTTAGAAGATGTGCCTAGAAATATATTTCTAATTCAAGTCATCAGAAGATAGGTAGTTTTTATTTGTATTTTGTTTTGGTAGTTCAGGAGTAGAACCAAGGACCTCAAACATGCTAAATAAGAGATCTTCCACAGACCTACATCCTTAGCCCAAGATAGGTGGATTTTAGTAATAAAGTGAATTGAATAAAATATCTTAATCTATTGAGAAGGGATTAGAGAATAAGTACAGAGCCATGAGAAAAATCAGCTTTTGAGGAGAAGGCTAAGGAGGAGAAAGCAACATGGAATACCAAGAAAATGTTGCCAGAGGTGTAGGATGATAACCTTCCAAAAGCAATGGCTTGACAGTCAAAGGAAGACCTTGAGTTACAGGAGCAAGAATGGTCAAACACATGAACCTTCACAGAATGAAATGGAAAAGTTCTATAATGTACCCATGAGCCTAGGTTATTCTTGGAATTATTAAAATATAATACTATGCCCAGAAATCCAATTACTGGGTGTTTAGTTATAAAGAAAAGATGAGGTTATAGAGAAAGCAAAAGCAAATCACTTTTCAACAGAAGCTAGTAGAGTTAATGTAAAAAAAGATAAACTCAAGAATACTTATACACTTCTTTCATTTCTATTAAGTGGTAAATCTATAGTGTTCATAAGTAGTCATATGAATTATTTTTAGAACAGTCAATGTGTGGGTATACTTTATATTTATCTGTAACTATCTTCATTAGAAACTTTAAGTTTTTCTTTCTTGAATTAATTTAAAATTATTTGACTTGGTCTCCCTAGGCTCACTCCTTACTTCAAACTATTCTCCATAGAATCCCAAGATTTATTGCCTGGAAATTATCAACAGTAGATTATTTACAAATTGAAAATTCTCCAGTGGTTCCATGATGTCTATAGAATATTATCTAGAATTTGTGTATAAGGTGTGTTGAATCTACCTCCATGTGCCTTTCTGGTCTCATCTCACCATTCTCTTCTCCCAGTGTACCACTCAGGTAATCCATATACACCAACCACTTTCCTACTTCCTAGAGTATCTACTCAGTCAAATGCCTGATAAGTACCTATTTCTTGACTTAATGTATGAATGAATGAAATATTAGGTGCAAGAATCAATGGTAGAAAACTCACTCCTTCAAATCTACTATCTATGTAATAGCTGTAATTTGTGTTATAGCTTTATATTTTTATCAGGTTGCTTTCCTTTTTTATGAAACAACTCTAATTTCAGTAGTGTGTGTGGATGTATATGTGTGTGCTAATCTTGTTGGTGTAGCCAGTCTGTCTGTTCCTATGTCTCTGACTGTGAACCCAGGAAAGTGGTGTCGCTTATCAATCAATGAAGAAAAGTGCAGAGTCTCAGTGCTCTGACTCTGCACCTCGGAGGGCCCCCAGACTGATAGTCATCATTAGAGAATTCAAAATATTCACTTAATCTCACAAAGGGCCGTGAGATAAGTAGAGACATGAATTGAACGAGAGCAATATGATCTGAGAGACAAAATACGCCAGGTTCCAAATCACCTGGCCAGATAGTATTAATAACAATTATTTCTATTTCCCAACAGAGTGTATATATTTACAAATATCACTTAAGAATTTTTCTTGGCCATAAAACTTCCAATCATAAAGGCTTTGTGGAAGGTGGACACCTGAACATTCAGAGTGCCCCACAACTATTGGAAAAAATTAAACAACTTCCCATGAAGCAAAGCCAGTGAATCAACTCAGGTCTACTTCTTGATTTTATCATAAATAAGATGCACAAAAAGTGAATCTTCATGTCTCATTACTTTATCATTTACAATGAGAATCCAAAATAGAAGGTTTTTGATAATTGATATGAATTAAAGATTGTAGTGTTATTTTTTTCCTTGTCTTAAATCAGCCCCATGCTAGATTGGTGTAGAATCTAGGACCAAATCCCAACTCCTAATTCCTGCTATTGAGTCTGTGGGACCTCCGGACTATTCTCACTATTCTCAGCCCTTCCTCCAGGAGTGAGGGATGGGACATAACAGAAATATGGAGTAATTCACTGCCTTTGTCAGTAATGTTATAGTTTATTTGAAGGAGTTCTGTAAAATTTTTTATTTATTCTAAGGTATCAACTAATATCATTCTCATTTGATTTATAAATACTGGTATGTACCTTTTGTAAAAGAAAAGTCCTCGCAAAGAAGCATAGCATAAATTCAGTTTTTTTTTTGATGGTCCATGATCTTTACTGTTAACTTCATGATTTCCTCTTTCCCTATCTCTCTCTCTCTCTCTCTCTCCCACCCTCTCCCTCTGTGCTGATGAAACGCAGTGCTTCATGTATGATATGCGAGCACACTACACTCTGAATGCTGTATTTATTTCTTTACTTGTTCATTAGGCTATGTTGGTCAATGTTAGACAAATAAATTTGCAGTAATGTAGTAATTAGGGTCTCCCCAACATTCCTACAAGTGCTCACTTTTATCAGGATTTATCCCAACTCTTTTTTTTTTTTTTTTTTTTTTTTTTGTGGGTACCGGGGGGTCGACCTCAGGACCTCGCGCACCAGCAGGCGCCCGTGCCGCTGAGCGATATCACCGGCCCCTATCCCAACTCTTCTATGGGTAGTTCTATAATAGAGCCATGATTCTCAGTGAATAGTCGCTGGCCCCCAGAACAAAAGCATAGAATGTTTTCAAATGGCAACCCAAACATTCCTCCAAAAGTGTTACTAGATTGTACAAAAAATGTCTCCCACACATTGATTTATTTTTGAGTTATTTCTGTGTGCCACATAATAAGCTTTCCATGACTCCATAAAGAAGGAAGTATTTTATAACCAGTTGAACAGATGATGAAACTGATGCACAGAAAGGTTAAATTACTTGCTCCCCAAAGTTAAGGTAGCAATTAGTGGATGTTAATATGCAAGGATTTGAACATAGCTCATCTTGATCCAGTTTTCGCATTTCTATATGATATATGACAATGTAGTGTATGGCTATTTTGAAATTATTGGAAGGTGTTTATTGACATATTTTGGCATCATGAAACTTACCATTCTTAAATAGAATGACAGTATCTGTATACAGCTTGTACATTATTCTAAGAAGTACCAGAATAAACACATACTAAAGATGTCTGTAATAGTTTCAAAGTACTCTGTGTTCCTCCCTCCCACTGTAATCAGGCACTAAATCCCATGTGCATAATAAAACTCATAAGACAGGCATAGATATTTTATAGTGGTCCAAATGAAATTATACACTAAACCTTATGATCCTATGGAATGATAGAAATGATCAAGTTATGGTGATAAATCAAGACATTCTAGACTTCCCCAAACATGAGGTATACCATGGACAGCTCCCATTCTCTATCTTTATCATTACATGTAAGAAATATAGCAGTAATAACAGCAAAAAGACCAAATAAACCAGACAACTTCCGAGGTCTGTGTAGGATCCTTGTTACTCATGCTTATCCTTTTTCTCATGGCCTTTATCTTTTCTTCTGTGACTTTTAAACTTTTCAACAGGGGGAACTCTTACTTTGATTTGCATTTCTTTTTCTAAATATAAAGCATCCTAATTTCCTTGGAGGAAAGGTGCTATTGGACTGTAATATAGGGATCTACTAAAATTAGAAATATCATCACATTAACATCTTTTTCCCAATAGTTTGGTACTTTTGGCAATGTACTATTTTAGTGTATCATGGGGTTTCACAGTGATTGTAAATTAAAGCTTTCCTATAAAGACTCAAAATGTGCCTGACTTAGTAAATTCTCAACTTTCTGAGAACTCCATTTTAGGGAATCAATGCTCACTGTCTTTTCTTTAACCTTAGTATGTTAATTGCCAAATGAATACTAGGAAAGAATGGATTTAACTGTAAACAATTAGACAAGTGCCCTGTGTCAGGTGATTCATGACAGACTCCTGGGCCACTAACTCCGACTAATGTTTTTAGAAAGAGCTTTTGTTTCAGACCTAATGGGACAATTTCATGCCTTTTTTTCTCATCCTTCCTAAGACCTTGCCTCTTCAGAGTGAACTAAATAACTGAAGCTCTTGGTTTTCTGTTATTTCTCTTTAGTAAAATTAGACATCGGTTGGATGATACAGGAATATTTTTTCAGCATTTGTATATTTATTTTTCTATCTACTTAAAGTCAACCATTTTACTTAAAATTAGCAATATAGTCTTTGACTTTCAAACTTCCAAATTAGCATTTGGAAACAAAAATTTGTTTATTGGCCTGCTTCGCAGGATAAATAAATGTCTGTTCAGCTCTATTAGTTTTAAACCCATGATTTAAGATTCTTTTAAATGTGCTAAAATTAACAAGATTTAACTCTGTGGGTACAGAAAATGATAATACAAAATAATAAGTCATGCTGAGAATTGGACATTTGACAGAATTTCAATTTTTAATCTGGCCTCCCAGTTTGGGTGATCTTTTCTTTGTGGCAACAGATCAGAAAATATTTGCTTGTCAATAAATGTAGGCAGTTGCTACACCACAGCAGACCTGGGTAAGCCTGAAATTTAGAAGGTAATGCCAAGCCAGAAAAATAGCAGGAGAGAATATGGTTTGATTTTCTAAGCCACTGAGTGATTTGGTAATTGTAGCTTATATTGGCAACTGAATTCAAGATGTCACAGTTTAGTACATGGCCAAGGTCAGTTATTACTTCATTATAATTATTCAGGGGCATCATTATGCAATATTTGATTGAATTTCCTTTAACAGCTAAGGAATTGTAAATGTTTCTCTAGTCTGCATATATTTATAGTAAAGTAACTAAAAGAAAATGCTAATTTGAATTCTTATTATGAGCTACTTACAGTAATTCATATTAAAGTAAGTTTGGCCTATCTGCATACGAAATATATTAAGTTTATAAGACAAACTTGTTATGTAATTAATAATTTTACCAAAATGGTTTTCTAATTAGGAGAATAAACTACTTTTAGGACCTTTACATTTGACATGTATGCTCAGCCTATTAACATAATAATTATATCTCAGTTTTTCTATTACTTAAGATTGAATCATATGAGTCACTTCTCAAATACTAAAAACATATTTCTTTTTTTAAAGATATTTTTGAACAAATTACATAGGATATTTCTATTTACAGAATTATTATATTTGACTAGATTAGTAGATTAACACTGTTATATAATTAATTTTTGCATCAGTCTAGATAAAATTTAAACTGATTATCAACAGCCTATCATATGAAAGAAACCTGGATTTTGCAATACATGAGGGAATTCACAAACACAATTGTTCTTTTGGTTTTGTTTTTGCTGGTTCTGGGGATGGTACCCAGGGCCTCACTTATGATAGAACAGAGCTCTGCCATCAGGCTATACCCCCAGCCCCTACAAATATAAATTTAATAAATAAAGAATTTTTTACCAGTGACTTTAACACCATGTCTAGTCATTGGCAAAACTGACTAGCAGTAGAAGCATTGTAGGATAGTGTTTATACAAGTGCACACTCTGGAAAAGACAGCCTGCATTCAAATTCCCCATTCACCTACCACTCTGATTAGTGCACCTCAGCTCTACTGGCCTGGCCCTAGACCCTTCCTTCTGGAAATGCGAAGTCTCTAGAAATGTCCTTTTGTCGTTATCACTTAGAAAAGTCCATTTTATTTAAATGTGGCAGTGTTTTATTTATGTTTAAATTTCTAAATTAGTATTAAATTGCTTATTAGTCTGTTTTGCTGAACAAAAATCATCTTTTCAGTCAATCATAATACATTAGGGGTCTAATACTTATTAGCTTTGTGCATCTGAACACTTTTTATATAAATCAAAAATCCTCAGAAATGAGTTTTTTAATCTGCTGAATGGAGATGATAGGAGTTCTAATATAGGCTACATAGTGTAAAAAGTATTTTAAAATAAAAGTTGTGATACAGCAAAAAGCAAAATGTGGGAGAAAATTAAAATATTAAGCATTGAAATTTGGACAATCTGAGGTTAAGCATTCACCTCCTGAACAACCAGAATGTACATATGGATCAGTTTCAAATATAAAAATAATTAATACATGCATCTTTCAAATAAGAACAATTCTAATTTTCTTAGCATTTTAATTTTGAAGTTGCATTCTGACTTAACATGTATTAATTCTATTTTAATTTAAATAGTGAAGTTTTTAAAAAATTATTCTAATAACTTAGATTTACCAAAATCATTAAAGCATATTGTAAGGTTTCCAAAAAATTAAGGGATATTTTGGATACAACTGCATTGTTTATTTATCAGATGCACTGTCTTGGAAATTAGATATATCACACATTGTGTATAATAAATCCCAGTAAAGACAAATATAGCTTTTACTTAAAGTAGCTTATGTTTTAACCATTCTGGGAAAAAATGAATTTTAATATTTTGTAAATTCAAAACAGTGAGATTCTATATTTTAAAAATATATGCATATGTGTATATGTACATATATATGTGGTATGTGTGTGAATATTTATATAAATATACAATATATGTATAATTAAAATACACCAAGTCTCTTGTGATTGAAGTTGGTGAAACAGAGGTGAAAAAAAAAGTGCAGCTTTTTATTAGGCTTTCAGATACTGTAAAGCATGACCAACAGGCATCAGATCCCTGACAGTGTTATCCTGAGCCCAAGGTTCAGCTACCGCTGCCTGATTTTTGAGTTTTTTAGTACATGTTTGTAGTACATGAACTTTACAGTCATCTTGGGGAATGGGTACATGTACATAATAAAACTTGCTCCTTTTTTTAATCCCTTTCCCCATCACTACCCCCCTCCTCTAATTCCCTTTTCACAATTTCCATTCTTCTTATTAATCTGAGCTCATATTTGTGTCATATAATGTTTACATTCACTGAGGTTATTAGGTTTCTGTATGTGGCATATCTTTATTCTATTTATTTTCCCCTTCTGTCCCCCTCACTGCTTACCCTTGGTCTCTTGGACCCCCTTCCATTTGCAGGAGATTCATACCCCTCTCTCCTCCTAGCCATCCTGTATTGAGCTCTTTGTTTGGAGTACTACTTGGCTATAAAGAAGTGTTACCTTTTAGTTACATTTTTGTGGGCTGGATTGTTTTGGCATTTCCTTTTTCTGCTTGTTAGTTTTTCTGTCTCCCCTTCTGCTGGGAATGAAGAGTCCCTAGAAGTGCTGTCATTCCCAAGGCATTTTGCAATAAAAACATCTACAGAATGCCTTGTTAGCAGTCCTTGTTTCATATGTAATATATGAATCATGCATATACACCTACAAAAATATACATAACTTTCTTTTAAATTTAACACTGCTGGTTTGCCAAAATGCATGTGAGTTTTCTATAGAAACAGTTGAATTTATCCATCAGGACCTTGAACAGCAGTATTTTTACCGTCAGAATTTCCTTTGGGGAAAAATAGTGAAGACAGAAGTTTCAAATTACCTCTTCAATGCAACTATTTTAAAAGTTCCCTTTTTGCATAGCACTTACAGCTCAGTGTCATCCGTTGGAGTAAAAACACAGTTTTGAACAGATTGAGACTCTTGCTCTGTGACCACAGACACTGAGGGAGAGCAGCAAATGCTTCTGCTTGTGGGCTACTCTTTGCCCATTGAAAGATAAACAGTCTCTCTCCTCTGACCATCAGACAACTCCTATCAGTCCCGTCCATTCAGCTCGCCTCGGCAAGTGTCCTGACACGTATGTCCTAGAACAAGGGTCCCTTGAGGAAATGCCCTAGACTCCAGTGGGACTTCACACCCTGCAATTTTGTCAATCTGGGAGCATATCAATTTCCAGAAGCCCTGAATAGCGGGCAGTTCCCACCATATGTGCCTAAGTGTACCCTTTTCACTGCATCCTCCTCAGTGATTGTCAGGACTGTTATCAAATATTTCCCAATACTGCCAGGCTTTAGGAAACACGACTCTACCAAGCAAACGCTGAACCAAAGGACAGTTCTGTTTCATATTCAGAAATGTACAGAATTATCCTCACCTTTTATTTTGCTTTAATATTAAGTTTAGTAGCAATAGGCCATTTTTGAGGAAGAGTATGATTTTGGAGAAGGCAAATTTGATTTATATCCCATTTTAGCTGCACTTGTGAAATTACATTGAGTTAATTTCTTCTCATGTTCTACCGAATAGCAAATCAGAAGACGGACAAATATCAAAATAGCTTTCCTAGATATTTTAGGGTGGTAATCTATTTCCATGTAATTGTAGATTTTGTTTTCCAATATTAATAGTAATGAAAAATAGAAATGCTATTTGACAATTTGGATATTATTTTGAATCTGTAAATATGAGATCTACTTCAAATAAGTTAAAATTTTACATACATTCAAAATAAGTTTCCGAGGGCAGAAAAATCTGAAATTTTTGAAATGGAAACTTCATAATCATTTACATTTTATGTCTACACTTATATCTAATTCTCAGATGTCGAAAGTAGCAATACTGAAGAAATATAAAGGAATAACTCCATTAATGTGTTACAATATTATACTATTGTATAATAGTATATTATAGTAATATTGTATACTATATTATACTATTTCAATAATAATAATTATGATAAGAATTATAACTTATAATTCTGGCAATGATTTCTAGAAAGTCCTTATGACCATGCTGGTTGCATATATTCAGGAAGTTACACATATTAGGATCAAAGTACAGAAGTTTTTAAAAAATTCACATAGGTATCCTCTAATTCTCTTCATTGCAAATTAAGAGTTTTCTGTGGAGGAGAGCAGCCACTGTTAATTAAAAACATATTTGCTGAGCATCTGAATACCATATTGCAAGAATTTGAAGAGTACCGTTTCCTACTGGGATCAAGATCATAGCAGCCATGGTCCTGACCACCGACTTATTTACATCTAATGTGGGATACCTACAGGAAAGTGTGCAGGCAATCAAATATTGTGTGATCAGGTGTCATGGAGGAAGTACATATTACTACAGAAGCATATCAAAGAAATGGAAAAAGCACAAATAGGGTGTCAGAGGAAGGCAAAGGCTTCTGGAATATATATTCAGGTCAAGACCTGAAGAGAGTAGAAATGAGCCAAGTTCCAAGACAAGGTGTTGAAGAAGAATATAGTGGGGCAGGGTAAGAGGGGGGAAGTAGGGAAATTTCCAGGTGTGGGCTACAGATGAAGCTGGAGAATGAAGAAATGAAGCTCTGGGAACCATATGAATGAGGTTGCATTTACTTCAACTTGTGGACAGTGGGTGACACTAAAATAAAGGTGGTGCCTTAATCAAGATTAAGAAATGTCACTCGAGCTGCAGTGCAGGGATTATGTTAAAGGAAAACAAAATGAAATGAAGACAGTCAAAAGGACAAAATAGTCAGCTAGGTTAGCAACAGCAGTGGCCCAAATTAAGTAAGGTGTCAGTACATATGGATTGAAACAAAATATTTAGTACTTGGTTGGGTGTGAAGTATTGGTGAGAGAACCATCTAATACAACACACAGGTTTCTATTTGAGCAATAAGTGACTGAGAAAAAAGAGACAGGACAAAGTTTGAAAGAGGAACATTTATTCATTCAACTCTCTTGTACTTTATAGCCACTATTTGTCAGTTACTACTGGGATGGGTACTGGGAAAATAGCGTTAAAACAGAAAAGACAAAAATATCTACCCTCTAGGAGTTATGCCACGTTAAGTGGCATGGAGTGTTAAGGAGAAAAACAAAGCAGGAAAGGAAGATGGGGAATGTGAATAGTGGTGGGAGAGACATTGAAAATTTTCCTACAGTGGCCAGGAATATTTTCACTGAGAGAATGAAATCTGAGGAAAGGAGGTGAAGAAGTTGGATTAGTAGGGGAAGAGAACTCCTGAGAAGAAACAGCAAGCAGCAAGGTATTATAAATGCTTCCTAACTTAAAGTAGTCAAATATGTGTCTTATTTATGAATATTTCAATCCCAAGATTATTAAAATATTTTCTTATAGGATTTTCTAAGTGTTCTATTATTTTGTCTTAAACATTAGGTCCATAAATTACTTGAAACTGACTTTTGTGTATGGGATAAGAAAGGGATCATGGTTTATCTTCCTAAATATAGACGTGTTCCCTAGGTCTGCTCATTGAAATTTGAGACTTTACATTGGTCTGGAACATGAATTTTCTTCTAAATAAAGCACATGAATATGTGTAAATTTCTTTTATGTGTTTCTATTCTATTCCATTGGTCCATTTGTTTAGTTGGGCCAATTTCACACTGCTTTAGTTAATGTGACCTTAGTAGATCATGATATCCAATACAACATATTTTTATACCTGTTCTTTTTCAAAAACATGGTTATTATTGGTCTTTACATTTTCTTATTAGAGGAAACTCATGTTGCCAAGTGAAACTCCTGAGTTGGAGATGATATGATATATGTGTATGTACATGAATGTGTATGAATAGCCCAGAGGTGATTTATATCCAGAAAGTGACAAAACCTGTACAAATCAAATTTTAAAAGGCAGTTCAGTAGAAACATGATAAAAATGATTTAAAATTACTTCTGAAAGAATAAATTTAAGTGACATATATATGTGTATATACATATATATACATATAGGAAATGCATATATATATATATATATATATATAATGATAGATATAGGTATAGGAAAAGAACACAAATGGGATATCAAAGGAGGGTGAAAGATATAGATGTAGACATATAGAAGGACAGTCTCATTAATAATAAATAATGAGGACCGGTGAGATAGCTCAGCGGCATAAGCGCCTACCTGGCAAGCGTGAGGTCCTGAGTTCAACTCCCGGAACCCACATAAAGGAAAAAAAAAAGGGCCAGTGATATCGCTCAGTGGAACAAGTGCTTGCTGGCAAGTGCGAAGTCCTGAGGTTGACTCCTGGTACCCACATAAAAAAATGATAATAATAATAATAAATAATGAAAATTAAAAGAAACATATTTTACCACCAAAATACCACAGTGGTTAAAATGTGAAAGTCTTATACTTAACACTGACGAGATTGTGAAAAAATGGGAGTTTTTACTAGGAATGTATATAAAGTTAGGCAGAAACTTTTAGAGAGATATGTTAGCATTTAAAGCTGATGATTAACAGCAATTCCAGTCTACAGTTGTAACTTTAAAAAGTGTGTATATATGTATACCAACTGCTCAAGCAAAAGCGAACTTACTTACCTCTTTAGAGGACAATTGTCAACATTTGGGGATATATTTTAAGTATACAATTTGGAAGATAGTGCAACTGCATTTAATGATTTGAGCCCAGGATGTTGCTAAACATCCTACAATGTGTAGGAGACCATCATAACAGTAATGAAGTATTCACTCCAAAATATCAATAGTCCTGAAGTTGGGATATCCTGATGTACAATAAATATATGTATGTGATTAAAAACATTATTCATATCAGTCAAAAAATGAAACAAATGCAATCATCTGTCACAACAGGAATAAATTAATTGTTCTGTCCTCGTAACACTGAACATCAACAAGAACACAATTAAAAGCTTTTAATAAACTTTATAAATGTAGAGTCACATGAAATTGTAAGATCTTGTGTACCCTTTATGCAATTTTCCAGTATGATAAACTCTTGTTAAAATATACTGTACAATACCACAATGTGGAAATTAACATCAATTCAATCCACCTATCTCGTTCCTGTTTCCCCAATTTTACCTGGACTCATACATATATGTGCTTGTATGTATTTAATTAATCCTAGGCAATTTTACCACATATATGGGTTCATGTAAACATCACTATATTAAATATTCAGAACAGTGCCATCACCACAAAGGTCCCTTCTGTTTCCTTTTTTTATAACCACATCCACTTCCTTCCTACCATCTTTCCCATGCATATCCTCTAGCCATCAGTAATATTTTCTGTATCTTTATCATTTTGGCACTCAAGAATATTTTTAAATGGAAGTATATAATATGCAACATTTGGGATGAATATCCTTTACTTAGCATAATTGCCTTGAAATTGATTCAGATGGCTGCATCAGGTGTGAAGTTGCCTGCCAGTAAAGCCAGCCCTCAGGGTGGCTGAGGAAGGAAGATCCCAAGTTGAAATCCAGGCTAAGGAACTTAGCTACTTAGCAAGAACCTAGCTCAAAATAGAAGAAAATGTGTTATTTATACACAATGGAGTACCATTCTGCCATAAAGATGGATAAACTTGAGCCATTTATGAGACCTTACTGTTAAGTGAAATAAATCAGACATAAAAATTTAAATATCACATGGTTTCTTTCATATGAGAAATCCAAAATATAAATCATAGGAAGTAGGGTGATTTTTTCAAATGAAATGGGGAACAAGAGATGGAGGGAAGGGGAAGAGGATGAAGAAAAAAAGGATTTAAAAAGAGAAAAAAAAATGGAAATAGAGCTTTCTCAAATGGGAAGGAGAACAACTTGGAAGAAGCAGGGAGGGGTGGTAGGGGAAGGAGACAAAAAAGAACTAAGATGTGTTATGTATATGTACAAACTTCCCAGGATAAATCTAATGATTATGTACTGCAAACATGTATTAATGAAAATAATAAAATTTTTAGAAAGGGCTGGGGTTGCAGTTCATTGCCAAAGTGCTGGGTTCAATCTTCAGTACATAATAAAATAAATAAAATGCATTTTTATTTCTGAGTAATATTCTCTGGTATGAATGTACCACAGCTCATTTAAACATTCACCTTACTGAAAGACAGCTGGGTTGTTTCTAGTTTGTAAGCATTTCGAATAAAGCTGCTATGAGCATTTGTGACCTGGTTCTTACATAAACGTAAGTTTTTATTTCTCTGGGATAAATTCTCAAGAGAGCAAATTCTAGATTTAATTGACTTTTTTTTTAATGTGCCAAACTCTTCTCCAAAATATCTGCAACTTTTTACATACCTATTAGCAATGTATGAGTGATCAAGTTTATCTGTATCCTTGCCAAGATTTGGTATCGTCGCTATAATTTATTTAACCATTTTAATAGGTGTGTCGTGTTGTCTGCTGTTCAATGGTAATTCCCTAATCACTAGTAATGTTAAATATCTTTGTGTGTGATTACATACCATCTGCATGAGGTGAGGCATTGCTTGACATACCCTAAGGCAGACATTGTGGCTGGGGAAAAGATATTGAGGGGAAAAAGTAGTAAATTAAGTCAGTGATATAGTGTGGAGAGTTCCAAATAGTATAGGCTTCCAGGGCATTGTAAGGACTTTGGATTTTATTCTGAGCAACAGCAGATGAGCTCATAGGTTGAACTGCCTTTTAACTGGATCATTCATTTACAGTGTAAACAAAAAGAATCACTCATTTTGAGGACAAAGAATCAAGATGAAAACCATCTGTGAAGCTACTGCTCTTAGCCAGGTGAGTGACGGTGATGGGTTAAATGAGAAGTTTAACAGTGCAAGTTGTGAGATGTGTTTGAATTCAGTATATTCTTCAAAAATAGAATCAGGAGGAATTTTCTGACAGATTAATGAGCGTAGCTAGGACTGATGATGATTCAAACCTCTTGGAGAAACTCGTGGGAGAAGCAACTCTCAGTACAGCTCCATATATTTCACCAAGTTGGCTTTATTCTTAAAACATTCTCCTCTCTACATTTAAATGAGGAATGTCTATTAGTTTTGTCTACCTTGTGAATGAGTCACTAAAACGTTTTATTAACTCTTTCTCTACTCATTGTACGTAATGTATACAAGGTCCATCCTAGACACTCTTTTTCTCTTTCAAAATGAATTTTCTTTCTTTTATTTTTTTATGTGGGTACCGGGAGTCGACCTCAGGACCTCACACTTGCCAGCAGGTGCTTGTGCCACTGAGCGATATCACTGGCCCTTTTTTTCCTTTATGTTGGTACCAGGAGTTGAACTCAGGACCTCGCGCTTGCCGGGCAGGCGCTTGTGCCGCTGAGCTATCTCACCGGCCCCTCAAAATGAATTTTCAATAGTTCATTTACTTCCCTTAGGGAGTTGGCTCCTAAACAGAATATTTCAGGCTCCATCAAAGAACTGAGTCCTGCACTCCTTCGTGCAAATTCCTACTTAGCGTCTCCATTTCCCTATACAATAAGCACGTTAAATTTAGTGAACCTGAAATTAGTCAGCCCCCTCTTTTCCCTAACCTGTTGTATATCTATCTTCTCTCAAAATCAAATCTTTCCAGTTGCTCCAGATTAAAACCTGGGTGGGTGCTTATTTCTCATCTCATATCTTTAAACAAATATTATTTATTTAAACTTCAAACATCTCTAATTCATCCTCATCTCATTTGCTGCCATTTTATCAGGATTTTATTATTTTATGTCTTCTTATTTGATCATTGTATCTTGTATACCTGCACCAAATTATCATGCTGTATCTCATAAATATGTACAATTCAATTTATAATAATAAAAATAATATACAAAAAGGTTTAATTGTCTTTATCATAGCCATATAATTCATCCTCTTTCCTTCTAATCATGCCCACTTAAACAATACTCTAAAGAGCAGCCAGATTTATCCATTCAAATATATCAAATATATCAAATATAACAAAGGCAGGGGGAATGGTGAGTAAAAAGATCAAGATGCAATACGTATATATACAATTACCCAAAATGACTGGAATCATCATGTGACACAAACATATGTTCATATAGATTGATAGCATGGCACGCATGGCAATGGGTTCAATCCTTAGTATTATGTTATGTATTATATATGTTACATGTAGTACATATTAACAATCACAATCAGAAATAAATAAGCAAGGCAAAGGAAGGGCTCTTGCTTATAGTACAATGCTTAGTGCTAATTCGTAAGTGTAAAAGTAATGCTGGGCTTACAAAATGATCACCTTGCAAATACCTTTGTAAAGCTTGGCTCAGCCAGGAAACATCAATTGGTGCTACATTTACAGAGGGCAGATGCTGATGAGAAGGTGCATGGTTTTAACATGTGTTTCCATAATTTGTAGTAGCAAGGGAAAAACTAGTAACTATAAAGCTGGAGAAATTAGACAACATTATACAGAGCAAATGTATGTCATGTGCCTGCAAATGTGATAACCTGAGAAGGACACAGCATTACTGATACAGCAATTCAGGCAGGAATGAATAAACTGAAACTAAACATGAAGAATTACCAGACAACTCAAAATTAAGGAACATTATACTAAAAAATGAGACTATGCACTTCAGCAATTTCAATGTCACAAATGAAAGGAGAAACAGAGTTACCAAGTGTCTTAGAATAAAGAAGACTAAAATACAAAAACTAAATGCAAAAATATCACCTTGTATTGGAACAAAAATGCTATAAAGGATGTTATTAATTAGACTAATCCAAAATAGTAACAATGATTAGGAAATATATTACATACTAATACTATATTTACCTAAATGGATAACTGTCCTATATTTTTGTAAAATAAAATCCATAATTTTAGGCAATATACAGTGCAGAATTTACATCGGAAGAGGGGATGATATCTAGAATATATAAGGAAAATTCAATATAGAAAAGGTAATAATCTGACTGTAAAGTTGGCAATAGATCTAAACAGATATTTATTTCCCCAAAGAACACACAAACTGCCAACAGGTACATGAAAAAATGCTTAAAATTACTAATCATGAAGGAAATAAATTAAAACCATAATGAGATATTACTTAACTAAAATTATGTTGAGTTTTATCAAAAAACAAAAGACAGCATATACCAGCAAGAACATAGATAAAAGACATGTACACTATTGACGGGAGTGCAAATGAATATAGCCATTGTGGAAAACAGTGCAGAGTTTCCTCAGAAAATTAAAAATAGAACTATCATGTGATCCAGAAATCCCACTTATGGTTATCTAGCCAAAGGAAATGAAATCGGTATGTTGAGAGACATCTGCCCTTTCATATTCACTGAGGCACCATTCATAGTAGCGAAGAAATGGAAAGAAACTGTGCCCATCAACCGACAGATAGAAAATGTGGCACACATAAATAATGAAATACTGTTGATGGCGTTGCTAGGAGATGCCTCATCAGAAGAAGTGGGTTACTGGTGGCGTGTGTCTCCCTCCCTGGCTCCTCCCATCCATCTCTGCTTTCTGGCTGCTATGGGATGGGCAGCTTTCCTCTGCCCAGGCCCTTCTACCATGCTGTTCCGGCCATGCGGCCAGCTAGCCATGAACTGAAACTGTGAGTTAAAATAACTTCTCCTCCTTTAAGTTGTGGGTATTGGGTATTTTGTTCCAGCAATGGGAAAATAAGTAAGGCAGGGATGTTTTGTAACTATAAGATGAATGTTAGTCATAACAACCGCACAGCATCATGCTGGGCCAACTGAGTTGTCACTGAGCAGTACGACCCACCTGGCTGAGGGTTTTCCAGAAGACAAGGCACTGGGGCACAGACACAACTTTTATAAACCTTAAAATAAAGCTATCATTATAAGAATAGACTTAAAGTCCCTTTACGAAAGAAACACCAGGTAACTGACTCTGACTGAATACAGATACAAGAATGCAGAAAGACCCCCCCAACCTTGAGGTGTTTCTGTGTTTGATCGACTCCCTGGATATGATCCATGCTTCTGGCCTGCTCCTGCGTTTGCCTTGTATGAGTGATGCCAGAATAGGGAGCCTGGGCAGCACACAGTGGCTGTGACTCACTTTTGGCATGAATCAGACCAGAAGAGAGAGGTCATCTGGGGAGACGCTGGTTAACCAGGACCACCAGAGACCCTGAACGTGAAAGGAATCTACAGTCAACTTGAGCTAGTCATTAGGCAAATGAATATACTGATACTAACACCCTTCTTTAATTGCCTTTCTTTTCCATGTGTTGGATACGTACTCATTAGGCTCTAGATACTATGTTATGGAACTGAGTGCTATGTAACTGTATTAAAATTGGTATTTGCTATTTAAATATGCTTCGGAATGCTTTAGTATAGCACATTATTACTAATAAGGCTTTTGAAAAAAATTTGAAAACCTCAATAAGGAAAAAAATACTTAACATGAAAAATATAGACAATTCCTGCAAATGTATTAAAATTTCAATTTAAAAAAATTATATCTCAAATACGTAGTATGTTTAACTTTTATTTTGTACATATATTTATTTTCTAAATTAATATGCTTGTAAAAGAAAAACATTAGCAAATATTTATAATTATTGCCTTAGGAAAACATCTTGAGGTAGACTTGCATGGATCAAAGGGCATTCACGTTTTTGCTACACATTACCAAATTTCCTTACAAAAATATTTTATCAATTTGAGATAATGCTTACAAAAATAAACACGTATGTTGAAGAAAGAACATGTGACTCTCACGAAGAAGACCTTTAGTTATCGTGGAAAGAGAGAGACAGAGAAAGAGAGAGCACAAAACAAACAAACAAGAAACAGCAAAGTCAACCAGTACGAAAAGCCTAAGGATTGACTTGACTTTTGGTGCTCCTAAGAGACCGGGTTTTCTCCTGGGAGCAATTCCCGATTAATGAGGAAAGAAAAGCGGTTTATACATAAGCCAGCTTTCTTCCTCATTCATGGGCCAAGCCTGAGGTTCTGTTAACACTGACCCTCAGAGGGTCTTCAGCTGGGCTGAGCCCACTCGTGACGCACTAACGTGCCTTTTATTGGCTTCCTTTCTTCCTGCTTTACTTTCTTCCTCCATTATCATGCTTCCTGGGCTTATCTATATCAGCTTGCACTTAAATTTTGTATCGGGGTCTGCTTTTCTGCAAAACCCAATCTAAAATTTCTAAGGAATCACACTAGAGAATATGTCTTTCCTTATTTTTTTCTTTTCTGTTTTTAATCAGAGAAGTAAAAACACATGTCTAAAAATTTCTGACACTGTTTTGAGTCACTACTGTATTCCTAGCTCTATGCTAAACATATTACATGGACTAAACTATTTAGATGTTATAAGAAATTCAAAGTGCAATACAGAATTAATGAACAGATAAATCCCTCGCCTATTTATTCAACTAATAATGGATGTCTACTGTGTGAAAGGCACTTCACTAGAATTACAAAATAATAAGAAAGACATCAAACAAAAAATCAAATTGTTACTTTATTTGAGCTAAAGGAAAGGGACAGAGGCTAAGATTCAATGTCGTCTATGGAGGCCATTTCCCTGGGGAAGATTCTCATATAATCTAAGAAGAATGTGATGGAGAAAAAAATACATCAGTTGAAAAGAGGAAAAGGGCCGGGGATATAGTTCAGTGGCACAATGCCTGACTGGCAAGCACAAGGTCCTGAGTTTGATTCCCAGTACCAAAAAGAAAAAAAAAAAAAAAAAGAAAAGAAAAGATAAGAAAAGAAAAGAGGAAGAAATGCATTCTCATTAGAGGCAATGACATGCAGAAATACTGAGAGGGGAGGAACTTAGCACTTCTGGGAAACCAAAGGTTTGCAAGGGTGGGGCGTAGCAAGCAAAGGGGAATGTGGACAGACATAAGTTGGGGAAGTGAGAAGTTGCCAGAACACTTGAGCCCTTGAGGGCTGTGAAGAATGCTGGACTTAACAACAATCAGAAATCAAAGCCATTGAAGGTTTTATAAGCAGGATGCTGGTTTTTCTTCTGTTTTTAAGTACATTTCAGTTATGGACTAAACTCAGTCTGAATCAGAAAAAGATCCAGAATCTCTGTAAAAGGAGACTACTGGATTGCAGTATTCCCCTGGGTTCCTGTCATGTTTCAGACATTTTTCCAATATAAAACATTGCATCATACCATATATGTTTCTTTCTTGTCCTATTGGATTTCAAGTTCCAGAATGTAGAGATTGTGTTTACGGAACACAGAAAATAATTGAATGAATGAATAATGAGCTTGTTTTGGAAGACAGTT
Source organism: Erethizon dorsatum (assembly GCA_028451465.1). Lineage (NCBI taxonomy): Eukaryota > Metazoa > Chordata > Mammalia > Rodentia > Erethizontidae > Erethizon > Erethizon dorsatum. The sequence continues at coordinate 31,547,575 of CM051823.1, forward strand.
TTAGTTATTTTCATAATATGGAAATTACTATTGCAGGACTCTGGTAGGAAAAGAAGAACTGAAACAGGGTATCCTAAGTACAAGGTGATGTCAAGAGACATGTGAGGGGATATTTACTGAAATACCAAGAGGTATTTCAAGTGAGGGTTAAGGGAAAGGACAAGGGTTAAAGGTGACAGAGCAATTAGAGTAGCTCAGTCTAGAGGGGCAACAGAGAGTGAGCAGGTGGGAAGGAAATTGCTGGTCTTGTGTTCACACAGTTGACCAAGACAGAAGTCAGCAGGAATGGGAGCTCCGGCTAGCGGGAGCCAGAGGACTGAGCTGTAAATTATTACACAGGACGGGAGAGAAGATATCAAAGCAGGAATTTAGGACCATAGACCTTAACGGCCATGTTCTGGGGTTTGGAAGTAGAAGCAGGAAAAGCAGATTGTGTGAAAGAACTAGGGATGAAGACTAATAAAGTTTATAGACTTTATCTGTATTACTAAGAGCTGATAAAGAGCAGTGTTATGGACTGAATACATTTGTGTCCCCCAAAATGTATATATTTAAATCCTAACTCCTTAAGCTTTAAGAGGTAGGGTCTTTAAGAAGTAATTAGGTCGTGAAGGTAGCACCATCATGAATGGGATTATTACTCTTATAAAAGAGGCCTGCATGTCCTCCCTTAGCCCTTACACCATGTGACATTACGTGAAGAAGGTGCGATCCATGAGGTAGAATAGACACTTCACCAGACACTGAATATAGAGGAGCCTTAATCTTGGACTCCTCCTCCTCTGGAACTATGGGAAATAAATCTCTTCTTTATAAGCCATAAAGTCTTTGGTAGTTTGTTATACCAATGGAAACAGAATAAGATCATCATATTTTAGGTTCAGGTGGTGATTTGAGACTTTTAGGTAGATTCTAAGTTCCTGAATAGATGAATTCAATTCCTAAAGTGTTTTGAATTCTCTAAATACATAATATAATAAAAAAGCCATATTAGCAACATGATGTTGGGGAAGGGAAAGAGAAAACTTAAATGTCTATTTTAAGAAAAAATGTTATAGATTTTCTGATTTAATACCATTTAAATAATAGAATCAAATACATTTTTCTTTTTTCTGGGGTCAAAAGAGGTAATTATAATAATGTCTTACATTTGTATTATTCTATATTTACAAAATATGTTGGCTTATGTGGTGGATTAACTAATGGTAAACTTGTAACACCCAGCTGAACTGAGTCGGCACAGTGCTGGGTGTGGAAGGCCCACCTGAGGATGGTTGTCAACAGCATAAACGGAGAACTGGAGGGGAAGATGGTGTGCTGTTGATCCTCCTGGAGAAGGTTTTCGCTCTGGCTTTCCTGATATGAACCAGCTGTTCTCAGAGTCGGAGGAGCTTGAGTGCTCGCTGTCGCTGAGGATGGCTGCGGTTCTCTTCAGGGGAGCTCTGGTCCTTATCTTGAGCATTGTTTCCTGGCTCCAGTGCAGATCCCTCAGCCTGCTGGCACAGATCCTTCGCCCCAATGGCACAGACTTTCTAGCTTCCACCATGACCTTTGGGCCTTCTCAGTGCAGACCCTTGTTACAGACTTGCATGAGACATTATCGTGGGCTCTAGGCCTCCTCCTTGTGCAGGACATTGCTGTGGGATCCAGGGCCTCAGCTGGATTCTTTGGGTTTCTAATGCATGGACAGATCTCTTGAACTCTTCTGCATTTGACTTTTTGAGTGAATATTATAAAATAATCCTATAAATTATGTGTCCTGTATTAAATCTATTCCCTTGCAAACCCCGACTACAACTGCATATACTATTACCATTATCTTATATAACTTGAACATTTGATTATACTGCTTGAGTTGCTTTGCATCATGTTAACAATAAAAAACAAACCACAGCATACACTTAAACACACTCACACAAAAATATTTTCTCTATTTCCATTTCTTTTTGCTGTGCTACTTTATAACTTTTGCTACATTGTTCTATTTTATACACCTTTAAAATGCTCTGGAAATCTCTTCTGGAACAAAGTACTGGTAAAAATAGACAAGTGTCATTCAAAATTATGAGGTTAATTTTCTGGAAGATTTTGATTATTTTAGTTATCATCCATTTTCTTTACAAAGAAAATAATGGCAAACTTTAAATGATTTACAAAAGATTCCTTTCCCAGTTAACTATCACTTCTCATCTGAGGACACCAAATATTATAATGATCATTTCATAGGTTTGAAATATCAGGAAATGTTAAAATGTATGTACACATGTGCACATAAGTCTTTTTTAGCAGAATCAGAAATAAGCTAACAAGTTCCACCCTTACAAACAATTTTGCCATAGTTTTGTTGGTCTATGTGTTCTGATCATTATACTAAGCAAAGATAGCCTTTATTCTTTATTTCAATTACAGAACACAAAGAGAAAGCAAGAAACAACCTTTAAAGGCTTGACCTCTGTTAAACTCCCAGTACGGTTCATTCAAAGACATGACTGACTCAAAGGCTACCCTAAGCTAGATATTTAAAATATCTATACTCACATGAGTCAATACCACCTGGTAAATCATGAAGCGTGAGTACATATGTTGTATATAATTGAACCAAAAATACTGGAACATACCATCTACCTAACCAGAATTGGAATCAAAACAGTCAAATCTAGAATTTAAAAAAAAGGGAAAAAGAGGAAGGAAGAAAGGAAGGAAGGAAGGAATAGGAGCCTGCAAAGATGCAAAGATATTTAGGATACATAAACTAGATTAAGAAATCAAACAACTTATGATCCTTACCGAACCTGAAAATGGAAAAACATTAACATCTTCTTTGGCACAACACGGGTTTCAAATCTATATGACATCGCTTGGCTCCATTTTTAGTCAGCATAATTTTGGCTTCCATTCTTATGTGGATAACGGCCAAATTCATCCGTCTTCTATGTCCAATCCTAGAATCTTTGTTTAGTTCCTTGACTAAGATTCTGTTTTAAATAGCCTGAAAGATTACTGTAAAGAAAGAGATTTTCCTGAGCAATTTGAAGTACCTTTGTCAAATCATACAGTTATCATCTGAGGCTTTGTTTTCATTTCAGTGGTTTGAAGAGTGCGGCTTTCTCTCCATAACTTGCTTAGAGATTTCCATGCCTCTTTTCACCAGAAATTGCTTTGATTAATATAATTCTCTTTCCGCTGTGATTTCTTTTGCTGGTCACTGCCCTCTTTGATGAGAGAAAAATGCAGGAGCTACATTTCTTAGGAGGGCTAAGTCTGAGGGCAATATGTGCATTCCAACTTTACTGCCACAAGGTGCCTTGAATGCTGAAGTTTTTACACGTGTTCATAAAAACCTGAAAGTTTATTTTGTAGATCTCAGGCCTATTTCCCAGCAGATCTGTTCCTCAACCTTCTCATCCCTGAAGGCTAGTTTCCTTGGCTTTTAGAAGAACAGACCCTTACCTTGCATCAGTCAATGGGAGGTGAAGGCAAGAGATGGAAGGCAGGAAAGGGAAGCAGCTAGAACACTCCTTTCATATGCAGCCTCACTGGTGATTGCAGTCCCTTCTGTGACTCCACTGCCCCGGGAGGGGCCCACTGTGTTTGTGTCATCCACAGTGACCCTGGGCCCCGGCTTTATCATTTGTTTCCATTGTCCTCTATGTAAGGATATTGGTGAATTCTTGATGGCATTAATGTGTAGGTTAACTTATTGTTACCAGTTATTCTTCTCAGCTAGCCCAACACCTGAGCAGTTAATTCCCTAGAATAAATTACCTTTCTGTAAACTCATGAAGTGGATAATGTGTTACTAAGATGAGCAACTACTAATTCTCAACTAAACATAAACGGGGTGATTTTTAGTATAACAAATTTAATACTGGAAATTACAGGAAGCAAATTTATGAAGGCAATTGAATCACCTAAAAAATGACATTCTTGTATTTAAGATAAAATCTATTGCTTGGAAAAATTTACAAAACATTCCTAACAATGGGATTCAAAATCAAAAGGAAATTAATCAGGCTGCATATTTCCAAATATCAAGTATCCATCAGTTACTTGACATATTTAATATTTGTTAGGACAAAAATTGAGACCTTTGTAAGATAACCTTTTATGATAAACAAAAACATATTTACTTTTTCTAAGTATAATGTCAGCTTTTTTTTTTTTTTTTAATGCGGGTACTGGGAGTTGAACTCAGGACCTCACACTTGCCAGGCAGGTGCTTATGCCACTGAGCTATATCACCGGCCCAATGTCAGCTTTTTGTGTCCAACCATTTTCCTTCAAATGTTTTCATCCCAGGAAGAAATTCCCAATTTAACTGATATAAAATATAAATAATGACAATGAATTATAATTCAACTATAAGTGAATCTGGCAACTAAGAGATACAAAATATAATAGTCATACAAATACTAAAAATGTATATGCCTAATTAAATCAAATTATTTATAAATAAAATAACTGATCAAGTCCTAGTAATAGAGCTTTTTCATTTATAACTATTATTTTCCTAATTTGGCTCTAGATTATTATTATATCACAAAAACTTCATTGTTTACTCATAAAAGTATTACAATGCTCTTAAGTGTTAATAAAAGTTCTATTAAAATAATTTAATATCTTCATATCTTCATGTCCTCTGAAAAGGCTTTGTTTTCATTTTTGTATTTTTGTTTTGCCTATAGAATCATAGATTACTATGAAAAACATTTTATCAGTCCTTGTGTATGAGTCTTACATGGCACTTATATGTATATACAGTCATATTCAGAAAAAAAATGCTTCAGAAAAATTCCTTTATTTTGTTTTGCATGTGAAAGAGATAATATTCAAACATATCTATGTTATAGGCAAAGCCAAAGCATAATAGAGAATATGTCTGATTCTTTGTGTAATTCCTTCCTGGTCACAATCCATGTTCTAGACAAAGAAAATAGTGGAAAGAAGCAAAGGGGTAGTGGTCAAAGTGTTGACACCTACAAACAGGCCTCATCAAAGTATGTCGCTGTGACCTTGCTGATTTCCTCACCAATCTGAAGCTTTGCAAAAACACAAAAACTGTTTTAAATGCCTCGGTTTCCAAATAATCATCTTTCTGTGAACTGGTTCTACTTAAATGTGATCTCGCATCAGATCTCAAAGCAGTAAGTTTTCTCATGTTGTCACGACACTCATAAGTGATGAATTAAAGGAACTGACAAAGCTCTTCTCAGAAGTCATTCTGGTCAACTCCTTCATTTACAAACCACAAATGGATAAAATAAAACTAAAACTTCTTTTTGATGTGGATTTATATGATTATATTTCTGTCAAACTGATGCATTGTCAGTGGTAATATGACTGTTTTTCCAAATGAGTGTAAACCCAAAATATCTACAAACAAATATCCCCTTTAAAAACATGTACTTTTTGTGTTAGCAAACAGCGCCTGACCAGCAGCCTGCGCTCTGTTTGAAGAGTAGATAAGGGGCAGGCGGGAAGGCCTTTCCACCCCATGTTGTTACCCCATTCCACAGCCCTCCATCTCTTTCTTTCTCCCAGGTACCGTCTCAGTCACTCTATTCAATTCAAGTTACGGTGGTGCTTCTTGAAGTGTAATGTACACGCAGATCACCTGGGGATTTTGTGAAAATGCTTGCTCTAATTCGGCAGAGCTAGAGTATGGCCTGAGAGTTTGAGTTTCTAACAATCTCCCAGAAGATACCCACACCATATTTGAATAGTAAGGAATTAAACTTTTCATCTCCCTTCACTGTAAACTATATGTTCCTTAAAAACAAGAACTATTCTTTGCTTACTTTGGAGTATGCAGTAACACCTAGTAAATAGAATATCAGAATTATTTATCACATGAATGTTCTGAGATGATACAGGGTCAGTTTCCCACATATAGGAAAGTGTCTTCCTTGTGAGATAATATTTGTACAATAAAATTATGTATCCCACCCACAATTATTTTAGCCTCAAAAAAAGTTGTGGATACTGCCGAGCAAAAGAAACAGGAAAAATAGTACATATTTTATGATTCTATTCATTATGCCTTAAGATCTATCCCAGTTAGTTTCTTGTATTCGAAGTCTGAATGCTTTTGGGAGCAGTCGTGGGGGGGTGGTGCATGGGAGCAAAACCTGGTAATGTTTGTTGTGTTCTGTTTCTTGATCTGGATGCTGGTTGTATGGAAATTTGTTGTCACTATATTCTTAACTCACTGAGCTTAAAATTTATACTCTATTCTTTATGTACATTTCATTTAAAATTTCACTTTAAAAAGCATATTTTAGTCATCTTTTAACACAATATCATTAAAGACTTTTATGCAATGGGTACTTTTTAAGAAAAATATCACATATTTCTTTAAAAATTTCATTATAATAGCTTATCTTTAAAATTGTATATAGCTAAGTGTCCCCAAATAATCTACTTTAAAAAAATGTGTTACTTTAATAGCTATTGAATTACTGGTGCAATTTAAAATTCTCATAGAGAAATACTTTATCAGTTCTTTACTATAAACCTTATCATTGTAAAAACATCCTGCAATGAAAAGTAAATAATGACAATGAAAAGTCTCATCTTAGGGAAAAGAAAGATATAATACTGGAGCATGAATAATGACACATTGTAGATGCCATTGTAGTTTGAAGATGTGTAATGGATTCCTATAAAATGTAAAAGAAATTATTGAATTAATAAATGTATTTTAAAAATCGGTTCCCTGGTTTTGAATTTAGAGTGACAAAATAAAATTAACTCTACCTTAAACATTAGGGAAACAGTAATCTTGTGCACAGAACTTTTTTGTGTGGGGATGGAGGAGGTTAGGTTAACTCAAACTGATAGGCCTGTCTTGTTCCTGTTTAATAAATTCCTGCATTCTTCTGAGTTTGTGTGCAAGGCTGAGACCTATTTTAATGTCTTGTGTTAAAGGTGGTTCCAAAGTGACCTGTGAATTAAAGGCCAATGTGAGGAGTGGGATGAGCCCACACATTTTCTAAGTACCATCATTTTCTGCTTCTTTCCACAGAGTGACAGCATAAACAGAAACTAAAACGATCACTAAGTGTTCCGAGAACTACACAACTTTATTTCCCTTGTACTGTTTGATTTTTCTGATTCACTAACCCCGTCTGTTTCTCTTTCATCATTCTCTCTCTTTTCCCTCTCTTAGTCTTGCCAAAAAAGAAGGGGAGAATAGTGAGACTATGGGCTCTACGGCCTTGGCCAAAAAAGAAGTGGAAGAAAGTAAAGATTCACAAAATGACTACTGCTATTTTACTTAATTTGTTAGCACGCATGTGCCTATAAGTGGAAAATAGAATTGTTTCTATTCGACAGTTGCTTTCTAAAATGCTAAGCTTTTCTAGATACTGATGGGTGAAGTACAGCAGCTCATATGTACCATTGAATAATCTGACAGTGTGGAAAAATGTACCGGCTCTTGGATGTTTTATCTTAGTTTACCTACCCCTGCCACATTGTATGATAGATTTTTCATGCTTAAGATTTTCTATTGTTGTATGAAATAGAACAATAGAAAATGAATCTTTGATCATACAATCATGTTGTATGGAAGAGTTTTATCTGGTTTCACTTCATGATTTCCTCATTAGGACTTTCTGCCCATCAGTGAAGTAATTTATTTTCAGACTAAATCCCAATCAGTGTATATGGCAGAATTTTCATCTATGTGCTTAAAATTGATAAATTGCTTTCTGTCAGTCATATTTATAAAATGGAATTTTTGCTGCAAATAAAAGCGAAATGTATCAATGTTACTACCCATTCATATTTTAAAAATTAGAAACATAAATTGTAGTATTCATGTTTCTAAACATTTATGATCATATACATAGGAAGAAATATCCATGTATGCATATCATAAGGCTATGAATATATTAGTTTTTAATATTTAATGATAACAAAGATAATGAAGTATGCCCATATCCCCATAAGTATCAGTAAATTTTTTGATTTGTTATTTATCCTAATCTAACCTTTGTATGGAATGTATTAGATCATAAGACCAAACACAATCACATTTAGAATTATCATCAATTTTTAGAATTTGATAACACAAGTTCTATTCAAGAACTTAATAACTAAGGTTTCAGATGTAAAACCAAAGTATTTTAAACAGGAATGGGTTATCTTGTATCAAGATAAACTAAAAATCTCAAGCACTCCTTTTCTACAATCACTTCAGAGAAATAAAAAGGCACTTAACAGCTAGGAAATCCTATCCTACAGAATCACACGCACAAAAAAAGTGGCTATCAGATCAAAAGATACGGGTTAGTGTTTCTTTCCTGCAATATGTCTGAATAGGTTTTACTTATAAAGACAATCTTCACATAATAGTACATATTTTACATATTCAAGAGTACTTATGAATAGGTAATTATCTAACATTTCTTTGACTATTCAGGAAAACAACGAACTGTCTATAATTTGGCTACAATTTAACTGTTACTTTATTCACACACTGAGGTAAATTGCTTCATCAAAAATATGACCTGTATGGCAAACAATTTTATGTTTACAGTGTTTAGGCACAAACTAATATTTTCCACTGTCTTCTTTCTCATAGCATAGAGTTTTAAAAATCTTTTCAAGGAGCGATTGGGTGGGTTATTACGGGTACTACAGCAGCCAATGATGGAGAACATTTTGGTGGAAAAAAATTCCAAACTTCTCTAAGTGACATGTGGCTGAGCTGCCTTCTCTGTTGTGACTCTTTTTGCTGAGGAGTTTACAGACAATTGATTTACCAAGACATTACCGGAAGGAGAAAAAAGGCATATTGATTAAAATTAGACAAATACAGCAATGAAAAAGTTTAAGATACTACTGACAAATTTAGATCTAAAACTATTTAGAAGGCTAGCTTTCATAAGAGGTTAACAGGCTGCTAGCATACAATAGTCCTAGTACAGTTTTCTCCCATTGCTGTGGCTATTCCTGTAGTCTTAAATCTTAATTTGATAATGGATTAAAGAATTTGGAACTGAATGTAGCATTATAGAATGCCTCAGAGTTCTTCCTATATGCCACTTGTTTCAAAATTTACACTGTGACTTAGTGATTATATACATTATTATATGTTTGATATTATATGAGATATAAAACACAGTCCTACTGGAAGAAATTTAACAAAACTTTGAAAGAGAAAGAAACAATTCTAGAGAATCCTCTGACATTTAGTCCAGTTAAGTGGCTTTTCTTCCTCATTTACGGTGTCAAGTGAGCATCACTGACCACAACTTTCATCAGATGCATGTTGTTGAATAATCTCAACTGGTCCTAACCCTTGAGTAATTCAGTTCCTCTCTTCTACCATGAACTTCCACAGCTGTTTAGTTCTTCTGTAAACAGGGAAGGCTGGGCACTCTCACACAGATCTTTTTAGCATATGAAACATATTGACATGAATATAACATATGTGCCAAAGCAATGTTATTCAGCTAACATTTCAATGAAATGCAACATAAAATTTTAAATTACATATTTCTGCAAGTGTTTGGATCTTGTTTACTGTATCTGATCCAGAGAAAAAGACTCTTATCGTGAAAAAACATCTCTAATATTGTTCCATTTCAATAGAATTAGAAAAGAATGGTTTTAACCTCGCATTTATCTTATTACTGACCTAAAGTCACCAGCAATGGCAATTGCAGTTGACTAAGATTTGGGTTTATATGGAGGTGCCCATTCAGAGGGCACTGACAGACACAGGTGTATCAAACATAGAAGACAGGGAAGATGATTATGTTTATTAGAGCAGCAAAGCAAAATATTGAGGTCACTCTTTATCACCTTACTTTCTCCAAATAGAAGTACACAGCGTGTTTTCCTTTTACAAGAACTGTTGTCTAATCATTGCTTACTTGCTTACAATGAGAAAAGCATAATATGTAGTTTATTAAGTAATATATTTTTCTTTTAAATTTTATTTCTAAAACCCCATTCATGAATTTTATTATTTAACAATACCTTTGGCTATCAGAAATAAAAATATTCTCTAGGGAAACATTTAACATATGCTTTTCGGTTTTTTTTTTTTTCATTGTATTAGTATGGAGGATTGTCAATAACCTAAATGTAGTGTTACACTACTGTTTGGTTTATCATAATTGCACAATTGGATATTTGCTAGAATTTAATTTTCACAACTCTACAAATAACTGCAAATATCTTCATACAAATGTCAACAATATTTCCTTTCATTACTGCAACACTCTACATAAATAAATAGAGTAGAATATAAAAGAGTCTTACAAATTAAGTAGATCCTAGAAATCAAAAGCAGGCAGCTACTTTTCCAAAAAATTAGATTTACCACTAAATTTCAGATGTTGGATACACACGAAAAGAGAAAAAAATGCTTCTTTGGAATACGGGGTATGTATTATGTCAACCACATATAGAATTTCAGATTGAAATCCATTTCATTTTTACTTGATAAACAACCATTCTTATGAACCTCCTCTGAATAATAATAATAATTATACTTTTCTTGCCTTAAATAAAAGTGAAAGTTAAAAGACAATAATGGCATACAGTGCAAACTGACCCAGGCAAGGAGGAGGACAAGGAACTGTACCAACTAAGCACTGAACTTCCTGGAAGGGGGAGGAAAATGGTCTTCCTATACACCAAAGAACAGACAGGGAGGTGCTAGGACATCAGATATTTTGCAATATGCTATATAACTCTCTTAGTAAAGTGCTACTGTAATCTGATCTTTCTCTATCTCTCCCTGTCTCTGTCCTCTCTCTTGCTCTCTCCATCCCGCACCCTGTGAGAAATTCACTGGTTTCCTTGCTTATATGACTGTTCCAGGATCCCTAAACTTGAGAAAGTATCACTACTGCTGACTTAAGTCATGCTGGTTATCATTTACCCTTGCCCTTCCTCAGAGGGAACTTGACAAGAAATGGAGATTTTTAGATTAAATGAAATATATATTCTCTCTTCCCACAATAGGGCTGACTTTGATTCTGATTAAGAGAGGGAAGGGTCTACTTCAGGCATGTCTCTAACCTCTGTGATTTTCTTAACAATCTTACCTCTGGTTTTGCTGTCTCTAAAGGAGTCTGTATGGCTTTGCTGAATTTCACTCAAGTATTAAGAAAAGCCTGAGAAATTCCTTTTCCAGGTATTCCTGATGGGCCCGAGAAGTATAATTTTTAAAATACACCTGGTTTAAGAAAAAAAAAAAAAAGTTCCATTCACCTTCCGTTGCAATCATTTGAACAATGGTATTTTTTTTTTTTTTCCAAAAAGATCCATGCCAGTTAATTGGATAATTTCTTGAGGGAAGAATTGAAATGGCAATTCAACTTCAGCGTCAATCAGAAATGCTATGAATTTTAGTCTGATATTTGTTACTCCATCGGGTTGTTAGCTTGTTAAGGAGCCTCTGGTGTCATTACACAATTTTGTGCTGTGTAAAAATAGGGACCCTAATGTTTGGGCAAGTCTACAATCTGGCTACGGTTTCTGGTTTGCTTCCTGGAAGGAGCTTTGTTGCACCTACAGTGAAGCGCCCTTAACGAAACTCCATTGCTGCTGGCTAAAGGGCTTCCTGTGTCTAGTTAGAACCTGGAGAGGAGGTTAATTGAGACCCTTCTCACTATGCCCAGGGGAAGCATTGTTAACATCCAGGAGAATTTGGTTTCTGGAGTTTCTGTTAGCACAGATTCCATACTGTGTTATCCATTTCTAGTGGGATAAAAGGGGAGGTTTTTGAAAGGAATTGATACCATGAGTCTCATATGAACAATGCTTCGTGTGATACGTATGACCAGTCTAAAGGCAAGTATTTCAAAAGGAAAGAAAAAGTTAATCCTGTGTTGTGGTATAAAGCATAAGAAGGGGAAAGAAGACTGCAAAACTCTCATTAATTTTATCTCAGGTATTAATTCTTAGCAAGAATTACACTAAAAATAGTAAAAAAATATGGTCACCAATTATTAGAGATGATAACTGAAAAACTAGCCAGATGGGTACATTTGAAATCTCTTATTTCAGTAGAAGTCTTGTCCACCTATTCCCAATATCTCTCTCACTCACATGCACATGTCTTGAGAGTATTTAAAGGTCCACAAGAAAATACTGATATAAAATATGTTGGTGTTACTTACCTTTTAGGCTAATATTTTATTTTTCACTAAGATTTTATTGAGATATTCTAGTACTTGCCAAGAAGTGCTTAATTAATTAATACCTCCATGTATTAATTAATCTTTACATCTACAGATTTCTAATTTATTAGAAAACACAATTAAACTCAATTTTGTTTCATAGAAATGAAATCGTTGGCTGCTGGATTGATACCTGTTTGCTCAAAGCCAAGAAGGTAATCCTATAATTTATTCCACTAGATCTTTAAAAAGTATACTGAGCTGTACTAGATAATTTTTAGGTAATTTCTCAAGTGTTACATAATTCTTCATCAGGAAGTACTTTTAATAATTATTTTAATGTGTAAATATTTGACTCCAGTTTCATTGGAAGTGAAGATTAACTACTGTTCTGCCTGCAACGACCAGTTACATACACTCATGAACAGCTTTATGAAGTCTCTTATACCTTCTTTGGTTATATTCAAAATTCAATTACATTTCTAATTATCATATCATCATAAATATGCTGTCTGGCTTTCTTTTAACTTATGAAGATAAAAGTAAGAAAAACCTAGGGACTATCCTGGAGCTTAGAAACCTTTATAGGCATGTGTTTATGTGTTGCTGGAGTACATTCTGTATTGGCACCTTAGACGGGAGGTAGATGTGCATGATATGGAAGGTTTGCCTTCCTGTGATAAGCAGAAGAGAGAACAGACTCTAGAAAAATTAATGCTAAATTTTCATCTGTCTTTCCAAATGGGTAAAAATGTGTAGAATCAAACATTGACCTCAGTCAATTTTGACTCTCCAGTTCAGCATGCTGGCTCAGGGGCACACTTTTGAAGTCTCACTCATCAGAACTCCCTGCCCACTTCTAACATTTTGACATATTCAACACAAATAATGAGTCAGAAATCCAAAAGCAATTAAGCTGAGTGCAATTAAATTTGGTATGGCAGCCTTATTTTCCGGTCAGAACAGAAATGAAAATTAGAGAAAGTGTCAACTTTGACTGATCATTGAAAAGAGAAAACTTAAGATTTTAAGTTTAACTGGTGTATAGTCATTTAAACCTCAAACTCTTATAGACATAATGTTTTGAAATGTTGAAATGATTCTTTATATTTTAGAAAAATAAGTTACTAAGTATGAATTTCATTTTATCTTACATGTCTAACTTCTGCTATACTTTCCCATATGAATTTTCATCTCCTCCTCAGAACAATTCCTAATCATTCTAACTTACAATATTCCCTTGTTCACACACAATACTTGACTCAAATGCCTGCCCCAATCATTTATTTTCTGTAGTCATATGCTGTCAAATATATACTCTTCTACTGTTTTAGAGAACAAATCAATCCACTTAAATATATCTTCATTCTCCTAATTCATTACACTCTCTTTTTTATTTAATCCCTATATTTCTCCTATTCTTCTTTATTGTTCTCTTTCTAATTTGAGCCTTTTTTATTATATAGATGAATATCTAACCCCTCAGGATTATGTACTGACATTTAATTTAGAGGATGATAATTTATTTTGTATCACTTAATTCACCCACCGAAACCCACAAGGAAAGGAAAGTATTAGGATTATAAATAGATAGAGATATAGATTCAAGCATAATTAAAAATTATATATAATCTGTTTTAGGATATTGGCTACCAAACAGGATTTGAAGAATACGTTCAATACTAGGGAGAAAGTATGACTTGTTACCTTGAGAATTCATCAACTACCAATAAGCAACTGGGAGGCCAAGAAGCCTATTAGAGATATTGGAAGTATCACTTGGCTGAGGAAATAAAATTGAAGTTTATGGCCTATCAAGGAGGACGGACCATAACTTCTAGGTTTTTACTTGGACCTGTAGGCAAGAATTAAGGGTATACCAGGAATAAGCCATCTCTCATAAGACTGAACTCCAGCCACAAATTATCTGACTCCCAATTGCAATCTGAGTTGCTTCTGCCAGACTGAGACAAAAAAGGTGACTTGCAGGATTGGAGAGGGGTCACTAACTGAAATAGATCTGGGCAATCTACCCGTATCTTGACTGCCTGCAAGAATTAAAGTAAATATTCCCTGGAGAAAGATTACACCAGTCAAATCTTAAGCCACAATTATCATTATATAGATTTTTATATATAAATTCTTGACATTAAATAAAGTTACAGGAATACCAGCCACAAATATCAAACATCTCCATATTGAAAGAACAAACAAATAGAATGAGATCCACAGGTGAACAAGATTTGGAGTTTTCAGACAGGTCTTTTAAAAATAAATATTAATAACATGTTCATAAAAACAGTTGGCAATTGAAATTTTCAGCAAAACAAAAACAAAAAACACTGCGCTTCACAAAATAAACAAATGTATATTCTAAAGCTGAAAAAAAATGCTAAGTAATTCATAACTCAATAGATAAGTTTAATAGAAGACCAACTTCTTTTAACAGTTGCACCAAAATAAAAAAGAAAAAAATAAACAGTGGCACCTTCTGTAGAGTGAAGTAATCCTTCAAAGGTTAATTTAGATTGGGCAAATATTTTAAGGAATGTGATTGCTGCAGAATAGATGGTTAGTCAACACATCTTTTCTAAGGAGAAAATATTCAGACCAAAGTGTAAAAAGCATGAAAGATGTATAATACAGAAAACAATATAAAAGTCACATGTAACATGGTAAAAATCCTAAAATAGGGATATGTGGGGTGTCAGAAAGATAGAAGAAAAAGAATAGGGAAAGAAATATCCAATGATCAAATAGAAGAGAATTTTCCAAAATCAAAAAATGATATCAAGATGAAAGAGTATAAATGCTATCAACATGAGAATACTTAAAAACACTCCAGTACATCTTTATCTAACTGCTGAAAATCAAAGACAAACAGGACATTTTCAAAGCATCCAGAGATTATGACTCTTTACAATCCAGTCATTATGAGTATATCACATCCAAAATAGTAGAAGCATGACTAATAACGTACCCCCAACAGTTATAATGAAAGACATAGGATAGCAAAACGACTATTTTTTTTTCAATGTACCAGACTAAAATCCTATTAACGCAGAAAACTTTCACCAAAAGTAAAGGCTAAGTAAAGACATTTTCATAAGCTAAGCAGATGCACATTAAAGAAATATCTAAACAACTTCTTTAGGCAAGCAGAAGCAAGGATGTACGGGAAGAGTTATAAAGTAACAAAAGGAATAACAGTAAATCTGAATGAATATTGATTAAATCCATAATAACAATTTTTTCTGGGCTCTAAAAAATAAGAATGATTAATTTAATGGTAGACTATACCATCTTTACCAATCATAAGATTCAATATTGTTATGACAATTGTCCCTAAAAATGGCCTTTCAATAGAACTTCAATCAAAATCCCAGACTATTTTGGGTGTGAAGATTTAAAAACTGATTTGAATATTTCTAGGGAAATACACAGGACCTAAAATAGTCAAAACAACGTTGAAGAAGCAAAAGGTAAAATATTTCTACCATCTATTACAAAGATTTGTTAAATAGTTACAGTAATTGAGACAAAGGTTTGCACAAAGGCAATCTTACCATTCTAAGGGGTAGCTATAGTTCTTCCAAATAAAATAGTGAGCTAATTGAATACCTGTAAGAAAAACACAAATTCTTCCCTGCCTTACACCATATATAAAGATTACTGTGGTTCAAAATGTATAAATCACCAAGAAATATAAAAATTAAAATTCTGAATCTCAAAAACAGTGGGAAAACTTCCCTATGACTTTGAGCCATGAAATATTTCCCATGTAAAATATACCACTAGCAATTTAAAATTAGGTAAAGTAGACTTCATTAAAATCAATAACTTCCATTTATCAAAATGTATCTTAAGAGAGTTGAAGACAAACCATAAAAGAAATTTGCAATGCATATGTCCAAGAAAAAGTTCAAATCCACAACATATTTAGCAGTGCAACCAAGAAAATATTACAATTCAATTTTCAAATGAGGAAAAGCCGAGCTCAACAGATAGTATTCTCTCACACGTAGATATCCAAATAGACAATAAACATAAATATATTTAATATCATTAGTAAACCAAAATCACATTGTTACATCATAGTACACCCAAAGAATGACTAAAGTAAAAAGATGGATCATAACAAATGTTGTGAAGAATGGGTCAATTTTAAATTAATATATTGAAGTAAAATCCATTCATCATTCTCAGCTAAAATTAAATGCACACCTAGTTGATTATCAAATGATTCCACTCTTCTGTGTGTACTCAACAGAAAACTGGTGCTCATGTCCATGAAAATATATGTGTAGACATACAGCCTAATACACAAATTGTAGGAGAGAGCTGGACAAAGTGACATGCGTATACATTCATACATATGAGCGGCATATATAAATGTATTAAAACATTCAGAAAACTAGAAGGGCTTATGGGTCACACAAAAGAGGATTCTAGAACTGCCTCAGAAAATGTTAAGAATGATGGAATAAGTGTGTTCAAGGCAAGGAGGAGTATTTTCAGGTGGATTATTGGCAATGTCTCTTTTATTGTAATCCATATTTATTTAAACATACACTGTATATTTTGATCACCCATTGTATGATCAGACAACATAGGTACATTCTCATGTTATGGGTGATTAGGTCTGCTGATTGGTCATTACATTTTTGCCGCTATTTTGTTTTATATCTTCTCTATCCCCAACATCTCTCTCTCCAAAAGGCCTTTTCCTAGTCTTTAAATTGAATAAAGTCTTACCCTCAAAATATAAGTGAACATAAAAATGAAACAGAGACAAAATCCATAAAACTTATTTTAACCCCAAATTATTGTCAGAAAGTTCTTTATCTTTGCTGAAAAATAACTCTGAATTTATTATCTTTATCCTTCTTGCAAGCTTCATGAACCACGCTCCAACTATGTAAATGCCTCAATCACCAAACGCAAGACCTCGTGTTAGTCGTTCTCATATCCCATAATCTAACCAAATTATCCCTTAAAAATTTCCCCTTACGTTGATTCTCATTGTCATAACATATACACCAATTTTATTCTATTCATTTGTTATTTTTCTAGGACAACTCTTCTTTGCCCTTGCCTTCCACATAGGCAGAATTTCAGAGATGAAGATAGAATTCCCTTCTCTTCTCACACTGCACTCACTCTCTGCAACCTCACAGCCCTGGCAGCAGCATCTATTTATTTCTGAGAAAAAGTCTGAAGTTTTAATGATAGCTCTGTACTTGTATCTGTCTGCTAGACAATGTCGTACAAGTGTCTTACTAATTATTTACTAACATTCACTCATTCTAGCGCCAGAAATGTGTCTGGAATCTTTGCCTTTTTTCCCAGTGTCCCTACTCTGCCTCAGAACTCGAAAATCTCTCATGGAATATAATACAATAAATATTTAAATTTTTGGTCTTCAGCCTTGCATTTCCAAATAAGCTCAATAGAAATTCATTTCCTAAAGTGAATTTTGTATAGACTAATACCGAGAGATGATTCTTAAAGAAGGAAATTTTAGAATCAGAAAGTTTGAGTAATGCTACATCCTAGAGCCTGTTTGGGGAAACACATAATAACTATTAGCACACTAAAAAGTAATGTCTTTAAAAACGTATTATTTAATGATGCTTTTGTGTATATGAATGGGCATAAACTGCGCAGATATACTAAAGGTGCTTCCTTCTATGTTCATTGTCTTCAGCACCAATCCTCCTGCCTCTGCCCTACAAAGCCTCACTATACCATGCATTCCAGTCCATTTATTAGAACACAATATCTTAAGAGAAAACAACCTACCTTATTTATCATTTTTATTTTCCAGTGGTGATGATCATGATCTACTGTATCATTAAATATTCAATAAATGCTTAGCAATTGAGGAAAAGTGCAATGCTTCACTATTTTTTTAAATTTAGAATTTTCATTAGTATTTAATAATCTGTGACTTTGCCTATGAAAATTTCAGACATTATGAAAAAGTTCTTAACCCAGGCCACCAATAAAAACCATGGTATACATTTCTAAAGATTAAATAGTTCTGTACTGAACTGAATGAGTTAAACCTATTACCAAAGCACCTAAAACTCTGGGAGGAAGGGATTTACTTACTTTCATGAACTCATTAAAGTGATCACCATACTGTATGCTTTTACCAGAAATAGAGATGATTCAGTCCTTTTCTGTTGAGACCATCTACAGTTTCTATCTGCTATCATTGGAATACAGATGTGGCTTATTTGTACCTGCTATCCCTAGGGGACAGTGAAACATATCACAAAGAGAAAATATTAGAATATTGGCATAATGGTTGTCTCCAGCTAAAATTGTCTAAGAAACAGAAGTTGCTGTCAGATAGGTTGATGTGTGCTGGCAGAGTTATCTGAGAAGATTGAATGCCTCTTCCTGCATTATGTCTAGCATGTCAAGCTCTCGGTTTCATGGGGGATATCTGGTATTCTATCAGGCCTTTCATAATGAGCTCAAGGTAGCCCAAAGCAACAAGTGTCCTGATGGTAATATCGTAATTATGAAGGCAAATATGGCAATATAATGACTTTTTAAAGAAAGGTAGCACTTGTTAAAGCATGAGAGATGCTTCTGATTTTTCTTGAACTATGGCATGGCTTTTTTCATCTCCCCATTTATTTACTGAAGATTCCATTTATGTGCTATGGGTTAACATGCCTATTCTTTTAAAAGACTTAATCTTTTCTTATGTGAACATCTTTAGCTATTCAATAGAAATCAAATCAGTTAGGAAAATGAGGTTAATTTCTCAGCACTGAAAATGAGAAATTAGACACTCAAGATTTGTTGAATTCCTGATCTGTGCATCTTAATCTTTTTGTGCTGTTACCTATTTACTGCAGAGTTATGGGAGACAGGGAAATTTAAATGCTTCAGCCATTTCTTTTTAAAAACTTTCTTGTATATCTCAAATCCATGGAATTGCAGAGAAAAGAATAATCCTCCTATAAATGAAGTCATGATGCTTTTGATGATCAGGTCAGACCAGCTGATAAGCTCTCAGTAGAAACGCAGCACAGCAATTGACTGTCATAAAGATTAACATCCATTTGCTTAGCTAATGAGTGCCACATGCATAGCATATCCAAAGCTCATGCTTTAAAAGGTTGTATCCATTTTTATCATCACATCTGGAAGCACATCCAGTGTGATATACAGCTGCATGACTGATTTTCATGTTTGTGGTTTGTAATCAGTCTTGTTAATTTTTAGTCATATTCCATATATGCTGGTGTACTTGGAAATATGTATTACTGATATATGGAAAAGTTTCACTTTTCAGGTGTTTGTGAATGCCTTTCAGCACGATTTTCTTTCTTTACTGTTTTTTCTTTGGCCTTGAGTGGTTTTCAATGCTAATTTTGACGTGCATAATATCTTACAACAGTTAATCTTTCATAGGTGATGATGCAGTGAACGCTTGCACAGAGATTGCTTTAAATAGGCATTTTCAATTACCAAAATGTCACATGGTCCCATTTGATCTTTTCCAGTGTTATTAAGGAAAGCAAAAAGGAAATGCATTCACAAAATGTTAAATTAAATGTTTAAAATTAGCCTTTGCTATAGTTTGCTTTGAAATACCTGTATACATACTTTTTCTTTTTAAGAATTGTCTAAATGATGTGTCATGTTATGTTGAGTATCTTCTTTCAAAATAAATCCTGCCCCTCAAGGATATCTATATCCAAAGCAGCTATGCCGTAATGTAGACTATAATAGCCCTTCTGTGCTAAGAAGAACAGGGATAGAAATAGATACTGTATGACTAAATGCTGATTGACAGCTCCGTCTCAGGCTTGGCGCTTCTTTAGCTCAACTGCAATAAAGAGATATCGTATCATACCATTCAACAGATAATAAAATAGCATAAACAGATGTAACCTTGTGGAAAAAAATGTCTACTTGATTATAATGATAAAAAATTGAACATTTACTTTTTAAAAATACCTTGCATAAAGATCACAAAAGTAAATGTTGACTCATAAGGCAAACTTTCTTCTCAATTATCCTTCTAAGTGTTATTTCTAATAGAAAATAACACTGTACCTGGACACTCTTTAAATATATGAAAGCAAAATATTTTCTTTTAAGAATATTTAAAATGTAAATGCTGATTGAAATGTCTTCCAGTTACACAGTGCAGACAGCTTAAAAACTCCTACAAAGAAAAGCCACTTTCAAACCTATCTCAGTTTACTGCATTGGCATATTATTGGGAGGGATTTTATCACAGTAGCTTTGTAGTATAATTTCAAGTCAGGGATTTTGATGCCTCCTGCCTTGTCTTTGTTGCCCAGGATTGCCTTTACTATTCTAGGTCTCTTCTGTTTTCAAATGAATTTTAGGAATGTTTTCTCTAGATCTGTGAGGTATGCTAATGGCATTTTGATCGGGATTGCGTTAAATCTGTGTAACAGTTTTGGGAGTGTGGCCATTTTCACTATGTAGGCTCTTTCTAACCATGAGCAAGGGATGTCTTTCCATTTTCTGATATCCTCTTTGATCTCTTTTTTCAGAGTGCTGTAATTTTCAATGTATAGATCCTTTACTTCCTTTGTTAGATTGATTCCTAAGTATTTCATTTTTTTGGATGCTATTGTGAAAGGTGTGGTTTCCCTAGTTTGTGTTTGTGTACAGGAAAGTTATTGATTTTTGAGTGTTGACTTTGTATCCAGCTACACTACTGAATTTGATTATTAATTCTAGAAATCTCTTGGTTGAGGTTTTGGGACTTCTATATAGAGTATCATGTCATCTGTGAATAATGATAATTTAACTTCTTCCTTTCCTACCCTTATTCCTTTTATTTCTCTGTCTCATCTAAGTGATCTTGCTAATGTTTCCAGAACTGTATTGAATAGGAGTGGTAATACTGGACATCCTTGTCTTGTTCCTGATTTTAGAGTGAAAGCTTTCAGCTTTTGTCCATTTAGTATGATGTTGGCTGTTGGTTTGTCATAGATGGCTTTTATCAGATTAAGGTAAAGACCATCTATTCCGATTTTCTGTAGGGTTTTTGTCATGAATGAGTGTTGGACTTTATCAAAGCTTTTCTGCATCTATTGAGATGATCATGTGATTTTTGTCTTTCACTCTGTTGGTATGGTGTATTATGTTTATTGATTTATGTATGTCGAACCATCTCCGCATTCCTGGAATGAATCCCAGTTGGTCATAGTGTATACTCTTCTTGATGATTTGCTAAATTTTGTTTGCTAGTATCTTACTGAGGATTTTTGCATCGATGTTCATTAGGGAGACTGGCCTGTAGTTCTCTTTTTTGGTTGGGTCTTTCTCTGGTTTTGGTATCAGAGTAATGCTTGCCTCCAGGAATGAGTTAGGGAGAATTGCTTCCCTTTCAATTTCATTGAAGAGTTTGAGGAATATTGTCTTTAAATCGCCTCTAAATTTCTTGTAGAATTCAGCTGTGTATCCATCAGGACCTGGGCTTTTCTTTGTTGAAAAGTTTATAATTACATTTTCAATTTCATTAACTGATATTGGGTTATTCAGAATTTTTATAATTTCTTGATTCAGCTTTGGTAATTCATACTTATCTAGGAATCTGTCCATTTCTTCTGTGTTTTCCATCCTATGAGAGTGAAGATTTTCAAAGTAGGTATTGATGATCTTCTGAATTTCCACAGGATCTGCAGTGATTTCACCTTTTTCATTCCTTATTGCATGAATTTGAGATTTTTCTTTCCTTTTTCTGGTAAGGTTGGCTAGGGTTTATCAATTTCATTAATTCTTTCAAGGAAACAACTCTTTGATTCATTAATTCTTTGTATTATTTTCTTAGTCTCAATTGTGTTTATTTCTGCTCTGATCTTTATAATTTCCTCCCTGGTATGGGTTTTGGGCTTGTCTTGCTCTGCTTTTTCTAGATGCTCGAGGTGCAGCATTAGGTTGTTTATTTGTGCTCATCCTGTTTTCCTGATGTTAGAATTCACCACCATAAATTTTCCTCATAGGACTGCTTTTGTTGCATCCCACAGGTTCCGGTAAGTTGTATTTTCATTTTAGTTTATTGTAGGTATTGTTTGATTTCCTCTTTAATTTCATCTGTGACCCATTGGTTGTTCATGAAGAATTCTTGTCATCAAAAGTTTTATGAAATAAAATAACAGAATGCTTTCAAAAGCAAAGGCCTTCACTACACTTGAAAAATGAATTGCATCATTATTATGGTGATATAATATATGGTATCATTATATGGTAATATAATTATCTAAATGCATTCTTGACAACATGGTGTCCACAAAATTTCCCTATCAGTTGCAAGAAGTTGTATATATATTTATGAAGTAAAAAATAATAACAACTTAAGTCTCTAGTATTGACCATACTTAGTAACTTTTTTATATAATCAATATATGCTTTTGAAATCACTTCCTTCTGATATCTTTTAATTGTATTCCTATTTCCCAAAGTTATTATATCTACAACATCATCTAAGAATTAGTATTTGGGAAAAAGAGTTGCTACTGTGTAGATTATGATAGAAGATGCATAATCTGTATAAATCATATTTCTTGGAATAATTTATGGAATAGAATTTGATTATGTCTATTTCTGATTCAATGTTGAATATATTTTTTAAATAATAGAAGTTAGAAGGAGATCTACAGTTAAAATTCGTATCTGTTTTGGTCCACATGAAAAAACTGAATTGGAGTACTCTCAGTGATAGAGCAGAAGGGAGTGTAATTAATGGCAGACACACAGAATCCTTGGGACATATAGAGTTTCTGAATCTCTGGATTCAGCAATGCCGTCAGTGTTTTGGCTGGCAGCCTATAGCCCCCTTTTAACCTGAGCCCAGCTTACTCAGCAAGCTATGGCATATGACGGCTGAGCTGTTACTTTCTTATTCCAAAATACACCTCCAGTTGAGAGAAGGACATGCTCTTTTACATATGGTATGGGATTTTGTTTGGGAACTCAATTTTCTATTATGAGTTTTTTAAAGAAATGTGCAGCAGTAGCAGTGGGGGAATAAAACAGAAACTTTGGAAAGGAAAGAGGGAGGATGAACTCACAGAAACAAGGCACACTACTTGTTTTGGCCAGGCACAGAGAAGTTGAGAAACATGCTATAGGTGGGCCAACAAAATCTATCATCTTGGACTAGGACTACAGAGCTCTGAGCTAAAATCTTTCCATCCAGGCTGAAAAGACACCACCACTAACAGCCAAACAGAGCAGCTTTATTCTACTCTCCCATACATTTTTTTTTTCTTTTTGGTGGGTACCGGGGGTCAACCTCAGGACCTTGCGTGCCAGCAGGCACCTGTGCTGCTGAGCGATATCACTGGCCCTTTTTTTCGTATGTGGGTTCCGGAAGTCGAACTCAGGACCTCACGCTTGCCAGGCAGGCTCTTATGCTGCTGAGCTATCTCACCGGCCCTCTCCCATACATTTATACAGCTAAAGAAGTGGTGTCAGAGGGTTGGTAAAGAGAAGCAGGGATTACACTGATAAGGTATGTGTAGGAAGGCATGTAAGGAGGAGTGAGGAGAAAATAGCAATGAAAGTGTGTTAAGCCACCTGAAGAATGATGACTGCAATGACAGTGATCACAGAATTCATTCTCAAGGAAATGTCTATTTTCTCATTATTAAAAGAACTCAGGTAGACCATTCAAGCAATATACATATTTCATTAATTAATTTATTCATCCTGCCAGCCAGCCAACCTCCCATCCATCTTTTCATTCAATCTACTAATATTTATTAAGAACAACTTGTGTGAGAGGCACTGTTCTAGTACTCTGGATAGAGTACTTGTGTTAGTTACTTTTCTCGTTGCTGAGACAAAATACCTGACACTCAAAGTTAAAGGAAGAAAAGTTTATTTAGCTCACAGTTTGTAGAGGTGTCAGTCCATAACAGCTGGCTCTAAGGCAGGGTGGCATGACAGAAGGCAACCTTTCTTGGTGGCAGAAGATACCAAAATCAACAAGAGAGGAGGGCAAAGCAAGCCTCCTTCCAACCCTTATATTATATGCAGGTTACCCAACCTAGGGTGGGTGTAGCACTCACACCCTTAATCCCAACATTAGACCATGAATCAGTCACTAACTCTAGATTCAGCCACTTCTGAAAAGCACCCCCAAGACTGCATGAGGTTTTGGGGGGACATCCAGACACAAATCATAACAGTACTGAACAAGATGAAGACTTTGATCTCATGACGCTTGCACTTTAGTTAGGAAACACAATTACCAAAGAATAAATACTCAATATATTTCTAACAATACTAAGTGCTTCTAAGAAACATAAAGGAGGATAAGGGGGCTAGATAATGACAACATACAATGAAGGGAGTGGACACTACTTCCTACAGGTTGTTTGTAAAGTCCAATGTTGGGAAGACTAATATGAATAGAAATGTAAAAGAAGTTAGTGATCCATGTGAAAATCTTAAGACTTTACTGGGAAGAGAGACTAGCAAATACAAAAACCTGAAGTAGAAATAAGTTATAGTAGCAAGATGAGGTCACTGTTGCTAAAGTGAGAGCTAATTAGAGAAGTGAATGGAGGTGACGGTAGAAAATAAGGCCAGGACTAGGTCATACAGGGTTTCATAAACTGTGATAATTACTGACTTTTATCCTGAGTGTGACAAAGAAACATTAAGGATTTCTGTAACCGGGAGAGATACAAATTGGTTTAAATTTTTAAATGGTTCCAAAGTTCTGGTCTCAACAAATAGATAGATGAATGAGTCTCTCATTTTCTGCCTAAGGAAAAACAGAAACAGTTTGGTGAAGGGAGAAAGAAGGCCATAAAAAATGAAATGAAATAAAATAAAATAAAATAAAATAAAATAAAATTTTGATGTGTATTAGATGACATGAGGGGAGTATTGTGTAGGTAGCTGACTATAAAAACCTAAAATTTGGAGGAGAAATCTGTACTGGTGGAGAAGATCTAGACAGTATGAGGATTTAGATGATATATTTATGACCATTGACCTAGACTGTAAATAGAAAAGGGAGAAGCAAAAACAAGCCCAGACTTTTTAACATAATTATAGAAAAGAAGTCCATGGTGGAAATGTAGAACAGTCAACAGGGAAGGAGGAAGAGAAACAGCATGGTGTTTCACAAGCTCAGGTTGATATGCCAATAGCGAGGTGATGGCAGCCCTGCCTCATTATCCAGAGAGATCAAGTTTGAGGAGGGTTGAGAATAGACGACTGGATTTGCAGATGATAGCTCAAATGATGTACTTGACAAGGTTTCATGGGAACAGTAGGTGACAAAAGCCTAACCTGAGCAATTGAGGAGCAAATAAGAAGTAAAGCGATGATAAAAGCAATACACTTAATTAGGATCTCAGTATCTTCATTTTTTTCACTTTCCTCATTAATAAAATGCAGAACTTCATCATAATCATCTGAGATTCCTCTTATATAACCATTTTTCTCATTTTTTACCATGAAATTGAGATCTTTTCATGTCTACCCTACATTCTTAGTTGAGAAAACATTATCAGATTTTTGTGATTTCCACCCCAACTCCCATCCTGGTTCTGCTCTTTCAATTTCACAGGTCAAATAACATCATTAGCTGCAACTCTATGCCAGCGTTCTTGGGCTTTTGTTTTAGATTTGTTGCCATTAACTGAAAAGCATTTTAATTTCCTCATGCTCGATATTTTCTTCATAAGTTATTTTCAAAAAATACTTCCTTAAGGCACATCTACAGAGAAATATAATTGGTAGCTTTGCAAAAACTTTAAAATATATTCAATAGACCTAAGATCAGTTAATAAACTGTTTTTCATTCTTGATTCGAAATGGGAAAATGATCATCAGCAATATCACAGTTTGAACAGAGGTATTTAGAAGATATTCCTGTCTTGGTAATATGAACATACACATCAGTGAATTACTTCCACTGGAAGAAGAGAACGAAAGTGCCCTATTTAGATTATCTTTTCCATACATAAATATGAGAAAAGTGAACAACTCTGGACATTCAAACCAATACTACCACTATGAGAACTGAGTAAAAGAAGAGGAAGAGGAAGAAGTGGTGGAAGAGGGGAAGAAGTACTGGTTAGTGAAATGTTAGATGTGGTCTAATTTTCAACAGAATCAAAGCAAATGATCATGTAATGCTTTGGTCAAGTTTTTACCCATGGTTCATGTGGCTCCACATCCATCGACAATGAATGATTGTTTAAAGCAACTGCATTATGCTGCTAGGAGACGGCTTGGTTAAAATTCTTGTAGTATTATTACTGCTCAATGGGTCCTGTTCTGAGTTGTTAAGAAGATAACCCATACAAGTGACTTGATGGGCTCACTTTCTCAAATACTTGTTTTATCCCTTGCTATAAACTATTTCTAAATAAACAGAAGCTTCTTTTCAGTCCTTGCTTAGAAGAAATGACATTTCTTGTCATTTCAAGTCATAGCAACATATAGTTCATCAATAAAAGTAGTATTATACAGTTATTCAGAATGTGTCTATAAAACATCAGCATTGTCCTCTCTGTCTGAGTTGTACATATTAAGGGTTTTCTCTCAGAGCTCAGGTTTAAACAAACCAGTATTTTCTAATTCCCAGTAGGCTGGCAGTCACACCCTATCTGCTGTTCCCTCAACTCATAACAAGCTCTGTCTGTCTCTTCCAGGCCTGCATGAGCTCCTCCTGCTGTTCTCCACATAGCATTGACTTCCCTTCTGCCCTTCTCCAGCCCATCTTAGTTTGAAGCTGTCAACTTGGGCTCTTCTGTGACTCAGCATTGAATTTCATAGAAGAATAACTTGAAACCCTTTTCCAAGCCATTAAATCTGTATCTGCCTAGGTGAAGACTCACAACCCCACCAAAATCCTTCATGTTTTTCTCTTGGTCTTGACCCATTCCTTTGTGAAAATTGCCAGTCCTCTCTGTACAGTCACAATAAAATCCAAATAAGGGTTAAATCCCAAACGTACTTGGGTCTGAAAACTTTTCCCACTTTAGGTGCACATACAGAAGCTACAAGGACTGAATCTGATCGAACATCTCTTTTCCAAGTCATGTGCAGGGATAGATTAAAGCTAAACATGGCTCAGATCAATCAAAAGTTCAGACTCCTGAAAACTACTGCTCGGCTCTGCAAAATTGGTGCAGCTTGCTATTAAGTAAAAATCTATGAGCTGAAAAAGCTACCATTAAAAATGTTAAGAGAATACCAACAAATCTGATATCACTATAAATTATGAGAGGGTAACACAAATTTCTTTTAAGTATGTTAGATAAGATCTTATTTAAAAATGAAGATGTGAGAGGAAATATACAGCAAGTCTCTTTTGTTTTTATTAACAAGTAGTATGTATGGTGTTTTAATCCATTCACATTCATGTATGATGTGTGTTATTACACATTTTTGTTTTCTTGGTTATATTTTAGTGTTTAGTCGGATAGGGATATTGACACCAAAACAAAAAATTGGCACATGCTTAAAATGGGCTAGAACTCAGCTGCCAAACTTTTCCATCTTATTTTTTCATAATGTCAACAAAACAGAAGTCCGTCCTACTCCTCAGAGCAATTATGTATAAAATAAGTGATTTATAAGATTAAAATCTACTTAGAAGAAATATTATCCTAAGGTATAGGAAATATAATCTCCCATACCCTCCTGATCTTATTTTTAATAAATTTTAAACATTACATCATCTCATACTTTAATCTTTAATTAAAATTATTTATTTCTCCAAGGAACTATAGAAAGCTATTTTTCAAGATACTCTGAGAAATTCTTTAGCTACAGACAGTTTTCTTTTTTCTTGAAAGGAAAAAAATCAAACTTCTAAACTATTGGCTGCTCCCTCAAGAAGAATGTTTGCACCAGCAGGAGTTTTTGAGTCCTTTTCGCTTGCTGCTAGCTATGATGCAACAGATTGGGTCCAGATTCCTACTTAAATGTCTTGGGTAGGAAAACTCAGAAGGTGAATCCTCAGTGAGGCCTCCGTAGACTAAAAGCTGCTGCTTCACTGGCAGTAAACGGAGCCTGGCAGCCAAATTAAAGCCTGTAAGAAAGTGGATTTTAAAAATGTCTTGAACATGGGCATAAATTATGAACAAAGATTAAGTACCACATGCTTTCAAATCCTCTTTCCAACGAATGTGATATGTAATTTCTGATTTTAAAATGAGAAATGTCTGCTTTCAATGTATTTTTATTTTACTTTATTTATTTATTTTTTGCTCTTCAGTCGATACATGTTCGATAATGTTGCTGCTCCATTACCAACCACAGCCTGCTCATTTTCTGAGCTGGGAAACTCTAACCTTGGTTCAGTGCTCCCTGTCTTTGACCTGCCCCAACAGGGCCTAGAAATCTTGCAAAATAAGCACTAATTAATTACTAAGGAAATACCATTTGGGGTTATATACCAATCAGGCACCACTCTGGTAGTGACTCTTCAGGCTTTGGCAGATAGAAACATTTAGCTGATTGTGTATGATGTCATGCGGGTGAGTAAGTATCGAGTTGTGTTCATCAGTCTGTTTACATCAGGAGCTCATAAAGAAGAACATCGCTTTGTGATGACGATTTTCTCAGTTTGACCTTTTCCAGCACCTGCAGAGAACAGATAATGCAGAGCTGATCAAACACGTTCCTTCATATTTACGCCTCACACATGCAAACACACACACGCTCACGCTTACGCTTACAGACTACGCAGTGTAAACTTTATTCAAAGAAAAATGTAGCTACTCAGAGGTATATATTTAAATTACAAAGCTTATTTATTTGCAGGATAAGATGTCCTTGATTTTGCAGTACTAAATTTCGTTTTTCATCTGAACATGACATTTCTAGGTTCATTCATTATACTACTAATGCAGTAATCCAAATGATAGAAAAGATAGATCCTAATGATGCCATTGTGGGTTATTTTTTTTTTTGTACAGGAAAATAGAGCCTAATAAAAACAATAACAATTATATTTGTTTTGGCATATTATTTTTGTACTTATCCGTCAAGTAGATGGATCTTATCTAATGTATCTACTAATAATTTTTTTTCATTTATTATGTATAGAAAACCTGCACTTCACCAAATTACTTCTGCCAGCTTTCTATACATACAGTAAATGATTTCAGGAATTAACTCACTAGAACTCTTTGTTAAAATTTGTCATTTATCTATTAAAATTCTTCAGCTTTTGTCAGACAATGTACTTAGCTCTGTAATAAGAGTCCCTGAAGATATGTGTGTGATTTGTCAAAAGAGAGACAAAAAGTGTATAAAACTCTAAAATGTCAGCAATCAGGAGATTTAACAGACTTTAGTAAATTTACATAGAATGAATAGAAATCTTTGATATTAATAAACTTAACTCGGGGGAGTATAAAAGAGGGGGCAAAGAATGATAATTTCAGTACAATTTCCATTTCCACAGCACTTACTTCTTCCAAAATTAAAAATTATTATGAATAAAATGTGTGATAGAATTTAAATAAAATAAATGTAACTGGTTTTCACTACCTTAAAGTTTCAGAGTGGGAATATTTTCTAAAGTATACCAATAAACTATATAATTCTTCACTTAACTATATAATTCTTCTACGCCAGGTCCAACTTTAAATGACACAAGGTATATACAGAGAGTAAACTTTTCATTTTTCTGTAGCTGTTGAAACAGAAAGGGGCAAATAGTGAGAGGAAAGAATATTTCCTGACTTTTAGAAGCCCAATCAATAACCTGAGATGTACGACATAGCAACACACAAAAACGATAATATTTCTGAAGTGACACTGATGTACGAACATGTTACTTTCTTAAGAGTCAGATACCATAGAAGTAATAAGATTACTATGGGATAAATACCTAGAGAAGGTATTTTACAGGAGAGGTTGGTGGGTATAAGACTAATATGTATACAAATTGACAAGACTGAGGCAATAGTGTTCAAGTAGAAGCCAATATCTGGTTATTTCCTAAATCCAAAAATACAATGTATTTCTTTGCTAGAGCTGCCATAACAAAATACCACAAACTGGGTAGTTCAAGCAACAGAAATATATTTCCTCATAGTACTGTAACTCAGAAGTCCAAGCCCATGGTTAAATTTCTCCTGAGACCTCTCTCCTTGGCTTGGAGATAGCTGCCCTCTGCAGTAACCTCTCAGAGAATTCATTCTCTCTCTCTGTCCCTCCATCCCTCCTTCCCTCCCTCCCTTTGTATGTCCAACTTTGAGGACCCCAGTCAGACGGTGTTAGGACGTCATTTTAATTTAATCAGATCTTATCTCCAAATATAATCACATTCTGAAACACCCAGGCTTAGATTTTCAGCATGACTTTGAGGGGAACACAGTTCAGCTATAAGATTTAAATTCTGGAGCCAGTGTGCTTGTGGCTTTTAGGTGCCAAGATCTTGACAATGTCCATTAGCAATCAAATGTTCATTACACATTTGTGAAATCAAGCAAATCCTATCTATGGGAAGTGGAGAGTCTAAGACTATAAATGCTTAGATCATGTCTTTCCTTCCATTGCTAGAAGAGAATATTACAGGACATAGGAGGGTTGGGTGGAAGTAGTTAACCCTCTGTAACATTCATTCCAATTCCCTGTTTCCCATTGACTAACAAGTCTCCACATCTTTCAGGTCTTTTATTTGAGTCTCTTCTTCCCTTGACATTTAGTCTTTCAGTTTCCTGACAGAGTGGGAAGCAATGTATTGTTGTGAAACAGTAGACATGTGCTATGTGTATAGGAGTGGGAGAAGGTCAGGCAGAATTCAGTATACGGAAGGAAGAAGTTATTTTTCTTTTTATATTCCTTAACTTTTGCCTTGAATTGATTTCACAGGAGAAAATATGTTAGTCGATAAACATAATACGCTAACATTTCCCTTTGAACTGGATTCTTAACTAAGACAGTTACGGAAAAAGAAAAGAATGAGTAATGCTCACAAGAATTAGTTTAGCATTAAAAATTTTATATTGGTATTATTTTTATAAGCCTTACATTGGACTCAAATTCTTCGTTACGAGGGATTCCTGTTATAAAACCAATTTGTTGTTATTTAGCTATGGTTAAAAAAATAGCGATAACAAGTACAAATATGTAAATTTCACTACATGCCAAATGTTCTAAGGAACATTTTACAAATACTAAACATTTTGTTCTCACAACAACTCTA
Organism: Erethizon dorsatum; assembly: GCA_028451465.1. NCBI lineage: Eukaryota > Metazoa > Chordata > Mammalia > Rodentia > Erethizontidae > Erethizon > Erethizon dorsatum. The sequence continues at coordinate 31,578,916 of CM051823.1, forward strand.
TTAGATAATAATGTTATGTTCATTTTATAGATGAAGAAACTGAGTCATACAGGAGATAATTAATTATCCTAGAACAGTGAGTAGCAGAATTATAACCGCACCCTGATGGTCTGAATCCAGAGCCCAGGCTTTTGGCTATTAGTTTATGCAACTGTAAGAAGACTCATGATCTGGTGACCAGTACTTATGACAAATGGTAATTCTAATTTTAAAAGAGATCTGCTCTACCAGGAACAGGGAAGAGCGGCTTTTTTTTCCAGAAAGGCAAACATTTTCACTGAAAAACTAGGACCATATGGTAAGGAAATGCATGCCTCCGTACAAAGCCTCCCCCTCTGATGCTGTTTACTAATGTACTGCTTGGATATTTGCCGATAATTTTTACATATCTTATTTATCTTAAGACATTGTGGGCCCTTATAAAGCCAGTAGCATATAAAATATCCCTGCCTAGATATTTTAAGTCTAGGATTTTAGAGTTGTAAGGCTAATTTCCATAATAGATTCAAAAGAGTTTTAAAATGAAATTTCTGCCTTCCCATGATTATGCAACTCACCACAGCATTTTTTATGTGTCCTTAAAAATGTTAACTGTCTGAATGTTCAAGTTGTCGCTTCCCTAACCAACATAGCTAATATAAAAATATACATGGCACAGGGATTGACCTTATTTTTCTGCTGAGAGAAGCTATAATGATGGATAAGACTCTACCCAGGAGTGAAATAAAAAAGATTGACATACAAATTGAGTCTTTTTTGTTGTTGGGTTGGAACTATGTACGTGAATATTCCAGAAGGTTCACTAACCAGTTTTGGCAAGCTCTGTTAGTACTCCATATATTCCTTTACATTTCCTAAATTCCCATGCAGTTAGGTTGGAGCCATGTGACAAGCCTTAGACTATCAGCAGAAGTGTTCCTTCTGGTTCTGGGCATTTAAGAACAGATGTTGCTCCTCCACTCTGTACCTCCCCTGCAGTGGCCTTAGACACAGTGCGTTCTGGATGGGGTAGTACAAGATGACAGACCCTTGTTGTATCTTTGCCAATGCACATTGCACATGTAAGACTGATGTGCAAAGCTACTAGATTTAGAGGTTGAAATGTTATCATAACATAACTATGTTTAATGAAGGTGACTTACCTTGGGAAAATTGGAAAGGTTGGGGTGGTACGAGGATTTACTATCCATTTGGGTAGGCAATCTCAGTGGACTGTCTGTATTTCACATTTCTAAAAATCCCATATCTTAAAGAACCAAACTAGTATACTTTTAAAATTCTTATTCTAAGTTTCCTTTCAATCTATAACATCTTGGGAGAAATATTGTGAAATATATGGATAAATATAAGCAGGAACATGAAGAAAAACTCAAGAGGAGCACTATTTGGGCAAGAAAAAAGTAAAACTCAAATGATTTTGACTACCTGTGCCTGATGAAATTGCCTTGCTGGCCTAATTTTACATTCATGTAATGGTCAATCATTGGGCTCAAGAATTAGTTTCATTTTTGTGGATACGGTAGCACAACACTCGGATTCGTTTTTTACAATCAAGGTGTTCATTGTTGTAGTTGGGTCCTTAGTAGGGTGTTGCCTGCTGAGAGCTCACAGGTAAGTCCTTCCCCAGCAACCACCCTGTGCTGAAAAATGCTGCCTGCCCTCAGCCTTGACTACTTCCAATAACTCTTGGATATTGTAGATCCGAAAGCCTGCATCTGTTTGGAACATCTTCCAGGGCTATCCCAGTTTAGGAACTTCTGTTGGATGGGCTGAGTCTTTTGTTACAACTGTACCGCATTTCAACTTTTTCCTCTGCCAATTCCTGCTTTCCTTACTCTATAGCAGATGTAATTCCCAGGCACCGTCTCCCCTAAACCTTGCTGCATGCAAATCTTTATCTCAGAATCTACTTCCTGTGGAACCTAATTTATAACATCCACAAGGAAGAAAACAGAACTGGACCTTATAATGAAAGTATAGTTTGAACATGAAGAAAACCTGGGTAATTTCAGTCTTTTTAAATATCTAAAGTGAATGGACTTATCTGCAATCCTGAATTACCATAAAAAACAATTGTAATTTTTATTTTGGAAAGTTTTAGTTTCCCAGAGAAGTTGCAAAAATACTACAGAAAGTTCCGCATATGCTTTACTCAATTTATCTAATGTTATCAGCTTACTTTAGTGTGGTATGGTTGCCAAATTTAAGAAGTGAACACTGGTCCGTAACTATCAACTGACCTCTAGACTTCATTCATATTTCACCAGTTTTTCAATTAATTTCCTCTGTCTGTTCCAGGATATATCCAGTATAAAATACACTGAGACAAGTTATTTTTGATTGACAACATTAATAAAATATATTTATGTATTTATATTTCCTATATTTGTTAATCATGACTTTAATTATTAACAAATATAGGAAATTTTAAAAATATACATATAGATGTAATAGCAGTCTGATCCTAATTAGCTATGTCACTTTATGCATATTCCTTCACCTTTCTGGGCCCCCATCAAGATGAGGTTAAATTTGATTATGTCTTTAGGCCTGCACATTTCTCACATTCTATGCTTCAATACTGTTAAAAATAACATTAAATTTTGAAATCATTCAACAGGGAAGAAAATTTTTTCTGTTAAAATCACAATCAGAACTGGAGTTTTCAAATTAATGTAAAGGAAATGGGCTTACATGTATAGCCTTGGTTGGATTTGATCTGGTAGTCCCTTTGAACAACCAGGAAAATAAAACGTGCAGATAAAACAAGAAAAAAATGCATCTAAAAAGCAGAGACATTTGATGTGTTCTTATGAGAGTTTGGTACTGAAGGGTAGACCCTCAAATGTCCATGACTCATTAGGTGAGTGTACACACATCAGGTCAGCAAAGGAACGGCCCAAACTGGTGAAACTGGTGATTAGGAAGCCTTGGAAGGTCCCACATTCCAATCAACACTTCATTAATTTTTGTAAATATGAAGCTAGTTCAATAGGCCAAAATGAGAATAATTATTATTCTGCAGAAGAGCATTAATCTCTTGAAAATAAATTATGATAATCTTTAAGCACATTATTTCAAAAGCAGAAAAAACTGTGTAAAAAGTTCAGGATATGCTTTGATTCAAATCCCTTATGTTACAAGAATCATTTAATGAAACTCTGCTTGCAACAGTTAATTGTGATTTGTTAAGAAATGTTAATTTAAAAATAAACTTTAAAGATATTACAAATGAAGAATGATTACTTATTTAAATATATACTAAAATTACAACAGCTTTCGGACATTTAATTTTGAGCTATGATCATACATTTTTTTATTTTTTAAAAAGTATTTTTTTAATTTTTAGGTTTTTTTTTTTATGTGGGTACCAGGAGTTGACCTCAGGACCTCGCGCTTGCCAGCAAGCGCTTGTGCTGCTGAGCGCTATCACCAGCCCTTTTTTTCCTTTATGTGGGTACCGGGAGTCAAACTCAGGACCTTGTGCTTGCCGAGCAGGCGCTTATGCTGCTGAGCTATCTCACCGGTCCTTAATTTTTCGTTTTATCAGTACATGTTTGCAGTATACATGATTACATTCATTTTGGAGAATTGGTTCATGTAGATAATATGTTAATATTTTTAAGTCCCCTCCTCTCCCTCCCCCTTCCTTCCAAATTATTTTTAATATCGGTATTCTTGCATAATGAAAATCTTATGGAAATGTATATTTTATGTATGCACCTGTATGTACAACCATGATTTTTAAGGAAGTGAATCATTTGGATGCAACTCTTCTAAAAACTCTCTGTCATTTGAATATAGGCACAATGTCCATGAATGTGATAGAATGTGATTTCTTTGAAAGAATGATGGTATCTGTGTATTCAAACTTAACTAGTGAAACTACAAGATTATCTCTATCCTATCAGGTGAAAACCTGGTTATTTCATAAACTCTGACAAAAGTGCTAGTTCATTTTCTCGGCTCTCAAAAGTGTATGTGAATATGGAGAAATATAAAGTAAATCTGGAGGCTGCTTCTTTTCTGAGGAAGGTTAACTTTATATATACCTCTTATCTGGCAGATGGGCCATGAAAATATGTGTGCACATGCATGCATACATTGGGGGAGATGGGTTATGATGAGCATGGGAGCTCCACAAACTTTTGGAAGTAGGCATGAGATTCTTTTTTTAGCTCTGGGTGCATTTTCAGCATTGAAGAGGAATCTAGTGTTAAATTATGGCCCTGGGTCTTCCTGCTAGATGGTCCAGTACTTCTGAAAGAAGCTGAAGGCCACTGGAAAAGAATCAGGGTTGTAGCGCTGTACTGAAATAGTCAAACTCTGCAATTCAACTATCTGGCTCAAACCAAAGTAAGATGGGGTTGGTCTCTCTTACAGATTAAAGATCTCTTTGTGATATGATTGGCCCAACTCAATCACATAAACATCGTAGAAACTATAGTTGGATATTTCAAAAGAGTAGGTGACATTCAAATATTTCTTATTTGGCTTTGTAATTTATGATATTGTTATTTTTCCAGCACATTTGCTTTCCTAATTGTGTTTTGCTTGGATTCATATTAAAAAGAGTTTGTCTTCCCTGAGCACATACCAGCTGGGTAGTGGGAGGAAAAGGCCTCAGAGATAACCAGGCAGTGGGGCAATTCAGCTCTCAGATTCAAAATTAGTCATGAATAATTCACAAAGCAGATAATCCATCTATGGATAAATAAAAGGTATTGGAATCATCCCAGGATCATCTTATATCCCGTTCTAATTCTTAGTCTGCTTGACTTTTTAAAATTTTTTTCGCAGTGGTTAACAGATACACTAAGATTTTTTAAAAATTTTTTTTTCATTGAAATCAATAGTTCTTTAAAATTAAAAAGTGCTTTTTGGTTATATTTCAATTTCATCTGGAAAGTCTCTCATATGTATGTGTGAATAGCTAATAAACTATAATGTTAATGTTTCCAGGATCTAATACAGTAGTTTGTTGGTATCAGTTCTTATCTAGCTTTCATTTAATAATTGTTTTACCTTTCCATACTTCAGTTATTTTCTCTCTGTTCTAGATGAAAATAAAATGGCATAGGTGTCTGGGATCGAGAAACAAAAGATTTTATAACTGCTTGGACTTATTCTTTCCTTTGCACATTTCCATTGCCATGAATCAGCCATATTTAATATGTCAAAATAATTGCTACTATAATTATTATTAATTTTCATGGAACAACAGCAGAACAATGTAACACATTAAGGAAAAGTACTTTCTTTCCTGTGGTGGAGGAGGGTAGAGAACTACAAGAACAACAAAAATCTCAAAAACACACATTACTTTTTGGTCATCAACCCTTAAAGAAAAAGTCCTGAAAGAAAAACATGACTGTTTTTCTCTCGCTTTCCAAAATACTGGTTTTTTCCTGATAAATGAAATAATATGTGTTCATATATCATAAAGATGATTTATATCTGTCTATCAATGTGTGTATCACATATATGAAGTCTGCAGAGGACTTCCTCTTTGAAGACCATTTCAAGGGCTCTAAAGTTAAAATTACAGTCCACTGACAAAACTGGTTCATCTTTGCATATATCCTCTTTTCTGTTCTGTTTATATAATAATACTTGGATAAATCACATTTTCTTTGAAACACCACCCAGCTTCCTTCCTCCCACACAAATTCCTTCCAATATTGAAGGTCAATTTAAATATTTATTTAGGAGGACATGAAATATAATCTCAGCTGTAATGCAAATATAATCACATTTTCTAGGCTATTCCACTATGAAGGTAGATAAGAGTCTTTTATATATGAAAAGCTTATTATCTAAGTCCATAATCTTGACTCTTTACTACATGCTCATTCTTCAAAATGCCTACCCTTGTGGTATTACAACACGGTCTCCTGATTTTCATGCCTCTTGCTATTCCTTTATCTCTTTCAGAAATCCCTTATCTTGATCTTATTGAAGGCTCTGTCTTAGGGGTATTGTTCTTTCAATACCCTTTGGTGCTTCAGAGCTCTTGCCTCCTCATTTCAGCATGGATGTCTTTGCAGAGGGAAGATGTGTTAATCTATAGAATAACTACTGATTCTAATGGCACAGCACCATATTTCTAGGAAGCATGGGATAGCCAAAAGGTGGGTGGCATCATCCATTATGGCTGGTGAGTGCAGAAAATACTCTTTGTGCCTGAAAAGAGTGAATATTTCTTTCATTTCCATCTGCCACAGTTAACTGTTATAAGAAAAAAAATTGTCCATGTTTTTATACATAAGTGTTTTTGGTCTTCAGAACTATAAAAAATATTTCAGATCATGTTTCTTCAAACATGTATACTGGCTCACAGTTGTAAACTGCTTTTTTTATGGTTAGAAGCTTTCTAGTATTATCATTTATGATATGGTGAATTATTAAGAATCCAGTAACCATTTTGCTTTAGGAAATAGAAAGTTTATTTTACCAAGTCAAGATTTTTATAATTATATAACAGAATGATTTCTAGATTTTTATGATTTTCCTTATTTCTTTTTTAAATGAGCATGATTGTGTATGAAATTACTACAAGTTTTTAGTCTGCTACCTTAACACTAAATATCTGTTCATATTTCACTCATTACTTGATGACTGTATATCCTTTGACTTTATGCTAGTCATTATTTATAGATTCTATGGAATAATTTTTTCCTATTTGCTGTAGAACAGATTTGGCAAAATATAGTTCTAAATAAATAGATTTTCCTTCTGTAACATTTATTGCTTATTAATATTTCACAAGTTCCAAATTTCAATATTCATGAAACAAAGTTATAACTCTATAAAAGAAGGAAATCGTCACGTATTACTGAATATTTATGAAAATTAAACAACATATGTGGAATGAATAGAAGATTAGTAAAATTTATGGGTACATTACAAATAGTCAATACTACAGAGAGGGGCCGGTGATATCACTCAGCGGCACAGGCGCCTGCTGGCGCGCGAGGTTCTGAGGTCGACCCCCGGTACCCACAAAAAAAAAAAAAAATACTACAGAGAGTTCCTATGGAATTATCATTAACAATTTAGTTGATATGATGGGAAAAATCTATTTTCAGCAGACCAAAAGACCAAATCTAAAAGAAATCAACAAAAATGTGAGACTTTAGTGGAAATAAATCAGCCCAATTTGAACAGTAAACATATATGATAGTAAATAGAAAAGAATGGCATATTTATGGATGAAAATATTGCAATTGTTAAAATATTTATTATTGTCAAACAAATTTATAGTTAAAAGCTAAAGAAAATTCTAACAGAGTACCTTAAACAAGAAAAGCCTAAAATAATTTTTTGAAAAATAAGTTACCTGAAGTAAGTAAAATATTTTTGTAAAGGAATTAAAAATAACAGAGACTTGGTCTACCTGTATTAATGTGAGCAATATAGCACTATAAAAGGAGCACACCCCTGAAGAAACAGAACAAATGCTCCAGAAAAAAAATATGAAAAATATTTATGATGGAAGTAATATAAATATCTTAAAAAGGTGAAGATTATTTCATAAAGGAATCTCATTCTATTTAGAATGTAAGGTCTGAGTGGGTAAATTCTATAGTTTATGGTTGTTTCATTCGCTTCCTACAAGATTGTCTTCACAGGTTAGATGGTCATTATGTATGTGTGCAATAAAAATGGTTTGAAAAGGTCAATGATCATCACATCTCAAGGTATCCAAAGATAAAGTCTAGATAAGTTGCATAATTTTTAAAAACTCTAATAAAATATAAATGAATAAATAAGCCTTCTGATAAGAAACTTTCTGTACTTAGAATCAATATATAGCATGATAAAATAATTATGCATTTAATTGCATCCAAATACAGAATAAGAGATTTCAAATCACAAAACCCTATCAGTAAAATTTTAAAAGGTCATATGAACTTAAAAATATTTATAAAAAAACTCATAAATTAGTAAGTATAAGTCCCAAATGGGAATGCTCAAAGAGCATGAATAAATAATTTAGAAAAGAAGCAATGCAAATGGCTAACAACCAAAAAATTTCAAACTCAGAAGTAATAAATACAATTTAAAACAACAGTAAAATACCTATAAAGCACCAAAAATCTACTTATGTTTGTTTTGATTTTTGAGACAGGGTCTCACTATGAAGTTCAGGCTGGCCTTGAACTCACTATGTAGCCCAAGCCAGCCTCAAACTTGTGGTGATTCTCCTGCCTCAGCCTCTTGTGTGTTGGAATTATAGACATGCGCCACCACATCCAGCAAAAGTATGCTAGAAACAATAGATTGAAGCAGGCCTGTGAGAGCCATCTTCATTCTTTCTTCTCCAACTCTTGTATTCATATCAAACATAGAGATGAAATCATCGCTTTGCCAATCTGAGAACCCTTTCGGGGACAATCCATGAAACCCAAGGAACACTCAATTGAACAATATTCTAAGCACCTTTCATTTCCGAGGGAGTAGTATAACTTTCAAGGGTTATTTATATTCTAATTTGAGAATCAGAGAAATAAAAGTAAACAGGTAAAAAATTAAGTGAAAATTGTTTTAAGTGTTACTGAGGAAACAGATGGACGAGATAGAGAATAACATATTAGGATTATGGAGCTACTGAAGGTTGGGCCATAAGATAACATGTTTGTTATCAATGTTTTGCCTCTTAGTTCTCACCATACCCTTGACATGTGTTATATGGTAAACAAAAAAATACCTTGAAGCATTTATGCTTTAATGTGTGCACGATGTTAAACTTGCTGGGTAGACTGCTGAGAAGACACTGCAGAAAGAGGCCTCTTCTAATTTCTGATGGAGGTGGTAGGAAAAGAGAGATGGCTGATGGTGGGAGTGTAAGGGCATCTTGTGGTGGGAGACACTCTAGTTAAGGGTCCAGAGCACTGTTGCCTTGTGACCTTGCAGTTTTGCCTCAGTTCTCTGGCCCAGAGGCCCTACAATGTCTGCATATGCAATTATCTTCAGCCTAGAATGTCACATACCTAAAAGTCATTCCTTCTGCAGCCCTTTCCCACAACTGGTGGCCTTCTAGGTCTGGGGGGCTTTCTGCCACTGCTGCTTGCCATGCTTCTCTTGCATGCTCAGCTGCCCGTTGCGGATTAAATTCTGCCTCTGCTGTACTCCAGAGTTTTGCTGGTTGTTATTTTTTTGTTTTGTTTTGTTTTGTTTTGTTTTGTTTTGTTTTACATAGGAACTATGGCCTCATTTTACAAGTGAACTTCTCTGTTATCTGGTATCTGAATTTCAGTTACTCCAATGAGGTCTGAGCTACTTTTAAGTCTTCCCTTCTTTGAGTACTCTCCTTAGCCCTAGGGTCACATGTAGACTTTTCTCATATCCTGTAGGTGTTCTTTTATCATAATTATTTTTATATCAAGCTTTCATTGCTTAAATTATTGTGTATTCTCTATCTTGACTGGACTCAGATTATTTTAGGAGACATCTCTGAGACTAAAGCATGAGAAGTAGCTCCACGTGGAACAATATTTTGGGTAGATGCTAACCTATAGGACAACTCAAGCCCAGAGAAGAATCTGAAATATGTGAAATGACAGCAGTCAATGCAATCAACAAAAAATGTTGAATGAGTATGAAGTTGAAATAAGGATTGTTGGAGGAAGAAGAGGCCACAGAGAGAAATTTAGCTATAATTCTAATTATGGTGGGATAACATTCTATATATACGAATATGTAGCTGAATGCTCTATGGAAATAACCCCAAAGCAGCAGGAATGGCAATGGAGGCTGGTTTACAGTGTTAGTACAAATGATGCTGTCTCATCTTGTGACCTTAGTCTAGTTCCTTCCTAAAAGTTTTCTTTATTTAGATTTAAGTTAAACAATTTAACCCAAGATGCTCATGTTTGCAATCACAGTAAGACCTAACATCAAATAATATTTTGGTTTTGGCTGAGTCTGAGACTCTAAAGGCTAATGCTTGCTCATCATATGCCAGAATTATTTATCTCAACTTATCCCGAACCACTCTGCCCAACACCCAGCAAGCCACCTTCTTTTATATATAACTATATGTACAGACTGTGCTATGCAAAACATGATTTTAAGGGTTCCATTTATCTAATTTTTGGGCCACTCCATCCCATCCAAAACTCGCACTTTTCTTCCATCTGAGTCAAAAGGTGTGTATGCTTTCTCTATCTGCACACAACAGAAAAGCCTCTCAAAAACCCTCTTCATTAATTTACTCACAGATTTAAATGGCTAGAGTTCTCTTATTCTTCAGAAATGGAATTTCAAGATTTGATTATTCTGATGTTAACACAGTTTTTGTGTTTCAAATTTTTCTTGTGCAGTGAAGCACAAGGGTGATTGAACCATGTGGTAAAAACTATGTCTTTCATGAGAATGCCCTGGCGCTATACTCAGGAGTCTTTGTCTTAATCTTACCTCATTGCCACACACTGTCACAGGATATGAGGACTTTTTGTTGGTATCTCAATTGATAGCAGAACACTGGAGCTTGGAGTCAGCTCAGAGATTATGATCTAATACAAACTTCATAATATATACGTAAGGAAACTACAAGAAAGGGAAAGTATTTTTGATGGTCACAGAGACACAAACTGTTGCATTCAGATCAGCAGCCTGCAGCCCGTATCTCCATCAGGTGGTAGTATCTATGCTCAACTGTGCTGCTTCTTCTACAAAGGAAATGTTGCTATGAAGGTTATGTCTGCTTCTCATGCTTTTCAGAGTCTTTGACACAGTGCTGCTCTTTAATATGTCCACTTGTTCTCTCTAAATAAAAGCAGGAAAGCCAATTGGCCCCAGTCTCTTTTCTCTCAACTGCATTACGGAACTACCCATAAACAAATAAAGAGTGCTGAAACAGTGTGTGAAACCTGAGGGCCTTTTTGCTCATACTTTCCTGGGAAGAGCATTTTAGCTGCTTAATGAGCACAGAAACCTCTTGGTCATCTTGTAACGTTGGGGTTTCTAAATCACTATATCTGGGGTGGGGCAAGAGATGCTGCACGTGTTACATGCTCTCAGGGGTGTATATTCAGTTGGGCTACTGGTATACACTTTGAGTAGAAGGGGACAGATTTGAGACCCTCCATATGTGTGCCTGAGGGGGCCCTCTGCTGGCAGCAGCTGTACAGGGGCGCCCTGTTGGCAATCTATGAAACAGAAACAAGGTGTAGGAAATATGCTGCTTTTCCCCTGTAATGGCTAATTTTATGTGTCAAACTGACAGGGCTATAGTGTCCACTTGTTTGAACAAATAACTTAGTTGTTTCCACAAAAGTATTTTTAAATATACGATTAATAATTAAATCAATAGACTGAGTAAAATATTACTTTCCATAATGTGGGTGAGCCTCATTGAATCAGTTAATGTTTTTTGTTTTGTTTTTGTTTTTTTCTTCTTTTTAGTAATAATATACAGTCCCCAGAAGAGGGGAAAAACTTCCTCAGTTCCCCAATCTGAACATACTAGACTTTCCAAGCCCACATCTGCATGAGTCAATTGCTTAAAATAAATCTTTCTAGATAGATACAGAGACAAATAGAGATCTCTCTTTCCTCTCTCTTTCTCTCTCTCTCTCTCTGTCTCTCTCTCTCTCACCAATTCTAAATAGTTCCAGTTCTCAGTAGTTATAGTATTACCTATCCTTATAAGGAGAGAGCCACCAGGATATGTGTCCTGAGTAATCGTAACAAATAGAGAATGACAATTTTCTAGCATAATGCTTTTATGTTAAAAAGTACTGACAAATATAAAAAGTTAACAGAGAAGAAACACTAAAATATTGATTATCCACTCATTGTACAATTTATTTGAGTAGTATTCTGTGCTAGGTTCTAGTCTAGGCAATAGTCAAAATCTTTGCCTTTCTACAAGACATTTTTAGTGAAGAAAATAGACAAGAATAAGGATAAAAATACTATAAATGCAGAAAATAGTGTCATGAAGAATAAGAGAGAAAAGTGAAGGCAGATAGTGAAGAGCTCTCAGCGAAGGTAATATGTGAATCATATTTGAATCTCTCATAGTAAGCCGTGTTTACCTGAACAACAAATATCTTTAAGTATTCATCATGTTGGACCTGATTTTCTGGATGTTAGAAATAAAAAGATAGGTAATATCCGACTTTAGGAAATGCGCCAGAGTTGAAACTTACACACTTTCAGGAGAGAGAATAATTGACAAAACTTACTCCAGAGAGGAAAGCCTGAACTGTCAAATGGCTGGAGGAGAGGCAGAGTTTGGACTGGATAATCCTTTAAACCAGACGAGCAGTGACAGAAATATATAGTGTGCGTGTTGGGATTTAAAATTTAAAATAAGTTGTTTTTGGAGCATACTAAGTGACCTAATTTATTTTGCTTTCGGCAGTATTTCTTTGAAGATCTAATTTCGGCTCTCATATAACAAATGCTCTCTAGCTATTGATCCTTCCAACTTTCAAGCCTCAACATTTGTTCTTCTGTTGTTTCTTTAGGACTGGTAGCTATTAGGGCTGTCATTACACAGTTCTACTCTGATACCCATACGAAGCGCAGCACATAAAAGAAGGCATTGTTCACGGGGCTAGAGTTGATGCTGGTTGGCCCAAATTGCAATCTTCTCTACTTACCTCAGCCTACTTATTGAGTCTATATAAGGAGTTTTGTGTGTTTTTTGCTTTTATTCTTAAGACTGGAATTTGCTCTTTATGTTGAGTAAATAAAATAAAGTCAATAGTAAAAACCATAATGATAGGTAATAATATAACTATTGAGAATAATGTAAGTCTTAAGTATAAGCTTTGGGTGGAATTTAAAATTTGGGAGTGAATATGCTTGGTCCATAACATATAGTTCTTTGTCAGTCTGCTTTGGGAGACCTGCTTTGGGAGTGATGGAAGAGAGTTAATGTTTGTCAAGATTTTATACATTTCCTTGTGTATTCTCACACTGTTATAGAAATGCAGGAATCCAGGTCTATCACAGCCTGCCCACATAAAAATTCTGTGTTTTTTCCATTTGTCATATCATTTGTGTAAGAGACATCATTGGTCTCCTGTTTCCACTCAAGGTCTCCTCCAATCAAGATAGTTGGAGCTTTACAAAGAGCATATTTCATCACAGGACCCACTTTATGCCCAGCATTTAAACCATTCCTAGGGCTTTCCATTGCTCAGAAATAAAAAGGGAAAACTCCACAATACGATCCTTGAGGACATGCATTCTTTATTCCCAGTATCACTCCATACCTCATCTTACACCTGCCTGCATGCTTTCTGCATCAGCCTCACAGTGGTTTTTGCTTAACAATCCCTAACGTGAGAGGAAGTTTGTACATGTCAGATTGTTTGCTGAAAACACTCTTCCTTTGTCTTTTCATCTAATTAACATTCTTCAGACCTAGTCCACCTTTTCATACATCTGTTGACCTTTTGCATGTCTATTCTTGTCTCTTATTGATTTTTAATGCAGTGACTTATTGCTTTCTTTTGTTTATTGTTATTGAGTTATAGGAGTTCCTTATATATTCTGGATATTAGCCTTCTGTTAGATGTGTGATTTGCAAATATTTTCTCTTTCCATAGGTTGCCTTTTCATTTTTTTATTCTTTTCCGTGTGTGCAGAAGTTTGTTGTATTTTGATGTTGTCCTGCTTTACTATTTTTCCTTCTGTTGTTTGTTCCTGGGTGTCACAACCCAGGTATGTTTATGATCCTCTGTTTCTTCTACAAGTTTTACAGTTTCAGGTCTTATGATTACATCTTTCATCCATTTTGGATTGACTTTCGTGTATGGTGTGAGATGAGCTTTCAATGCCATTCTTTCGCATGTAGTTATCCAATTTTCCCAACATCATTTATTGACAAAATCCTTCTTTCCTCATGTATATTCTTGGAACCTCCTGTCAACCTTCAAATGACCATACATATGTGTATTTATTTCTGGGCTCTCTATTTTGTTTTACTGAATTACATGTCTGTTAATGCTGATACCATACTGCTTTGATGACTGTGGCTTTTTACTACATTAATGAAATCGGGAAATGTGGGGCTTCCAGCTTTGTTTTTCTTAATCAAAATTGGTTAGTTTTTTGGGGGTCTTCATAGTTCTGCAGGGATTTTAGAATTATTTTTCAACTTCTGCAGAAAAACTATTGAAATTTTGAGGGAACAGCACTGAATCTGTAGATCGCTTTTGGTAATATGGACATTTAACAATATTAAATCGCAATGCATGAACATAAGATGCCTTTCTACATCCTTGTATCTGCTTTATTTTACCAATATTCTGTGTTTCAGTATAAGGAATCCTTCTGAACTAGAAGAGTACAAGTGAAGTGGTGATATTAAGATACATTTACATTTTTTTCTCTCTTTCTTTTTTCTTTTTTTTTTTTTTTTTTGTGTGGGTACCGGGGGTCAAACTCAGGACCTCACGCTTGCCAGGCAGGTGCTTATGCCGCTGAGCTATCTCACCGGCCCCTTACTTTTCATGATGATGTGGTTTATTCTGGGAAATAGGCACATGCAATTAACACACATTAATCAATTTAAATCCCATTGCTCCTCCTCTTCCTTTCTTCCTGCCTCCCAGTTAACCCCTTCTAGGTCTCCAAATGTTTACCCCCTAGTTTCTGTCTTTCTCCTTCATTTTATTATTCATTTGGTTCCTTACACAAGAGAAATATGTGATATTTAACTCTCTGAGTCTGGCTAATTTCACTTAGCATGATCATTTCTAGTGCCGGCCATTTTCCTGCAAATGACATGATTTCATTTTTCTTTATGACTGAGTAATATTTCATTTTTGTATATATACCATGTTTTCTTCATTCATCTGTTTACAGGTGGGTGGACTATTTTGATGACTTAGCTATTTTTAAATTGTATGTATGTATAAATATGGGTAAGCAGGTATCACTATAGTATGCAGTCCTTAATTCTTTCCAATATTTTCCCAGGAGTAGTACAGCTGGATCAAATGGTATTTCTATGTTTAGTTGTTCGAGGAATCTCCTCACTGAGTTCCATAGTGATTGCACTTCAGCTAGATTTATGAAGTACTATTTCATCTAATGTAAATCAGCACAGACTGGATCATAGGACTCAACACTTCTTTTTGTACTACAAACCTATAACAATATATTCTTTGTTGTTTGTTATGGTGTACTCTGGTTTCAGAGTTGTTCAAATGTAAAATCAGCATCTATAATTGATGAAATATAGTACTTTACAGTTTCTAGAATAGAGACTGAGAGAAGGCAAGAACTAGGCTTGTAGTGGTAATGATGAAATGAAAACTGCTCTGCACAAGTTAGGCAGAGTCTGTAGGACAGGAATTTGTATAGGTAAAGATGGGAAGTTAATTTTGGATTTGACTGTGACGTACTTGTGAGATATTTGCAATTCAAAATGATCTACAGTGCAGATGAAAGTCTGAGTTCAAAGTGAAGACTTGGGAATCATCCATATTTGGATTCAATTTGCTTGAAATCATGTTAGTGGAAGAAATGGCACAGGAAGCAGCAAAACATTTATAAATAATCACATTAAGGCCAAACCAGATGAGAGACATAAAAAAAAAATAGGACTAAAACTACCTCAAATGAGTGAAGTGTCATAGGTGATGAGAGAACAAAAAAATTGTAGAAGAGAAAGAAATCATTAATATTTATTGAAGAACTGTCTGATAAAGCCTGGACTGTACACTGGTTTTGCAGCGGAGCTGTCTGTGCAGAGTGAAGAGGCAGAGGCTACATTTCAAAGGTCAAAGGATGAATGTGAGGTGAGTTCATAGACATTTGAGATGAAACCAATCGTTCAGTAAGTGGTGTTCAGAGAAAAAGAGAAAGTGGACAAATTTTCCAGGACACAAATGTTGAGAAGAAATAGTTCTAGTAAGAAGGATGGGGAAAGCTTTTGAACTAGAAAAAAAAAAAGAACCCATGAAGAAAAAGAAGCTTGAGAAAATAGAAGGAAGTATTCAGAGACTGGGTGGGTGGTTGACATAAAGCATTCCCAATAGTTTGAAATTGTTCCCCAAAGCAGAAGTAACGATTTTTTTTCCATATGATATTGTTATTGGGAAAAGTTTCTGATTATAATAAATGAAAAATATTTCTTAACTTAATAAGCAATCTTTCCTATGTTTTTACATATGGGGTAAAGTAAGCCAAACTGCAAAGAACAAAGACACAGCAAAGACAGACCATGCTCACAGAGGTGAATCAGACAGATATGCTTCATTACTCAAAAACCTCAGGTTTTTTGCCAAGCCCCAACTTAAAACAATAACCAGTATTATCCCTGAAATGGAAATGAAACAAAATGACAGAGTGGTTAAGAGGTCACTGAAAACGACTCACAACTTTTTAGCCTTTTCTTGCCACCTTTTACTCAACAGAGTTTCAGATACGATAATGCAATGAATAAAATTATTTTACCCCCAGAGAGAGCACTAATAAATGTTCAGCTGTCTACTGGAGTAACAATGGAGACTTTTTAAATTATAAAAAGGCAGCTTGATCTTTTGACTTTCTACTGTGAAATATGAGTAATGAGAGTTATTCACAAATTCTGAGAATGAAGTAATAGAATGAGTTTCTTAAGTATAGATAAAATATTCTAAGATTTAAATGTCTTAATCACCCATGAAAATTGTATTGGAAATGCATCCTCTTTAATTCTTTTTTTTTTTTTTTTTTGTGGGTACCGGGGGGTCGACCTCAGGACCTCGCGCGCCAACAGGCACCCGTGCCGCTGAGCGATATCACCGGCCCCTTTTTCGTATGTGGGATCCGGGAGTCGAACTCGGGCCCTCGCGCTTGCAAGGCAGGCACTTATGCCGCTGAGCCATCTCACCAGCCCTTAAATTCTTGAAGATAGATAACCACTCTGATATCCTCTGCTCTGTCGAAAAGTTTTTGTTTTATACCTTCTATAATGTAGTCATTAGAGTTCACATTGTCAGCAGAAATAATTTTTATATAAATTACACTGAACATTAAAAAATGTATTAAAAGTGATGGCCTTCCATTACCTTTTAATAATTTATTTTATGATTAAATTCTTAAATAAATATCTTACATATGGTAAAATAATATATTACATCACTATTATGTGGCACCAAAATAGTTTACAAACAATCATTAAATATTAAATTCAACAACTTCTATCTTTTTCTCTATATAGTCTAGAGAAAGCTTAAAACACCCATTTAATGTATATTCTTTGTATAAATTTTAAATTTTGTTTAAAGAATAATGTTTGAGGGGGCTGGATTGTAGCTCAGGGGTACAGTGCTTGTCTAATATATACAAGGCCCTGGGTGTGAGGTGTGATCCGCACTGAATGTGCACACACAAGAGAGAGAGAGAGAGAGAGAGAGAGAGAGAGAGAGAGAGAGAGAGACCATGGTTGAGAAGCTGTATTATTTAATCTATTGAAAGTGACAGCTGTATATTACATGAATGTGTAGTTATGGACTTTTGAACATTTATTACTTGCTTACTAGTCTATAATAGCTTTGAATAGTCTGCTTCCTCAGTATGTATTTAGTCATTTCAAAAAATGCATATTATTATTTTTTAGACTTTGTACCAAAGCATGATAAAAGAGGTGTTGTTTTCTCAGTACTGTTCTGGGGACATGCCAGGTATTCATAAGTGATTCTAAAGCATATTATTTACTAGTATGAGATTTGAAAATTTGTGTTTACTAAGTATGAATTGCTGCACCAGTATATATTCTATGTAAGTTTTTTCTGATATATTTATCTAGGAAAATCTAGTTCCTCCTTTTTTAACCTTACTTTTAACTTTGACCTTGCCCTAGACTGTCTTCTTAAAAAAATATAATCTTGACAGCCTTGATTACTTAATTGCCACCTCATTTCCTGTTTCCCCTTCAACTCTGATCTCAAAAAGATGTCTACACCTGTGCTGCTGGCATCCTATTTCCTGGTTCACAGTTTCTCCCTCCTAAATTCTAGACTTTCAAGCATTTCTTTGTATTGAACTAATTACCAGTATAATGTCAATTATCACCTATCCCTTTAATTTCTCATTTTGCTTTTATAAAACTAAATATTACTTTCTCACTATCTGCCGTTCTCTGTGTCTCATGTTTTGTTTACTGATCTTAATGGAGATTACATTATCTAATTTATACTGTAAAAATTGTCCACATGTATCTATTTTCCTTAATAACTTAGATTTGTGACTAAATAAAAAAAATGCAAATAAAACTAACATCATGGAATTTTAGAACTGTACATTTAGAGACCAACTGATGATATCTTTTTATTTAGTAGAAGTAGAAAGCTCAAGAAAAATCAAGTGACTTTAATCCTACTTTTGCTGAGAGATAATAGTCGCACTAATATCCAACTGTTCTGAGTACTTTATTACTGTGTGTGGTATGATTATTTACTATAGAAATTTACATAAGAATTTTTTCATTTATTGAATTTTATATAGCCTAAGATAAATATGATTATTGAAGACACCGTATGTGCACGCACGTGTGTGTGGAGTGATCTATTTCTTGATTGATGCCTACAAGTGACCATTTTGCATATACACAAGGATAGTTGTAAAAATTAGTATAGAATCCCAAACAAAATAAATTGCATTGGTATTAGCTATGCCACCAAACATAATTTCCACTAATTTGCTATTAATTTTAATATGAAATCATATACAATTAACTGAAAAAAAATTTTTCTTTTAGATCTTGACAAATTAATGTTGCTAAGCAAAAACATAAACATGATAGTTTAAATTGTGCTGCTTTCTCACACAAAACTATGTAAAACAGCATTTACCAAAGGCAATGAAAATTCATGATTGCTGTGCTCAAGTAAAAGTTTTGGAATTTAAGAAGCACTTAGTTGCTGCATTAGGCCATTTAGGATGTTTCAACGTCTCAATTGACTGTAATTCCAATCTGCTCAAGTGCCCTGTTAATGACCTTCCATCTCCCAGTAAGCAGAGGAATTCAATGTTTATACTTAAAAAAATCTCTACCACAAACAGATTGAAGGACAGGTTCTTTTCATTCTATCTTTACAATGGCAAGAGAGAGTAAATTGTTACCACTACATCAATTGAGAGAAGCTAACCTTTAGTGGCTCTTAATGAAAGCCCTCATTGACAAAACAAAATCAACAGATCCAGGTATAAGGAAGCCACTTAAGTGTTTTCTATTTCTTATTGTCTAACAGTGAGTAATTATATTCTTAAAGTCTAAACAATCAATGAAATTTACCCACACTTAAACTTTAACTTTGCTGCTATGTTGTAAACAGATAGGTCTCTATGCCTCTTGTAGAGGTGTCACTCCAACATGTAAATATATTCAGATTTCTTTAAGAGGGGAAAAGTCCTAGTGTCTGGGGATGTTGCAATAAAGAATTTCCATGTCCAACCCCAATGTCCAGAATAATCACGAAACTCCAAATATGCCAAAATTTATTTGAATTGTTGCAAAACTAAGAAAGCAGCAAAACGTTTTTCTTAAAGAGGTAAATACTAACTACTGAGATTAAATGTAGAAAAGCCATTGTGTTTCAGAAACAAGCTGAGTTATTGTGTTCAATATACTATAAGCCTTCAAAAATAAGCTCTAGATATTTGAGGTCTTTATAAGCCTAAAAGCACATTTTTATATCTCCTAATACATTTATTCTCATGATTTGTCCCCAGCAGTGTTCTTCTAACCTAGAGGAAAACTAGTCCATTATATTTTATATAAAGTGATTTTGTTTTCCATAAGGTAGAGGCCTTGAAAGAAAATATCAGTGATAGGGTCGGTGAGATGGCTCAGCGGTGTAAGCGCCTGCCTGGCAAGCGCAAGGGCCCAAATTCGACTCCCGGTACCCACATACGAAAAAAGGGCCGGTGATATTGCTCAGTGGCACGGGCGTCTGCTGGCCCGCGAGGTCCTGAGGTCGATCCCGGTACCCACAAAAAAAAAAGAAAGAAAGAAAATATCAGTGATAATGACACAAAGTCCTGCACCATTTCAGGAAACATATATATTTTTTCAGTTACAATATTTTCCATGGATTTGAGCAATAATATAATTTCTTTATCATGTAAGTAAATATTTCTTTCAGTGGAACTCAGATTTTGACAGCTTTTCCCCTACACCTTAAAATAAAGAACGAAATAAATTAATTAAAAGGCATAAAGATTCCTACATTGTTTAATCCCTCAGATCAGATGAGGGAAAGTAACTCATATGTGTCTTTTCACTGCCTAAGCTGTATGTTTTCTTCTACAGCATTCATAAAAGTAAGCTTTTAAAATGCAAGACAATGAAAAAAGTCACAATATAGTTTTGCAACAAATTAATGTTAACTATGTGGACAAAATAAAATTGTTTTGGGGGGGGCCGTATCTCAAATAGCTGCCAAATTTTCAACTGATCAGGGAAGAAGAAAGTGATCTATGTGCTTGGAGTGGAAGAGAAGAATTGGTTAAGACAGGACACTCTAGAAAAAAAGAAAAAGGGACCTAGTAGTTTACAATGGAAGAAAGCAAGCAGATTTGGACCAGACTGAAAAATATTTTGTATGTGGTATCTATGCATTAGATTTTACCTTTTAAGTCATAGAAAGCTGATGATGGTTTTTCAAGCTGGAGAGTAAATTTTTGGCTTTGAATCTTCTGTGTCTCAAATTCCAGCGGCAGTAATAAGATTCATGAAGAGAGTGTTACTGTGGTTTAAAGGATTTAGTAAATATGCTAGAGGAAGTAGGGTAGTATGATGGTCAATGGAAGTAGAAGCAATTAAGGAAAGCAAGGGGAAGATATTCTAGTAGAAAAAAAATGGCTTCTGCAAAAGCTGATGAAAATAGACACAAATACATTTAAACAGTAAAAGCAAACATGGACCTGTGTATTGCAATGTTACTCTAAAGCATAGCATTAAGAGCACAAGATTTACAGTCATGTACTTGAGTTCAAATTTCAGCCCTCACACATGCTGCAGATAAATAATCTTCAGCAACTAGATTGTTTTGGTTGTAGGCAAAGAAATATATTTTGGTTGACTTATGCAAAAGAAATAGGAGGAAGAGAAAAGTGGAGGGAAAGGACAGGATTTATCTACTACATGTTGAAACTAAGAGATTCAGAGGGAAGCTGGCAGGTACTGGATTTGTGGCAGGAACTAAACATTCTCTTTGTTTTGTGCCACCACCAGTCTCTCTATTATTATTCTCAAAATTAATATCCCAAATATGACCAACACTATAAGCAAGTGTTATTATGAGAAGTATTGAATATGATTCCGGTTAAGAGGACTGAGATCAGATTATAGGAGAATTCGAATGTTAAACTAAGGATTTTGAACTTTATTTTTTAGGTAATGAGCAACTTTACTTTTGTTTTGATTTGTTGTGTGTGTGTTTGTGTGTGGTATTTGGTATTGAACCCAGGGCCTTTGCACAAGGCAATATTCCCAGCACTTTTTTCCTTTCCTTTCCTTTCCTTTCCTTTCCTTTCCTTTCCTTTCCTTTCCTTTCCTTTCCTTTCCTTTCCTTTCCTTTCCTTCCCTTCCCTTCCCTTCCCTTCCCTTCCCTTCCCTTCCCTTCTCTTCTCTTTTCTTCTTTTTCCTTTTTTTTTTTTTTTTATTTTGAGACGTGGTCTTTATTAGCTGCTAAGTTGCCCAAACTGGCTCAAATTTGTAATGTTCTTGTCTCGACCTCCCGTGGTGCTGGGATTACAGACATGCACCATCATGCCCAGCTTAATTTATTTGTTTTTTAATCAAAATACAATATACACCCAATACAGCACAAATCATCAGCATACAAGTTTGCACATATTAAATGTATCCCTACTGTATAAACAGCACACACAACAAAGCTCAAAATGTTTCTTCTACATAGACAGTTTTAAGCATAGAAATTCATTTAAAAATTAATAATAAATAAAAATAATTCTGTAAGTGGAATGCAAAATAGTGTAAAAACAATTTCATGGAAATTGATATTGGGTGATATTATATGAAGTACCAGGCAGAGGAAACATAAAATGGCTGTGACTACTGATATCCATAACTGAGGATGCCATGGACATTACTAGAAATTCAGGATAACACATAATTTGGGAAGAGAAGTGGATATATTGGTTTTTAAATACCATTTTGTTATTACAAAATCAAACATTTGGGCTGGGGATATAGCTCAGCGGCACAAGCACCTGCCTGGCAAACTTAAGGTCCTGAGTTCAATTCCTGGTACCAAAAAAAAACAAACAAAAAATCACTTATTATAGGAATATGTGCAAAACTTAATAAACACAAAGAAGAAAAAAATATCAAAACTAATCAACTCTTATCTACTTTAACATGAAGGTGTATCATTCATTTCATTCTCTCTCTTTCTCTCTCTCTCTCTGTCTTGATCTCTCTATCCAGGGAAACCTTTCTACAAAGTGTGATAATCTATGTGTTGATTCTTCACCATATTTTTCACTTAATATAAACTTAACACGGACTTACCTTGACCATAAATGTATGAAGAATATCGTTTAACATTACATTTATTCTGTAATTACATTTGTTTTGCTGTATATTTTATTGTGTGTATATACTATTATTTTAAACAACCCACTTCTTTCCCTTGTTTTTGCACCATTTATTATCTCCAATTTTTATTTATATAAATAATGCTACCATATATACATCACATATATATTGCATACATTTTATCCTAAAACATATGCTGATAAATTGAATTACTAGGTTCTAATTACTACATTGTTTTAAAATTTGTGATATATATATATATATTTTTCATTTCAGGAAATTATATTAGTCTTCTGTCAACAGTATATTGAGAGTGGCCAATTCCTTGTACTCCTGACAATAATCTTCGCTATAACTTTCTTTCTAAAATAATCTTTTTGACAACTTGATAGGTATAAATGGTATACCTTTTTGTTTTGATTCACAATTCTTTGATAACTAGTGATTTTGACCATTTCATGCTTCTTAGTCCTGTTTCTTTTATTTTGTACATTTCCTGTTTGTGTCTTAACATCTTTTATTGGGGCATATATTAATTTTGGTGTTAGACACATAGACTTGGAAGTAAAAGCAAAATGATGAAGAGGAAGTAACTAATAAGTACATGAAAATATTCCACTGGAATTTTGAGAAAGGTCAGAGAGGGAAGTGTGTATTTAGTGTTAGCACAGAGCAATAAGATTTAAAACCAAGAGAGTGAAGACTTTATTAAGAACTTCAAAATAGGGCAAAGGCCAAAGTTCTCGTTCTTGGAAAGCAACCACAGTCTTGAGTACACAAAGTGCCAGAAGGATTCAAAGAGGTATATGAGTAACAAGGACAGCGATGTGTATAGGAACACCTGGAAAATCTTTTCTAAGGAACAATATCAAATGTACTGGACTGGAATAATGAGAAACAAGAGCATTTATCGATGTAGTAGTGAGAAGATTATAATGATCTCTGCGATTAGGAAAGGCAACAGTTGATCCTACTACTGAATGTTTGCTTACATGTAAATTTATTTCTTGCTTCATTAAGTGTGGTGTTGTCTGCTGTGGCACTGTGCAGTTGTCACAACTAGGCAATGAAGACTATGACAAAAAAGACACCTGCAGATTTCTGCAGAGTAGGAGACACAAACTCACTTCCAGCCAGGGAAGTGGTTCCAAGTTGTTCAGAGACCTTGGGCCAGAGTCCCTGGAGGTCATCCAGAAACTCATTGCATTTCTCAGAAGACTTTGTCTCACTCTTGACTCTCTCAGTTGACTGGCTGTGGCCCCTGCCTGAACATCAGGTGAAAGAAACTAGTAACAGATCTGGTGTTCCCTCATTATCAAGCATAAGGTCAGGAAAGTTTAATTTTTAAGTCCTACCACCACAGGAACAGGCTTAGGACCTACAGTTCCTCAGAATTTTTATATTCCATTCTAGAATAATTCTTGATGTTTATTAAACCATTTTTCAAAACAATAATAATGATATTCCCCTCATTGTTTCTGTATTTCTATCTCCTCCCTCTTTTATTTTTCATAGCCTTTAACATATCTTAGTACCTATACTAAAAGAGTTACTAGGTACTTTACATTAATATAAACACAAAAACTCCAGTTTTCTGACAATTTCCAAAAACATCTTAAATTTTTAAAATTCTGCCATTGGTAATTACCCTGGACCCCAAATGTGTACACTTTTTCTAGCGATAACCCTCATACTGCTGGTCCACTAACCTGCAAGGAAGAGAAAGGCCTCTCCATTCATTGTTACTCTCCTGGGCCTTGCATGTCTAGAAGCATTCATTTCACACTTATTGTTCTCCCATCATTTGAGCATTTCCTTTTTCCGTATTTCTCACTCTGCTTCATTTCTAAAATGTAAACTTTGCAATAAATACTGGAAAAAAAGAGTATACTGAGATCGGCAGGAAGATGGCAGATTAGTAAGAAGTAGGCAGCAAACCTCTCTAAAAGTTACCATTTGGACACTGGAATATAGTGGCTGGGGGAGGACAAGAAAGAAGGAAGTGGCTCCCCTGGACCCAGGAAAGTTCAGAATGGCAGTTTGGGGCTCACGGAGAGAGTGAAGAGAAATCCCAACAAAGAAGGAGGAGGTGACTGCGGATGCCTTCTCCATGTCAGGAATAGTGGCGTGACAGAAGTTCAAATCTGCAGACACATGGTGACTGCCGGTGCCCTCGGGGGCCTCTGCTGAGGAACACCAGACAGTGGCAGCTCAGGGGAGCAGTGAAGGACTGTGCTGGCTGTGGTGAGTGCCTCTGAGGCTCAGCCATCCCGTTCGAGAGAGCAATTGGCCAGGTGCCATCATGGGGGGGCAGCGAAACAGCACAATGCCCAAACACAGTGCGGCGCCCCGGCTCGCAGGCCCATAGAAAGTGTGCTGAAGGCAGCAGGCGAATGAGACTGTTCTCCACCAGAGTGCAGGCTACTGCTCACTGCGCCGCCAAAGGTCTGCTGCTGGCTTGCTATGACAGATCTGCATGGAACAAGACTCTGTCACCATATGGGGCCTGCCTACAACAGAGTCAAAACCCGGAAGTGATTTTTTTTTCTTTTCTCTCATTTGTTTTTTGTTCTGGTGAAGGTGTTTTTTGTTTTTGTTTTATTTTTTTGTCTTCATTTTTGTTTCGTTTATCTGTTTATTCTTTCCTTCATTGTTCCATCTGGTTTTTATATGAGTGTAAACAGAGCTTCTAACCTCTTTGTGACTGTGGTTCTGATCTGTTCTTCCTTTTCTCCCTTCCTTCTCTTTTTCCCCCCAGTCTTCTGCACCAGTTTCCCAATGTTAGTGGGATCCCTCTTTATCCTCCAGCCTTACATCTAATTCCTTCCTCTTCTTCCAATTCTTTATTTCCTCCTTAACCCATTTTAAATTTAAACCCCGAGGGCAAAATTGACATATTAAGGACTTGTATACTGCATATAATTTTTCTGATTTGTTTTAGATTTTGTTATACAACCATAAATCTACTTTATACGGTCAAAAGTGGCAAATAACTGGTTAGCTCAGTGTGTCATTTTCTAGGCTGTATTTGATGCTTTTGGTACCATTATAGCAAAAAGTGACATAATTGTTCTAAACAGCTGTTCTTCCTGGTATTCCATGACTGAGATTGAATAAGGGTCACAGAAATTACTGTGGCACAGTACCAAAGAACAAAGGACTGGGCCAAACAAGCAGCAACTTCTTACCTCCAACAAATTGAAGAGGTAGGATCTTGCAGCAGGCTCAAAAACCAAAAATAAGCTACACCTGGAAGATACCACAGAGAAGTAGTAATCTCCTAAGGATTTTAAATACTAGCAATAAAGCAACCAACCATAGGCAATTTACAAACATCACCCCAGGAATTAAACTAAAGAAAGAAAAGAAAATGAGATGATACTTAAACAAGATGTGACCCCACACACCCAGTTCACCAAAGGGAAACACAGGGGGCAATGAGGTGGGACAATCCGAAAGCCACCCACCTGGCATCTCTGAAGTGGTAACAACAAAACATCTGAATGAGGCTCTGGAAAAAATTAAATCACAAATAATTTCACAGATAATTGCAGAGATAATGTCCACAAAGAAGACCATGCTTAAGGATGCTAGGGCAGATACAGACAAAAAAATAGATGAGCTTAAGAAAATTATGGAAGCCATGAATGCTTGGCATAGGAAAGAAATGGAATCCATAAGGCAGATTCAAGCAGATATGCAGGAGAACAAAAATTCCATTGAAAGTATTTGTAACAGATTAAACCAATGTGAGGACAGGATCTCAGATATAGAAGACAGGCTTGTGATTAGTGATCATGAAAAGAAAGAATTCTTAAAAATAGCAAGGGACAATGAAAAATCAATCCAGCAGCTGCTGGACGGGGCAAAGAAGAATAACTTAAGTTAATTGGAGTCAATGAAAAAGCAGGAGATAGCATAAACGACAAGGGGACACTGTTCACAGACATTATCATAGAGAATTTCTCTGGTAGAGAAAAAGAATTTCATGTTCAAATAAATGAGGCTTATAGAACTCCAACTAGCCACGATTAAAAAAAATCTTCAGCCAGACATATATCATAGTCAAGATTCCAGAAATTCAACATATGAGCAGAATCTTAAAAGCCGTTAGGGAAAAGAGACAAATCACCTATAAAGGAAAGTCCATCAGAATCACAGCTGACTTTTCAGCACAAACCCTCAAGTCAAGAAAAGCTTGGAATGATGTATTTCAAGCTCTAAAAGAAAATAACTTTCAACCCAGATTGATGTACCCTGCAAAACTATCTTTCAAAATTGATGGAGAAATAAAATGCTTCCATGACAAAGAACATCTGAGAAAATTTATGACCACCAAACCAGCACTCCAAAATGTTCTGAAGGACATTCTAGAAAGAGATAACAAGGACTACAACTACAGGAACCCCAACAGAAGGAATCCACCAGGCAGCACAAAGAATTAAACAGAGGGAGGGAAAAACAAAAAAAGAGGGGGAGCCAACAACAGGAAAATAACATGACAAGTATAAGTCAATACATATCAGTTTTAACCATCAATGTTAATGGTCTCAATTCACCAATCAAAAGGCACAGACTGGCAAAATGGATCAAGAAGCAAGATCCAACAATATGCTGCATACAAGAAACACATTTAATTCAGAAAGAAATTCATAGACTGAAAGTCAAAGGATGGAAAACAATATTCCATGTGACAGGAACTCAGAAAAAAGCAGGGGTAGCTATTCTTTTTGCAGACAAAGTGAATTTCAAGCCAATAATGGTTCAGAGAGATAAAAAAGGTCACTACATCCTTGTAAAGGGGACAGTCCAAGAGGAAGAGATAAAAATCATAAATATATATGCAACAAATACCAGTGCACCCAACTATATAAAACAAACATTGAAGGACATGAAAAATCAAATAAGCACTAATACAATTGTATTGGGGGATCTCAGTACACCACTGTCACAAAAGAACAGATCAACTAGACAAAAAATCAACAATGAAATATTAGAACTGAACCAAACTTTTGAACAAATGGATTTAGTAAATGTCTACAGAGTGTTCCACCCCACAACATCAGAATACACATTCTTCTCAGCTGCACATGGGACATTCTCCAAAAGAGACCACATACTAGCTCATAAAACCTGTTTAAGTAAATGCAAAGGGATTGAAATTATCCCATGCATATTATCAGACCATAGTGCAATGAAACTGGAAATCAATGGCAAAAGAAACCATAAGAACTTCCTAAACACATGGAAATTAAACAGCGCCCTCCTAAACAACCAATGGATCACAGACGAAATTAAAAAAGAAATTAGACAGTTTCTACAACTGAATGATAACGACAGTACAACATACTGGAACTTATGGGATACAATGAAAGCAGTCCTAAGAGGGGAATTTATAGCATTAAATACCTATATCAGGAAAATAGAACAAGCACAAATAAACAACTTGATGGTGAACCTCAAACTTCTAGAAAAAGAAGAGCAGGCTAAGCCAAAAGCTCACACATGGAGGAAATTATAAAGATCAGAGCAGAAATTAATGTATTGGAGACTAAAAAAGCAATACAAAGAATCAATGAATCAAAGAGTTGGTTCTTTGAAAGAATTAAAAAAAATCGAAAAAACCCTTATCCAGCCTTATTAAAAAAAGAAAAGAAAAGACTCAAATCCAAAAAGGAAAAGAAAAGACTCAAATCCATGCAGTTAATAATGAAAAGGGTGATGATGGACCCTGGAGAAATCCAGAAGATCATCTATACATATTTTGAAAATTTGTATTCTAATAAGACAGAAAATGCAGAAGAAATGGACAGATTCCTAGATACATATGAATTACCAAAGTTGAATAAAGAAGATATAAAAATCCTAAATAAACCAATATCAACCAATGAAATCGAAGATGTAATTAAAAACCTCCCAACAAAGAAAAGCCCAGGCCCTGATGGATTCACTGCTGAATTCTACAAGAAATTTAGAGAAGACCTAACACCACTACTTCTCAAACTCTTTAATGAAATTGAAAGGGAAGCAATACTCCTAAATTCATTCCTGGAAGCAAGCATTACCCTGATACCAAAACCAGAGAAGGACCCAACTAAGAAAGAGAACTACAGGCCAATCTCCCTAATGAACATTGATGCAAAAATCCTCAAAAAGATACTAGTAAATAGAATCCAGCAAATAATCAAGAAGATTATACACCATGACCAAGTTGGATTCATCCCAGGGATGCAGGGATGGTTCAATATACATAAATCAATAAATGTAATACACCATATTAACAGAACCAAAGACAAAAATCACATGATCATCTCAATAGATGCAGAAAAAGCTTTTGACAAAGTCCAGCACCTATTCATGACAAAAACCCTACAGAAAATTGGAATAGACGGTCTTTATCTCAATCTGAAAAAAGCTATCTATGACAAACCAACAGCCAATATCATACTGAATGGAAAAAAACTGAAAGCTTTCTCTCTAAAATTAGGAACAAGACAAGGATGTCCACCATCCCCACTTTTATTCAATATAGTTCTAGAAACTTTAGCCAGAACAATTAGACAAGAACAAGAAATAAAAGGAATAATGATTGGAAAGGAAGAAGTTAAATTATCATTATTTGCAGATGACATGATTCTCTACATAGAAGACCCCAAAAACTCCACTAAAAAATTGCTCAATTTAATAAGCAAATTCAGTAGTGTAGCTGGATATGAAGTCAACACTCAAAAATCAATAGCCTTCCTGTACACAAATAACAAACTTACTGAAAGAGAAATTAGGGAAACAACACCTTTCATAATAATATCCAAAAAAATGAAATACCTAGGAATCAATCTCACAAAGGATGTAAAAGAACTCTACACTGAAAACTACAGTACTCCGAAAAAGGAGATTGAAGAGGATATCAGAAAGTGGAAGATATCCCTTGATCCTGGATAGGAAGAACCAATATAGTGAAAACAGCCATACTTCCAAAATTGTTATACAGATTTAATGCAATTCCAATCAAAATTCCAACAGCATATCTCACAGAATTAGAGAAAACAATCCTAAAATTCATCTGGAACCAGAAGAGACCTAGAATAGCAAAGGCAGTTCTGGGCAACAAAGGCAAGGCAGGGGGCATCACAATCCCTAACTTGAAATTATACTATAAAGCTACTGTGATAAAAACAGTGTGGTATTGGCAAAAAAAACAGACCTGAAAATAAATGGAACAGATTAGAAGATGCTGAAACAACTCCAGACATACTAAGTCACCTTATCTTTGACAAAGGTGCCAAACACATTCAGTGGAAGAAAGATAGCCTCTTTAATAAATGGTGCTGGAAAAACTGGCTCTACACATGACGAAGATTAAAACTAGACCCATATCTTTCACCATGCACTAAACTAAATTCAAAATGGATCAAAGATCTAAATATTAAAACAGAAACATTAAATCTGCTGGAAGGTAGGATAGGTAAAACTCTTGAAGACACTGGTGTAGGCAAAGACTTTATGAATAAAACCCCAATTGCACAGGAACTATCACAAAGAATCAACAACTGGAATCTCATCTTATTAAAAAGCTTTTGCACAGCAAGAGAAACCACCAACAGAGTGAAGAGACAACCCACAACTTGGGAATAATGTTTGCCAGCTGTTCTTCAGACAAAGGATTACTATCGAGAACATACAAAGAACTCAAAAAAATCAGACCTCCCAAATTTAAAGACCCAATCTAAAAATGGGCATCTGAGATGAATACACATTTCTCAGATGAAGAAATACAAATGGCAAATAAATATACAAAAAAATGTGCAACATCACTAGTCATTCAAGAGATTCAAATTAAAACAACACTGAGATTCCATCTCACCCCAGAAAGAATGGCTATTATCAAGAAATGAACTAATAACAAATGCTGGAGGGGCTGTGGGGAAAAAGGAACACTTCTCCACTGTTGGTGGGAGTGTAGACGGGTAGAGCCACTGTGGAAGTCAGTGTGGAGATTCCTCAGAAAACTAGGGTTGGAGGTCCCATTTGACCCAGCTATTCCCCTTCTGGGTATCTTCCCAGAAGAATTAAAAACATCGTACCACAGCGATATATGTGCACCTATGCTTATAGCAGCACAATTTGTAATAGCCAAATCTTGGAAATAACTCAAATGCCCATCAACCGAGGAATGGATAAAAAAGATGTGGCATTTTTATACAATGCAGTACTATTCAGCCATAAAGAAAGATAAACTGGAGATTTTTATAGGTAAATGGATGCAACTTGAGAAAATACTCGTAAGTGAAATAAACCGGATGCACATGTGTAAACATCGTATTGTTTCCCTAGTGTGAGAAACTGAAAGAGTAAATAAGACCCAAAATGTACAATAGATATGGTAAAACAGGAAGAAACTGGTCAAAAGGAAAGAGAAACTGGGATGGGGGAAGGAGGAAAAGAAAGAAGGGAAGAGAAAAAAAAATATATAAGATAGTTAAGATAGAAACACTACTAATTTTGCTTAGTTCATTGAGAAGAAAGGTTTGGGCTAGTATTGTTTGGACAATTGAATGCTGATATCTTGACCCTGAGTAACTAATTTAAAGATAACAAAATGTATTAACCATCGTTACCCTCCTATTATGTTGTTTTGAAATTTTGTTCTAGTTTTTTTCTCTTTAAAATAAAAAAAAAAAAAAAGAGTATACCCAAACCGAATTCAAATCCATCTTCGCTACTTAATAGCTTTATGTTCCTGGAAAAGTTACCTGAACTATATTAGCTTCAACTCTTTTTTCTGTAAAGCAGACATGCACACACACACACACACACACACACCCCTACCTACTTCATATTTGGAGGAAATATGTAAATTTTCCAAAATCCATTAGGTCCCTACCTCACGTGGATGCAGGAATGATCTTCTGTAGATGCAAATCCAGATGGTAAAATGCTGTAATTTTGACATGATGCCTTGACTTTTGGCTCATTTCCTACCTATATGAGGTAAATAGAATGACTGGAGTAGGGCGGGACAGAGCAGGCTGCTTGCATGCACAGTGGTTTGGACTCAGATCTGTTGTTCAGAATGAATGTCACTTTAAATTTGAAACCAAGGAAAGAGTTCAAAGTTGAGGGTAACTCTGAAGTTGTGCTCACAAAGAAGCAGGTAGAAGAGTCTCCTTCAACATGTGAGATGGACTGAAGCGTCACCCAAGCAAACGCAGCAAAGGAAGAAAAGTAACAGAAAGTCTTGGTACTGTGAGCTGCACTCGGTGGTCTTGGAGACCACATCAAGTGATTCTATCTTGTGCTGCGTGAAATCAGCTCAAGAAAAGGGTTGAATATAAGCTCACAGTTCATAACCACCATGTGCGTCCCATAAATAAATGTTCTTTTATAAAGGGGAAATTTAATATCTCCTTTTATGTATGTTATTACATTTTATAAAGTGGAAAAACGAGGTCTATTTTGTTTTTAATTTGATCATTTTTGATGTAGGATCTTAAAACAATTTTTTTTCTTTATTCACCAAAACACCTTGTTTCCTTTACATCTTACAGTTTCTATAATGGCATATATGGTAAATTTAAATGGAATTCATTAATTGCTGAGAAATGTTAACCATAAAAAAAGAAAAAATACTATAAAGGAGGTGTGTCTGGGTCTAATTATACATAAAAGAAGGGTACATTGATATGAGTAGAGGAGAGAATAAAATCATCATCAGTAGAGAAAAGAGAAAGTGAAGGAAGGAAGGGGATGAAAGAAAAGAGCAAAAAGTAAAGAAAAAAGAAGTAACTGAACAGACATACAAGCAGAAATGTGTACATGATTTGAGTACTAGTGGTTAGAGAAACCCTTACATACAGCGGGATTTGGGTCTTTTCATTGTTCATCTATGTGTTTTTTATCCTTAGTTTGAACTGGAGAAAGAGGAAAAGTTTTAAAGTTCCAGATTTCTCCAACAAAGACATTGTCCACCTTTTAGGAATGACTCCTGCACCTAGTATACATTTATAAGAAAAACCTTAAAATTTTTCAGGGTAAAAATAAGTTTTCCACTAAATTGTATACTAATACTAATAAGACTTTAGAGTTAAACATATAACATTCAGTGCAGAATTATTTAAATTTACATTATTTAAATTTAAGTTTAAATTATTTAAATTTAGAGTAATTTATTTAAGCCTCTGGTTGAGTTTGAAAATAGCTGGCACAATAAGAGCAAGCTCCAGAGGTCTTATTTCTTAAATCATTTTGTATTGCTAAATAATACAGAATATTTAGGCTTCTTTATAATTTTACAAAAATTGTTAGTGACAACAATTTCTATCCATGTGGGAAGATTTTGTGAAAGTAATTAACATTCCAACTGTATCATCTTGAGTAATTTTAAAAAGTGTCTTATTCATTTTTATGGGTATGTTGCTTACATTGGGAGGCAACAGTTACATCATAAAAATAATATTACATAAACATATAAAATGAATGCCCATTCAAACATCTTTCCCATTTAAAAGTCATTTTTATCTGCACCTTGCATCAGGTTTAAACCAGTTTCTACATGGTTGTCTTATTATGCAAAAGTTTTATAAAATACTTTTACAGTGGTAAAAATTAATAGTAAAGTAAGTTTAAAAGTCTTTCAATAGACAGATTGCATGATGCTGATAGAGGAGAGTTTGGGTGATTGATTGACTAATGACATCCTATAGGATGTCTTCTTTTACAAAGGAGAAAATTTCAGAATGAGCCAGTTAGGATGGGAAAACAGCAAATCGAAAAGGACGATGACTTAGTGAGTGCTGCATGACAGAATTATTTAAGAATCAAAAACTAGCTCTTGAAACACATTAGTAAGTATGTGTGTAGAAATTCATGCTCATTGGGGCTGGTGAGATGTCTCAGAGGCTTAAGCGCCTGCCCGGCAAGCGCGAGGGCCCGAGTTCGACTCCCGGAACCCACATAAGAAAAAGGGGCCGGTGATATCGCTCAGCGGCACGGGTGTCTGCTGGCGCGTGAGGTCCTGAGGTCAACCCCCCAGTACCCACAAAAAAAAAAAAAAAAGAAATTCATGTTCATTGGGATCACTAGGAAAGTCTGAATTTTTAAAAAAAATTTATTAAAAGTTTCCACATGCTGTTTTACAGATTGATTGAAAAACTAAGCCCCAATCCCCTCAATAAGGTAAATTTTTAAGCCTAAAAATTAATATATAATTGCAATTATACACTTCATTGTTTTGTGGCCAAATAAAGCCTACTTGCATATGTTTTGGTTTCATTTTTCAAAGACAATGCCAACCAATTATTTTTTCATTAGAATAAAAAGCTATTCCTTGTCTTTTTTTTTTTTTTTTTTTTGTACCCGGAATCGAACTCAGGACCTTCTGCTTGCCAGGCAGGTGCTTATACCACTGAGCTATATCCCCGGCCCATCCTTGTCTTTTAAGTAGAGTCATTTTTTTGTCCTTCTTTTCTGGTACTAATTATTTCAAATTATAAGACAGTCTTGCATATCAATTTACATAATAATTTTTCTAATTTCAGCTATAGTATCTTATCCATAAAAATAGAATCAGTAGTTAATGTATTTTAGAATAGAGACTAGTATAAAGAAAACCAGAGTGGTGGATTTCAAGTCCCATATCCATTCTTAACTACTATTCAACATTAAGCAAAGTAGTTAGTTTCTATCTCAGTTTTCTCATCTGTTAATTGGTCTAATCATAATATCAAATCAAAGGCTTATTTTAAGTAGGTAAATATCTAGTACATATTTGTTTATAACAAATTCTGAAATATTATAAATGTCGTATGAATAAAGTTGAAAAATGAGTTTCAAAGTTCTATATGAACATACCTAGTATGTCTTGAATTATTTATTTCTGTCCCTTGCTTAGGTCAGAGCCTTCTCTGTTTTTCTTGTCTTCTTCTTCATGTATTTCTAAATAACTTCTATCACTACTAAGTGAGCATGACTCAAAATTAATTTGAGTAATTTATAGTAAGTGTTAAAGTTCTACTCTGCCAGTTTCCTCTGGAAACCTTCTGGCCTTCCTCTGTTTTTGAAATGGCTCAAAATAAAAGGTCTTGGGCTGGTGAGATGGCTTAGCGGCATAAGTGCCTGCCTGGCAAGCGCAAGGGCCTGAGTTCAACTCCTGGAACCCACATACGAAAAAAGGGCCGGTGATATGGCTCAGCAGCATGGGCACCTGCTGGTATGCAAGGTCCTGAGGTTGACACCCAGTACCCACAATAAATAAATAAATAAATAAATAAATAAATAAATAAATAAATAAATAAATAAAAATAAAAGGTCTTATCTTATTCATTGTACAGATTTTCCATTTAGAATAATTATGTAACATCTTTCCTCCTTGAGCCTATAAAAAGTGTTCTCTAAAAAGAGTTATCCATTAGAGTTGAGGTAGCCAGATTTAAATAAATATAAATAAAGGCCTGGAATTCCACCGAGGCCTTCACTGAATTAAATTTGAATGTGCTATAAACAAGGACCTTTTAAGTATAAGTATGGTACATGCAATGTACTTAGGGCACAAAAAGTTTGTTGTTTATCTGAGAATCTGATTTACATGGACATTTATATTTAATCTAGCAATCATAAGTAGATCTGGAGAAAAATCTGTTAAAGTCTTTTTAAATTAGTCAAATTATATAAACACATATATTTCTAATAAAATTATATTAAACAAATATAATTTTGTTAAGTTTCATTTTTTGCATGGGTACCATTAGAATATTGTTTTTATCAAGATGCAAGTATAATTCATTTTCTTTTGTTTATTTATTCAAGAGCATACAATTTGATAAAATTATTGTATGTATATATTATACAGAGATTATAGCATCTACTAATTGTGATTTTTTTTTAATAATGAAAGCTTAACCAAAAATACTATGCCATGTAAAAATGAAACTTGAGGTTAGAATTTTGTTTTTTCTGTGTTAAAGCAGTTTTGTGAAAATGAAAAAAGATATTACATGAACAGCACTTTGTCTCAGAAGTGAATTTTGATGAAGCAGGTATATAATATCATTAATTACCTCAATAGTGTTACAATACAGACTTTCCAAGTTAACTTCCCTGATTTAAGTAACACCATTTAAAAGGCTACTTGACTATCAACTAGCTCTTACCAAACAATGTTTTGATTAGTGAAATTGGAGAAATAATTTGCAGGATTTTCACAGATGCTTATTCACATTCCAAGTGAGTATCAGTACTTCATGTTTTCATCTGGTCTCTGACAAGAAATTTCATAGAAATAGCAAGAAGCTTGACATTTTTTTTTCTCTCTGGTTATCCCTTAATGGAAAAGTCATCTACATCTTATTCTTCTAGAAAGAATCAGAGTAATGTAAGCCCCTTAAATATTATTATGGGATAACACCACGTTCTCTTCAGCTCTAACATAGCTGTCCCTGCCCGTTATCATGCTTCTGCCTTCTCCACCCCATCTGAAGTTCAGTTGCTCAGAAGACAGAAAGGAAAGGCATATTTTTCCCTCTAGATAACCACTGCTAAAACACACAACAGCTTCACATATGATAGTACTTACAAGGATATGATGGTTAATCTTGGTTTTCAAACTGACAGGATTGTGAGTCACCTGGAAAATTGGTACCGTACTTCTGGGTGTGTCTGGGAGGACGTATGCAGAGATGACTGGCACGTGGGTCAGGAAACTGAGGGGAAGGGTTCACCCTGAATGTGGTTAGCACTGTCCCATAGGCTGGAGGCCTGGGTGGAGCAGAAGGGAGACTCTTCTGTCTGAGAGATTAATTCTTCTGAAGGAGATGTTTTTTTGCTGCTGGCATTGGTAACATTGGACTCCAGATTCTTCCGCCTTTGAATGCAGACTCACACCAGTGACTCCCTAGGAAACTTCCAGGCCTTCAGCCTCAGACTGGGGTGGTATCATTGGGTCCTTTTTTTCTGAGGTTCCCAGGACTTTGGACTGACCGGCTGCTTGTTTCTCCAGGTTGGAGACAGCTATTGTGGGACTATGCAGCCTCTGAACAGGCAAGCCAATCTAATAAATCCCTTCTTATAATCATGTATACATTCTGTCGGTTCTGTTCCTCTAGAGAACCCTGACTAACACTACAAAGGGCAAGGGAAAATATATGTGAATGAAGGGAAGAAAGGAAAGAACTCCATCAAAATCCTGCACTCTCATGATGAGATTAGCCCTGAATAGACCACCCAAATGAGGTATCAAAGGCACCTGAGGTCAGCAAAAGCTAGGGAAGAGGATTTGAATTAGATGGGCCCTTACAAACATCGGAAGTCTTAGTTAACTTACAAGCATCTTACTGCTCTCTCCAGTTTTGACATGTCATCTTCTCAGACATTTCGTGGTTCC
Source organism: Erethizon dorsatum (assembly GCA_028451465.1). Classification (NCBI taxonomy): domain Eukaryota; kingdom Metazoa; phylum Chordata; class Mammalia; order Rodentia; family Erethizontidae; genus Erethizon; species Erethizon dorsatum. Next base: position 31,615,812 of record CM051823.1, read on the forward strand.
TCATCTCCTTCCTATGGCTACCATTTTATCAATATATAGAATTTGAGCACCTCACTTAATAAAATAATTCCTTCCTGAGATCACTAAATTCATGGAGCCAAAAATTCAAATCTAGGCCTGTTTTATCCAAAGCAAGGACAGTTCTGGAGAGTGGAGAAGGAAGGAAAGAGAAAAACAGTGGAAGGAAGGAATACTGACACATATCTCTACTTTAGTAATGGAGATTGACATTTAATTTATGTTGACCAAGCACATAGCCAGTCTTGATTTAAATTAGTATTAGGCTAAATTCTTTAGAAAAATCTGTGTACATTATTTACAATGAAATAATACTTCTAGAATCATGTATTGTGTTTCTTTCCTATGTTTGGCCTTCTCTTGATAATACTTTCTTCTATATTTGTGGTCATTTTCTTTTTCACTTGGTTCAATATAAATTTCACCAATTCTACTTTACTAATTCTGTTATAATACTTATGAATGAATATATACATACATATGACACTTGTTCTGTAATGAAAAATATAAACTATTCTGTTTCTATTTTCCTTTGAATTATTCTGGATAAAACTATTTCTAACATATGTTTGGCTTATTACTGAGACTATAATATTTCAAGATCCCCTGTTTACTTCATAAAAAGTTTTAAATTCTGCTTCTGAAAAACATAGTTATTAAAATGTAGGCTCATATCCATCTTAGTGAGGAAAACCTACCCTCTGAATAGGACTAAATTCTTCTGCTATCACACCCAATGCCCTTCTCAGAAGCGCCTCGGTCATCAGTCATTCTTGCAGGTGACTTTGACCAAGTTATTTCAAATTTTGAGGCAGTAAGTCACCTTGTTTTATTGCCTTGCAACTTGATAGCATTAACTTTCAATTCGCTTTCAATTTTATGTATTGACTTGGAAAGCTTTAATTTCCCCATTTCTTTTTCACATTTACACTGTATGTGCTTGTTCATCTGGTCTACCTAGTCTACGATCCAGGCTTCAAATTCTTTTGAAATCTCATTTGTTACATAGTGCATATATCTCAACCACCTTTTATTTCCTTTATGCCTTGAGTCCAGTCTGCTATTTTTTCTCTATTTTCCTTCTGTACAGAATTTTTTTCTTAAATATTTCGAAAGCTACCTTTAATGTCTCTTTCAAATTTCAGTGAAAGTCAATAGAATTCATGAGAGTCTCCAGCTTACAACTACTTTTCTAAATAGAAATCTAATACTCAACTTATTAGTATCCCTAATTTATTCAACATTTGAAAATAATTTGGTTTAATACAAAAGATGCTGACTACTTTTTATTGTTGTTAATATATAAGAACTGCATCTTCTGTTGCATTAAATTTGACACATTACATGTCTTTTTTTTTTCAGAATTCACATTATTTGTCAGTTGTGTGTTTGCTATTTAGCCTTATAGTTAAGTATACAACATGAGTTAACAAACTTAATAAAGTTTCCTTAAAAACAAAATACGGCTTTCTTCATATTTGCCTCCAGCCACAATTCTGATGTCTTTATTTTTCGTGCTGACTTTCTCAAGGGCCCAATACCTCTCTGAACTGAGTTTCTATCTAACTTAGCTATCTATAATAGTATGAGGGAAAGATCCAACTTCATTGTTCTGCATATGGGTATTCAGTTGTCCTTATACCATTTGGAAAAACTATTCTTACCCCCATTGAATGGTTGTAAAACATCTTTTTCAAGAATCACTTTAACCATTGTTATAGTTTATATCTAGATGTCCTCCCAAATCCTCATGTGCTCACAGGTGGGGCTTTAGGGAGGCGATTGGATCATGGGGACATGATACTCTTTAGTGGATTAGTCCACTGATAAGTTTATAGCTAAATGTGATATTAGGAGGTGAAATGTGGTTAGAGGAGGTGGGTCTCTGGGAGCATGACCTAGAAGAGTTTCCCCCTCCTGTCCTCTCCTCTCCTCTCCTCCCCTCTTCTGTCCTCTCCTCTCCTCTCTCCTTCCTTCCCCTCCCCTTCTCCCTCTCTCTCTCTCTCTCTCTCTCTCTGTCTCTCTCTCTTTCTCTCTCTCCCTTTCTCCCCAGCTATACACCATCATGCCATGAGCACTTTCCCCTCTGCCATGCTTCCCTGCCTTGGAGCCACCTGACTATGGACTGAAACCTCTACAAACTGAGCCAAAATAAACCTTCCCTCTTTTTAAATTGTGGATGTCAGGTATTGTGTCTCAGCGATGAAGAAAGTAACTAAGATAACCATTGTGTGTGTGTGTGTGTGTGTGTGTGTGTGTGTTTTCCTGGACTCTCAATTCTAGTCCATTGGCTTATACACCTATTCTTGTGTCGGTATTACATAGTCTTGATTACCTTTGCTTTGTGTAAATTTTGAAATCAGAAATTATGAGTCATTATACTTGGTTCTTCTTTCCCTGGATTGTTTTGGCTCCTGTACATCTCTTGAAATTTCACAGGAATTTTAAAATCAGATCGCCAATTTCTATAAATAAGCCAGTTATGGTTTTGATAGAGATTGTATTGAATCTGTAGATCAGTCTGAGAAATGTTGCCATTTTATCAATACAAAATATTCTGATTTATCATCTGTGCTTTAAAGATTTTGTCAACTATATTTCTTTAGTAATTTTTTCATTTATTAGTACAGATATGCCTGCTGTGCCATGTTATATAAATGTAAGAATATTTCATTTCAATGACATACTTTCTTTCTATACTAGTGCATGTGAGAGGAGTAATATATAAACTTCTCTAGTTTGGGCTGCAGAGAAAACAGCTTCTGGTTGGAATAATACTTGTAAAGTCCACTAACTCCTCCTTTTCCTAGAAAAGTCTGTATGTTAAAGGTATTTTTCATGTTGGAATATTAATTATCCATATGCATTGACAACCAAAGCTAATGAGTATCTATCTGCTACTTCACATTTTTTCCATGTTTCAGCACTTTTTTTGCACACACCACTTACATAGGGATACATGTGTGCAAATTACCATACAAATAAGATGGGGGTTGTCTTAGTTACTTTCTCATCTCGGAGACAAAATACACAACACCCAAAGTTAAAGGAGGAAAGTTTTATTTCGGTTCACGGTTTGTAGAGGTTTCAATCCACAATCAGCTGGCTTCAAGGCAGGGCAGCAGAGGTGCATCACAGAGGAGTAATATTATGCAGAGCAGGCAAGAGGCAGTGAGCAGCAAGCAGCAAGTCTGCCTTTCCCTTTTACCCCATCCAGGGTACAAGCATTTTGGATGGTGCCACTCACAACCAGGGTGGAGTGTCTGTCTTCAGTAAATCCATTCAGCCACACCCAGAACAATGCCAGTTCCAATCAGTGGACTAATTTTGGTACCACACAACATTAATCCCTGTATCACACTCATTAGAGCCAGCCAACTCCAAAATCTTTACCTATGAGCTCATGAAGCTTTGGGGGGATATCTAGATACAGCCATAACAGGAGTCTGTTTGAAAACTATTTTTCAGTTTATGCTTCATAAAACTGACTACTATGCTATGACAGACTCTAAAGCTTTTGCACATTCTAAAACTACATAAAGCTTCCTTATCCCTATGTAAATCTGTCATGTGTTCAATTTTTTATTGTATTAGATTTAATAATTTGGTGTCATATGCCAATACCTACAGAAATAAAACTTGAAATCATGGCTTTCAAGTTTGTATTGTTCATCCATGAGTTTAATATGCAGTTGGGCTTCTTATTTGAATTGTAACTCTGAAAGCACTGTAGCATGCCCACTTTTTCCATCAACTTGACACATAAGTGCGAAATAATATTTATGACTTTTGAGACTTCTGTACATGATCTGGAATACACCAAACAGGTCAGAAGGAAATCATGACGGTTTTGCACAGTGTCCAAGATTGTATTGCAGCTAATGGCACTTGCAAAGTTGGTGGTCTGGTAATTAAGTAAGAATCAATCTGCAGCACATATGTTTACATACAGTAGTTCACAATAAGAAATCCTAGGTGGTCACTTGAACCTTTGTGGCAAGGAACTTTAGTGGCAAAGAGCCAAATTCTTCCCTAAAATGTGCACAAGCAATTCTTGTTGACTTTAGCAAGCATAAATCTTACACTAAGAGGGACATTTTCCTTTCTCCCTCTCTGAATATGGTACAAAAAATAATTTCTCAACATCTTATATTTATAGAGTAAAAAGGATAGGTGTAAATAATAGTGAAGTCCAATTCTTGTGTCACTTAAAATGAATATAAAAAGAAACCAGGTTATATGACTGATTTATTTCTCTTTAATGCAAGTTTAAGTTTAAATAATTGCATCTCAGTTGCTTCAAATGTTTTTCTCCTACTCTGCCTTGAAAAGCAGTTCCAAATTCTTTCATTTAATTTAATTTAATTTTATTTTACTTTATTTATTTATTTTTTTGTGGGTACCGGGGGTCGACCTCAGGACCTCACGCACCAGCAGGCACCTGTGCCGCTGAGTGATATCACCGGCCCTTTTCTCATATGTGGGTTCCGGGAGTCAAACTTGGACCCTCGCACTCGCCAGGCAGGTGCTTATGCCACTGAGCCATCTCACCAGCCCCATCTTTCATTTAATTTTAGCTTTAAACAACCCTGTTGTTGCTGATAAAACATCAACGTAAACTGTGGTTTTCCTACTACATTATCTAAGTAAATACAAGTTTAAAAGTCCACTTATTACAGGGAGTTCTTTGCTTTTTTGAAATGTCTACAAGAAAGATCATTTTAACTTCTCAGGTTACTGCTTTGATTCTTCAGTCTACCTTTGAGTAAGTGCTTTAATGTGATAAACAGTTAAACACAGCTCTTTCACACATTGGCCTTGCACTTTTTACTGTATATGTTGATCTCGTAAAGAGTAGTTCAGACTTCATGTACAAATGATAAAAGAAAATAGAGAGAATTAGTTGTTACTGATAAAGGAAAAAGTAAATCAGTGACTGGAATATATTCAGTATTTGGGGAAATAAAGTCAGGCTTCGCATGTTAACTATTATATCATAATAAATGTATGCATTGTTGCATGAAATAAGTAACTGCACAAAATTTTAAGTAGTTTGATGATAATATAGACACACGGCCTACAGCATTGGATCATGGAGGGTAATCAGTAAACAATACACAGAACATGCACCACATTTATTTAAAATGTTATATTATGGGATTTGGTCTTCTTTTTATTTTTTTTTCTTATTTATTTATTTATTTATTTATTTATTTATTTATTTATTGCTACTGGGAATCAAAATCACGACTTTGTGCTTGCCAGGCAGGTGATTGTGCTGCTGAGCTATATCCCCGGCTCTGGTCTTCTTTTTAGAAAGACCAACTTTGCAGTTTTACAGTACAGTTCCTAGTAAATCTTCTAGAACTAAATAGGCTGATACATTTTCCTATAGCCATACAACAAAAAGCAATTCTGAAAATTTTAAAATAAGCAAATACTACATTAAAATGTAGACATTTCATCCAGTAAGAAATGACTGAAAAGATAACTTTGCTAGTTTTCAAAAAACATGCAGAGGCCATAAAAAGAGAACGTTATCTCTTACTCATATATCTTCCATTTGAATTATTATACCATAAAATTATTCTATATTCAATGTTTCATCTTCTCTGATATTTCCTTGCTTCTTGCTACTTATTTCAGCTTGATAAATTATCTAAACAATCACTCTTTGAGATCTATCATATTCAAGTCACCATTAAGAAACCTATCAACTTTTGTAAGGAATCAGAGGTACATAGATAAAAAATAAAAAGTGATATGCAAAAGTGCATATATACTTATACCAAGAATAGACAGAAGGAAGCAATCAAATCTGACTGAGAAGGTCAAACAAGTGACTTGCCTCTGTTGTGATAACAACCTTAAAATCTTAGTGTCTTAATCTGAAGAGAAGTTTTCTTTGACAGGTAGTATGCATCCTACATGAGTTGGATCATCACTCTGGAATGCAGGATGGGGAAGTCTCCACCCTCTTGTAGCTGTCTCATCTAGAGTGCTAGGCTTTACCTTCTCAGCAGGAAAGAAGAGTCCAGTTCATGGGGCAGAACTAATCAAACCCTTCTTTCACTCTTACCTTTCCAAAATCTTCCACCGTAAGGTGGCTGAGAAATTTAATACTTGGTAAATTTTATTATCTCCACCATAGAAGGATTCAGAAAAGAGAGGAAATTTAAATTGGGACTCAGAGATTGTGACTTGACAAGTGGAATTGTGAATAAAAGACATTAGAGATAAAGGAAAGAATGAAAACACAAAGGTGGGAAACCTCATGGCAAATAATGGAGAAATGTTTATCACTTCCTCTGTGGCTGAGACTGTTATTTTTTAAATGTCTGTTTTTTTTAAAATTTCCTGCAGTAATAGACACTTTAGTGGAGTATAGTTTTGCCTACCCACATACTTCTTTACATAATAGGTTTTCATCTATGAAATATGAAAGAAGTGCTTTGTACAATATGTGGGTTATACTTCTAAAGGAAGAAAATCTGATCCCTTTTTTTTTTTCCCATCACACTGGCTTAAACATAATTCAGAGAGCCATTTTTGTTTTAGAACAAACTCTAGCATTGACAGAACAAGAAGATGGGAAAAACTAGAATCCTTGAGACCACTGAGCTGATGCATTATTCCTGACTAGTTATGGAGAGAGAAATAAACTTTTGTCTTATTGAGCTGTATCTTTTAGGGATCACTTTTCACAGCAAGCAATCATGTACCCTAAAATAATCTTTTCTAAATAACAATTATTTCATTGTTTTTTGTGATATATTTTGTAGCTATACAGATTTTTGCAAGGATATGCAATTATAATTTAAAGTCACAATTGAAAAATTAGCCCTGTTTTGAAGGCAAATAAATTTCCAATATCAAGCATTGTAAACATAGAGGTTAAGCAGAATGTTTCATTTCAGAGATACCAGAGAGTTGTTTAAGCTCCTATGCTGTGGCAACGGTGTGTATGTAAAGCAATGGTACAGTTTAAACAGAATAACCATCCTGTCATTGTGAGAGACAATGCTTGAAAACATATTGACATGTCAGTGAGAGATGATAGTACCATATAATATAAAATGGATAAAACAGAAAATGAATTTAGTGGATTAAAAAAGAAGAACTGTCTGATAATTGAAGAAAATGAAAAAAGGAAATTGTGTTCCCTTTCCTGGAAATCCTGCAATGAATTCTGCAAGGTATGAGACACAATTTTTAGTATAGATATAAAAATATCTTGCAGGGATGGACAAAATTGGCTATGCTCCAGGTATTGGAAGAATATAGCAGAAAGTTCAGAAACCTAGGAAATACATAGGAGTTCTGCAGATGAAATACAGAGATCCCCAACTTTTTGACCTTTAAGAAGCAACCAACAGTGTAAAATTGGAAATTCAACATTATGAGAATACAGTAGTTTCTAACTCCATGCATAGTACTGAATAGATGTCTTTTTATATTAAGCAAGCTGATTAATTGGACAATGTTAACTTTGTAATGTTCCATGAGACCAATTACCTAGAAAATTTTGTAAGACTATTCATCAGCACAAGTGCTATAAATTCTAAAGTAATAGTAAATAAAATTACACTGTATAATTATGTTTTTATAAAGATTTAAATGACTCATTCCACATAGTTCACTTAATATGATGTCTAGAATATAAAAAGTCAACCAATTATTTTGGAAAATCTAGATTATGAATCAGATACAGAGCTTGAAGCAACAAGAAAAAGAGAAATAGTATTGGATTCTTTTTCAGTGAATGAGGCACAAACTTGGTTTGTAACACTATTACAGCATGTTAGTAAATCCATCTTTTATTTCACTGCATTGTTTTCATCACTTTTCACTAAAATGTGATATCTACATATTGTGTACGTTTTTCTAATGGGTATTTTAAGCCCTAGGTTTTGTTTTTTTTGTTGTTGTTGTTAAGTTGCAGAAAAAGTTGTTTTGTGCCTCTGGGGGTCATTTCAAATGGCAATGGCAGGGAGCACGTGGTAGAGTAAACTTCTCATGAACAAAACAGAGAGAGGGGAAAGGGTCCAGGGCGCATTCCCTCTCTCAGAGCATGTCCCCAAATGACCTGAGGACCTCCCATGAGGCCACACCTCCCAAAGGTTCCACAGCAGTGCCACACTGGGGAAACTTCCCCAAACCATAGCAGCCAGCTGGTGTGGGGACTTCTAAAAAATTAAAAAATTTTTCAGTACACAGTTCAGCAATTGACTAAAAGTACATTGGGATCTGCCTGAGGAAAAAACAACTCATATTTATAAATATTTTGATTACACATACCCCTAAACACACATTGTATTTCTTACTTCAACCCACATGAAAACGGATCTATTGCACTGAAATTTTCTGCAGTTTCCTTATCACTTGTCTTGTAGGAAGATCATGCATATACTGCCTTGCTAATGTCTCTGATAATTGTACCCTGAGTTATATCATTTATACAGATAGTTGTACTTTTCTTGCGGTCTCTTCCTTCTTTTGAAATTCCTCCAAACCTTACCCCTAATTTTCTTCAAAAGAAAAGAAACACACACATGCACACACTCTCAACTTTGTTGCATTTCTGAGCTAAACAGCAACTTCTTACAGAGCTAATAATATGTCTGCATCTAATAAAGGAAAACTACATGTTCTGAAATAAAATTAGAATAATAAAGAACCACTAGATCAGTATTCCACAAACCTCGGTGAACAAGCTCTTTTCTCTCTGAGGAGCTTATTATAAAGTATCTTCTTGGGTGCTAGCCCAAGTGATTCTAATTCATCCTTTCTGGGTAAGGTCTAAAATTTTGCTTAATTAATAATCTCCCTGATGACTCTGGTGCAGGTGTTCCAAAGGACACACTTGAGAAGCACTGCTCTGGATTGTAAATTTAATGAAAGCATGGATGTCTACATTTGCATTCTGAGAGCAATATCTAGAATTGAGTATATACTCAAAAAAGTTAATTCTTTATTTCCCCCATCATTGTCATATCAATAAATAGAAATTTCATTCTACCAGTTGTTCTGACCCAATTATTTAGAGTCATCCTTGGTTTCTGTCTTTCTTTCCCACTTAAAATCCAGTTTCTCAGCAATTCTTGTCAATATAACTTTCAAAATGAATTCTGAATCTTACAATTTACCACCTCCATCATCATGAGATAGCAAGCTATCTCATCATATCTTGAGGCTCTAGACCCTTGGCCATACTATTGTTCCCTATAATGTATTAATATACATTTAGGGGTGTAAAGTAGCATAAATTTGTTCACTTACAGTTCTAGTAGTCAGAAATCCAAAATTGGACTCTAGCTAAATTTAGGTGTCGGCATAGGTGGTTCTTTCTAGAAGCACTGAAGGGAGAATCGGTTTCCTTTCTTTTATAATATCTAGAGGGTACCTACATTCTTTGGCTCCTGGCTTCTTCCTTGTGCCACTCCAACTTCTTGTTTCTATGATCATATTATCTACCTTTCATGGTCATATGTCCTCATTCTAATAACCTAATATACATATAAGGACTGTTGTGATACATCAGACTCACCACGATGGCTCAGGATATCCCATTATCTCAAAATTCTCAGTATAATCACATAGGCAAAGTCCCTTTTGCCATATAAAATAACATTCACAAATTCCAGAGAATATAACACTAAAAGACCTTATTCTTTCTACCACATTCCTTTATAGTCAATTCTCCTTAGAAATGCCAGAATGGAAAAAAAATCCGGCCATACTTTCTGCACCTGACAGAAATATACTAAAACATTATTTCCTGAATAATAAATGAATAGACATCAAATTAATGATTTCTAAAGCAGTATAATCAGATATCTTCCTGAAATCTTTTCATTTTGTTATTTGTTATTCTTCAATTAAACATCAAAAGTCAATATAAATTGTCATCTCTTCTTCATCATAAAACTAGTATCGTTTTCCAAATTTTTAATTGTAAATACTTATCATAAGACAGAACATTATAGGCTTACCTAGATGACTACTGATACTATTTCTATAGGAATATATACACTAAGGAAAAATAGTGAACTTCCCCTAAATGTTGGAAGTATGATCTGTGTATAAGTCTAGAAGACTCTTGGCATGCACCTGATTTCAGGAAATACATACCATATGTATTTATAGTTAAATTAACTAGCACATTTGAATTCATGGGAGGTTGCTCAAATGAACCAACTCTGTTGAAGTAATGACAATAATATTTAGAAGTACAGTAACACTTTACCAGCATTAATTACTGCTCACATTATCATTGCATTATCATCTCTCCTTTACAGATTTCAGACCTAAGGGATAAGAAAGTATCTTGCCTAAGTCACTGAGGAACCTGGTGTTGAAATTAAATTCCAGTGATTCCTGGCTCTTAAAATGTGTGTTGCTACCACCAGGGCCACACTCTTCTCTCCAGAGAGAAAATGCATCAACATGGAATTGTACTGAGGCAAAGATGTGAAATGGAACTACTACATAACGGAAAGGTCTGGAGAAGAATCTATCACTAGTAGCAGAAGCAAATAACATGACTCTTTTACAAATCCCATTGACTATCCCCACAAAATCAGGTTAGGAAAGATGGAAAATAATCTATACCATTCAGAAAATACAGCCATTCCTTACCTTTGCAAAAAGTACACTAAACTTCTTCATTTGATTTGGCTTGTAATATGAATAATATCTTATCACTCACTTTCTTACCTCTTGATTAGTATGCAGATCCAAGAAGTGTGAAAAAAAAATCCTTATAAAATTCGCTTACATAGCTTGAATATTTGTGCTTACACAGAAAATTAGGAGTTTAGTATTCTTTCTCACCTGTAACATTTAAGAGTTTTAAGGCCTACAATCTAACTTCAGCTATTAAAATCGCACACAGGCGTGTTTCTCCTTTATTAAGCAGTGATTCTTTATACTTTTCTCTTTGAAGACACCCACACTTCTTTAAAAATAAGTTGGGCAAACACTGACTGGGAATGTGTTTTTGTTTTCCTAATGGAATATCAATGGGAGTTGTACACACAGATCAAGTGCTGTACACATATTATTATCTCCAAATAATTAATATTTGTGTATTATTTCCCTTGGGCTGGCTATACATGAATACAGAGGCACTGATACGACTCATCACAAAATACAGTGTTAGCTATTTCCAGGGGTGCCTTTGTAAATACTCCCTGCCAGTGTTGCAGGGACTAAGGAAGCACCCTGCTGAGTCCCCTCCCGTCCTCCTCAGGGAGTAGTGCTAATTCTATCTGCTCCTATTTGGAAAGCAGCCAAAGGCAGAAGCAGAAAGGACAGCACTATGGTTCCTAGAGAGAGTAAGGTGCCAGCAGTCAGGAAAAGAGAAGAAAAATGTGCAATGTATAAAATAAGGATAGCAAAAACAGTGTTTAATGCTTCAATTTCTCTATTATAGCCAAAAATGGAAGTCTCCTTCCTGTGACTGGCACACAGCTTCCAATTGCAGCCTTATGTTTGCACCATGTGTGTGGAACAAAATAAAGGAAGTCACCTAAAGGATTTGAGTTCTGGAGTAGAGACCAGTGCAAGAACCACAGTGACTTCTTTACCTGGTGGTCAGTGTCACATTTCTGCAAGACCTCACCATCCAGCTGGGCCACTGTACATGCTTGACCTTGGAAGTACGGCCAATAATTTAGTTTTCATTGTTTGCAAGGAAATACTTGGCTATTTGTGAAAATAATGATGAATTATTTAACATAATAATTTATATACATAGGTCCAACAATAGAACATGTTGTATAAGATATTTTTTCTACAAAGTGAAAAAAGCAGATGGTAGGGAGGGAGGGGGGAGATACTTAATTCCAAATTAGTTTTTTGTAAAAGAGAGAGCAAGAAATGTGTACAATAACAAATCATCTTTCCTAAGTAATACTATCTTGTTGGGAAATATAATTAATTATCTGTTATGTATAAATTGCCCAAAATGGAATGTATTTTGAAACAATAAGCCTTTTAATTATGGTGTAGAAAACAATATAACCTTGAAGGGTTGTTTCTCAATGTTTACCGTTAGAAAGGATAGGTTAATATTAAATCTAGTTTGGAAAACACAACAATTCTTTAAACAGATAAAAATTCAATTCATGATTATGAAAATGCTAAAAAGAATCTCAATGATCATTATGTACACAAATATATAAATGCCACAGAATAGGTGGCATTTTTCCCCTTAAATATGTTGCTAAAAAAAATCCATAAAATGAAAGAAAATTAATATGAAAAAAGATTCCTTTAAAATTAAAATTTCTCAGTTCCCTGGTGACAATGTATTATAAAGTTAAGTAGCAATCACACATATAATTAAAGCAATAATTACATGTATATTTAGATCACCAATATACAGTCCTCAGTTTGTTTAACAGGAAACATAAAACATTGCAAAAATGAGAAATTTTATGATGTTTTTCTTTATTATTCTGAGCTTTCATCCTCTATCTCCAATTGCAGAATTTTTTTTTTTTTTTGTGGGTACTGAGGGTCGAACTCAGGGCCTCACGTGCCAACAGGTGCTAATGCCCCTGAGCTATCTCACCTGCCCAATTGTAGAAATTTTGTAACTTAACTCCAGTTTAAAATCCAGGAAAGAGAATATTTAGGAAGCCGAGAATTAATTCAAAGAAGATAAAAATAAGAGCTGTGTTATATTTCTAATGCAATCAAAGAAAGAAGGCACTGATATTTGAACATGAAAATTATCCATAATTTCAGACTTTTACATGAAAAACTCTAAAAGAGAGAATGCAAACTTGAAAAAAAAACTATCCACAGGAACTGAAATGTCTTTTCTTTATTTTGACCTTTTCTGGATGACAATCAGACCACCAAAGTCAGATTCTACATCTGCTAATTTGAAGCCCTGTCACTTCTGAAATATGGAAAGGAGCTTCTGCTCCGTGGCTTCCTGAGTTCTGGCATAGAAAGGGATCTCAAGGCCACAAAGCTAGAGAGTTGTGAGAAGAGTCTCTCCTGGGAAGGATGGCTCTAACCACCTTCACAATGGTGACAGCGTGGCTGGTAGACTGAGAAATCGTGAACTCCAGGAAAAAACTGTCTCGAATGACATCCTGAGTTCTAAGAAACAAACAGTATAAACCTTAAAGACTGAGACCAAAATTCAAATCAAGGCTCCCTGAAGATGAATCTTGAGTTACCTCATCTGTCAATAACTCAGGTTTTTTTCTTTCTTTGTAAAAATTTGGAGAATACTAAAATGTATTTCTTATGTGTTTCTGGCCCATTACAGTGGTACCTATCGTGGAATGAATTAAGTTTGTGAACTGAGCTACCACTGTATTTCCTTAATTCGAGGAATAACAATATGGTGTGATCTCTCATATTTTCCCGTATGACATTTACTATGTAGCATAACAAATAACTATAGACCCAGTAGGAACCTGGGTGGGACTATGACACAGCTCCGCCACACACCTTAGGTAGTTGAGGCCTAGAGATGAGAAGTGTCTTGCCCCAGATCCTTGTTGTAGAAGTGAGAAGTTTTCAAAACTAAAATTTAACATCCCCCCCACAACCATTAAGTGATTTGAAAGGTTGCTGTTGCAGTGGATTCTGAATTAACTCTTCCTGCTCACTCTGTTTTCATCAGTTGAAGTAATCATCCTCTGTACTAATTGAGTGGTATACCAAGCTATGTAACATAGAGAGAAGCCCCTTGTACACTATTTGTGCTTGTGTTAAAGTCAAATGATAGGGTCAGGAACACACACAAGATGCCCACTTGCATCTGAGGTATTTTCATATCATTAAACATACCCACAAAGTTATGACTTAGAAATAGAATTAATATTCCCACAAGTCCTGGAAATCCTAAATTGGTAATAGACTGCTCAGGGCTTTTATAACACGTGCAGTGACTGTCACAGTGTAAACATTAAAACTATTACAATTTATCTTGGTAAAAATGAAACCCAGTCCTTTGGAGATCTTGCTTGCTTTAAAATGAAGGATGGCTATTGTTTAACAATTAAAGATGATTGAACTATATAAATTAAATACAAAAATAAAACATAACTGTGGAGAGTGGTTTCAAGAGACCAACATCCCAGAATAGTCAGTTAAAGAGGATAACTGATAAGTCCTCCCTTCATTTGTCCTCTTTTACCCCGTGCTACATTCTGTATTATTGTCACATATTAAGGAGAGATATTATGGCATAGTCCAACTTGAAGAAAAGTAAATACATGATTAATACTCTACTTCAAAAATAAAAAGGGCACAGCACAGAAAGAAGTTCTATTTGTATCTAAAAATTTTTATTGGTGAATTAGAATTAGTAAGAACAGATGGACCTTCGAGATATATATTCTTCAAACACGAATGAGTTGTTATGCCTATAGAGACAAAACATAAAAATATGTACCAAAGCACTGCAGATAACTCAAAATGTTCCACCTCAAATCCTTTATCCCTTCCCTCCTTCTTTCATTTCTTCTTCCTTTCCCTTCTTTATCTTTCATCTTCTGTGCCTCTTTCTAATATTCCCCACACCAACTTTCATAAAATCTACTGAATAATGATGAATAGTGTGTGCTACTTTCAATAGGACACGGTCAGTTGGAAATAGCAAACAAATAGATAATATATGAATGAAGAATAATAGAAGCACAGAGGACACTGGGACAGCATCTGAGACTAAAGGCTAAGGGGGGCTTGAAAGCAGCCAATATGGGTTGAATATTGAAGGGTAACAGAATGGACAGATCCCGTGTAAAAGGAGTACTTCTTACAAAATCTTCTCGAGGTCAGAATTAATGTCTGCCTCCGTGTGCTGTATCAGCGTGTGTGTGGCTTCCAGGGCTTGGAATGCTATCCTTCCACAACAGCTGTGCAACCAGTGTGCTGACAGTTGGGTCAAGCCTTGCTCATTCAAGAGAAAACATACCTTGGAGTTCCGTTTCCTCACAGTAGCAATAGGACTTATTGACTTCCTAATTTGCTCTTCTCAGGAAATGAGGCTTGGGAAGACAGACAAATAAAAGAGATTGATTATTGTCTGTAGCTAAGTGTGAATCAATCTATGGACCACTGCTATGGATTTAGAAGAAACTTGGGAGGAAAGTACACAAACATCCAAGAGAGTAAATTTTCTTGAATTTAGCACTCCAGTAGTCATTGCCCTTAGTTTCTGAGAAAATATAAAAGAAGGAAGAAACTATTAATTGTTAGAATTTAAGAGTTTTGGGGTCATGGCTTAAACATACTAGGTGAATCTAAAATTGGTTCAGCTCAGTCCTAACTTACAGGAGATTCTAAAAATTTTATGAGCCAAAATTCCTACTCTCCTAATTCCGTGATGCTTTCAATAAATGTAAGGATAAGTGTGGTGGTGAGGAAATTTTAGATAACCTTATAATTGATAGCATAATAGGAACACTTACAACTAGTACCTATAACAGTACCTGGCACATAGTAAGTGATAAATAAATATTTATGAATTAATAACTGAATGTTTGTTCCCATAAGGGATATAAGAATCTCCTAGTGCCATCTTGTTTCCTTGGATATTGATTTAACATCAGATCCATGAGCTGGGCGTGGTGGCACACACCTGTAATACCAGCACTCAGAAGGCTGAGGCAGGAGGATCACTAGGAGTTCAAGGCCATCCTGGGCTACCAAGTGACTTCAAGGCCACCCTGAACTATATAGTGAGACCCTGTCTCAAAAAGACCAAAAAGAAAAAAAAAATAAAATAAAACTAACAAACAAAAAAATCAGATCCATGGAAGTAAATGGAGAAGGGTTTAAGCTAGCAAGTTTTCTGACCAAAAAATAAAGTCTCTTGCACTCTGTTGGGACAAGAATCATAACACAGAGGTACTCAGAGGATAAATAAATTATAGAGAATGGGAAATGAAAAATTTGAAGGGAAATGTTTATACTTATGAAGAGAGAAAAGAAGAGAGAGACCACATGAAGGATTTTTTAAAAGTATGTTAAATCTGTAAGATAGTACATTTTCTCTTTTTGTATATATACAAAGGAACCTAAGTGACCTTCAATCGGTTTTTAAAAAAGATCTCAGACTAATCTCTTCTTAGACTTTAATGATTTTAAAAGCTACTTGTAAAGAATTGTCTTCATAGCCACAAATAATAGGCAGACGATGATGATAGATGATAGATAGATAGATAGATGATAGAAAATTTTCAGACACACTGATATACCTGTAAAGAAATTCTAGCAGTGATTATAGAGATTTAGTGATGTTATGATATTAGAAAAATTACAGTCTCCTTGAAAGTTATTAGATATCTTCAAAGAGAGGATGAGTTGGTAGATATCTTAGGCTATAAGAAGGTTTTGTTGTCCTAGTATTTTTCCTCAGCAATGGAAAACTGAGCTTAGTCTTTTTCAAGGAAATTTTTGCAAAGAAAAAACAAATCAAATCAAACCTAAACAAAACAAGTCAGATTCCTAGCAGATATATATTTTTATTTGCTCAGAATTCATGTTCCTTTTATTTGAACAGCAAAGAATTTTTGACTCTCTTTCAATTGCAGTCACTACCATGAGGTTTATAAATAAAACTAAAATTCTTTTTTTTTTTTTGTGGGTAGCGGGGGTCAACCTCAGGACCTCACATGCCAGCAGGAGCCCATGCCGCTGAGCGATATCACCGGCCCTTTTTTCGTATGTGTGTTCCGTGAGTAGAACTCAGGACCTCATGCTTGCCAGGCAGGCGCTTATGCCGCTGAGCCATCTCACCGGCCCTAAAATTCTTAAAAATTAAATAAAAACACTTGGACAGTTTACTGTTTGTTTACTCTCCTGGGGGGAGTGTAGCATGGAGTTAAGAGGACTGCCTAGGATCAGGGTGGAGTGTCCCTTTGGCGATGCAGTCTCTGAAGAAGAACCAGCAAGCAGAAAGGAGCATTGCTCCCCGCTGAGTAACTCTCTTTGCGTTGACCAACCCCATGTTAATCAAATAATCATAACAGCACAACATGATGAATCATCACAATGAAATTATAAAAATTTTTCTTTTCTTCTTTTTTTTTTGTGGGTACCGGGGGTCGACCTCAGGACCTTGCGTGCCAGCAGGCGCCCGTGCCGCTGAGCGATATCACCGGCCTTTTTTTCATATGTGGGTTCCGGGAGTCGAACTTGGGCCCTCGTGCTTGCCAGGCAGGCGCTTACGCCGCTGAGCCATCTCACCGGCCCTAAAAATTTTTCTTAAATGGTAAACATTTTCAGGTATTATTAGGGCTAAGCAAGCCCTATCAATTAATGGATGGAGGATAAAATTTGTGCAGTGGTGGAAACCTTCTGATGCCTTAAAGCTATTTGCTTACCTTCTTGGAAAACATTGAACAGGTTTCTTTCAAGCAAAAAGATTTCATAAAAAGCTGAGCTGATTCATCCACACTGATAGCTTTAGGCAGCATTTTTTTAATATTTTTAGTGTTTTGTACCTGAGAAAGAGGAGATGTAAACAAATCATTTTTTAAGATTCAAGTGTTTTAAAGTATCTGTCTGTCTGTTTCTGTTTCTGTCTGTCCATCTCTCTCTCTCTCTCTCTCTCTCTTATACACACACTTAACAACAACAGCAACAACAATGTTAAAACTAGAAGCGGAAAGAGCAAGAAACTAGAATTCTCGCTCTTCAATTGAAATACATGAACTTTGGAGGTTAAATAATATGTAGAAATCTTGTCTTTTCCATTTATTGGTTCTGTGATAATATTTTTCTGGTCCTCACTTTCCTCATTTGTCTAAGTAGAGCTAAAGACATTTTTATAGTATTTGAAGTAATTAGAAGCAAAATATGTCAAAAGGTACTTATAGAACCAATAGTTATTATGACTTTACCAGAAATTTTGTCTAATTTAAGAAAAAAATACATCCATCTGGATCTCTAATAACATTTTTCAGGGAAATATGGTAGATTCAGTAGAGTTAATAGATGATTATTCCTGTATTCCTATCCTGGTATAAATTAATAAGCTAAAATCTAAGGTTCAACAAGTAAGCAGTCGCCTGGGCATAAAAAACAATGTGAAAACTCTTCATTTATTTGATTTCAAAGTTCACTTATGTTGTTTTAAATTCATACTAATCTACTGCTGTATTAATCACTTCAGCTTTGAAACACTTTGTAGAAAAGAATTTTACAGAAGATTTGCATTTCACCCTTTATATCCTTTTGTTAATTTTAATTCATTTCAGAAAATGTCTAAAGTCTTTAATGAAGTATTATCTTCATTTATTAGTTGCTCTATAATTTGGTGAACTTCAACAGCTTAAAGTACAGCGATGACATAATCAATTATAATTGTTTTAGAAATGTTTTTGTCTTAATTTTTTTTAAATCTCCAAAGTAATAATAGCACTTTTCATCAGCAAAGTACTTCTAAAGGTGAACTAATAAGAAAGGAGTGTTCTCTGGTGGTTCAACACGAAACTGACAGTTCAGAGAGCTGAATTCTATTTCCGGTTCCTCTGTTGACTCCAGTGATTTTAGATAAGTCACCTAGCGTGGACTGTGCTCCTCATATATCATTGCTTTTAGCCTTAAAAGTGGTCACAGAGGTACTTTCTGGCTACTTCTGCTGTATGGAAGATAATTTCCCTCCCATTGTATCACACTATTCCTTACATGTGCTATTTTCTCCCACTTTGGATATCTTTCAGTATTTAAATTGGAAGGAGGTATAAGGATGAATGTTAGTCTGAAATAAAGGTCCAGCCTGGCAACAGAAGAACATAAAAACAAATTCTGGTTCTCTCTCTGTCTCTCTCGCTCTCTCTTTCTCTGTCTCTCTCTGTTTCTCTGTCCATCTCTGTCTCTCTCTCTGTCTCTGTCTCTGTCTGTCTCTGTCTCTGTCTCTCTTTTGTGACTGGAGACTGAACCCAGGGCCATCATACTGAGCCACTTCCATGGTCCTTTTTTATTTTTTTTATTTTGATGCAGGGTCTTCTTCAGTCTCTACACTGCCCAGGCTGAGCTCAAACTTGTGATCCTCCTGCCCTACACCCTCCTAGTGCTGTGACCACAGGAAGGTGCCACCACATTAGGCTCTGGTCTTCTCTTGTATTAGCTGCACGACCTTGGACAGGTCATTTTACTGTTCGCAGGCAGCTCATTTCACTAATCATTTTCTTGCATTTAAAGTAGACTTAGTGATAATTGATTTCTCAGGGTTTCTCTAATGAGTAAAGTAAATTGTATTTGATATGTATTACATCATATCTAGGCTTCTGATTATTTTCTTTATTTGATATCACCTTTGCTAAAAGCCCGTAATAAGTTTCATATCTTGATGTTATAAAACACAAAATCTTCACAATGAACAACTGGCATTGACCATTCTATCACTTGCCCCCCTCTGTCTCCTCCTCAAAACCCAGAGAGAGAGAGACAGACAGACAGACAGAAACAGAGAGGGAGAGAAGTTGTCCTTATCTTTATGATTGAATTTCCTGCTAATCTCTTTATCTCACTAGTTTGGTTGGTGTTTGTGTGTTTGCTGTACTGACATCCTTGCATTCTGTAAACGTACAGAATCATCCTTCCTTCAGGGCCTTGGAACATGCTCTTCCTTTTTCTTGAAACTTATTCCCCAAGAAAGCATATACTCTCATGTCCTTCAGATTTTGGCTGAAGAGTTAAAGTATGAGTGAGCTCTTTTGTTACCACGCTGCATAAAATTGGTGTCTCTCCCTCACATCCTCCTTTCAGCACTACCATCTCTTTTCTCAATGTTGTATTAGTTATCTCATACCGTATCAGATTACCTCAAAGCTCAGTGGTGGATAAAGCAACTATATTTTAGCCTTCTCTGTACCTCAGAATTCCCGATATGGCTCAGCTGGGTGTCTAGGGCTCAGTCTTTCAAGAGGTTGCAGTCAAGGCTAGGCCAGATTTGTGATCTTCTGGTTTTATCTGCAGGATAACCTGGGGAGAATTTACTTCCAAATTTGTGTATTGCTAGCAGGATTCAGCTTGTTTGGGCTGGTGGACTGAGAGGGCTTCCGTTCTTTGCTGAGTGTTGCTAAGAGGCCTCCTATAGTTGCTCATCATGCACATCCCCATAAAAGAACTCAACATGGAAGCTGGCTTGTCTGGAGAAAGTAGGCAAAAGAATGATAGTGTTCAAGACAAAAACCGCAGATTGTCTGTAACCTCTCCCCTGAGATGATACTTTTACTATATTCTCTTATTTAAAAGTAAGACACTAAGTGTGACACACATTTAAGAGAAGGATATTACATAAGCAGGTGAATACCAGGAAATTAGGATCGTCTTAGACCCTATCTCTTCCAAGCCATGCTAGTAGGGAATTTTTTTTTTTTCTGTTTCATTCACCATTATATCGCAAGAGTTTAGAAAAATGTCTGGCACACCATATGGTTTCCAGGCATATTTTTTGAATGCATGAATGTAATCCAGGATCTGCACATAGTGCCTAATAAATACTGGCCACTATTATAAATTCTTGAATATGCTTTTTTTCTAGTGATTTCTAATTTCTTACATTTTATATATTAGATTTGACTTCCTATGATGCTACTCAGTTAGACAATAAGAAGTACCATAGAGTGCTTCGTCTAACCATTCATGTTATAGGGAAAATAACTCTGGGTAAGAAATCTGCAAATAAGAGAAATACAAGAATGACTACATGAAAAACTATGTGAGACCAGCAGGAAAAACTATTAAATGTTGACAACATTCATCAAATTAGACTCTCTAGCATAAGAGTTTATTGAAAAATAAGGGTAATGGGCTAAAATATATAGTTCACAAATAAGGTTTCATTTATGGTTTCTATGAATAATTTCCATTTAAAATTACTGATTTTTCTCTGCTATTCAATTCTGTTTCTCTTATTTTTTTGTGTGAAAGCCTGGGCTGCTGTTAAGGAATCAATGTCCATTCCTAAAGGCTCTTCCTCAAAGGAAGTTCTTGTCTTCATGTAGGCATGAATTGATGAGTATTTCAGGCCTTTTAATAACACTGAACTGGGAAAATCACAGGAATTAGAAATTAGCAGCAGAAGAACATTCATGGCAGAAAGAACATCTTGTTCCCGTTTGAAGATAGGTGAGATTCAACTGAAGAAAAGTGCACAGTTTGATGAGCTCAACAACATCTGTTTTTCTTGTTTTTAACAGTTCTTGTGAGTTAATGAGTAAATGACAGGTGCATAAGAAGAGGAATGCCAGTGCAGTTCCACCAGGCATGGGCTGCTGTACATAATGGCTCCTGTGCAATGACCACAAACCTAGGCACTTCTCAAGGGTGGCAGAGGAGATGATGAGAGAAGCCCCTGTACACCAAGCAACCATCCTGTGAGAGACACCTTGTGCATGATTACAGATAGCAGAAATCAAATGTGAGGGTTGCATATATGGTTTCTGCTGAAATAAAGAAACAATCACGTTTGCACTTTCACTTTGCTTTCTCTTTGTTCTTTGAAGCTGTTACTTCAGTTAATAATTGGTTATTTATTTTATTCTAGAAAATGAGGGATTTGTATATTTAGCAACTGACGCATCTACCTTTTGGTTATCCTGGAACTGAGGTTGCTTGACTGAGGCCGGGTCCTCAATAGAACAGATGGAGGTTTTTGTTTTGTTTTATTTGGCCTTTTGGTGCCATTTGTCCCAAGATATGGACAGCAGAATTTGTGGGCAAAGCAAAGAATAAAACAATTGCATGTCATGGTTGCACACTTACTGTTTAAGATCACTAACTGTGGGAATACACTGCACATATACTGTACCTCCACTCTGGTGCTAATTGGGCCCCTGTGAAACCTTTCACTTGGAAAGGGCAGGAACACTTGCTCTGTCAGAGATGGAGAGAGTTGGGGAGAATAAAGCCTTCTTCACCTCTATTTTGAAGTCCAGGCTACAAGGGAGTCAGGGAGTGTTTCTCTCATAGGCCTGCCTTTGGGGAAAGAAAAGCCTTCAAGAGATTAAGTGACTTTTCTTAGAACTATACAGCTTATTAACACCAGAATTGTAATTTTAAACAAGCAATCAGGAAGTGCTGGAGGAAAAAAAATATTTAAATGAATCACATCAAGAATAAAAATAAACTACTCCTTATCAGTCAAAAGATTTAAAAAGATGACATTTTCTTTGATATTACCCAGAAGTTAAACTGATGAGTATATGAAGAAAATAGTTTCTCAGCAAACAATTGAAATATTAGAACATTTTAATTATATTAAAATTATTCCTGTGAAAGCTGCAATAGCTTTTGTATAACAGCAGAGGACTTGAAAGTGTAAGAGCATGACAGTTGAAGGCTTTAATTAGAACTAAAAATTAGAACACTGATATACTATTCCTTTTAGAATACATCCTAGCTTCAGTTAATTTAGAATGAGATTTGCAAAAGAATGAGACAAATATGGTTAGGCTAGAGGTAGCAAAAAGTGTAAAAACAGTCAGCAAAAATATGCTAAATAAAAGCTGTTATTTACATTAGCACTTAACAGAGTAAACAAGAAAAAAGATTGTTTTACTAATAAAGACAAAGGTAACAATGCACTTGTAACAATTCAGGTTTTTTAAACTATATTTCAATCATTTAGGAGGCATTATGAAAACTGCTGTAAACCAAATATAAACAACTGCGAAAGCAAAGATGTAGTATTGTCTCATGGATAGAGCATTGAACTAGCAATGCCTGGCCTTGAAATGTCTATTCATCCGGGCTTCCAACTTTTTCTGAGTCTGTAGGAAGGGCGCTTCCTGTCCGTGTCACTGTTTCCTCACCTGCAAAACAGAACCCTTGGAAACCTTAACTACATAAACTCCTAGATAGACTAGCTAATTGTGGTAGATTGATTAACTAATGGTCAACTTGTAACACCCAGCTGAACTGAATCAGCATGGTACTGGGTGTGGAAGGCCCACCTGAGGATTGTTGCCAACACCATAAAAGAACTGGAGAGGAGGATGGTGTGCTGTTGATTTTCCTAGAGAAGCTTGTCACGCTGGTTTTCCTGACATGAACTCGGCTATTTTCATCGTCAGAGGAGCTCGGGTCCTTGCTGTTGTTGAGGATGGCTACGGTTTTCTTCAGCAGAGGTCTGGTCCTTACCTTGAGCATCACTTCCTGGCTCCAGTGCAGATCCCTCAGCCTGCTGGCACAGATCCTTCATCCCACTGGCACAGACTTTCTAGCTTCCACCATGACCTTTGGGCCTTCCCAGTGCAGATCCTTGATACAGACTCACATGGGACATGCTGTGGGATCCAGGCCCTCAGCTGGATTCTTTGGGTCTCTAGTGCATGGACGGATCCCCTGTGCTCTTCTGCATTTGACTTTTTGGGTGAATATTATAAAATAATCCTATAAATTGTGCATCCTAAATTAAATCTATTCCTTTGTAAACCCTGACCACAACAGTTCACTTTCAGATATTAAAGAGTAATCTAAATGCTTTGCACTGCTTTATCTAGATTTTCTCTCTTCAGAAAGTAAGACCAGGGAAAAACTTAGCATACTAAGCTAAATGCAAAGCTAGTTGCTTTTTTAGAATCGAGGAATGTGCAGAGTACCACCCTCCTGTCCACTCACTTACCCTCATCTGGCCAATCTGTCTGCTTCTGAAAGAGTCTCCACAAAATTCCACACTGTTCTCAATCAGGTTAAAAACATTCACTTCATGATGCTGGCATTTGAGATGATTCAAATAAGTCTCTCTCATTTTCATTCAGGTTTTTCCTGTGTAGTTTTATTAGAATGATAATTTTAAAACACATTAAATCATAAAAGGTATTTCTGAGATCCTAGCTTCAGTAATCATCACTTTTTTTCTTCACAATCAAAAGTAAGTACAAAACAAAATTACTGATTCTTGAAGCTGTGCTTCAATTTGTTGGGTAAGATCAAACAATAAGCATCTTCAGCATCCACAGTTCTTTTTCCCCATGCTGAACCCTGGACTGTGTGCCTTCAAAGCAAGTGCTTGGCCACTGAGTTACATCCACAGCCCTTTTTATTTTTTATTTTGAGACAGGGTCTCACAATGTTGCCCAGGCTGGCCTCCAAGTTGTAATCCTCGTGCCTCAGCTGCTGAGTAGCTGGGATTACCAGTGCAAAACATCATGTCCAACACTCCATCCCTGTTTTTAAAAAACTCAATTCAAGGGAAGCTTGAGTGACATCAAAAAGCTTTCCATACTGATAATTAGAAGACCTAAATGTCTGATTATTAGTTTTCCACACCAACAATTTAAAAACGTGTTTCCTTCATTGTCTACATAGTTTTGAAAACTTCCCAGAATGTATATCCTTATAAAATGGAAATCATACCCAAGAGATAAGATTTAGTAAAGATAATATTTATAGTCATCATTAGCATCAGGGTCTGCGATCTCTTTGGTTATTGTAGTAGAGTTATAACTTTTCTATTAATTAATGAGAGAAAGAAAATGAGAGAGAAAGAAATACAGCATCCTCGGCCAATAGATATCTCTTCTGGAAGTTCTCTGCGCCTCTCTGAATTAAAACTAATTTTTGCATTTGTGATTGTGTGAGAAGATACATGACCATTGATTATTAGATAAGTCAAAAAGTAAAACTAGCTATACCTGAAAGAAATAACATATTATGAACATAGACTGAATCCATGTACATTTGAAGATAAAACTTGTGATGTTGTAAGATACCCTAATTACTTTCTCATCACTTAGACACAATGTCCAACACTCAGAACTTAAAAGAGGAAAGGTTTTTTCCCTTTTTTTTTTTTTTGCCTCACAATTTGCAGTGGTTTCATTCCATAGCTGGCTGGCTGCAAGACAGTACAGCATGGCAGAGGGACATGGCAGAGGAGAAGCAGCTCATGGCATGACAGTGGGAAGCAGAGAGAGGATCAAGAGAGGAGCAAGGAAGAGATGAACTCTTCCAGAGCACAGTCCCAGTGACCCACCTCTTCCTACCAGTTTCTACCTGCTAACAGCAAGTCAGCTATAGATTTATCAGTGGACCAATCCCCTGATGAGTATCGTGCCCCCATGATTCAATCACCTCCCTGTTAAGGCAGGGAGTTGTTAAAATCTATACCTTCATCTGCCTCTCCACTGACTCACATCTCTGCAAATGTACCCTCCTCCTCCTCCTGCCACCACACTTACTTAACTTTTAACACTGCCACTTTCCAGCTCATGTGTCAAAACTTTCATTGGCTTCTGGATTTTCTCCACCTACAATGACTTTTTCTTAACTTTACCCACAATGTGAATAGGATAAGTTGTGGACATGTAATTATACTAAAACATGAATAATGTTTAAGTTAGTTAAAAATAATTAATGCATATCCCATTAAATAAGAAGCTATTAGATAAATAGCAGCAGAGTAGGTGCTGGCCTCCTTACATTTCTCCACTGAAATCCCAGAAAATTCAGATCATCAAAAGAGAAAGCAGTCTGGCTGTCAATGTGGCATCATTACTGATGTCCCGACTAAATCTTCTTTGTGTAACATTTACTTAATTATGACTAAGGGAATGACATTGCATTAGCAATCTATCATATCTTATTAAGACTATTTTGAACTAAATCCTTTAAAATGGCTTAAATATAAAAATAAGAGTTATTTTGATTATGTAGATGACATCTTTGTCACTTGAAAAGTATCAAAACAAAAATTTCTATATTTTAAACTGAAATATGCTCTTTTTTTAATTGCATTAAAAATGCAACACAGTAATGTAGTAATTTTAATATACACAGATCCTTTCACTCTGTTTTCTGTAACAGCAATTTATAGACAGATATACTGGCTACTCTATTTGTTAATAATTCAGTTACAGATAAAAATTATTAGATTAGGATTGAATAATGCATTTAACATTATAGTGAGTTTACTAACACATTAAAAGTATAAAGGCGAAATGATGGAACTTACTGTTTTCAACAGTGAGTGGTATGTTTCGTTTAACAGTGACTATACTGCATAAAAGTTTGACCAACTTTGAGCTTCTATCATTTCTATTAGTTTCTGAATTGCACTTTTTTAAACTATTGACATTAAAAGGAAATCCGTGATTGAGGTCAAAGAAATAAAAAGCTATAAAAGAGTACTCTCAAGCCTTAAAAGGAAGTATCAGCACATGAATTTACTGATCTTCATTATTATCTAACACAAAGTCATTGTTAATATGAACACTTTAAATAAAATGCAGAGAAGCTATACCAGATTTCAGTGCAATCAATGGCCAAAATTGGGGTTGGTCAGTCTGACCTAAAATCTTACTATGACAAAATCTTGAAAAGATTACTAGAATATTTCCTTTTCATCCACTTTAAGCCAAAATTTTCCTGGCTGAGTTTTTCTTCTCATTCTACACCAGTGATATAACTTTTTCACATCATACACTCTGGACCTTCACATCTATTAGTTATAGTCTTTTTAGTCAAACATAGCTTTATAAACTAGACACTTCCTGGAAGTGTGCCCTATGTTATTAGAATGGGAAAGAGACTATCTACCTATTAGACATATAACTGAAGAGCAGCATCTTGTAAAAGGTGTTCTAATCTCATAGCTTCAGTCAACTCACATAAAAGATAAGAAATATACTCATTCTACTAGTCACCTTGGAAAAGAATTTTAAGACAGCAGAAGTACTTTTACCCTTGCACTGCTCAATGCAGCACCTAGCACTTCTTGGATACTTAATAAATATTGAACAATCCAGCAATCAAGCCCTCCAGGCAGTGGTTGTAGTTTTTAGTCGACACATATGCAGACAGTGCACAGTAGGAATTGCTAATCAAACAGCCAGATGTGAACACACAGAAAATAGCAAAGTCAGTAATGGCAGTATCACCTTCAAACGAAAGGTCAATCTATATGTATATATTGTACTAGGTGTGAATTTAAAAGTACTCATGGTTTCTTTTGCATTCTACTGTGTATTTACATAACGCACTGCCTGGGAAATTAGTCAAATGCATCCTCTTCATTGAATATACTTGACAAAATTAAACAGTCTCAAATTATTTTTAAATAAATAATGCATTCACCTGAACTAAATCCAAAATTGTTCCAGGATGCAGGAACCTCTTCTTTCTTTCACATGTTACATTTCTTCTAATTCTACAAAATTAGAATTACTCATAAACTCCACAAGCCTAAAAGTCCACTGTGAAATACATCTCAACACTAACATAAGTAATTACAAATTAAACATGTAAGCTTTACTGTTAGTATAAGATAGTCACTTTAAATTTTAAACTTTTGCAGTCAAGAATCCTCATTGGGATTTCAGGAAATTAAGATGCCATTTAGTAGAGTGTGTCATTGCCCTTTTTGCAACATTACCATTCTGGCGGCCAGGAAGAGTTAATGAATCTCCAAATATCTCTAATCTTTGCACAAAGATTGAGCTTTTCCTAGGGGATCTGACCCAGTTTTTAAAAATAAAACTTAAACCCAAGTAAAAAGCAAGATAAATGAAGGTATGACTGCTGAGGTGTTGGGAAAACCTTGGCATGCTTATCGATTTTTCTTCTCACCTACATTTTCTTGTGATCCTTGTTCTTGTGTCAACCCTTTGGTGAATACTGCTTAAGCTGCTTAAAATTATACATTCAATGTCAACTTTATGCTCTAAGGAATACTTAATGTGAGACATCATTCACTTTTGCATAGAAATTAGCTCTGCAGCGTGAAAACTGGCTTCAGGTGAATTCTACTTTAAAAAAAAAAAAATGCAAGTGAGAACAGGAAGAACCTCACAGCAAATACCAAAGTCGTAAAAGAGTCACCATCAGCACCTGGAAGTCACACTATGTTGTCATATATATGGATTAATGGAGTTTACTAACTGTATAAAAAGTACAACCAAATTTGGGAAAATAAGAGACCTGAAATATCTAAAGCATGCATAGAATTGCTTCTTACTGTAAATCTCAGGAACAGGAACATTATGAATTTGTTTCATCCTTTAACATTTAAGAAGGCACTGAAAGTTTACTCAGCATAGTGAAGACCTTGTCTTGTATTAGTTCTTAAAAATGCATCTCAACACACTTTATTCCTCTTGACCAGCAGGTAATGGGTTACCTCACCCAAACACAACACTTAGCTGACTTGGATCATTTATTCAATATTTACAGAATGCTTGTGATGTGTCAGGCATAGTAACAGTTGTAAAGTGTAAATGAAGAAGACATGCCTCTCTTGCTCCAGGGAAACATACACTCCAAAAGAGGAGATAGACATATACAAATCATTAGAATGTAATGTGGAAAAAACCAAAACAAAGGTATGGATAAAATATGTTGAAAGCAAAGAGTGGGGAAATGGTAATCAGGACCGGCATATGAAAAGACAGAGTAAATAGGTTTTAATAGAGTTGGAAGAATGAGAAAAATGGGTATATATCTCAGCAGGAAAAATGACTACACATTGCTCCAATGCCTTCTGTACTCTTCCTTTAGAATATCCCATTCTAGGGCTACCCAGATTTTTCATGCAGCTGGATGAGAATGCAGAATTATTTTTCATTCTCAAAAATTCTGTTTTCATCATTATGTATTGTACATAAGCATTAAATTACTGTACTGTAACCCATAAATATGTACAAATGTCGTGTCAATTAAAGATAATAAAAATAAAATTTAAAATATTAAAAATGCATTAATATCTTTGAATGACTTAATAATCTGTTTACCATTTAGTAGGAGGTAGATGTCTACTAATTTCTTTATGTCAGCAAAAGCCATAGAGCATACTGAGGTTGGCAGAAGGCATACAAACCTAACTGTAATTTGGGTCCATGATCTCCAGAAATTTGATTTCTAAGAGGAGAGACTGATACATAATAATAAAGTTCCAACATGAGCTGAGTACAATTATGGAGAGAGGAGAGATGCACAGTGTACGATGGTAATGTGTAAGAAAGATAGTTAACCCTCTGGGGGGTTTCAGGGAGGGAAAGACTCTTAGAGCACATGATGACTGATTTGAGTCTTAAAAGCATGAGATAGAGAGAGATAGGAAGGAAAAGCAGGCAGAAAAAATGTATTAATTAGCACACAGGGAGCACTAAACAACACTGTGTGTACCAGGATCTTCAAAACATTAAGCACCACGGACCATGAAGGAGAAGGTAGGGGAGACTGGTGAGTTTGGAATGGTGAAGAGTCATCAGATACTTGGGAGATATTGCATGCCTCTGGAAAGACCTTGGTGTCGAATTCTAGTCAAGAGGCAGACATTTTATAAAAGGTAAACAGAGACCTTGAAAGTTGAGTCAGTGTTCAAGGCTGCAGGAGAGGTAAGTTGCATAACTCAAAATCAGACTCAGATCTGGCTTTTTCCAGAGTTCACTTAAGCCACTACTCCACAAATGACCATCCTAGAGTGCAGGGCTATTTTCAAGCCTTCCATTAACTTTCCTTTACATCCCTCTTGCTACACCACTATTGAAGAGTTGGAGGAGCAGGTAAGTGAGGGGCATTTGAAGGAGAAAAAGAAAATATGCTGTACCAGGAATTGTTTGGGATTTACAAAGATGGCAGATGCAAAACTGTGGGGAAGACAAATGGCATACAAGTAGTAATGTGACATAAGAAGCTAAAGAATTTATACTTCTGCTAAAGTGACAGAGCATATTAAGAAATTAAAGTCGTAATTGGGCCCAAAATGTTAATACATATAACTCTATAACCCAATCTGTAAGCAAAGATGGAGAAAAAGACAATAAGGTGTAGGAATGCATGACAAGGAAAAATATGCAACCTGAATAATTTGAAGAGGAAAAGTCATGGACATAAGTAAACTTAAAATATATAAAATAACACTACTCACACAGAAAGGAATTACTATTTTTCTCTGCCAATGATATAATTGGAAATGCTGGATTTAAGTTAATAGAGAAGAGTAGCCTACAGATTAGAGGACATTTTAGCAGTAAGGTCAACTACAAAATAGCAAGATCTTTGATATGTGTGAGTGGAAAATGATCATTTAAGTATTTCAATTTGTAAATTTTCAGACTAGTAGGGTCTCTCTTACACATTCCAAAATCTTCCACCCTTCAGAGGGGACTGATTCATGCAGGGTGATTTAACAGAGGTCTGTTTTGTTGTAAGTTTTCAAAGATGCTCTGACATCATATCAAGTTTCACTAAAATACTGTCCAGGAAAATGGTTTGCTGCACTCTTGGAAAGAGCACCTTTGTGTCAATAATGGCTGACAATTGAAGGGAACTATGATTACTCATAAACACAATGACAACCTACCCCTTCCTTTTCCTCCTTCTCTGAGCAAAATGTGGTGGTGGGGGCATGCTGAAGTTAAAACAGAATTAAAGAATCTGTGGGTGCTCCACATGCTGCTTGAGCTTATGTTAGTTACATATCCTCTGTCCAGTAATTTATCAGACTAAATATCTGAAAGGGACAAAGTTAAGTGTCTATTCCTGCAATATAGATGAAGTTTTCAAATCTAGTTTGAACACAAAACATGTTATTAAGCTGGGGTTTGGCAAACAGATACATACACCTGAAATCAATTTACTATGGATGCATTTGAAAATGTAATGACAAATATTCAGTTAAAACCTAGCATTCCAATTCATGCATACATACATATTTATCAATTTATTTAAAAAATTGCAGGTGGCACTAAGAGAAATTTGTATTTTGGACTGATCTTAATCATTTCACAGTTGCAGCATGTTATATAAACTCTAGATTGGTTGGACTATAAGCCATTCTTAAAAATAGCTACTGAGTACATTCTTTTTAAATGACATTTTAGGGACAGCAGAGCATATGATAAAATATAAGATATCATCTTTATCCTCAAGGAATTTGTAAAATTTGGGGGAACTATTTTATTACCTTAAAAGATTTTAATGTAATGAAGTACTGGTGAGTAATACAGAAAATCAGAGGCAGCAGAGGGATTATGAATCTGATTCTTTACAATCTGCTTCAGAATCTACTGAAATGACAGGGATTCGAACTTGCATGTATAAAGTCAAACAGACCTTGCTATTCAATGAATTCCACAGTTCAAGACAGTCATTTTGCCTCTTTTTCCTCTCTTCTGAAATGATTTGGGTTTCTTCCTAAAGCCCATGAACTGACAAACCAGCTCCATATTTTATTAACAAGATGGAAATAATCATAATTGAGATCTCTCCTCTGTTTAGACTGATATAGGAGCATCCCATTATCTTAATACGGAATTCAGGAACTTGTGAGGCCTACAGATTATCTGTTACCTCTTTCTCTGCTTTTGATACCTTCTCTCCATTTTGCACAATGAGGCTGGAGTCTCATTGATCTGTATTGTTCCCATGATGGGCCCTGCTTATTGCTAACTTACGGCTGTGCACCTGAAATACCCTTAGCTTTAAGCGTTCAGATTTTTCTCATCTTTCAATTTTCAGCTCAGGTGTCCTTTCAAGAAAGCAAAGGGTGGAGTCCTGCTGGTTCTTATGATGGCCTTGGGCCATTTTTCTATTCTCCTGCTCCTTCTCGGCTCTCCTCTGCTTTATCTTTTCAGTACACAGCTTTACTGGAGCTTCCTTTCTGGTCAAACTCACAATGTTTTAAATCATTCTTGTGGGATCTTTGCTCTTAATTGTCAACAGAGATTTGGCTAAAAGTCCCCAACTATAGCCATGATACTGCCTCAACATTTGACTGCCTTGAAATTTCTTCTGCAAGATTATTTAGTCTGCTGCTTTTAATCTCTGTTTCAGACAAAGTCTCTGGACATGAGCAAAATGCAGACAAACTTTCTCCCAAGGCATAACTCACATGGTCCAGAATCCAACAACCAATGCAGTCCTTCTTCCCAGTAGAAACCTCCAAGCCTGCTCTTTACCATCTTTCTGGTCTTCTGAACTCTGACCAAAATCTTCCATGTAGTACAGCCTAAGGCATACCAGCACTACTTTTTCAGCCAGCATCTCTAAACCTTTCTGAACTCTCTCCACAACCCATTCCCAAAGGCTCCTGAACCACATGGTCAGGTATAGTCACAACAACAACCTCACTCCTGGTACCAAATTCTGTCTTAGTTACTTTTCATGACAGGCAGAATACAGCAAAAATAACAACAGACCTTAACATTATATTTCTACTCTTTTATCTTATCCAGACTACCGGGATTAGGGAGGTAAGAAAGCCATCAGTGGACTAATTTAGTAATCACACACCCTTAATCCCAGCATCACACCCTCTAGATTCACCCACTTCTGAAAAATCCCTATGATTGCATGAGGCTTGGGGAGAACATCTAGATACAAATCATAACAAATAGTATAGGTTTCCAAACTTCATATTTGAGAACACATAAAATGTTACACTTTTGCTGTCAGTCATGCCAGTTATCCAACAGCATCAGACATACCTACTTTATCTGTGGTTTGAGTTGACACATAATCCTAAGGATTAAAGAATACTGCATTATAAAACAATGTAGACTTATATCTCCACCCACTCATTTTATGTTTATGTAGTTTTGGTGATATTTTCTGCTGTTCAGTTACTTTAACAGGTCATTCACTAATAACAAATTTGTGCATATGATACAAAATAATTACATATTTTTAATTATGCCAAAGAATGCAAATACCTCTGAATAGGTAATTATTTTATCATTTAATCCAGTTACCAATAATGTTGCTGGGTATTATAACACTCTCTTTTAAGATCTTAAAGGGTAAGAAGTTTTGATTTACTTGAGCTATGTTATGGAAAAGCTAAAAGAGAATATTTTATATTGCAATATGTACTAGGACTTAATGTTTTCTTAACAGAATTGAAAAATATACTCAGTGAAATATGTATTCTTTTTAATAATTTTTAGCTTAATACTGAATATTTCTTTATTCATATAGACTTTGGGAGAGCAAAAAAATTTAAAGGATTCAATTGAGAAAAAGTAGTCAAGATTACTAAAATTATTCTCCACACATTCTTTTTCTTTGCGCACATTTAACTTGAATCTCAGCAATAGCTTTGAAAAGTGAGTACCTCTTAAGAGACTTTTAGTTACTTTTAGTGCCACTCTCTGGGTTCTTATAGCCACTTTAAAATTAAGATGGTTTAGGAAAAAACTCCTGCCATTCCTAAAAAGAAGCTTTTTAAGTAAAAATGTCTTTTTTTCTTTTCTTAATTTTATTCTTTCAGCTATTTCATTTAATGTACTTACATTATATAAGCATAATGCAAGATAATGTTGCACATACCTTTTGAACATGTAGTTATGGACTGATAATTTCATAGGTTAGAACATTCGGTCAGAACTCTCACTAGATTACCATGTCCTCTATGCTTTCTATAATTTTTCGTATATCCATACATCTATCTAAACATAAAAGACAGTGACTGCTCTCTGCTGAAAATGAAACAGAAATCTCCATTACAATACATTGTCTCCTGTATGAATGCTCTACATTTGAAGCTGTCTTCACTGTATTAACTGATGTCATCTTGTGGATTTTTAGCCTTGTCTAAAAGGCTCTTGCAATGACACTGTAATGAAAAGATATATTACAAGGAGCAGTTATTAATATATAACACTAATTACATAAAACATTGTTTTGTCTAGTACTACTAAGTTATGTGAAGAACTGCCCTAACATGTTCATTTAACATCAACTTAATCTATAGATGGAGAACTATATTTTGAAAGGGAAGTTGGTTAACAATTTTTAAAGTCTTGTGTAAAGTGGTTTTGAAATTAGTATATATCACCAACCAAGCCATTATATAAATTTGGTTCTGTGAATGAAGATCAATCTGTGTAGCAAAAGTTTAATAATACAAAATGAATATGAATTATTCAAAAAAGGAGCAGGATTTAAAGTTTCCTTTTAATGAAAATTCTGGTAATAAAAGTGGAAATGTCTTACCAATTTGAAGCTTTTTGCAACTTTGTATTTCCTACACATCTAACTATAAAAAAATACCTGTAATATGGAAAGAGCATGGAAATCACCATATTGAAGCATTCTGAAGCAATATATGCACTTATTGGCTAGAACTTTTATTGCAAATAGCATACTCAAATACCTTGCATTCAAGAGACCAAACTAGAAAGGGGGAACATGGAAAAATGTTATTTACCAATAACAAGTAGTAGAACATAAAATGTTTAAGGTTGCTTGAAGATCACAATGAAATGTATAAAATGGTAATGATCCTTAAGTACTAGACTTATAGAAAGCCCAGCCCACTCTAGCAAGGCCACAGGATAGGATATATAAGAAGGCACTCCAGAGGTTAACATCAGAATTACAATTCTGTTTTGCACTCCTCTGTTTGCTTTCTTAGTTTCTCTGCTCTCTAGTTCATTTAAGGTTACCCATTAGATGTCAGTCTCTGCTATTCT
This sequence comes from Erethizon dorsatum, assembly GCA_028451465.1. Classification (NCBI taxonomy): domain Eukaryota; kingdom Metazoa; phylum Chordata; class Mammalia; order Rodentia; family Erethizontidae; genus Erethizon; species Erethizon dorsatum. The sequence continues at coordinate 31,650,227 of CM051823.1, forward strand.
CTGGGTTTAGCAATTTGACATTCATTAGTTATCCTAGCAGATCTCAACACCCTGAACCACATGGCTTCCAGTGTGTACCTAATGACTTCATACTGCTCATCATCCTTTCACTTCCTCCTCATGGGCCCTCCCCACCCCAAGCTCATTCACTTGTATTATGGCTTATATCTAGGTGTCCCCCCAAAGACTCATGTATTCATAAGTGGGGCTTTTTCAGAGTTGGCTGAATCTATAGTGTGTGATTGATTCTTGGTACAATTCTAGGATTAAGGGAGGGTGATTATTAAATCAGTCCACCGATTAGTTTGGCATCACTCTAGTCCTGGAAGTCTGGATGCAATATAAGGGAAAGAAAGTGTCTTGTATTCTCCCTTCCTTCCTCACTTTTGCTCTCTTCTGCTTTGCATAAACTGGTTCTCTTAAGTGTTGCCCCTTTGCCAAGCCACCCTGAATTGGAACCAGCTGATTGTGGACTGAAACCTCTGCAATCTGTGAACTAAATACACTTTTCCCCCTTTAACTTTGGGTGTTGGGTATTTTGTCTCAGCAATGAGAGAAAAGTAACTAAGACAGATTTTGGTACCAGAGAAGTGGGGTTGTTGCTGTGACTGTACTTGAACATGTGATTTAGGAATCTTTGGAGCTGGCTTGTGGGAAAGGGAAGAGTTAGGAAAGGTTCAGAGGTGCAAACTGAAAAAGCAGAGCTGGAAAACCTGAGATGGTACTTGATGGGGGATTCTGTTCAGAGCTCAGGAGGTCAGAATGCTGATAGAAATAATGCCAGCTATAATGGTTGGTACACTGTATCAACTTGAGAAGTTTAGAAGTTTAACTAAGTGACTCAGCAGTTCTACATCCTTGAGTGTAGAGGCCATGCCCTAGAGTGGCTGTTTATTCCCTAGGATGTTGTGATGGTTGATTCATTGTGTCAACTTGAGAAGTTTTGAAGCTTAACTAAGTGACTCAGCAGGGGGCAGGGTCCTCACTTTGTAAACATCCTCAACCTGTGCAAGAGGAGGACACGGAGATGGTGTGAGGGCTACACCCACACAAAGGCAGGCAGCTTGCTTACCATATAAGGGAGAAAAACAGGCTTTCTCTCCCCTTTTGCTCTTGTTGCTTTTGCCATCTTCAACCGCCATGAATTTTTGCCCCTCTGCTGCACCACCCTGCCTTGGAGCCAGCTGATTATGGACTGAAACCTCCACAAAATGTGAGCTAAATAAACCTTTCCTTCTTTTTTTTTTTTTTTTTTTTTTGTGGGTACCGGGGGGACGACCTCAGGACCTCGCGCGCCAACAGGCACCCGTGCCGCTGAGCGATATCACCGGCCCCTTTTTCGTATGTGGGATCCGGGAGTCGAACTCGGGCCTTCGCGCTTGCAAGGCAGGCGCTTACGCCGCTGAGCCATCTCACCGGCCCACCTTTCCTTCTTTAACTAAGGGTGTCTAGTATTTTGTCTCAGCAATGAGAAAAGTGACTAAGACACCAGTAAAGAGTAGGCTTGGAGGCTTCTGCTGAGAAGGACTGCACTGGCTGGCATGTGTGTTATGGCCTGGCAGAAAGTTTGTCTGCACTTTGTTCATATACAGAGACTTTGCCTGGAACTGATAATAAGGCCTGCAGACCAGTTAATCACACAGAAGAAATTTCAAGACAGTCTGATGTTGAGGTGGTGACATGCCTACTGTTGGGAGGTTTTAGCCAGGTTTATATAGAGATTCGAGAGCAAAGAGCCCAGCAGAATGATTTAAAACAATGTGAGTTTGGCCAGAAAGGGAGCTTCAGTAAGGTTGCAGACTGCAAAGATGGAATAGAGGAGAAATTAGTTGCTGAAAAGGCTAGCAAGGAAAGGACAAGTATTGCAAAAGAAGACAACAAAAAAGATGCCCTGAGGACATCACAAGAACTTCAGAACTCCAACCTTTGCAGCCTCAGAGTTGCAAGGGTGAAAGAATTTGCTTTGAAAAGAGAGCCCTCAAAGCACCATGTTACAGAACAGCAGTGGCCTAGAGAATTTGTTCCTCAGCATTGGGTTCTGAGTGCTTGGCAATCCAAGCACTTGACCACTACAGCCAAGAGAGAAGGAAACCTAACTACTGCTCCAGCAGGCAGCAGACCTTGGCATTATCTACTTGGTGCTGGTTTTAGGTGCATGCAGGACGTGAGAGTTATGGGGTCAGGAAGGCTTAGACCTGGATTTCAGAAGGCCTGGGAGGCCAGGAAGTGTGGCCCTGAGAGGGCAGTGTGTGAAGCCAAAGGTGCAGCGGAGACTCCAGAATTTTGCAGAAGCCAGGAACATGGATTGTCTGAGGAAAATTGCAAGGAGGGATTCTCCTTGCTCAAGAGAGAAGCCATGGGAGCTACAACCACCAGAAGTGCCATAGAGGCAGAGCCACCCAAGGCCTTTGGAGTTCACATCTTGCCACAGATTGCCTTGGATAATGGACAGGGAAGTACAGGACTTAATGTTTTCCCTGCTGGATTTGGTCTTGATTTGTATCCATTCCTCTGTATCCTCCTGTTTGTAACTTTTGGAATGGAAATGTCTATCTTGTGCCATTGTATGTTGGAAGTGTTTAACTTTCTTTTCATTTGTACAGGGGCTCACAGCTAAGAGTTTGCCCTAAATCTCAGAGGAGACTTGGGAGTTAGACTTTTCAGCAATGCTGAAACTGTTAGGACTTTGGCAACTCTTAGAGATGGACTAAATGCCTTTTGCATAAAGGGATGTGCATGAGCCTTTGGGGGCCTGGGAGTGGAATGTTATGGTTTGTGTCCAGATGTTCCCCCAAAGCCTCATGCAGTCATAGGTGGGGCTTTTTCAGAGGTGGTTAAATCTAGAGTATGTTATTTCTACATTGTGCAATGCTAGGATTAAGGATGTTAGGATTAAAGGTTGGTGATTACTAAATCAGTCCATTGATTGGTTTGGTACTGTCATACGAGTCTGGATACGATATAAGGGACAGAAAGAGGCTTGTCTTCTCCATTCCTTGCTTGCTTTTTCTGTCTTCTGCTTGGCATGAACTGGTTCTCTTCTGCACTGCCTCTCTGCCAAGCCACCCTGCCTTAGAGCCAGCTGATTATGGACTGAACCGTCTACAAACTGTGAGCTAAACCTTTCCCCCTTTAACTTTGGGTGTCAGGTATTTTTTTCTCAGCAATAAAAGAAAAGTAACTCAGACAAGTTGTTTCTTTGTCCTGGTTAGGGCCTTGCTGGAGAGGAACAAACAAGTGGCTGTAAGTCCCAAATGTGCACAGCCCACTGTAGGAAAAGTGTGTTTAAACCAGAGGGCTCTCTTGGATGTGCTGTTCAGAGTATCAGAGGGTGCTTGAGGAGGGCGTAAGGTTTTTACATTGAACTAGTCACATCTACTATTGATGGTGAGGAAATGTGTCGTAACAAGCTGCAGATGTCATATGAGTCAAATAGGCTAAAGTTCTACAGAAAAAAAGGAACAATAGACAGATTTGCCCTTCCATAGAAATGCTACTTATGAGGTGTCTTAGATTACATGTTATTTTCTTTAGTCTAGGGCAAAGAATCAATGTATCTCCTAGGACTGGGGCTTAAATACATATATAGAGAGAGGGCCCCAGTGGGCCTGTGAGTTCACTGGTGACCCCTCCCTCAATCCAGATGGCCCCAGCAGGCTTATGAGATCACTAGTGACCCCTCCCTCCATCCAGATAGCCCAGACAGGCCTCTAAGGTCACCAGTGACTCCTCCCTCCATCCACAGGGCCTGGACAGCCTGCAAGATCACTGGTGACACAGTAGGGCCCAGGATGGCATGCACAAGATGGACAGGTGGGACGAGCAGCCTGGAAAAGTCTGAAGCAGCAGTAACAATATGAGCCAACAGTTCATTCACGTCAATACTCCTAGGCTAGTTGGCCCAGGAAGAATCTAGGACTAGGCAACCAGCCCTCAGGAGGTAAAATAGTAGAACTGGCAAAGAAAATGAATGTGGCATAGTGTTCTTTTAAATCCTGTCATCAGATCAACAGCAATAACTATGTATTCTACATACACTAAAAGATTGAAAACTGAGGAGTGCAAATCAGTAAGGATGAAGAATCTGTGCAGCACCAAAAACTTCAATGTTTACAATGGATATTGGTTAGCTAAAAATGAGAAATAAATTACAAAAATATATCTTCTTCAAAAAAAATAATAATTATGCTACACACCCATCTCAATATTTGTGACTATAGTAAAAATTTAATATTTGAATAATTCTTTCAAGCATTCAAAAATTTTTAACTTTTTTTTTTATGTGCATACAGGGAGTTGGCCTCAGGACCTCGCACTTGCGAGCAGGCACTTGTGCCGCTGAGCGATATCACCAGCCCTTTTTTTTCCTTTATGTGGGTACCGGAGTCAAACTCAGGACCTCATGCCTGTCACGCAGGCGCTTGTGCCGCTGAGCTATCTCACCTGCCCCAAACTTTCTTAATCTAATAAATTCTCTTAAATTTTCTGCAAGTACTGCAAATGTACTAATATTTTCAAAATTCTCTTCAGAACTGATTCATTTGCTATTTACTGTATTAGCTCATTTGACACTCCTTGCTATTTGTTTTATCATAATTTATCATTAATTATCACACCTTTAAAATAAATTCTAGTGTAATCATATATTCAGGACATATATATCTGCAAATGATATCCATGCTTACTATTTATTTTAGCAATCAAATAATAGTTCATTTATGTTGTAAAGATCTTTCCTATACATCAAATATTGTTTATTAGAGTTATATAATTAACATGAAAACCTCTTCATGCCTTGAAAATAACTGGTAAAGATTGAGTTCTATCATGAAATAAGAACCAGAATTCCATCAATAATTGAATTTTGAATTTTTAAATGAGAAGAAAGAAAATAATTTGCTTTTGGGAAAGAGGGTCATTTTTAATCACTGTAAAAATTTTAATTATTTTTGTTTCTTATATAACCAAATATATACTATCTTCCCAAATATTATTCAGTATCACTTGAGATATTTTAAAAATTAAGCCCTATTATAATTCACCCCCTTGTCATGATATCTATCAAAAGTGGTTTTGGATCATAATTCTGTCATTCAATATATTTAGTATTATTCTATAGTTTGGCCTCTATTATCTTTGCAAACACAATTAGTCAAGGTAATTTGTAATTCCTTTGTCAGGAAAGGAAAAATTAATAATTCATTAATGTAGCCCTACTTTCAGACATTATGGCCTGTGTCACATTAGGGCTCACTTCTTGAAACTTCATTTTGTGAATGATCTTTTGAATGCTCCATACCCCTGCACCAGGGAAACCAAGGAGCACTAGTCTCATGATGAATATCAGCTGGGCCAAGAGCCCAGACCAAAGAGTCTGGCTAGCAAATTCTGCACCTTGTTAAAACTGTGCCTCCACTCACTATCTAAAAGCACTTTATTATGTAAACATTAACCACCTCTCATTTTGCTTCTAGCAATTATCAAACTGTGGAGAATGAATTACCAAGTCCCACTCCCTAAATTTCTGATGTGCATAGGCCTCTGGGTAAAGCCTAAGAGTGCATTTTCACCAATTTTTGAATGCCAATATAGATGTTAATGCTGAATACGCTGAGAAACATCCTGGTAGTCTAGAAGATAAAATACTTTAGGAAAATAACAAAATCTTATGAGGGGGTGCAAATGATTCATAAATTTTTAATCTTGAGAATCTAAGCTATAGTTTATCACGTTGATCAGGAATGAGAACAGACTAATAAAAAGAGCTGTAAAAAGTCATATGGTCCCACTGGGAGGAGCAAAACCTGAAGATTTAAAGCAAAGTGTGGAGTTCAGCAGAGCTTAGGAGAGTTTGAAATACCTCTCCCTCCACCTTCTCAGTTGCATGGGTCAACCTAAAACTGGTTTTAAAATCTAGGGGTGAACCAAAATTATCAATAGGTAACTCTTGCCCGTGACTCTAAATATTTTCAAACAACTCTCCAGAAATAAAATATGCTTACGGTTTTTAAGTATTGTACAATTAATATTAATTGATAAATATTACAGCAGTCTATAGAACTCAGTGTGAAGACTTACAGCAAGTATGTGTGAATGCATGCATCTGTCCTATCACCTCTGTTTTAAGATGTGTTATCTGCTATGATTAACAGGCACAAGGACCTAAAAAAATACAGCACCTCTTCACAGCACAAAATGGTCGAATTATACCCTATTACCTGTATTAATAATTGACAATCATGGATGTAAATATATATAAGTCTACAGTTCTATGTTGTTATTTTATGTGGGACTATATCAGTACAATCCTGATTTTGTTTTATAATTTCTAATGAGGTTGAAGTCAAATACATATTGTTTATAACTTAAAATATTTTGAATCATGTTAAAAAATCTATAGCTATTTCATTCTATATCAAATTTTACTTTTCCAAAAACACAAAGAAAACTTACCAAAAGAGTAAATGGCCCTACTTGCAGAAGTTAAAATAAATTTTTCTACAATGTGAATAAATTAAACAATAAATATGATAAGAAAAACCAGGACAGGCCGGGCCTTGGGTGTACAGGCACACACACTCCTTTGGCTGGTGGACCAACACCAGAACCCTGACACCAGGGACAGGCTGGACCCTGGGCGTGCAGGTGAACACACGTCTTTAACATGCAGACTGACACCAGAACTCGGAGACCCAGGACAGCCGGCCCCAGGTGCACTGAGTAATCAGCAAAACTAGCAGTGTGGAAGTGTCCGAAGCAGCAGAAAGGAGCCAGCAGCTGGGCTCTGGAGAACTCCACCAATAGAAGACCAGTCCCAGCCCCCACATCCAGAGGCCAAGATCAGCTCCATAACCAGCACAATTCTCATGGCAAACTTGGCTAGAGTATACAGCATATTTCTGGGATCTGACAAGGACACTATCACAGAACTGTAAACACGAGAGGTATTTTACTACTTTTATTATTCCTTGTTTGTCTGATTGGCTGCCCCTTTCATGTCTGGTTGGAATTCATCTTGTTTTGTCTTGTATTTTGTGGTTACTTTTGTTTCTGAGTTTTTTTTTTCTTTTTTCCTCTCTTTCTCAGGTCTACTTTTTTGCTTTCTTTTCTTTTCCATTCCCTTTCTCTTTCTTCCTTTTTTATTGTTTAGGTTTCTTACGTATATTTTTTTTCTACTGATCTTCTTTCTCTCCTTCCTCAAATACTTTTTTAATTTATTTGTTTATTTATTTATTTTTTTTGTTGTTGGTACCAGGGGTCAGCCTCAGGACCTCGCACACCAGCAGGCGCCCGTGCCACTGAGCAATATCACTGGCCCTTTTTTTGTATGTGGGTTCCAGGAGTCGAACTTGGGCTCTTGAGCTTGCCAGGCAGGCGCTTACACCGCTGAGCCATCTCACTGGCCCTACATTTTGAATTTAAACTTTCAAGTGAGTAAACACTGTCTCTTCCCTTTCTGGTTACTCCTTCAAATTCTATTTCATACTTTCCCTCCTGTGTCCACCAGTTTCCCAAAGTGCAGGTGATCATCCTTTGACCTCCAGCCTTGACTCTACAATATTTGACCTCATTCATCACTTTACCCTGTCCCCTACCCATCTTAACCCCCCACCCCCCAACAAAAGGATAAAACCACTCAACTATGGGGAAAATCACTGCATACAAGTACATGGAATATGTTTGATTTTGTTATACAACTTTAGAGTTTGCTCCTGTGGTTGGAGGTAGCAGGTTAATGGTTACCATAATTTGTCAGTAGTTAAGCTGTACTTGAAACTATTGTTATTACTAACTGCACTAATTTAGGCAGGATGCCATACAAGTTATAATCAGTTTTTCTCCCCTGTATGATAACTCTGATAGTATGGGATCATAATCACTACCACAGCCCAGTACAAAAGGATTGGGTACTAAGCCAAATAGTAACTTTGTATCCTTTACAAATTGGGAAGAAAGTTTCTTGGGATAGCTATAAAGAACCACCTACATCTAGAGGATATCCCTAAAGAACAAACATCTCCTAGGGAAGCCTCAATACTAGTGATAAAGCTACCTATGATAAGAAATTTTCAAGCATCAACATAGAGAAGAAAATAAAATAAAAAACAGACAATAGAAAATGACAAGACACAGAAGCAAAACACAACCCTAGAACCCCAGCCTACCCAAGACAAGCCCAGAACACAATGAGATAGATGAAATTGGAAGTCAAACACTGGAACTTTCTGAAATGATAGCAACAGAAGTGAAAAAACAAGTGGAAAAGACTACAGAAAAAATAATCTCTTGGGTACAAAAAGAAATTTTTATAATCAAAGATATAAGAAAAGACACAGATAAAGGAATAGATGAGCTTAAAAAAATGATGGAAACAAAAAAATGTCCAATGTAGGAAAGAAATAGAATCCATGAAACAGATCCAAACAGAAATCCAAGGGATTAAAACCTCCACTGAAAGTATATGCCACAGATTGAATGATGGAGAGGATAGAATATCAGATCTTGAAGACAGATTGCAACAAGTGATCATGAGAAGAAAGATATCTTAAAAATAGAAAGAGAGCATGAAAAATCAACCCAACAGCTATAAGATGATGCAAAGAAGAATAACATAAGATTGATTGGGGTCAATGAGAAGGCTGGAGACAGCACAAAAGCTGAAAAACACTCTTAAAAGAAATAATGGCAAAAACTCCCCATGTGTGGATAAAGAATTTGACATACAAATAAATGAAGCATATTGTACTCCAAACAGCCATGACCAAAATGAAACTACACCAAGACATATAACAAACAAGATTCCAGAAATACACACAAGAACAGAATATTAAAAGCTGTTAGAGAAAAGAAACAGATTACCTATAAAGGAGAGCCCATCAGAATCATGGCTGACTTCTCAATACAAACATTCATGTCAAGAGGAGCTTGGAGTGAAGTATTTCAAGTCCTGAAAGAAAAAACCCAGATTGATGTACCCTGCAAAACTATCTTTCAAAATTAATGGAGAAATAAGATGCTTCCATGTCAAAGAACAACAGAGGAAATCCATGACCACAAAACCAACTCTACAAAGAGTAATGAAAAATATTATAGACAGAAATAAATATGACCACAATTCCAAGAACAACAATAGAAAGAAACAACCAAGCAGGGAAAGCAATTAAACAGAGGGGAAAAGCAGGGAACCAACAGCAGGAAAATATCTTGACAAAGATAAGCCAATACATATCAGTTATAAACATCAATGTAAATGGCCTTGATTCACCAATCAAAAGAAACAGACTGGCAGAATATATCAAGAAACAATATTCAACAATATGCTGTATACAAGAAACACATTTAACTAAAAAAAAAATTCATAGACTGAAAGTCAAAGGATGGAAAACAACCTTCAATGCAACAGGAACCCAGAAAAAAGTGGGGGTAGGTATTCTGTTTGCAGACAATGTGAACTACAAACCAAGAATGATCTAAAGGAATAAAAAAGGTCACTACATACTTGTTATGAGAAAACTTCAAGATGAAGAGGTAACAATCATAAATATGCATACACCAAATATGGGAGCACCCAACTGTATGACAATTATTAATAGACATGAAAAACCAAATAAGCATTAATAGAATTGTAACAGGAGACCTTAGTACCACTTTGTCACAAAGAGATAAATCAACTAAACAAAATATCAGCAAAGAAATAACAGAATAGAACCAAACGCGTGAAAAAATGGACTTAGTAGGTGTTTTCAGAGTGTTCCACCCAACATTATCAGATTACACATTATTCTCAGCTGCACATGGGATGTTGTCTAAAATAGACCATATACTAGGCCACAGAATATGCTTGAGTGAATGCAAAGAAATTGAAATTATCCCATGAATATTATTTGACCATAGTGCAATGAAATTGGAAATTAATGGCAAAAGAAACCACAAAAACTCCATGAACACATGGAAATTAAATAACATTCACCTAAGCAACCAATGGGTTACAGATGAAATTAAAGAAGAAATTAAACTATCTACAACTAAATGAGAAAGCAAATACATCATACTGGAACTTATGGGACACAACGAAAGCAGTCCTAAGAGGAAAATTTATGGCAGTGAATTCTCACATCAGGAAAATAGACAAGCACAAATAAATGACCTAATGTTGCACCTAAAGCTCCTAGAAAAAGAAGAGTAAGATGAGCCTGAAGCCCATGAAAGGGAGGAAATTATAAAGATTAGAGCAGAAATTAATACAATGGAGACTAAGAAAATAATACAAATTATTAATGATAGGATAAATAAAATTGATAAACCCTTAGCCAACCTTATCAACAAAAGGAAAGACTCAAATTCATGAATTGACGAATGAAAAGGGTGAAATCACTACAGATACTGTGGAAAATCAGAAGATTATCAATACCTTCTAATATCTTTGCTCTCATAGGATGGAAAACACAGAAGAAATAGACAGATTCCTAGATGTATGAATTACCAAAGCATAATCAAGAAGATATAAAAATTTTGAATATCCCAATATCAGTTTATGAGGTTGAAAATGTAATTAAAAACTTACCAACAAAGAAAAGCCCAGGTCCTGATGAACTCCTGGCTAAATTCTACAAGATATTTAGAGAAGATTTAATGTCAGTACTCCTCAAAATCTTTAATGAAGTTGAAATAGGAGTAATACTCCCTAACTCATTCCTGGAGGCAAATATTACCCTGATACCAAAACCAGAGAAAGACCCAACTGAAAAAGAAAAATATAGCCCAGTCTCCCTAATGAACATAGATGCAAAAAATCCTCAATAAAATACTAGCAATCAGAATGCAGCAAATCATCCAAAAGATTGCACACTCTGACTGAGTGGGATTTGTCCCAGGAATGCAGTGATGGTTCAACATATGCAAATCAATTAATGTAATCCACCATATCAACAGAGCCAAAGACAAAAATCTCATGATCATCTCAATAGATGCAGAAAAAGTGTTTGACAAAGTCCAACACTCATTCATGATAAAAACCCCATAGAAAATCAGAATAAATGGTCTTTACCTCAATCCAATAAAAGTCGTCTATGACAAACCAACAGCCCATATCATACTAAGGGGACAAAAACTGAAAGCTTTCAGTCTAAAATCAGAAGCAAGGTAAGGATGTTCACTATCACTACTCTTGTTCAATATAGTTTTGGAATCACTAGCAATTATACAAGAGAGAGAAATAAAAGGAATAAGAATAGGAAAGGAAGATGTTAAATTATCATTAATTTATAGGTAAATAGATACAACTTGAGACCATACTCTTGAGTGAAATAAATCAGCTTCGCATGTGTAAACACTGTATTGTCTCCCTGGTGTGAGAAACTGAAAGATTAAATAAGTTCTAAAATGTACAATAGATGTGAAATGGGAAGAAATCGTTCAAAAGGAAAAAGAAACCAGGATGGGTGAAAGGGGAAATGACAGTAGGGAAAATGGAACAATGCAAGTCAGTTATACTATCAGTGCCTCTTAGTTCATTAAAAAGGAAGGTTTATGCTAATATGGATTGGGGAAATTTTTATGGCTGTATTTTGTACCCTGAGCCACTACTTTAAAGGTAACAACATGTAATGTATTAACTATCCTTATCCCCCTATTATTTTGTTAGGAAATTTTGTTTTACCTTTTTTGCATAAACTTTAAAAAAATAAATAAATTCATTTTTTGCTGGGTGTGGTGGTGCACACCTGTAATCCCAGCACTTGGGAGGCTGAGGAGGGAGGATTGCCAACAAGTGTGAAGCCAACTTGGGCTACATAGTGAGTTTAAGGCCATGCTTGAATAAAACTCCATCTAAAACACAAATAAATAAATAAATAAATAAATAATATTTTTTTCTTTTTGCTCCTCTAACTTATTTCAAATCACCTATCTTGGAGTTTAGTGAATCTTTATTCTGCTTGATTGAGTCTGCTGTTGAGGGTCTCTATTGAATTTTTGAATTCAGTCATTGTATTTTTAACTCCAGTTTTTCTTTTTATTCTTTTTTCTACCTCTGCTTTTGTTTAGTTATCTGTATTCTCTTGTAGCCACTGAACTCCTTTAAGATTATTATTAGTAACTCTCCATTTCTTTAAAGTTAGTTACTAGAGCTTTACTTTTTTTGTGCTGTCATTTCCCCCTGAATCTTTACATTTCTCATATCCTAGTGTTAGTGTCTGTGCATCTGAATAAGCAGTCTGTTCGAGTAGTACTGGGCAGTGACTCTGAGGGCCGCTTATTTTTAGTCAAATTAAAAAGAAAGAAGGGAAAAGGAAAAAAATTGTATATATATATAAGATGGTTAAGATAGATACACTACCAATTTTACTTAGTTCATTGAAGAGTAAGGTTTGTGCCAATAATGTTTGGACAATTGAATGCTAATGTCTGGTATCCTGAATAACTAACTTAAAGATAGTAATACGTAATGTATTAACCATTGTTACTCTCCTATTATGTTGTTTTGAGAATTTGTTCTTCTTTTGATTTGTTTTGTTTTTTTCTTCTCTTTAAAATAAAAAAAAATTAAAAAAAAATAAAAAAATAAAAAGTTCTAACAATATATATAATATGGTATAATATAATATATTATAAAATTATATATAATTAAATATTCCTGGAATTTTACTCTTGAGTATTTTTATTTCTACTGTTCATCTCATTTCCTAAGCATAATTACTTTTTTCCATTTCTTACAACAAGTGATTACTCAGTTATATATATATAACTCAGTTATATATATATATATATATATATATATATATATATATATATGTAGTAAATTACTTGGTACATAGGATTACAAAAATGCTGTCTAAGAAATGTACAACAATGTTATCTACATAAAAGTTTTCAGGATGATTATGATTTATTATATTACCAAAAAAGATGCACATGAACATTTGGCAATAAGACACTAACCAAATAAATTGAACTCATGCATTTATGAAGTTACATATTATACTACAGAAGAAAACCTACATATAAAATATATCAAGTGAAGAATTATAGATTTAAATATTTTTGTTTGTCCATCAAAGTGTTCACCCTTGTAAATGGAAAAAAAATGTTACATCAATAGATATTCTTTAAAATTTTTTTCAACTGGTCATAACACAATTATATTTTATGATGTCAGTTTTGCTGAATTCATTTGAATTCAAGGATTATTCTACAAAAGACAAATCAGTATTTAAAAGTTTTTTTTCAAAAGAATATTTAGGCAGCAATTAATTCTTCTATTTCTCTTTCTGCCATAGTGGGCTTCCAGAAGTCAAATCCCTCCAAAAATGGAGAAAGCATCATATCCTAATATTACCTCTTTCCTGACACTGTTTCTAAAATAGCTAGTAATATTCATTCCAAAATAATTAGAGAAATCAATGTTCTTTATATTTTGGGTTATGTTGGGGGCCAGTTTGGGTCAATACTAAGAAAAGAAAAACTATTAAGAAATGACCCATATATAGATACCTAAATAGCCACTCAAATATATATACTCAATTGAAATTGGTAGTTTATTTTGGAAAAATGATTTAGAATATAGTACTTGTTTCATGAATCACTGCCCTCATAGTTAGTACTTATAAGGAGGAATCTCCAATAACTTCCCTTCTTACAGAAATTAAATTAATACTTATATCACTATTAAACTGATTTTTCTTGTTTGTTATGATTTTATTATTTTAAAGAGAAAAAAAATAAAAACAATGACACAAAACTTCAAAACAGGATAATAGGAAGGTAACAATGGTTAGTACATTGCTTATTGTTATCTTCAAAGTAGTTGCTCAGATTACAAGATATGGGCAGGAAAAAATCAAATGATATAAGCATAAGACATTTATAATGGACTTATAGAAATGAGCAGTATAGCTATCATAACTATATATATGTATATATATATCTATATTTATCTAGATAGATAGATATTCACTTCTCCTTTTCCCTTCATTCTTTTCCCCATTCCCCCATCCCAGTTTCTCTTTCCTCTTCAAATTTTTTCTTACCATTTCCCAATATCTATTTTACATTTTGGATCTTATTTATTCTTTCAGTTTCTTACACTAGGGAGATGATATGATGTTTACACATGTGAGACTGATTTATTTCACTTATGAGTATGGTCTCAAAATGCATCCATTTACTTATAAAAGTCTCAAGTTTATCCTTCTTTATGACTGAGTAGTACTCCATTGTATAAAAATACCACATCTTTTTTATCCATTCCTTGGTCGATGGGCATTTGATTTGTTTCCAAGATTTATGTATTACAAATTGTGCTGCTATAAATGTGGGCGCACATATATCACTGTGGTATGATGTTGTTAATTCCTCTAGGAAGATGCCCAGAAGAGGAATACCTAGGTCAAACGAGACATCCAATCCTAGTTTTTTGAGGAATCTCCACACTGATTTCCACAGTGGTTGTACCTGTCTACACTCCCAACAATAGTGGAGAAGTGTTCCTTTTTCCACACAGCCCCAGCAGCATTCGTTATTCATTGATTTATTGATGACAGCCATTCTTTCTGGGGTGAGATATAATCTTGGTGTTGTTTTAGTTTGCATCTCTCAAATGACTAGTGATGTTGAACATTGTTTCACATATTTATTTGCCATTTGTATTTCTTCATCCGAGAACTGTGTGTTCATCTCAGATATCCATTTTTTGACTGAGTCTTTGAATTTCGGAGGCCTGATTTTTTCAATCCTTTATATGTTCTAGATAGAACTCCTTGGTCTGAGGGACAATTGGCTAAATTTCTTCCCCACCATGTGAGTTTTCTTTTGCAACATCATCAGTGAACATGAAGGACATAATACTAAGTGAAATAAGTCAGACACAGAGGGAAAACCTTATGTGATCCCAATTAATGAGAATCTACAATAACTGAACTCACAGAAACAAAGTGAGTTAGACATAGGTACTAAGGTGTGTGTCAGAATTAGTATGTATGAATCTGGGATGAATAGAATCCTTCAGGACATGTCCTAAAATTACCAAATTCAGAAGTTCAGTTACAATTTCAGCAACCAAGAACAGGCAGGGTCACTGATAGCTGAGCCCCATTAAGAAAAAAAGTTAACTATAATCCATTCACCTTTTAACTATAAACAACTGAGGGCAATGGGAATATGAAATTCAGAATATAATTTATTATATACACTGGTCATAGTCTTATTACCATTTGGATCAACAAAGACTGTGTTTACTTATTTGTTCCTTCTGTAGTTATGCCTATGTAAATCTGTTTCCAATTTTCCATTCCATTTCCCTCATTTCATATTAACTATTGTTCTCTGCTGACTTCATAGAATATGTAGACAGGAAGGTCAGTGGATGACAATAAGAAGAAATATCACCCAGAGAAGGATTCTACGACTAATACAAGTGTGGGTTTCTTATCCTGATTACAATGTGTGTATGTTTTCATTTGTGTGGGAGATTGATTCCATTGAATTAGATGAAAATTGGTCATTGCTGCTATTGTTTGGATATTTGTAATGAGAAGGGAAGCATAAATGATCAGTGAACGGACAAACAGAAGTACAGTGGGAGTTAAAGTGCATTTGCTAACAATATCTGCTCCACCTTCTATTCTTTGCACTTTCTAACACTTCTGAGGCTGAGAAGTTAAGCTCTACACTTCTCTGGCTCTTTGGCACAGAGGCCTTTAAATTGTGTTAGTCTTATTTAGGTAGGGTCATGTGATTTTGGAAGGAGAAGTAATAACAAAGGCTACGGGTTTACTGTTGACACAGTTACAGAAGTTCTGGGTATTTCTCAAACAGCATTTGCACAGATCTCAGTGCCCTATAATCAATTTCTGAATATGGAGAGGGATCAGGCTATCTGTTTCTGTCTGTGCCAATATAACAGATGTCAACATAGCTTTGGGGCCAACAGTACATATTTTCTGGTCTAAAGATTACACAGCTAGGGGCCGGTGAGATGGCTCAGCAGCTTAAGCGCCTGCCCGGCAAGCACAAGGGCCCGAGTTCGACTCCCGGAACCCACATACGAAAAAGGGGCCGGTGATATCGCTCAGCAGCACGGGCGCCTGCTGGCGCGTGAGGTCCTGAGGTCAACCCCCCGGTACCCACAAAAAAAAAAATAAATAAATAAATAATAAATAAAGATTACACAGCTAAAGTAATATATTCCTGGAACCTAGAGTGGTAATGACAGTGCTGTCGATTCTTTATTATAACAGAGGTAGACATTCTTCTTGTGGGTTACTTCTAAGATATTTTAACCTCTCCTCCAGGCCTTCCCATAAGTTTGTATAAACTTAATTCCTGTATTAAATCCTTTCCACTTAAAGTAGTTATTCTAGTGCCAGATATCTTCAATGCAAGCCTGATTCAAGCAGATGGTATATTGAGAAAGAGACACAATTAAACAAATCAAACTATTTAATGTCATGAAAATCCATCCTTCTTCATCACAATGAACTGGGAAAGAATGTGTTGGGACTAGAAATAATTTCAATAGAAATAATTTTGACTGAATAATCAAGAAATTAAATGATTTTAATTTTCAATAAGTTCTTCTTTTTCTTTGGATTGTCTTGTCAGTATAACTAGGTTTGTTGAGCTAGTTCATGCCTCACTTGAATGCTGGACCATTGGCTTTCTTCATTAGAACACATATACAGTATCATTTGAGTTTCATAGTAATCTAACAGTTACAGTTGGTTACTTGCTGCTTACATTCTTCTTATAAACTGTATATTTATCAATAAATTTTGACACCTGAAAAGCAAAAAATTATATATATATATATATATATATATATATATATATGGATGTTTTCATAGTATAGAAAATAAAAAATGTGTATTATACAGATGATAAAACCTAACAGTTTTAATAGAAAATGTCCTTATTTTTTGACGTGCAAAAACTTTTCAGTAAGATGAGATCCCAGTTGTTGATTCTTTGAAGTACTTCACATGCAGTTTGTGTTTTGTTCATAAACTCTCTGCCTACCCCTATGTCTTCAAGATGTCTACCTACTTTGTTTTCCAGCAGATTCAGTGTTTCTGTTTTAATATTTAGATCTTTGATCCATTATGACTTTAGTTTAGTGCATGGTGATAGACATGGGTCTAGGTTTAGTCTTCGGAATGTAGACAATGTTTCTACAGCACAATTTATTAAAGAGGCTATCTTTCTTCCAGTGAACATGTTTGGCCCCTTTGTCAAAGATAAGGTGACTGAATGTCTGCATTTTCTTATATGTCACTGATCCTCAGGTATGTTTTCTTGCCAGTACCATGCTGATTTTATCACAGTAGCTTTCTAGTATAATTTCAAGTCAGAGATTATGATGTCTCCTGCATTTCCTTTTTGCCCAGGATTGCCTTTGCTAGTCTAGTTCTCTTCTGGTTCCAAATGTATTTTAGGAATGTTTTCTCTAGATCTGTGAGGTATGCTTATGGCATTTTGATTGGGATTGTATTAAATCTGTATAACAGTTTTGGGAGTATAGCCATTTTCACAGCATTGGTTCTTCCTATCCAAGAGCAAGGGATATCTTTCCATTTTTCTGATATCCTCTTTGATCTCCTTTTTCAGAGTACTTTCATTTTCAATATATAGACCTTTTACTTCCTTTGTTAGATTGATTCCTAAGTTTTTCATTTTTTTGGATGCTATTGTGAAAGGTATTGTTTCCCTAATTTCTCTCTCAGTGAGTTTGTTGTTTGTTACAGGAATGCTATTATTTTTGAGTGTTGACTTTGTATCCAGCTATGCTGCTGAATTTGCTTATTAAATCTAGAAGTTTGTGGTGAAGTTTTTGGGGTATTCTATGTAGAGTATCATGTCATCTGTGAATAATTATATATATATATATATATATATATATACAGAAGATAGATAACTATACTATTAATATCTATTAGTTCATCAAAAAGAATGGTTTGTGCTTACATTGTTTGATCAATTTTTCATGGCTATATCTTGTAACCTGAGCAACGACTTTGAAGATAACAATACACAATATACTAACAATTGTTAATCTCCTATTATCTTGTTTTGAAATTCTGTATCACCCTTTTCATTTCTTCTTTTTCCTTTCCTTTTGTTTTTTCTTTTTAAAATAAGAAAAGGAAAATGTTCTTATCTATAAACAGAAAGAAAGTTATAATTAGGTTCAGTCAATATCAAGTATGTAGATGTAAACTAGATATTTATAAATTCATTTAGTGTTTGTTGTAATCTCCAATTATTTTTCATGTCAGACTGAGAGATTTAACAAAAAAGACTCAGAGACTGAGCAATTTGGTTGTGTGTTTCTGAAACGATGGCTGATTGCAAAGGTCCACTCTGGGGATGAGGAGGGCAAGTTACCCACATCAAAACATCAAAAGTCTGATCAATCTAGGAGCTAACTATCCAGTGTAGGATTTATTAGGATCTGCTGCTTCCTTTTCTTTCCTTCTTAAGGATGCTAAAAACTTGAAGATGTGCAATGTTCATGCACTGCCAAGGTCACTAAAATCACACGTATTTGAGCAATTTGTGGGTTGGGAAATATATATTAACATTATTTGGCTTTGGAAACCTGACCTGAAACAGAAGTGGCTCTCCTATCTAAATAGAATTAGAAATAAATATCTACCTGCAGCTGCAATTCAGAATTTATTTTCCACAGACTCTGAAGGCCCATATTACTGGTAATTTTAGCATAGAAACAATTCTAGTAGCCATAGTTGTGCCATTAAAGACAGCTCACAATCATAGCTGCAGGATTTTCTTCACTTTACTACTTAATATTTAATTGTCTACATGTAATGTTTAACATTTGGAGTTATAAGTAAGAATTGATTTATTCATTTGTTGTATCTAAAGCTAATTCATTTTCTTTGGGGACGGTAGCCACATACTTATGTTTGGTAGATAGGTGTTTCATTTTATTTAATTATTGAATAATAAACATAAGTATCTTCCTTGGATAAGGCAAAAGATTTATGAAAAATGAAACTTGTGATGGATTCCTTATCAAGTTAATTTCCTATTTTGTTAGGTATGACTGAAAGTGTAACATAAAAAAAGCCATGATTTTTTAAAAGATGAAAGTCATTTATTTTCAAAATCATTTCTTATAAATAGTAAAACACATTTTGTATAAATGGAAATCAGATATTTTTCCCAAATGTCAGCTAACAAACATGAACTAATGAGATGTTGAATAAAGGATAAAGAGTTTATACATCATATACAAGTGACTGTTCCTTTGCCCAAGGCTTTGTTTCCTGTTGGAAGTTTCTGGCAGCTTGCAGGACAGAAGAAAGTTTTATTATAAAATTACTTCTAAATGTCATAGAGCAAACAGTACTTCATATTTTCTCATCCCTCTGTGTCCACAGACAGCAGGAAACACTTTTGTTGACTAAGACATTGTTTGATAATAACCTTTCTCTCCTTGTTATATTACTTGGAGTGCTCATCATTTGAGACATGTAATGTGTTGGGAGTCTCCCACAGTCCACTTCAATTGTCAGGCACCATACCTCCTATATTCTCTCTGCGTGCCATTTTTTAAAATCTAACTTTCCAGCTGAGTAGATTGAGGCACATACTATTTTCTGAGTGTCCGATGAATTTCTCATACAGAATTGGCAAGTAAATGTGTGCTGACCAGTCCACCTGCCCCACCGCTGCATATGGTCATATAGGATGCCAAAATTTTTATGCTTTATAGTTTCCCTTTATACACATGTGGTCTCAAACATTTCAGAAAATTAAATAATATGTCAAAAAAGGAAACAAAATTGAAACTACTTGACGAATTCTTATGCTTGTTAGAAAAGTAATACCTTTTAATACAATATTTTTAACAAGATTTAGAGTAAATCAAGGCTTAGAGGAGGGCCGGTGCGATAGCTCAGTGGCTTAAGGGCCTGCCTGGCAAGCACGAGGTCCTGAGTTCGACTCCCGGTACCCATGTAAAAAAAATGACGTAGGAGGATGTTTGGGTAGCAAGGGTGTTTAAATTTTGGCATTAAATGTGTTAAAAATTTATGAATATTTATGTGACAATTCAGTTGGCTAGTTAACTGGTCAAAAGAGTAATGCTATTGAAAAAGACATACATTAACTGTTTAGTAATAGAATAACAAAAATCTTATATTTGATGTGAAGATACAGCTAAATTGACATCTCTAAATTATTAATGTGCAAGTGCATACACGTTATAGAAAAAAGTTTAGATTTATTGGACTCCTTAACATACATGAACAGACATACATGATAAAAAATGTACATACTCCTATATGAACATATTAATGGATACATGCCACACGATTGCCCTCCTTTAAACCCAGAAGTCTTTACACATATAGATAGGTACACACACACGTACGCACACAGCCACACAAGCTTGGCGTCTCTCAGAACATTTGGCACAGGACTGGCCAAGCCTTGGTTTATGTCTTTGTATAAAATGTTTATGCCCTCGCTACCCTCTATTCCTCTCCACATGTTCCATAGCATAGATTAGCAATCAGCAAACAGCCTATGGGTCAAGGTCAAATCCACACTGCACCCTGTTTTAAAATGACTGAGAGATAAGCGTGGTGTTTGTATTTGTAAATGCCTTGAAAAATATATAAAAGGAAGAGCAATACTTCAGGATATGTGGAAATGGTGTGAAATTCTTATTTTGGTAACCTTAGTATTTTGTAGAAACATAGCCATGCTCATCAATTTACATAGTTCCTAAGGTTGTTTTGCACTACAACAACAAAGGTGAGTTATTGCTTTATATAATCTATGTAGGGCTTTGCTTCACAGTGATACTCAGTTGCAGTTACAGACCAAAAGTAATTCAAGAGTCACACTTATCTCCATACTTTGACTTTTTACTAGTACTTTTCATTACCCATTTATATCCATTATATCAAGTCAAAGCAATAGAAAATTAGACTTCTATTGCATTAAAATACAATGGGATGTGGCTTATTTTGTTACCAAAATATATCAAATAGAATTTATTTAATTTTAAAACATGTAGACTATAGCTATGCTAAATCTTATAATATAGATTGAAATTACTAGATTATTCATCATCATAATACAATCTAGAGTGATGATTACAAGAATTAGTGAATATGAAGTAGGATATGTCATCACAGCAGCATTCACTCTTATATACACTCACACATGCACATACAAATAGAGATGTTTTTAAACCATTAGCAGCTCATCTGTTGGCCAAGGAAGGAAAGTGATCTACCAATGGTGAGTTAATTAAATCAGATTTGACTGTAACAGACAAAAATGTTGAAAGAAAACAAAAGACTATTGGCCTTTTGGCAGGATCAGTTTTCAACAGGGTAAGACTATTGAGAGACAAAAAAACCCAGTGAATTAAAAGACAGAGTACAAACATCACAGTGGAATTCCTATTATGAAAAGGAAATAAATGGCATACAGATTGGAAAAGAAGGAATAGTATGATCTTTATTTAAGGATGATATGATTAAATATATAGACATTTCTTAGAAACTATTAAAAATTCCCTGAACTATAAGTGAATTTACCAAAGTCTCTGGGTAACAGTCAATATCAAAGGTCATATTTATTTTTATATGCCAGCAATGACAATTAAACAGTGACAATTTCACACAAGGATATTAAGCAACTGGAACTTCCAGCCACTGCAGGGAGAATGCACCAGAGTGGAAGGCAGTGTGACAGTTTCTTTAAAATGACACATCACATCCCACTCACCCAGCAATTGCACCCCTAGATGTTTATCTGAGTGTTTTTGAAAACTTATGCCCACACAAATACTTGTATGTGAAGGTTTATAAAGATTCTAAGCCTTTTTTTTACACTCAGCGCTGAGACCAAAATCTTTCTGAAGGAGAAGATCACCTTCAACTATTATTATCATGTATCAAATGGCTATGTTAACAACATAGCCATGCTAATGGGAATTAGCAGAAATGTTAATATTTTGATGAATACAACCTAAAATAATACGGGAAACAGTGGTTATTATAGGAGAAACATTTACTGTTAAAGTTAATACACGGACAACTAACATTTTTTTAGATCACAAGTAAATCAAGCTACTTTATACATTTCCTTCAATATCAAAATATTTTGAAAGGTATGAAATATGCACTGCCACCAAAAATTTTATTAGTTGTAATTTATAAGCTCTAAGTATATTTCCAGCAGCATTTTCAAATTTCAATACAAGTGTAAAGGAAACTTTTAAATTTCAATAATCATTTAACTGTACAGTTGAGGAATTTCCACCTTACTCAATCCGAAGTGAAGAACCTGCAATGTAATGATTTGTTAAAATATCAAAATATCAAGAAAATAATTAAAAGAAAATCTAGAGAATAATCTAACAGAATTCCATACATGTTTTCCAAGTGATATATATTTCATTAGGGCCATAACTCATGGAGTGCTATGAGTTACTGCCAATGCCAATCTATGTAAAAAGGTATTTTCAAAGATGAAATATAGAAAATCTCCTTACCTGGCTGAACATTAACAATTGATTCTGACAATAAGGAATGTTAATTTTAAACTACAATTATCAAAATATTACCTGTAAACCTGAGTTACAAAAAAGTACCCAACTGTTTTTATTATGTTTCTTTTGAAATTATCAATAAAATTATGGAAATTTGTTTTCTGTCTTGTTTATAATACCTACATATCTTCAATTTCATTTCTTGAACCACACTCAATACTATATCAACTATCTGGCCTTTTACATAAAAAGGTAGTCAACCTTTGAAATAGAGTATTAACATTTGTGCCCTCCTCCCTACAGCTGTCACTGCACTCTAAGGACTGGAAGAAAACCTAATTCTACTTTCCAGATGGGAGTTAAGTGGATATGAAATGATTTCTTTTCTCAATGCTGTATTTTTCTAGCATCAAAATTGGAAATTGGACTATCTCATCTCATAACATAACTTGAGTTAGTTATTTTAAACTGCCTCTAGTTCTAGTCCATTAAACACTAAATATGTTTTGGTGAGCCTAAATTCCTAAGCAATGTTTTTAGTGGATTTCCTAAGAAAATGAGTGCCAAATTCCTAAAACATGACCAGTAATCACAGTTGCAGAATAGAGTTCTATTACAATTTAAATCTACCTATAAGGATTATTTTTCCTTCAATGAGACAGTATCATGGATAGTTTGTATTATGCTCATCCAGTTTCTAATTCTAGTACACTTCTCTAACTACCCCAGCTTTCATTATGAAAAGAATGTTTTCAAAATCACATAAGTGACTGGATAGCCAGATCAACAAAAACATTACATACAGATAAGTTAATGTTGATTAAATATACTGAGAATAAACACCATCATATCATGTCATTTACATTATCATCTCCAAAAAATATTGAACTGCTGAGGTGAAATAATGCTTTGCTTCATTCTGGTAACCAAATTGAATCCCAGACAGGAAAGCACCTCATTCCCTTAAGGTGGATAATTACACACTGAAACCCACAGGAGTCTCATTAATGAGCAACCCAAGGTGAGGAACAGATCCCACAACATTCTTATTAGCCTAATGCAATAGTACTAGAGGTAAAAAATAATTCCACACTGAATAAACCAAATAATCAAGTCTTAAGCACAGTGTTAGACTGGGTATATAGAAGAAAAATATGGGGCCGGTGAGATGGCTCACCGGCATAAGTGCCTGCCTGGCAAGCGCGATGTCCTGAGTTTGACTCCCGGAACCCACGTACGAAAAAAGGGCTGGTGATATCGCTCAGTGGCACGGGCACCTGCTGGTGCATGAGGTCCTGAGGTCAACTCCCGGTACCCACAAAAAAAAAAAAAAAAAAGAGGAAGAAGAAAAATATAAAAGCAAAGACTTAGAAAAAATAAACATACATGTAACAGATTTACTTATTTATTCATCCTTCCACCCACACATCTAAATATTTTTTAAAGTTTTCTTTATTTATGTAGATATGGGTCAACATTCACTTTTCAGTTTATTTTTCCATCTTATAATCATCTATTCACTCATGTGACAAATATTTATTGTTTATACTAGTATCTGAACAATTTGCTCAGAAATATAAATATATCCTAAAATATCCACTAAATGAAAAAGGTAGCAAATGTCTAACTATGGAAATAGTTGGCAATAAATAGATGGCAATTCACTTCTTACATTGGAAAGCTTTTACAACTCAAAATTATTTTACCTACTTCATGCCATTTGTGATCCTTAATGACCCTCTTCAGTAAGGAAGAATTATTATCTCCATTTATGTGAGAAAATCTACGAAGCTTCAAAGACTTGTGAAAGCTTCTATGTAGTGAATTTGAACTATGAGTTGAAGTTTAGAACTTTCTACACAACATCAAAACTATCCAGTTGTTTCTATTAAAGTTGACTTTGAATAGTCTACGTTCTCTTCAATGTCAACACTTTCAAGAAAAACTTTATTCAGTCCTCCTCACTGAAGAACCAGCTCCCTAGGTGCAGTATCTACACAATATCTTTAAGTTCCTTTTCATTTACTTTCCCTCAAACCAAATGTGATACCAAATACTACTGCTTTTATTACAGTCTCACATTCAATACCATCTTTTGTATTCGTTCAAAGAAATACTCCTCCATAATTTTCCTTACTAACTTTGAAACAGTTTCATAACACTCATCTTCTTTGCCACTCAGAATGGAAGACTGTGGACTAAACAGAATTTTCCTGAAACATCACTATGTTATAATGCAAAGAATATTGATCTAGGAAGAAAAATACCTGATCTTGAAAACATACAAGGTTCTCCTTTTGATAAATCTCCCGTGTAATGATTATAGACTCTTGTGGAGCTGTCACATGAATTTTTAATAATAACATTTTGTGGGGAAAATGCCTAGTAGAACAATAATGTCTAACACTCATTAACTGTGTACTGTGTGACAAGCATCATGTTAATCCCTTTATATGATTAAGTCATAATCTGCAGTAACCCTCAGTAAAACAGATATTCTCACGTTCAAGTTACAGAGCTAACAGCAAAGTACTTTTGGGTGACAGCCTGGACTCCCTAGACAACTATCAGGGTATGGTTCTTAATCCCCTCACTTTCTGTCTTTCATCTATGAAAATCATGATTTTAATCCTTTGGTCTTCTATCAGACATTTTTCTGGAAGAAGATAGATCTGTCTTTGTGTTTGTATTTTTATGTACAGGTATAAATAAATAAATGCAAATATATTTTGTATATGTATGTGCTTATGTGTATATAAATATAAATATATATATATGTGTGTGTGTGTGTGTGTGTTTGTGTGCATTTACATGTATTTGTGAATCTATGTAAATGTTTTAGATGAGTGTACGTGTGCCCTAATCTATTTTTGCAGATGCAACAGATTACTCAAGACTAAGTAATTTATAATGAACAGATATATATTGCAGACCTACTGCACTATTTTTCTGAGCAGTTGCAAATTTACATTCCCACCAACAGTGGGCAAGCTTCCATATTCTCCTTAACCTTGCCAACCCTTGTCATTTTATGGTTTTTAAAGTTTTTTGTTCTCTTTTTGATAATAGCAATCTTAGTGAGTATGGAGTGGTAACTCATTGTGCTTTTAATTTGCATTTCCTTAGCAATTGGTGATTCTGAATATCTTTTCATGTGCTTGTTGACCATTTTTATATCTTCCTCAGGGAAATATATATATTCAAATATTTTTTCTCTCTCTCTTTTTAAATTTTTTCATTTATTTTTTATTTCTTTATTTGGCCACACTGGGAATTGAACTCAGTGTTGTATCTTATAAATATTCAACAATTATGTCTGTTGTTTTTCAGATTAATATATAGCTGAAACTTGTTGTATTGTGGAAATAACATCTGATCAATAATTACAGAACTAGTCTTGACAGTGCAGCTATACCCCCAGGCTTTAATTTACTTAAAAAATCGAGGCAGGATCATGTTAATTTGTTAAATTGCCCAGAATGGGCTTGAAGTTGGGATGATCTCACAGTGCTGGGAGTACAGGCGTGCACCACTACTCTCAGCCATTGCCTCTTTGTTGTCTGTGCATTCGCTGTCATAACCAAGAAATAATTACTGAATCTAACATCAGAAAGTTTTTCTTCTGTGTTTTATTTTCTCCTATGTTTTACAGTTTTAGTTCATACATTTAGTTAGGTCTTTGGCCCACATTGAGTTTATTTTTGTGTGTGGTTAAAGTAAGGATCCAATTTTATTCTTCTGGTACTTGTTGAAAAGACTTACTTTTCCATTGTATGATCTTGACAGCTTTGTCAAAAATCATCTGGCCATATAAGTAAGGATTTATTTCTGAGCTCACTAATATACTCCATTGATCTATGTCTTTAAGTCAGTACCACACTTTGATTACTACAGCTTTGTAGTAAATTTTGAGATCAGGCAGTGTGAGACCTCCAGATTTGTTCTTTTCAATGATTCTTTGGCTATTCAGCATTACATTTCATTTAAATTTTAGATGAATTTTTATATTTCTGTAAGACATGGATATGGATAGATATGATGTTTTTATTATTATATATTTTCAGTTATCAAAAATTAAACTTACAAAAGATAAGTGACATGCTCATAACTGATTTCTCATCATTATACTTTATATCATGTTTATTCTCACTAAAAATTTCCATCTGTTTTGCCATCCAGAGAGAACTTATTAGTGTTAACAAGTTTGTTACTTTCTCCTCCTTCTATCTCCTTCTCTGCTTCCTCCTCTTTTTTACCATTCTTTCTGGTATTGTACTTTAATTAATTCCATTTCTATTTTCTCCTTAGTGTTCATGTCTGAAGTCTTTAGAAATGACAATTACCATTTTATTGACATCAACTAGTCCCCTGGCAATGTACACTTTCCTTAAAATACTTTGATTGTTATTCATAAAGTTTTCATTTATTTTCCTTTATTTGCTTTTATTTTTTCTTGTCTACTACCCTTTAAAATATTTTACTGATATTTACATTAACTAGCATTTTTACTTTGAATTAAAGACCTCAAAATTATATATATTATTTCCTAGCATTTTCTTAACTTTTATATCTATTATCGTATAGATCTAAAATATCCACCAAAACTCCCATGTGTTCAGAATTTGGGATTTTGGATGATAATTGGATCATGAGGGCACTATATTCATCAATGGATTAATCCACTGATAAGTTCATAGCTGAATGTGCTATTAGGTGGTGGGACCTAGTTGGAGAAGGTGGGTCACTGAAGATGTGACTTGGAAAGACATAGTCTTCTCCCTGATCCATTTTTTTTCTTTTATCCCTCTTTCCTCGCTACCATGGGTTGATTAGCTTTCTTCCATCAGGCTCCCTACCTGGCTATTTCTGCCTCAGAACCAGCTGACCATGGACAGAACCCTCTAAAACTATGATCGTTTGAGGTATTATTTCAAAACAGGAAAGTGGTTGATACAATGTCTTCTGTTGCTGTTACATGGAGCATATAGTTCAATATTTCTAGGTTATGATTATTTGATTTTTTACTATGTGTGAAATTATTAACTCCAATGGAAAACAATGAAGACTACATATCAAATAGTATCAGAATAACTTGCTTTTTCTTTATTTTCATGGGCAAAATCATTTAGGTTATTCTAAAATATTTTGTCAATTTGGTTTTAATAGTATCATCTAAAGGCAAAAGATTGTTAGAGTTTGCCACTCAGTGAGGCTATTTATATTCATTGGAATAATTTTTACCTTTATGTCATACTTGGTATTTTCTGTTGTTATTTCTTTTGCTTTGCTTTTAATTTATCCAATTTCTGTGAGTTTTATGGTGGAATTGCCTTCTGTGTTTCATTTTTCTTATTTTTATGTGGGTACTGGGGGGTCGACCTCAGGACCTCGCGCGCCAGCAGGCGCCTGTGCCACTGAGCGATATCACTGGCTCCTTTTTCGTATGTGGGTTCCGGGAGTCGAACTCGGGCCCTCGCGCTTGCCGGGCAGGTGCTTAAGCCGCTGAGCCACCTCACTGGCCCTGTGTTTCATTTTAAACAATCTAATTACAAATATAAATTTAAAATTTTTAAATACTTCTGCCAGTAATATATTTTAAATTTCCAAATATTTTACTATTCCCTTATATTAACTTAATTTGTTTTGAATTCTGTGCCCAGAGATATAAGCAATCTAGCATCTTGAATTTATCATATTCAGCTATTAAATCCTTCTAAAGGTTCTTATACTCACATAAATAACTTATAATTTATATAAAATTACTTTTATTTCTTTTCATGGACCTTGCTTTTTATTAATGTGATTACTCTCTTATTTTTCCAGATGTTTTTTATTTATTTTTAGGATTCCATAGTCTCTTGTAGTAATGTTTAACCTGTGGAACTTTGATGTTAAAATATCAAATTTGTTTTTATTTTATTTATTTATTTATTTATTTATTTTTTTTGTGGGTACCGGGGGTCGACCTCAGGACCTCGCGCGCCAGCAGGCGCCCGTGCCGCTGAGCGATATCACCGGCCCTTTTTTCGTATGTGGGTTCCGGGAGTCGAACTCGGGCCCTCGCACTTGCCGGGCAGGCGCTTAAGCCACTGAGCCATCTCACCGGCCCTATTTTTTTATTTTAATTTCAATAGAAAAATTGATGTTCTTGCGTACAGCATTTTTAATTGTTCCAATTCTCTTAAAGACTTTCTCTTGAAAATACCTTTTATCCAAAATCAAACAGTAAGTTTTTAAGATACATATTACTTTTTCTGTCTGTAAAATGATTTCTGTCAATTTACCATGTTTAATACCATTGGTTTTTAATCTAAAATCCTGACAAATATTTGTCTAAAGCAGAGTCCATTAAGTATAGGTCAAGTCCAAATTTGGACCATGCATCTTTTTATAAGAAAGTTTTATGCAGCTTGTCACATTCCATCATTTCTTTATATGTAGTATATGACTACTTTCATGCTATGAGGCTAATTTAAGAAGTTTTGACGGACTACGTGACTACAATGCTCAATATATTTACTAGCTAGCTTTTTTCACATCTAAATGGTCTTTGAAGAAACTTAATTTCTCTCATTATTTTTTAATTGCTAGCTTTTAATTTCTTAAGAAAGTTTGTATTTTTCTGATTCATTTCACTTAACATTATAATCTCAAGGCACATACATGTGCACACTGGAGAATGGGGATCCAGTAGCTGCTCACCCCAAGAAGATGGAAGCTGCAGAACAAGTGGGGGCAATGATGGAGCACCAATGCCAAAGGCCTGGAAGCTCACCTGAGAGCCACTGGTGCAAGGGTATGTTGGAAGGCTGAAGAAACTGGAGACCTGGTGATCAGTGTACAAAGGTGAGGGCAGCAAAGGACACACTTGTTCAGAAAGATTGGCATTTTCAAAATTGGCACACTTCCATCTTCTCTTCCTTTTTATTCAAACCAGGCTAGTAGCCTAATGGTTGGTGCCACCCACAACTAGGGTGTGTCTTCCCCTTTAGTTTGCCAGTGTATATGTCAGTCATTCACAAATGCAACTGGTGTGCTTTTCCAATCTGCTCTGCATTTTTAATCCATTCAAGCAAACTCAGCATTATTAAAATTCACAGTAAGCAAATAGTTGATGATATTGACATTTCATGCCTAAATTCCCATACATATTTAATCTGGTCAGAGCTAAAGAGGAATGAAATTGTTTGTTGAAAATTTTAACTGTGTAAATTTTCAATTTGATTTTACCTCAATTTTAAAAATAAACAAAATAAATTCCATTTATTTAGC
The DNA here is from genome assembly GCA_028451465.1 of Erethizon dorsatum. Taxonomy (NCBI): domain Eukaryota; kingdom Metazoa; phylum Chordata; class Mammalia; order Rodentia; family Erethizontidae; genus Erethizon; species Erethizon dorsatum. The sequence goes on from CM051823.1 coordinate 31,680,027, forward strand.
ACTTGAAAAAAAAAATTAGAGCTGAGGACTAGTTTTACCAAACCAGAAAATATGCTATAGAGAAATGAAAACAAATACATTTTTATGATTATTAAAATTATATATAAAGTTACTTTTTAAATTTGATGGGCTGGTGAGATAGCTCAGCCGCATAAGCACCTGCCTAGCAAGTGTGAGGTCCTGAGTTCGACTCCCGGTACCCACATACGAAAAAGAAAAGGGCCGGTGATATTTCTCAGTGGCACAGGTGCCTGCTGGCACGTGGGGTCCTGAGTTTGACCCCCAGTACCCACACAAAAAAATTTTTTTATTATTACAGGTTCTTATTAAGAGCTGGTGCTTTAGTCACTGCAATAATTTTAATGGCATCTATCTTTTAGAGAAGTTTTCACTGCCAACAGACTGTTCTTATGCATATCATATTGTTATAAATTATTGGTGAATATTCATTTTATTATTTTAATTTTAAAATTTGTTTCTAGGTATCATAAATGTGCAATTGTTTTTATTCTATATTACCTCTTCAAACATACAGCGTATGCTGGGGGTTTTTTTGGGTGTTTTTTGTTTTTTGTTTTTTGGCAGCATTACAGGTTGAAAACATAGCCCTTGCACTAAGCTACATCCCCAAGTTTAAAAGATTTTTATCTGGATACACAGTATTGCTAAAACACTAAATTTTCCAGGCTGGGCTCAAACTTGTGATTCTGCTGCCTCAGCTTCCTAAAGTGCTAGCCTTAGAAGCCTACACTACCATGCCTGGATATACTGTATCCCTTTTCTTCTGAAGCCATCTTCAAAGATAATATAATAGATCTGAGGAAACAAATATGTGAGGAAAATTACCTTACTCAGTAGAACATAGTAAAACTATAGTAAAAATTTACAAATGCTCTGGAAATCTCAATTCCAATACAGTGCTGATTATTATTGAGTTAATATGCCTCCTATCCTAATAAAGTATAATCTTGCTTTCATTCTAACAACATTTTGCTAAATCAGATCAACCATTGATTTTATGTTCTCATGGTGAATGCCAAAATTGTAGTGTTTATAAAAACAAAACAAGGTAAACCCATTGGGAGAAAACCCAGAAATTCAAGTATGCCATAGGTAGAAATCTAGAATATGTATATCAAAGAGTTTTTTTTTTTCTTCTTCTAAAAAGTCTAACTTATCTATATTTTAGGTTACACTTTTGGCAAAGAAAAATGTTATAAAAATTTTGGTACTTGGCCTTTTTTTTTAATTTTAAAGAGAAAACAGCAAACAATGGAAACAATGATAAAGAATTCCAAAACAAGATAATAGGAAATTAAAAATGTTTAATATATTGTGTATTGTTATCTCCAAATTAGTTGTTCACATTACAAGATAAAGCCATGAAAAATTGATCAAACAATATAAGCATACACCGTTCTTTTCAATGAACTAAAAGAAATTATTAGTATAATTATCTTAGCTATCTTATGTACACACATATACTATATATATATATATATATATATATATATATATATATATATTCATTTACATTCCTTCTTTCCTCCTTTCCCCTGTGTCAGTTGTTTTTCCCTTTTGAGCAGATTCTTTCCCTTTCACACTGTCTATTATAGATTTTGGAACTTATTTACTCTTTCAGTTTCTTACATTAGGGAGACAATATGATATTTACACATGAGAATTTAATTTATTTTATGTATGAGTATGGTCTCTATTACATCCATTTATCTAAAAAAGCCTTGAGTTTAAACTTCTTTATAGCTGAGTAGTACTCTGCTGTATAAAAATACCACATTTTTTTATCCATTCCTCAGTTGATGGGCATTTGGGTTGTTTCCAAGATTTAGCTATTCCAAATCATGCTGCTATAAACATAAGTGCACATATATTGCTGTGGTATGTTTTTAATTCTTCTGGGAAAGTACCCAGAAGGGGAGTAGCTGGGTCAAATGGGACATCCAATCCTAGTTTTCTGAGGAATTGCCACACAGATTTCTGCAGTGGTTGTACCAGTCCAGATGCCCACCAACAGTGGAAAAGTGTTCCTTTTTCCCCACAGCCCCACCAGCATTTGTTATTGGTTGTTTTCTTGATGATAGTCATTCTTTCTGGGGTGAGATGGAATCTCAGTGCTGTTTTAATTTGCATCTCTTGAATGACCAATGATGTTGAACATTTTTTCATATATTTATTTGCCATTTGTATTTCTTCATCTGAGAAGTGTGTATTCATCTCAGATGCCCATTTTTGGATTGGCTGTTTGAATTTGGGGGACCTGATATTTTTTCAATTCTTTATGTGTTCTAGATAGAAGTCCTTTGTCTGAGGGATAGTTGGCTAAAATTTTTTCCAACTCTGTGCATTGTCTTTTCACTCTGTTTGTGATTTCTTTTGATGTGCAGAAACTTTTTAATAAGATAAATCCAAGTTGTTAATTCTTTGGAGTATTTCCCATACAGTATGGTTATGTTCATGAACTCTCTGCCTAATCTTATGTCTTCAAGATTTCTACCTACTTTCTCTTCCAGTAGATTTAGTGTTTCTCTTTTAATATTTAGATCTTTGATCCATTTGGACTTTAGTACGTGATGATAGACATGGGTCTTATTTTAGTTTTCAGCATTTGGAAAACCAGTTTTTCCAGCACCATTTATTAAAGAGGCTATCTTTCTTCCAGTGAACATGTTTGACCCACTTGTCAAAGATAAGGTGGCTGAGAATGTTTGTAGTTGTGTCTGCATTTTCTAATCTGTTCCATTGATCCTCAGGTCTGGTTTTTGGCCAGTACCATGCTGATTTCATCACAGGAGATTTCAAGTCAGGGATTGTGATGTCTCCAGCCTTGCTGGTGTCACTCAGGATCGCCTTTACTATTCTAGGTCTCTTCTGGTTCCAAATGAATTTTAGGACTGTTTTCTCTAGATCTGTGAGGTATGCTAATGGTATTTTGATCGGGATTACACTAAATCTGTATAACAGTTTTGGGAGTATGGCCATTTTCACAGTGTTGGTTCTTCCTATCCAAGAGCAAGGGATATATTTCCATTTTCTCATATCCTCTTTGATCTCTTTTTTCAGAGCACTGCAACTTTCAATGTATAGATCTTTTACTTCCTTTGTTAGATTGATTCCTAAGTATTTCATTTTTTTTAATGCTATTATGAAGCGTGTGGTTTCCCTAATTTCTCTCTCAGTGAGTTTGTTGTTTGCGTGCAGGAATTCTATTGATTTTTTAGTGTTGACTTTGTATCCAGCTATGCTACTGAATTTAGTTATTAATTCTAGAAGTCTTTTGGTGGAGTTTTTGGGGTCTTCTATGTAGAGTATCATGTCATCTGTGAATAATGATAATTTAATTTCTTCCTTTCCTATCTTTATTCCTTTTATTTCTCTCTCTTATCTAATTGCTCTGGCTAATATTTCTAGAACTATATTGAACAGGAGTGGTGATGGTGGACATCCTTACCTTGTTCCTGATTTTAGAGGGAAAGCTTTCAGTTTTTGCCCTTTTAGTAAGATTTGGGCTGTTGGTTTGCCATAGATAACTTTTATCAGATTGAGGTAAAGACCATTTATTCTGATTTTCTGCAGGGTTTTTATCATGAATGAGTGTTGGACTTTGTCAAATGCTTTTTCCGCATCTATTGAGATGATCATGTGATTTTTGTCTGTGGCTCTGTTGATATGGTGTTTTACATTAATTGATTTGCATATGTTGAAACATCCCTGTATTCATGGCACGAATCCCACTTGGTCTGGGTGGATAACTTTCTTGATGATTTGCTGCATTCTGTTTGTAAGTATTTTATTGAGTTTTTTTGCCTCTATGTTCATTAGGGAGGTTGGTCTGTAGTTCTCTTTTTTGGTTGGGTCTTACTCTGGTTTTGATATCAGAGTAATAGTTTCCTCGAGGACTGAGATAGGGAGTATTGCTTCCCTTTTAATTTCATTAAAGCATTTTACAAGTAGTGGTGTTAAATCTTCTCTAAATTTCTTGTACAATTTAGCTGTGAATCCATCAGGACCAGGGCTTTTCTTTGTTGGTAAGTTTTAAATTATGTTTTCAATCTCATTAACTGATATTTTTTATTCAGACTTTTGTTTCAGCTTTGGTAATTCATACATTTCTAGGAATCTGTCCATTTCTTCTGTGTTTTCCATCCTATGAGAGTGAAGATTTTTGAAGTCAGTATTGATGATCTTCTGAATTTCCACAGGGTCTGTAGTGATTTTACCCTTTTCGTTCCTTATTGCATGAATTTGAGTTTTTTCTCTCCTTTCGTTGATAATGTTGACTAAGGGTTTATCAATTTGATTTATTGTTTCAAAGAACCAACTGTTCCATTCATTAATTCTTTGTATTGTGTTCTTAGCCAAAATTGTGTTAATTTCTCTTTTTATTTTTATAATTTCCTCCCTTGTATGGGCTTTGGGCTTCACTTACTCTTCTTTTTCTAGAAGCTTGAGGTGCAGCATTAGATTGTTTATTTGTGTTCATTCTGTTTTTTGGATGTGAGAATTCACCACTATGAATTTCCCTCTTAGGACTGCTTTCATTGCATCCTGCAGGTTCTGGTAAGTTCTATTAGCATTTTCATTTGATTGTAGATATTGTTTAATTTCTTATTTAATTTCTTCTGTGACCCATTGGTTTTTCAGGAGGGTGTTATTTATTTTCCATGTGTTTATGGGGTTTCTGCAGTTTCTTTTGCCATTAAATTCCAATTTCATTGCACTATGGTCAGGTAATATGCATGCAATCATTTCAATCCCTTGCATTTACTTAAGCATGTTCAGGCTAGTGTGTGGTCTATTTTTGAGACCATCCCATGTGCAGGTGGGAAGAATGTGTATTCTGATGTCATTGGGTGGAACACTCTGTAAACATCTACTAAGTTCATTTGTTCACCAATTTGATTCAGTTCTGTTATTTCTTTGCTTATTTTTTGTCTAGTTGATCTATCTTTTTGTGATAATGGGGTATTAAGGTTCCCTGTTACAATTAGGTTATTGCTTTTTTGATTTTTCATGTCTATTAATTTTGTCTTGTATAGGTGGCTGCTCCCATATTTGGTGCACACATATTTATGATTGTGATCTCTTCCTCTTGAAATTTTCTCATAACAAGTATGTAGTGAACTTCTTTATTCCATTTGATCATTCTTGGTTTGAAGTTCACATTGTCTGCAAACAGAATAGCTACCCCTGCCTTTTTCTGGCTTCCTGTTGCATGGAGTATTGACTGTCAGTCTATGAGTTTCTTTTTGAGTTAAATGTGTTTCTTGTACACAGCATATGGTTGGATCTTATTTCTTGATCCATTCTGCCAGTCTGTTTCTTTTAATTGGTGAATTGAGGCCATTTACATTGATGGTTATGACTGATATGCATTGGCTTGTCTTTGTCATGTTATTTTCCTAGAGTTGGCTCCCTGATTTCCCCTCTGTTTAATTGCTTGCCCTTCTTGGTGGTTTCTTTCTGTTTTTGTTCCTGGAATTGTTATTTTTATCTCTGTCTGTAATATCTTTCTGTAACTTTTGTAGTGTTGGTTTGGTGGTCCTGAATTTCTTCAGTTGTTCTTTGTTATGGAAGTATCTTATTTCTCCATTAATTTTGAAAGATAGTTCTGAAAGTACATCAATCTGGTTGGAAGTTGTTTTCTTTCCAAGCTGGAAATACTTCACTCCAAGCTTTTCTTGACTTGAGGATTTGTGTTGAGATGTCTGCCATGATTCTGATGGACTTTCCTTTGCAGGTGATCTATTTCTTTTCTCAAACAGCTTTTAATATTTTGGTTTTTTTTTCCTGAACTTCTGGAATCTTGATTATTATGTCTGAGTGTAGATTTATTTTGCATAGGGCTAATTGGAGTTCTATATGCCTCATTTATCAGTATGTCAGATTCTTTTCCCATGTTTGGGAAATTTTCTGCTATTACATCTGCAACGAGTTTTTTTATGTGAATTGCATTGACTCTTGTTTTTTCATTGACACCAATTATTCTTATATTATTTTTCTTGGAATTGTCTTACAGCTGTTGAATTGTTATTTCCTGATCTTTTGTTATTTTTAAGAGATCTTTCCTTTCATGATCACTAGCTGCGATCCTGTCTTCAAGGTATGAAAGTCTATCTTCATTTTGATTCAGGCGGTTTGCCAGCTTTCAATAGAATTTTTAATTTCCTGGATATCTGTTTGAATCTGTTTCATGCATTCTATTTCTTTCCTGTATTGATCATTCATGTTTTCCATTCTCTTCCTATTATCACCTTTTTTTTTTTATCTATCTCTACTCTAGATTTGCTGAGCAATTCCTTTATAAATGTTGACATTTCTTTTTTTTACCTGGGAGATTATTTTTTATCTGATTTCCTCCTTAGCCATAAGGATTTGTTTCTTTACTTAAGCTGCTATCATTTCAGAAATTTCAGGTGTGTGTTTTCCAATTTCTTCTATGTCAATGTCTCCTGGATTTGTTCTGGGTGGGCTGGAGATCTGAGATTGCATTTTGCTTCTTTGTCTTGTCATTTTCTATTCCAAAAAAAATTTTGTTTCATTTTCGGTGATGATCCTTGTGAGCTGTTTAGGAGATAGCTATATCACTTGTATTAAGTCCTCTCTAAGAAAAGTCTGTTCTTCAGGGATGTCTTCTGTGTGTAGGAGATTCTTGGTTTGTGTCTGTCCCAAGATCCTCCTTCCCAATTAATTAAGTGTAGGATATTGGTATCTGTTTGGCTCAGTACCCAGTCCTTTGGTGTAGGGCTGTGGTGAGGCAATTACCCCAGAGCGTCAAGCATTGTTACAGAAGGGAGAACATCTGATTACCACAGATATGACACCCTAGCTAAAGTAGTTAAATTAGCAATAACTATGGCATCAAGCACAATTTAGAAACTGAGAAACTGTGGTAATTATTGATTTTGTACTTTAGACTATAGGGGCAATGTCTGTATTTATATAACAGAACCAATCATAAATTAGGAGTCTGTATGCAAAGTGTTTCCCCTTAATTGAGTGGTTCTACCCTGTGGTGGGGAGATTTAGGGAGGATAGTGCATAAAACAAAGACAAGTGGAAAGAAAGTAGAAGCAAGATTGGAGGATAAAGGATGATCATGCAAGGTTTGGGAAACTAGAGAAGTGGGTAGAAAAGAAAGAATGAAGGAGAATTCAAGGGATTATATGAACTTGGTCTCTGGGTTTGGGGGATGGGATTAGTTTTTGTGGCTGGAGTTCTCCCCAGCTATTTAGAAAAGAGAGAGAGAAAAAATAGAAAAGAAAAAGAAGAAGAAAAAATTGAGAGAAAAGGGCCAGTTACATAGTCCTGGGTTCTTCCCTCTTTGGCTGCAGATCCTGTGGTGTAGGGGGCAGAGCCAGGAACATGGATTCCTCTGGGGGAGCCAGTTACAGAGTCCTGGGTTCTTCCCACGCTGGCTGCTGGTTCCGCCTTGGTACTTAGTCTCTTGAAGCCTCAGAGCTTTAACGTTTGTAAATCGTGTTGAAACCTACCTCCTGAGCCTTTTGAGAGCATTCCTTTCAGACTATTTAATCATATTTTTAAAATCTTATATATGTTGAAATAATTTTAAGTCGACATTAATTTTTAAAAACCTAAACTATACATATACATCCAGTGCTCAATAGGTTTCAAAAGAAAATCTGACTTCTGTTTTTGTTAGGCAAAATTAGGAATAATGTTTCTTAATCATAAGCCAGAAAGCAAAAATTATGAATCATATCTTTTTTTTTTTTTTTTGTGGGTACCGGGGGGTCGACCTCAGGACCTCGCGCGCCAACAGGCACCCGTGCCTCTGAGCGATATCACCGGCCCCTTTTTCGTATGTGGGATCCGGGAGTCGAACTCGGGCCCTCGCGCTTGCAAGGCAGGCGCTTAAGCCGCTGAGCCATCTCACCGGCCCATGAATCATATCTTGGACTGAGGTGTAATCAGGTTACATTTCTAATCAAACGTTGTATAGGATGAAAATAAAATAACTACCTCTCAGCCACCTATACTTCTTTTAGCATGGCTCTAGTAAGATATTACAAATACTGATGCACAGGGCCGGTGAGATGGCTCAGCGGCTTAAGCGCCAGCCCGGCAAGCTCGAGGGCCCAAGTTCGACTCCCAGAACCCACATATGAAAAAGGGGCCGGTGATATCGCTCAGCGGCACGGGCGCCTGCTGGCGCGTGAGGTCCTGAGGTCGACCCCCCCACCCGGTACCCACAAAAAAAAAAAAAAAAAAAAAAAAAAATACTGATGCACAGAGTTCAAAGTTTTGGGCCATTTCAGCATGTGTATATACTATGGAACAACCATCCAGATACTTAAACAATAGGCATATTATGCTTCAAGAAAGGAGAAATGAATGTAAATAACTAAGACTATAACACATTTAATTACTCTGATAGTCATGTATTGTCCTTTTATTGGCACTTCTTTGAGTAAGGAGTGTTAGTGGTGGTAGTTACAAAGCAGGAATAATAATGACCACTGAAAATTTTCTTCTACCCTGTGGGATTTGAGGGTGTTTGAAAGAAATGAAAGCAAATCTGCATTAGAATTGTTAGGGTCGGGACGCCCGCCGCGTGAAAGAAGACTCCAAGAAGCTTTCTCTCATGCAAAAGGCAAAGGGCTTTTATTATCCAAGCATGCGTGGGGCACACTGAACACGCAGGAACAGTGGGCCCCGAGGCCTGCCTGTGCAGGGCTTATATGTCTATAGAACAAAGGGAGGAGGGGTCTCAGCAAGCGCGGTTACAGAAGCAGATAGCATTGGTTAGTTTAAACAGACTTTTACATTCATTGGGGAAGATGTCTACACGGGGGGTCTAAAGGCTGGGAGGTAATGACCACTACCTAATATGGGCTGCGGATGGTCCGGTATAGCGCATCCTGCAACTCTTGCAAATTCCTTAGCTCAGGGTCAGTCCTTATCGGGTAGCCCAGTTCCTGGGTCTGAAGTCAGCTTGTTCTGTTTTATCTATCTGGGGCTGCTTTTTGTAACAGCTCAATTCTCAGAACACAGGAAGGAGGGGAACATCATGATTTGTACATTCCCAGGAGGAAAAATTTCTCTCACATTCCCCCCTTTTTATTTTTGTAAATCTCTATTCTTAGAGATCAGCATGTCTATTTTGAGGATCTTCTAATAAAGTATATTGTTGTCTGATGAGCATCAGCTTTACATTTCCAATCTGGTTTTGTAACAAGTTTACTATTCTATTTAGTATGCATGGCCCTATGGTTATTATCAAGATGAATATGATTAAGGGTCCTGTTAGGGCCGATAACAAGGTGGTGAACCAGGGAGACTGGCTGAACCAGGACTCAAATAAGCCTTGTTGAGTTTCTCGCTCTCTCTGTCTTTTTTGTAGACGTTCTCTTAACCTAGCCATAGATTCTTTAACCACTCCTGAATGATCTGCATAAAAGCAGCATTCTTCTTTTAAGGCTGCACATAGACCCCCTTCTTTCATGAATAACAGATCTAATCCTCGTCTGTTTTGTAGTACTACTTCTGACAGAGATGTTAAGGAGGTTTGGAGGGCGGCTACAGACCTTTCTATTTCTTTGAAATCTTGGTCAATGGCAGTTTGTAATTTGCTCATGTAATGTGAGCTTTGAATTAGTGCTGCCGTCCCTGTTCCTACCCCAGTAGCAACTCCCAATCCAGCAAGGACAGCCACAGTCAAGGATATTGGTTCTCGTTGATACCTGGTTTTGTGTTCTATCATATCTTCAAATGATTTACTTTGGTGGTATATTATCCGAGGAAATATTTTTACCATGACACAATAGTGAGCTGAATTATTAAATACCTGAGTAGAGACACAGGGGGTGATCCCAGTGTTACATGCCCAATGGGTTCCTTGGGGTGGAATTAAGTATGTCGTTGAGGTGGGGATGTTATGAACATATAAACACAAAGTCCTTTTGATGTCATTTGGGGGGTTCCCTATACAGACTCCTTTTCCAGTAACCTCAGGAAGAGTGAGTTTATGGTTGGTATTCCAATCACAAGTAGTACTGGTAGTGACATTGTAGGTATTATTTACAGCAATACCTTCATAGTAAGGTGGAGAGGCCGAAAGGCAGAGCCAGCAAGACTGAGTCAGGTCACCTTGAGTATAGTTTAGGACAGAATAGGCTCCCAGAATTAGGTTGTATAATCTCGAAACAATAGGCAAAGATGTCTTAGTGGTCGAAAAGGGTGAGGAGGGAGCTTGGGTTGATTGAGTCATAATCACATTGTTGAGTGTTTGTAGTTTATCTAGGGGTCGAGGCATAGGTTTGGGTTGAGCCCCTGGGTTGATAATAGGGTTAGGCCCTACGCCAATTATCTGGTTAGGTATTTTTTCTTTTTTTATAAGTATTAAACTACCTATAGTGCCTCTTTCCCAAAACCTAACGCCCCATGTTCGACTTACCGTCCAGCCAGGGTCAGTAGGAGTGATAACTTTGAAAGCTAGATGGCATGTAGTTCGGCTAGAGCTCCAATAAGGGTAGGTCGTTGGAGGAGATTGACAACCAGTAGGACTCCATTTCCATTGGAGTTTTGTGTCAGGGGAGTCAGGCTTCCAACCTGTAGCTAGTGTCTCATAGCCCCAGTAAGCACAATAATATTGTCCTGGCTTATTGCAATAACCTTTGCCGGGGTTAGAGGCGGGACACATATAAATGTGAAGTTTCCAACAATAATGGTGTTCATCATAAGGGGAAGAGAGAAAACCACAAGGGTGGATCCTAAAATCAGGCGACCCAGATCCCTCCCAGGCTAGTAAAATTTTGCCATCTTCCCATCGAGACATTGTCCATCTCCAGGGTTGATGTGGGTTATCAGTTCCCTGGGACGGGAGAATCCCCATCATCCCCACCCATAGCCACACGACGAACGCGTAACCTGAGGGGGTTATCAGTCTTTTCCAGTTTCCAGTGAGACTCTGGCGACGGAGATGCCGGCTTGAGGTGAGATGCATGGATCCAAGACGTGATGCCATCAACCTTAACTGCTGTGGGGGTAGTTAGAAGTACCTGGTAGGGTCCTTTCCAGCGAGGTTCTAGAGTTTGTATCTGATGGCGACGAACATAGACAAAATCTCCTACGTTGTACCGATGGGGTGTGAGTCCGTCGCTTGGCTGGTAGGCCGAGGAGAGTTGACGCCACAGGATCCTTTGAATCTGGTCCAGAGCCTGGAGTCTATCAATTAAGAAAGTATGAGGTAAATGGGCGCCCTTAGGTAGAGGGTTAAGGTCTCGGATTGGGGGAGGAGTTCCATACATAATCTCAAAAGGAGTCAAGTTAGGTGGCTGGGAGAAGGGGGTGTTTCTAGCCCTAAACAAGGCATAAGGTAGGAGCATAGTCCAATCTTTAGAGCCAGTCTCTTTGACTAATTTTGTTAAGGTCTCCTTAATTGTTCTATTCATTCTTTCTACCTGTCCTGAGCTCTGGGGTCTATAAGCACAATGAAGTTTCCAATCAATCCCCAATATCTTGGCCAATCCCTGACTTACTTGAGCCACGAATGCCGGTCCATTGTCAGACCCGATTACCTTTGGCAGGCCAAAACGAGGAAAGATTTCTTCCATCAATTTTTTTGTTACCGTTTGTGCAGTTTCCTTCTTGGTAGGGAAAGCTTCGGTCCATCCTGAAAAGGTGTCTACAAAGACTAATAAATACTTAAGTCCATATTTGGCAGGTTTTACTTCAGTAAAGTCTACTTCCCAAAATTGTCCCGGTCTGGTTCCTCGTAATCTTTTTCCCTTGGTGGTTTTTGTAGGAAAGGCATTGACAATTTGGCAAGTTTTGCAATCTGAGGCGACCTGTTCTGCCAGTGTTTTAATTTGGGAGGGAGACAGTTGATTCTCCGTTGGTAAATTTCTGGCTAATAAGCACAGTTTTTTTGTCCCCAGATGGGTTAACTTATGAGCTTGTTGGAAGTAGGTTAAAAGTTCAGTTTTTCCTATCTTGGGAGATTGGGGAGGCTCGTCTGGATGTGTTTCAGGTGGAGCATTGACCTCCAGGAGCAAAGTAGTAGGGGCACTTAAGGCTGCCTGTTTTGCAGTCTTATCTGCATGATTGTTTCCCAGTATTACGGGACTGGTGCCCTTTTGGTGGCTGTTGCAGTGTACTATAGCTAACTTTTGTGGCAACATAATAGCTGTTAAGAGTCTTAGAATCTCTGTCTTATTTTTAACTTCTTTGCCCGCAGAGGTTAAAAGTCCCCTCTGTTGATAAATAGCTCCATGAATATGTGCCGTAGCGAAAGCATATCGGCTAGCAGTATAAATAGTGGCCCTTTTTCCCCGTGCCAACTCTAAAGCCTTCGTAAGGGCAATTAATTCTGCTCTCTGTGCAGATGTACCTTCTCTTAGTCCTGCTGACCAAATAACTTGAGTCCCATCTGTAACCGCGGCCCCCGCGTGTCTCTTACCTTCTAGTAAGAAACTGCTACCGTCAGTGAACCAGGTTACTTCTGCGTCAGGAAGTGGCTGGTCTGTCAGGTCTCGGCGAATTCCAATTTCTTCCGCCAGGATTTCTTGACAAGTATGTAAGATTGGCTCTGATGTCTCTTCAGGTAGCAGAGTGGCCGGGTTGAGGGTGGTTGGAAGTCCAAATGTGATTCGATCCTTATTTAGCAGCAGGCTTTGGTAGTGGGTAATTCTGGCATTAGAGAGCCACCTATCTGGAGGCTGACGAATAACATTCTCCAGCGTGTGTGGGGCTACTATAGTCAACTTTTGTCCCAAAGTCAGTTTATCTGCATCCTTGGTTAGGATGGCTGCTGCAGCGATAGCCTTTAAACAGTGAGGCCATCCATTAGCCACTGGATCTAATTTTTTTGACAAGTAGGCCACAGGGCGCTTCCATGGGCCAAAGGCCTGAGTTAGTACCCCGCGAGCTATCCCCCGTTTTTCCTCAATATAGAGGGTGAAGGGTTTTTCTACATTGGGGAGAGCCAGTGCAGGGGCAGACAGAAGGGCCTTTTTAATATCGTCAAAGGCTCGTTGTTGATCTGCGCCCCAGATGAAAGAGGTATCCCCCTTTAGAAGAGGATATAGGGGAGCGGCTAGGGAGGCAAAATCTGGGATCCACAAACGACAAAACCCAGCAGTCCCCAAAAATTCCCGCAGTTGTTTTTTACTCGTGGGTGGGGGAATTTGAGTGACTGTTTTCTTTCTGGCTTCAGTGAGCCACCGCTTTCCATCCTTGAGAGTGTATCCTAGGAAGACAACCTCTTTTTGGCAAATTTGGGCCTTTTTAGCAGAGGCTCGATATCCCAACCTAGCTAACTCTTGTAACAATTTTCGAGTCCCATACATACAGTCTGGTTCAGAATCCGCGGCCAGCAATAGATCGTCGACGTACTGGAGCAGGGTCACGGCAGGATGTTGGACTCGGAAAGTTGCCAGGTCCTTATGGAGAGCCTCATCAAAGATAGTGGGGGAGTTCTTAAATCCTTGGGGGAGCCGTGTCCAAGTCAATTGTCCTGACATCCCAGTGTCAGGGTCTGTCCATTCAAAGGCAAACAGAGGTTGACTATCTTTATGTAGAGACAAACAAAAGAAAGCATCTTTTAGGTCTAGGACTGTATACCAAGTCTTTTTGGGACCCAGGGTACTAAGCAAATTGTATGGATTAGGCACCGTAGGGTGTATGTCTTCCACCCTGTTGTTTACCTCTCTTAGGTCTTGCACGGGTCTGTAATCTTCTGTTCCCGGCTTTTTGACCGGTAACAAAGGCGTATTCCAAGCCGAACGACATGGTATGAGCACCCCCAATTTGAGAAACTTTTGTATATGTTTTTTTATCCCTTTGTGAGCCTCTTTGTTAATATAATATTGTTTGATGCGGACCGGCGAGGCAGAGGCCTTTAGAGAAATTACCACGGGGGGCTGTAGTGTGGCCAGCCCCAATCCAGCAGTTTCAGCCCAGGAACCAGGAAACTCTGTTAACCAATCTTGGGGTATGGTTTGTGCCATAGGCTGACTATAAAGTTGGTATTCATCCTCAGCTGCTAGCGTGAGCATGGTCACCATAGGTTGACTCACCAAGGGGTTAAGAAATGTCACTTGGGGTCCCTGAGGCTCAAACGTTATTCTGGCTCTCAATTTGGTTAATAAATCTCTTCCCATGAGGGGTGCCGGACATTCTGGAATTACCAGAAAGGAGTGTTGAACTTTTCCTTTACCCAAATCCATAGTTCTTTTGGTAGTCCATGCCCTAAATTTGCTCCCATTAGCCCCTTGAACTAGAGACCTTTTAGAGGAGAGAGGTCCTAATGGGGCTTGGAGAGCGGAAAAGACAGCTCCCGTATCTACTTCAAAATCAATTGGGGTCCCCTCCACATTAAAGGTTACCCTGAGCTCGGGGAGGGGATCCGAGCCCCGTCCCCTCTAGTCTTCTTCTTCTAAGGCTAGTACATTAGGCTGTTGATGTTGTTGAGTCTCCAAAGCCTGTCTTTGTCTTTTTTCTTTTTCTCTCCTTTTTTAAGCTTGAGACATTGTCTCATGTGATGTCCTTGTTCCTTGCAATATGCACATTGGTTGGGGTCTAGAGGTGGACGACGTGGCTTATCCTCATCTATCCCTCCCTGAATTTCCTTTACAACTGTGGCCAAGATCTTTGTTAATTCCTTATTTCTCTTCTTATCCCTAATCAGTTCTTCTTCCTTTCTTTCTCTTTCTTTTCTCTGTTCCCTTTCTTCCTCTGTCTCCCTTTTATAATACACTTTATCCACTTCCTTCACTAAATCCCTTAGGGTTAAATCTTGTAACCCATCAAGCCGTTGGAGCTTGCGTCTAATGTCTGGGGCCGACTGTCCTATAAAGGCCATGGCAACTGATGCCTGTTGCCCTTCATCCTGAGGGTCAAAGGGCGTGTATCTACGGTACGCTTCCATCAGCCTTTCTAGAAACATTGAGGGTGACTCAGTAGGCCCTTGAAGAATTTCCCTTACCTTAGCCAAATTCGTAGGCCGTCTAGCGGCCGCCCGGAGACCCGCCACTAGAGTCTGGCGATAGATGGTCAGATGCTCCCTACCTGCCAGAGTATTGGGGTCCCAATTAGGGCGGCGCAGTGGGAAGAAGTCATCGATGAGATTAGGGAGCTGGGTAGGTCTTCCATCCTGTCCCGGTACTAGCTTTCTGGCCTCTAGGAGAATTCGATCCTTTTCTTCGGTAGTGAACAAGGTTCCCAGTAACTGCTGGCAATCGTCCCAGGTAGGCTGGTGGGAAAACATAAGAGACTCCACCAACCCAGTTAACCTAGAGGGGTCCTCAGAGAAAGGGGGGTTATTATTTTTCCAGTTATATAAATCGGAGGAGGAAAAGGGCCAGTACTGGAGTGCTGGCATCTCCCCTCCTTCCCCATCTTCCAGCATGGGTCCATGTGGTCTGAGGGGGAGAGTAACTGCTACTCCGTCTTGAGGGCCCAGGGCTCGTCGGCTCCGGGTGCCCTGGGCCGGTCCAGAGCCCGCAACCTCGACCAAAGGGTCCTGTGGAGGCAATTCAGAAGCCGGGGACAAAGAAGGCGAGGTAGGAGGAGAGACTAGAGGAGAAGCAGCGGCCGCGGCTGGAGCAGAGAGTGAAGGGGGGTAAGGGGGGGGGCGGTGCAGCAGAGTCCAAGAGAATCAGATCGGCCTGTGACTCGGGTAAAACTGGAGGAGGAAGGGGAGGGTAGAGATTAGGTATCACAGGCTGAGCTTTTGCAGGTAAAAGAGTAACAGGTTCGGATAAGGCCGGAGGTAAAAACATTCTTACCCACTTGGGGGGGTTTTCACATAAGTCTTGCCATACCATGATGTAAGGTTGTTGGTCGGGGTGTCCCTGCTGTCCGGGACGGAAGACTATAGCTTTAACTGCCTGAACGAGGGGAAGATGGAAAGTTCCCTCCGGAGGCCAGCCCACTTGAAAGGAGGGCCACTCCGACGAACAGAAAGTCTGCCATTTACCCTTTTTAATAACCAAAGAAAGATTATGAGCTCTCTCTTTCACCTCTGACCAATGGTCCAGTGTGAAAGAGAGGGGTGTGGATTCCGTTTGTCCCATGGTGGATGCTGTGGAACCAAAGAGGTTAGTGGCGCCAAACAAACACAGACAGACAACCAGTACAATCAAGACAATAGACAAATGCCGGCGTACCCGACTTCCCCAGAAGAGGAAGTAAACTGAATCTGATGGGCGGCGAATGGTGACCGCACCAAAGACAAAAGAAAAATCCTGAATCGGTGAATCCACCGCTGACCGGTCCGTCAGACCGAAAGTATCCTGGGGCGTCCCCCAAGGAAAGTGGCCTGTGACTTAAATAAGCCACGCGGATCAAGAAGCTCACGCTCCTTGAGACCAACCACACTGAGTTCCAAGAAGCTAGGATCCAAGCACAACAAAGATCATAAGAACAAAGAACAAGAAATGAAAACGGCCGTACTCACCCAGAGAGGCAGCTGTTGGGGTCGCCTTCCAGCGCAGGGGGCAATCCCTGATCTCGCTGGGGCCTCCAAAATGTTAGGGTCGGGATGCCCGCCGCGTGAAAGAAGACTCCAAGAAGCTTTCTCTCATGCAAAAGGCAAAGGGCTTTTATTATCCAAGCATGCGTGGGGCACACTGAACACGCAGGAACAGTGGGCCCCGAGGCCTGCCTGTGCAGGGCTTATATGTCTATAGAACAAAGGGAGGAGGGGTCTCAGCAAGCGCGGTTACAGAAGCAGATAGCATTGGTTAGTTTAAACAGACTTTTACATTCATTGGGGAAGATGTCTACACGGGGGGTCTAAAGGCTGGGAGGTAATGACCACTACCTAATATGGGCTGCGGATGGTCCGGTATAGCGCATCCTGCAACTCTTGCAAATTCCTTAGCTCAGGGTCAGTCCTTATCGGGTAGCCCAGTTCCTGGGTCTGAAGTCAGCTTGTTCTGTTTTATCTATCTGGGGCTGCTTTTTGTAACAGCTCAATTCTCAGAACACAGGAAGGAGGGGAACATCATGATTTGTACATTCCCAGGAGGAAAAATTTCTCTCACAGAATGCCATGTATTCATAGGTTGGAATTCAGCAAAATAATCTTTATCCACTTGCCACAGCATGTAAGGATGTATGTATAGGAGATTAATATAGTGTATATGATTTGAATCTAAAGTGCCTTCATACTATGTATAAAATTTTAAAGCCTTTTTTCCTATCAGAAAAAAATATGGATTACATAAATTAGTAATAATCAGAGCCATTATTACTTAAGCTATACACTTTACATCTCTGATTCTGCCCCTCCAAAAATATACACAAATTGGCAAAGCTACTCTCTTTTAAGTGTTTTCATTCTTTTTTCAATTTATTTATGTCAGTTGTGTCAAATTCTGATCTTACATTTCACATTTTGTTGCTATTAATGTATGTGCCTTTGCTGTTTTGTGGTCAAATATTCTTTATTCTTCCATAATGTACTAAAATCAACTTTTATTTAGCTCTTAATTGCACCTTGTTGTAACTTTTAATCTTGGTCATTTTCTCTTGTGAATACAAACTTCTTGAGAGCAGCAGTGTGTCTACAGCAATATCTATGTTAGTAAGAAGACAAATGTTTCTTGAATTAGGTCCAAATAAAATATCTTATTAACTTCTCTCTTGGTTATAATTATTCACAGTTAACACATATTGGGGGTTAGCATGTGTCCAACATTGTAATGGTTGATAAATTGTGTCAACTTGAGAAGTTTAGAAGTTTAAGAATCTCAGCAGGGGGCCAGGGTCCCCACTTTGTAAACATCTTCATCCTGTACAAGAGGGGGGCACCAAAATAGTGTGGGTGCTACACCCACCCAAGGGCAGGTAGCCTGCATACCATATAAGGGAGGAAATGAGGCTTACTCTTCCCCTTTTTTGTTCTTGTTGTTTTTGCCGTCTTTCACTGCCATGAACTGTTGCCCCTCTGCCATGCCACCCTGCTTTGGAGTCACAGCTCCACAAACTATGGGCTAAATAAACCTTTCCTTCCTTAACTTTGAGCGTCAGGTATTTTTTCCCAGCAATGAGAAAAATATAACTAAGACAGAATTTGGTACCAGAGAAGTGGGGTCATTGCTGTGACTATACCTGACCATATGGTTCAAGAGCCTTTGGGAACAGCTTGTGGGAAGAGTTTGGAAAGGTTTGGAGATGTTGCCTGAAAGAGTAGAGCTGAAATGCCTTAGGCTCTTCTGTATAGGAGATTCTGAGCTCAGAAGACCAAAAGGTTGATAGAAATCCTGCTGGTAAAGACCAGGTTCAGGAGGTTTCTGCTGGGAAGAAGGACCGCTTTGGTTGTTGGATCCTGATGATGTATGTTATGCCTTGGCAGAAAGTTTGTCTGCATTTTGCTCTTGTCCAGAGTCTTCGTCTGAAACTGAGATAAAGGGCAGTGGACTAATTAATCTGGCAGAAGAAATTTCAAGGCAGTTTAATGTTGAGGCTGTGCCATGGCTACTGTTGGGGGCTTTTAACCAGATCTATGTTGAGAATTGAGAGCAAAGAGTGCAGCAGGATGTTTTAAAATGTGAGTTTGGCCAGAAAGGAAACTCCAGTAAAGCTGTGGACTACAAAGATAGATCTGGTGAGATCTGGGTTGCTGAGAAGGAATGGGAAAATATAAAAGATGCCCTGAAGAAATCACAAGAAGCAGCAAGTCTCCACCCTTTGCAGCCTCAAAACTGCACAAGTGAAAAACTTTGCTTTGTGGAGAAAGCCATGGAGCACCATGTTCCAGAATGGCCATGGGCCCACCATGTTCCAGAATGGCACAGCCAATGACTGCATAGAAAATTTGTCCCTCAGAATTGGATTCAGAATCTGTAGCAATATAGGCACTGGACTCCTACAACCAAGAGAGAGGAAAGCCTGGCTACTGCTCCAGCTGGCAGCAGACATTGGCATCATCCATGCAGTGCTGGTTTTAGGTGCATGCAGAATGCAAGAGTTGTGAGATGAAGGTTTCCACCCCAATTTCAGAAGGCCTAGGAGGTCAGGTGGTGTGTCCCTGAGAGGGCAGTATGTGAAGCTGTGAGGGGGAAGACAGAGGTGCAGTGGAGACCCCAGAAGTTTGGAGAAGCCAGGAACATGGATTTTCTGAGGAAGCCAGCAGGGAGGAAGCAAAGCCATGAGAGAAGCCATGGGTGCTACAACCATCAGAAGTGCCATAGGGGCAGAACCACTCAATCACTTTGGAGCTCACAGTTTGTCACAAATTGTTTTGGATGCTGTGCATGGAATACAGGACTTAATGTTTGCCCTGCTGGATTTTGGACTTGCTTTGGTCCCAATCATTTGTATTCCCCCATTTCTAATTTTTGGAATGAAAATGTTTATCTTGTGCCATTGAATGTTGGAAGTGGTTTAACTTTTTATTTGTACAGGAGCTTGCAGCTAAGAGTTTGCCTTACATCTCAGAGGAGACTTGGGACTTGGACTTTTCAGCAATGCCATCTTAGAGATGGACTAAATGCCTTTTGCATAAAGGGATATGAATGAGTCTTTGAGGGGCCAGGGGTGGTTCTAATATAATATAATGTTGATAGACTTAATACTGGTTCTTAAGGTCTGTTAAACCTGTGTTATAAAGTTCAAATTGCAAAATATAAGAATAAGCATGTCTTTGTATCTGGAAACTAGTTTAAAAAATGTGTCTGGTTGCCAAGTTGAGAAGGGGTGGATTGTAATGGTTGATACATTGTGTTAACTTGAGAAGTTTAGAAGTTTAACTAAGCAACTCAGCAGGGGGCCAGGTTCTTCATTTTGTAAACATCCTGAGCCTGTGCAAGAGGAGGGCACGGAGAGGGTGAGTGCTGCACCCGCCCAAAGGAGGGGGTGGCCTGCTTACAATATAAGGGAGGAAAAGAGGCTTGCTCTCCCCTTTTTGCTTTTGTTGCTTTTGGTGTCTTCTGCCACCTTGAAGTGTTGCCCCTGTGCCATGCCACCCTGCCTTGGAGCCAGCTGATTATGGACTAGAACTTCTACAAACTGTGAGCTAAATAAACCTTTCCTTCCTTAATTTTGGGTATCAGGTATTTTGTCTCAGCAACAAGAGAAAAGTAACTAAGACAAACATATTCAGTAAGTCATCCAGTGCTCACAGCAGCATTTTGAGATAGGTTTCATGACTACAAATGTAAAGATAAGAAAGTGAAACATACCGAGGTTAAAGGTTTTCCTAGGGCCAAACAGCTATAAATTATCAAAGCAGTAATTGAAATCAAACAATCTTACCCCAGTGAACATCACTTAATTACTGTCCTGGGCTAATACATTAGGATATCAATTTCACATTTGCGTTATGATAAGATGAAATGAGTGGATATAATCTGATTTTATTAAAACTCTTCCATCCTAGGCAAAAGTGACTTTTAAAGACCATTAACATATGACTTTGTTAAAATGACCATATTGGAGCCCTATTAATACTAACAAAATAGCAATAAAGAGTCCTTTACTATTATTAGATGATTATAGCAAGAAATGGGCCTTCAGAATAATTTTATGTTAAAAAATATAATTTCTGAAATCAAAGGTTAAAATAGCATCACTGTATCATCATTTTGCCATGCTATTGGGTTATTTAACACAATAACTGAAAATAACCATAAGTTTTTATAATGTATATTCACATCTCCCTTTCAAAGATCATCAGAAAAATAAAGATTTCTCACAATGTCACTGTAAAAATATCCAAAAGCCTAGAAATAATTCATTTGCAAAAGTAAAAATTGATTTGTTTTTGTTATAGCAAGAGTAACAAAAGATAGTGTTTTTTAAAAATTTCAGTCATTCATTGATGTATAAGTGACTTCATAAATTAACTCAAATTTTGTGACAATTGCAATGTACTTACTGACTGTAAAAGCAAGCTCACAGAAATCAATTCCTCTTAGATATCTTTTTCATATTAAAATTATCTCATCATTCATTTTTAATGTCCATCAGGTTATTTGGTGTTTTCTCTCCAGTAATCTACAGTGATTTGTAAGGTACTATCCACAGAATACCTTATATCACAACTAAATACATCTTTGTACACTTTCTTTGGAGACAAGCATTCCTGTCAGTATTAGACCTTAATATTCATGCCAAGAATATTTATTACTCATTTTTTATCAGAAATGAAGCATCTTTTAATTGCTTTAGTTATTTTTTTTATTTTTTCATTTTCAGGCATATAATAAACTTTATGATTATACTTCTCTTACTGTCATTTTCCTATTGGCTATATGATACTGTAGCCAATACAAGAAGCTCTACATATCTCAAGCATATATTGACTTGAAAAAACCTTCATCAAAATCTTTAAATTAAACCTTGTGAAACTGACCTCACCTAAAAACAAAATGTCTCAATCAATATCATGATCTATTGGACAGTGAGAGTACAGACTCTACCTTTCCAGAGCTCAGGCAATGATAAAAATTAGTTTTAAATGTATTTTTATTTAAAATAATTGGATAACATATTTATTTAGGGCAATTAGACAGCATAATTATCTTTATATTTTTACTTAGAACCATCTTCTTTTGTTATACTGATAGATAAAAATATAGAATTTACATATTCATGGGGTGCCATGTAATGTTTGAACTTGTCTATAGATTGCACAATGTTTAAATCAGGTTAAACATAGCTATCTTCTCAAATATTTGTTGTCTCTTTATTGTGAATACTTTCAAAACCTCCTGTTTAGCTTTCTGAAATGTACAAGACATTATTGTTTCTTTATAGTCACCCTCTGCAATTGCACATTGGAACCCCTCCCTAGCTCTCCTCAACCACTAGTAACAGGCATTCAACTCTCAGCTTCTGTGAGATCAACTACTTTAGATTTCATGTATAAGTGAGATCATTCAGTACTTGTGTTTCTGCGCCTGACTTATTTTGCGTAATATAATTATCTCTACTTCCATCCATGTTGTCACAAATGATAAGATTTAATTCTTTTTTATGTCTCAATAGTATTCCATTTTGTATGTGTAACACCTTTTCTTGATCCATGCATCACTGATAGACACTTAGGTGGTTTTCATTTTTGTGAGTAGTGCTCCAGTGAACACTGCAGTGCAGCTATCTCTTTGACATATTGATTTCATTTCCTATAGCTTTATTTTTAATTTTTTGACTTCCATACTGTTGTCCGTAGTGGCTGTAATAATGTACATTCCCAGCAAAAGATTGCAAGAGTTCTCTTTCCCACAACTCCACAGCACTTGTTATCATTAGTCCTTTTGTTAATGGTCATTCTTCTTGAGGTTAGGTGATATTTCATTGCGGCTTTATTTTCAATTTCCCTAATGATTAGTGATGACAAACTTTTGTATGTACCTGTGGGCCATTTCTATATTTTCTTTTGATTAATATCTATTTAGATCTATTGCCTATTTTTAAATCAGATTATTTGGGATTTTTACTATTAAGTTTGGAAGTTCCATGTGTATTCTGAATATAAGTCCCATTAAGATGTAAAATTCACAAATATTTTTTCTCCATTCTGTAGCTTGTCTCTTCACTTTCTTGGTTATTTCCTTTGCTGTTATCCAAAATATTTTTAAATAGGAAAGACAAACAGATATTGATGTTTTTTAAACAGTATCTTCATTGGTAAAAGGCAAAAGAATGCATACCCATAATAACAAATTTGGAGCAATATGCAGAAAAACAATAATTGGCAATGAGGAGAGAAAAAAATTCAATTTTTCTAATCTAAATGTTAAGAAGTTTAATGTGTATCTAACTGAATATTTTTATATCCTGAATATTTTATGTTAAATGTCTCTGTGGGAAATAAAAAATACACTACACTAGCTGCTTCAAAGATCTATAAACTTATGTAAGAAAATTCTGTTTCTAGACTCTAGGAACCATGGGTCCAAAGGTTGAATTCTGAACACAAGTAGCTAAAATGTCAGAAGAATTCAGCAGGTGAAACAGATACTCTTGACATAAATCTTGAAATCCGACTACTATGTAAAGGTCAAAAGGATGAAAAAGCTAGGAAAACATTAGAAGAGTCAAACTAAAGGAAGGGCCCACCTTGCTCTGGAAGAATGGGAGGTGGTAGATGCACCTGTGAAGAGCTCTGAAGTGTAAAGTGTCACAGGTGGAAGAAAACGCAGGAGCAAATAGAAAGTACAGAAAAGGACATGTTTGAAAATACATATGATTATGAAATTGAGTTAAATGTAATTTAGGGCAAGTGTGTGAAGTTGTTACTATGAAATGTGAATAGCACTCAGATGATAGGCCGATAATAGAAGGCCTTACATAGATTAATAAATTAAAAGATGTTAATCAAATATATAATACATTCACCAAGTAGCTGAAGAGTCGCATCTGGCATTTAAAACTCGCAATAGTGAATTAGACATTATTAACATAGAAATGATAAGTATACATAGGGATCATGCATAGAGAAAGAACATTAGAAAAAAGAAGAGGGCTGAAAAATGACTCATGATTTATCTATTTTAAAGTTTACCTATTTTACTTTTTGACCTGTTTTTATTAACAAGGTTTACCTATTTTAAAGGACAAGAATAAAAAGGAAGACAGAAATAGTCATATCAAAGAGGTTGAAGGTGATATTGGGGAATGAAAAACACAGCATGAAGAAGGGCAAGTTTGCAAAGAATGAAATACTCCAGAGAGGTTATTAATCATTTCCAGATTCTGAAGGTGGTGGGGGAAAAGGCATCTACGTGTTAAAAGAGAAAGCTGCAAGTGGAAAGTAGTGAGGAAAAAAAAAACAGGGGAAAGGGAAAAAAATGAAAGTATTTTCAGTCTAGAGTCTTTAGAATTTTTGTAAACAAAAGGACAAGATCCCATGAAAAGAAATAGATGATGCAAGGCAAGGTAATACACAAGCAAGGGAAGGGGATATAATTGAGTAAGGGAGGTATTCAGCTCAGAAAGGAAAAGGAATATGGGACAGATCATAGTTAAATACATAGATATATGTTAACAAATAGTGGATAGAATAGGTGGAAATTATTTCAAATTAGAGATGAAAAAATGGTGGAAATTACTTAACAGGAGATATATTGTTATCTATGTGTCATGAGAATGGGTAAATTTGGGGCTTTCAAAGTTTTCTAAATTTTTGAAGTCATAGAAAAGGAAAATTGAGTAGGGGATAAAATGTTTCTGAGAAATAAAAATAATTTTTCTTGTGCAGATCAAGAAATTAGCTATTCATGCATTTACAGTGAACTTTATATCCCTGGTTAGCAATATTTTTCAATACAACTATTCAACTTTAGCATAAATTATATTAATACATGAAAGGTGAAGAATTTTTAAGTTAATGTTGATAATAATGATAGTTACAGGAATGTTAATTTCTTCAAAGAGATAATTGATCCTATAATACTAATACTTTATTGAATGTTTGACCAAGACGAAGATTCTAGGTAACAACACAGACCACTGCATTGAGAAAATGGGAACACTGAAGTTCACTGGGAGAATGAGATAGGTAGGCTCAACAAAAATGAACACAAAGGAGTGGTATAGAGAGGGATAAATTTTGAAACATAAGTTCATTTGTCTTTCTATAAACAGCATTGGAGAACTAGATTAAAGTTAAACAAAAGACTGGAATAAAAATTCACCACCTTACACCTCAAAATGTAAAATCACCAAATGGCATGGCATTCCAGGTGATAGAACCGGCAAGGGTATAATTATTTAGAGAACACATAAACTTAGGAGTGACTCCTCTCCCGCCAAGTACAAAGTTCCCTTAGAAAATGGTTAATATTTGGTGGATGCATTGATTCTTCTCTTTGGTTGAATGGCTAATGGGAAGTTTGATTACCAAGTAGTAATTCTCTGGTATTCTGGTATCAAAAGAAAGAAAATATAAATAAGGGCATTGTTCAATTTAGAATTTATTTCCAAGTTAAAGCACATTCGAAGTAATATATAATTGCTTTCAAAGATTTCTCCCAGTATTGAAAAAAATAAGCTACTAGCTATGGCCATGTGGGGTGTTACAGCCTGTATCTAGATGTCCCCCACCTTTTCAGAGGTGGCTGAATCTAGGCTGTGTGAATATGGATTAAGTATGTGTGATAACTAAATCAGTCCACTGATTGTTTTAGCATCGCTCTGGGTGCGGATAATGGAAGGCCCACCCTGGGTGTGGGTGGCACCAACCAATAGACTTCCGTCTTGAATGGAGTAAAATGGAAAAGGAAGCTCAGTGCTTTGCTGCTTCCTGCTTTCTGCCTGCCGTGCCCTGAGCTGTTTCTCCTCTTCCATGTCCCTCCACCATCCCACCTTGGTTTAGGCCCAGATGACTATCAGCTGAAACCTCAACAGACTGTGAGCTAAAATGAACTTTCCTTCTTTAACTTGTGGGTGTCGGGTATTTTGTCCCAGCAAAAAGGAAATAACTAAGACATAGGTGCTGAGTAGTAAAACTGTCTTGCAAATAAAGTAGAGAAAGCTGCTGCTTTGTAAGTTTGAAATGATACATTCCTTGTGATTCTTCTATATTGTATTGCAAGGAAATATTTTGTTTTGGAGTGTTTTGATTTCAATTATATGAGGAAACAGCTTGCATTTTGGAAAGTATGTCAAAGCAATAAAAGCTTCTTGATAACAGGAAAGGTCTCATTGGAAATTGCTTGACAAAGTGAAATATTTTAATGATGTCAACCTTTCTAAAGCAGAACCCAGTCATTAAAATAGAAACAATTTATCTTTTAATTCAGCAATAATTTTAGCCCATTTTAAGCTGTGTTCTTTCATAATTTTTACAATAAAAGTTAATGTACTGAATATTACCAAGAAAGAATATTTCTTTATCTTTCATAGCATTTTTACTGCAAAGAATATTTATCTTTGGTGAATTATACAAAATTAGTATTTTACCATTCTAGAATTCACACACATTTTGGTCTCCATTCAAGATACTTGAGAGCAGCATGAAATTAAATTCTTAGTAATAGAAGACTACTTCAAAATGGTGGGGGATCCAGAAAAAAAAGATAGGCTTGAACAAATTGCATGAAATAACAACTTAGAACAAATTACATAAAATAATTTAATAAACAACCAGCATGATATTTTGGTGACATAATCTTGGGAAAAGTAACTTTGGTAGAGAAAAGATGCAAAAAACAAAATTTGGCTCTAATAAACTTACTGACCCATATTCAAAATTTAATTTGTGAAATTAGAAATCCATTCACCTCTAACATTGAGCAAATAATTACATAGATATACAAATGAGAAGCTGAGCAAAACTTAAAATTTTAGAAGAACTCTCAAAACTGAGGATCCATGTTCATTTAATTATGCAACAAACACTTATTTAGTGTTCACCATACATGAAAGTGTAACCAGATCTAGAAGCTATGAAACTCAATAAGCCATGAATTGTTCACAGTTTAGTATGGGAGAAAAACAAAGAAAAAATTATCTAAACTTCCATTTAAATTCATATTCATTGTTATTGACGTGCTTATACTTATTTATATATACAAAATATAGCATCATATGAGAGCAAAATTCTAGATATATATGAAGCAACACAATGTTGAAATTACACTCATAGGTTTCGACTGCTAATAGCTTGGGCTCAACTCCAGCTCCACCAGTAACAAGTTGTAAGTTACTTTAGTGTCTCATCTATAAAACAGTATGATACCTAACTCCTAAAGTCGTAATGAGGATCAAATGAGATAATGACACATATTAAAACACGTTTAGGGCTGGTGAGATGACTCAGTGGCATAAGCGTCTGCCCGGCAAGCGCGAGGTCCTGAGTTTGACTCCTGATACCCACATAGGAAAAAAGGGCTGGTGATATTGCTCAGTGGCATGGGCGCCTGCTGGCACATGAGGACCCCCAGCACCCACAAAAACGTTTAATTTCCCTTCTTTCCTTTCACCCTTCCCCCACCCTAGTCCCTCTTTCCTTCTGAACAATTTCTTCTCATTTCACAATATCTATAGTACATTATGAATTTTAGAAAGATAAAGTGGAAACAAAGATTTGTGAATAGGGAGAGGAAGAGGGGTTGAAGGAAGGAGAAGGGATTGGGGAAGAAAGGAATCAAAATATATCATGTACGGGTACAAATTCCCTATGATGAATATGATCATTGTGTATATCTAAAATGTACCAATAAAATTACTTTAAAAAACAAAATAAAATATTCAAGGCACAATAACGTAGATACATGACATATATGTGTACATTATATATTCACACATGTGTAAAACGTAATTCTATGCACGGTAATAATGTCACTGTTTTTGGTTCTGAGGATGAAAGCTGGGGTCTTGTGCATGCTAGGCAATCATTCTATCACTGAAATACAACCTCAACCTGGTAATAATATCAAACACAGGATAGCGGTTCTCTTTGGTGAAGAGAGAAGAGTATAGTTGGGGCACTGCTAACCTTTGGTTTTTAAGTTAATATTTACTATATAACTCACTTAAAACTGCTTGTATATCTACAATATTTAACAAAATAAGATAGTATAATGTATATTTACAAATACACAGTCAAAAATTAAAAAAAAATCATACTAATGGTAAAAAACTGAAAGTTTTCACTCTAAAATCAGGAACAAGACAAGGATGTCCACTATCACCACTCCTATTCAATATAGTTCTGGAAACATTAGCAAGAGCAATTAGAAAAGAAAAAGAAATAAAAGGAATAAGTTTAAGAAAGGAAGAATTTAAATTATCATTATTTGCAGATGACATGATTCTCTACATAAAAGACCTCAAAAACTCCACAAAAAGACTTCCACATTTAATAACCAAATTCAGTAATATAGCTTTGATACAAAGTCAATACTCAAAAATCAATAGCATTACTGTACACAAAGAACAAACTCAACGAGAGAGAAATTAGGGAAACCACACCTTTCACATTAGCATCCAAAAAATGAAACACTTAGCAACCAATCTAACAAAGGAAGTAAAAGATCTATACATTAAATTTACAATACTCTGAAAAAGGAGATCAAAGAGGATATGAGAAAATGAAATATATCCCTTGCTCATGGGTTAGAGGAAACAACATAGTGAAAATGGCCATACTCCCAAAATTGTTATATAATTTTAATTCAATACCAATCAAAATACCATTAGCACACCTAACAGAACTAGAGAAAACATTCCTAAAATTCATTTGGAACCAGAACAGACCTCAACTAGCAAAAACAATTCTTGGCAACAAAGGCAAGGCAGGAGGCATCACAATCCCTGACTTGAAATTATACTACAAAGCTACTGTGTTGAAAAACAACATGGTTGGGCTGGTGAGATGGCTCAGCGGCGTAAGCGCCTGCCTGGCAAGCGCAAGGGCCCGAGTTCGACTCCCGGAACCCACATACGAAAAAAGGGCCAGTGATATCGCTCAGTGGCACAGGCGCCTACTGGCGTGTGAGGTCCTGAGGTCGACCCCCGGTACCCACAAAAAAAAAAAAAAAAAACATGGTTTTTGCAGCCACCACCATGCTACTGTTGCTCTCTAATGCCAGTGCCACCTCTTGCTCTCTGAGCTCCAGCCAAAGGATAAGGGGGTAAGAAGGTCCTTGTACCACAGCTCATACCAAGCAGTCTGCCTGTAAATCCACTGGTAGTAAAGCACCCAGGAAATCACTGACTACAAAAGCCTCTCATAAGATTGCATTGTGTACTGGAGGGGTAAAGAAACCTCATTGTTACAAGCCTGGGACTGTGGCACTCTGTGAAATTAGGCCTTGGCAGAAGCCCACTGAACTTCTGATTTGCAAACTCCCTTTCCAGCATCTTGTTCAAGAAATTGCTCAGGACTTTAAAACAGATCTGTGCTTCCAGAGCACAGCTATCAGTGCTTTACAGGAGGCAAGGGAGGCCTATCTGGTTGGCCTGTTTGAAGATACCAACTTGTGTGACATCCATGCCAAACGTGTAACAATTGCGCCAAAAGATATCCAACTAGCATGCAGCATAAGTGGAGAACCTGTTTAAGAGTCCACTATGGTGGGAAACATTTCATTCTCAAAACATTTTTTTCTCTTCTTCCTGTTATTGGTAGTTCTGAATGTTAGATATTTTTTTTCCCATGGGGTAAAAAAGTACCTAAGTACAAGATTGTGAGTGGAAAATTGGGGACAGAAATCAGATATTGGCAGTTTTTCCATTTTCATTTGTGTGTGAATTTTTAATATTCGTGAGGGGATGTAAAGCATTAATGCAAGTCAAAATGTTACAATGAACAAGTTTCAGCACTTCAACTTTATAACAATTATAAATAAAAATCTGTTTAATTTTTCTGGACAAAGCCAGCATTTGGATTCTTTTTTTTTATGGTGGGTACCGGGGGTCGAATTCAGGACCTCATGCGCCGGCAGGAGCCCGTGCCACTGAACGATATACCGGCCCTTTTTTCATATGTGGGTACCAGGAGTTGAACTCAGGACCTCGTGCTTGCCAGGCAGGCGCTTATGCCGCTGAGCCATCTCACCAGCCCTGGATTTTCTTAAAACAAGTAAATTTCTTATTGATGACTACTAAATGGTATTTGTAGCATTTTTATTATACAGTGGATTCCATCCAGTCACTATACTTTTCTGAGTTGTCTTACATGCTAGTACATGTTTTTAATGTCTGCCTTTCTGTGCTGTTCCTGTAAGTTTGCTATTAAAATACATTAAACTGCAAAACAAAAACAAAAACAAAACAAAACAGAAAAAACATGCTACTGGCAAAACAGACCTGAGGATCAATGGAACATATTAGAAGGTGCAGAAACAACTCCTAACACCTTATCTTTGACAAAGGGGCCAACATGTACACTTGAAGGATAGCCTCTTTAATAAGTTGTGCTGGAAAAACCAGCTTACCACATGCCAAAGACTAAAGCTAGACCCATGTCTATCACCATGCACTATACTAAAATCAAAATGGATCAAAGATCTAAATATTAAAACAGTAACACTAAATCTGCTGGAAGAGAGAATAGGCAAAACTCTTGAAGACATAGATGTGGGCAAAGACTTCAGGAACAAAACCCCGATCCCATGGAAAATACTACAAAGAATCAACAACTGGGATCTCATCCTATAAAAAAGCTTTTGCACAGCAAAATAAATCACCAACAGAGTGAAAGGACAAGCCACAGAGTTGGAAAGCATTTTAGCCAAATGTCCCTCAGACAAAAGATCTAATATCTAAAACATATGGAGAATTGAAAAAAAATCAGACCCCCCAAATTCAAAGAGCCAATCCAAAAATGGACATCTGAGATGAATACACACTTCTCAGATGAAGAAATACAAATGGCAAATAAATATATGAAAAAATGTCAACGTCACTGATCATTTGAGAGATGCAAATTAAAACAACACTGAGATTATATCTCACCTCAGAAAGAATGGCTGTCATCAAGAAAACAACCAATAGGGCCGGTGAGATAGCTCAGCGGCTTAAGCGCCTGCCCAGCAAGCGCGAGGGCCCGAGTTCGACTCCCGGAACCCACATACAGAAAAGGGGCCAGTGATATCGCTCAGCGGCACGGGCGCCTGCTGGCATGCGAGGTCCTGAGGTCGACCCCCCGGTACCCACAAAAAAAAAAAAGAAAACAACCAATAACAAATGCTGGAGGGCCTATGGGGATAAAGGAACGCTTCTCCTCTGTTGGTGGGAGTGTACAATGGTTCAACCACTGTGGAAATCAGTGTGGAGATTCCTCAAAAAACTAGGATTAGAGGTCCCATTTGACCCAGCTATTCTCCTTCTGGGTATCTTCCCAAAAGAATTAAAAACATCATACCACAGTGATATATGTGCACCCATGTTTATAGCAGCACAATTTGGAATAGCTAACTCTTAGAAACAACCCAAATGCCTATCCACCAATAAATGGATGAAAAAGATGTGGGTTTTATGTATATATATATATATATATATATATATATATATATATATATATATATATGTATGTATGTACAATTCAGCCATAAATATGGTTAAACTTGAGACATTTCTAAATGTAAATGGATGCACCTGGAGACCATACTCTGAAGTGAAATAAATGTGACACAGATGTGTAAATATTCTATTGTCTCGCTGGTGTGAGAAACTGAAAGAGTAAATAAGGACCAAAATGTACAACAGATATAGTGAAATAGGAAGAAAGTATTTAAAAGGAAAAAGGAACTAGGGAGGGGTAAGGGAAAAAGGAAGGAAGGGAAAGAAAAAATGATAAAAGAAGGATAAAATGGAAACAAAGCTTTGTAAATAAGGAAGTTCCCCTAAGGGGTTGAAGGGAGGGGAGGGGATTGGGAAAACAGAGGAAGATATATCATGTACAGGTACAAATTCCCTATGATGAATATACTTATGTATGTCTAAGTTGTACCAATAAACTTAATAAAATAAAAAATAGAATATACCTATTTAAAAGAGGGAGATGGAGTGGAGAGAGGGGAGAGAAAAGTAAGTAAAAAGAACTAAGATGAGTTATGTTCATGCACCTACTCCCCATGATGAATGTTATCATTATGTACTGCAAACAGAACCAGCTTGGAGCACCGGAAACAGCAGTGCTCAGGAGATTCTCAGCTGTTCTCTAAGGTCCTCAGGTACTTGGGTTAAGGAGGAGGTAACAAAAACCCAATCAAGTGAAGGCAACTTGGAGGAAAAGCCCACCAGATCAGGATATTTAGATCAAGAAGCAGGGCTGCTTCTTAATCCTAGCTGCTTACAACACAGGTCACACTAATATGCTATCTTTGAAAATGTTCAAATCTACACGAGTGAAGAAGCCAAGTGCAATGGCTGCCAGGATATTTGACACCCACCCTAGCAACCAAAACCCACTGCCCACCTGGCCTAACTTTTCTCCCACTGGGAAACAGAGACTAGCAAGTAACATCTCACAAGAATGGACCTCCACAGAACAGGACACTAAGAAAATGACACATACCAGAGAACCGCTCAGAGGGGTGTGACTGAGGACCAATGAGACCTAGAGATGAAGATGAGCAAAGGGCACAGTCCTGTTTAGGGACCCAGAATCAGGCACCATGAGACCTGTGAGACACTAAGAATTGAAGGGGCTGTGAGTGCTGGGATCAGAGCACACAGAAAAGAACTGTCTCACTGTCCTCAAGTGGTCCTGAGTTCTGTGCCTGTGTGAGTTCCCTCTCACCCAACTACAAACGCTCTTGAACTCCACACAGAAGAGCTTTCTTCTGCCAACCTCTCAAGGCCATTGAATTTGAGGACCGCAAAGGAGTCCTTCATGAAGCTGAACAAGTTGCGTGGGAAAAAATACATCCAGATGAGTGCTTGTGGAGGCTCCCAGAAACCACTAGAAGTCCTAGTCAGATTGAAACTGGGTGAGCAGGAGTATTGCTTTGATCTACAAGAGGAGGTGGTAGAGAGAAGCCATCAGAATGGCATCCAGGAGGAGAGATACTGCCTCCTGCCTGACCATAGGAGCCCACTGATGTTATTGGTCAGTTGGGAGGAAGTAGAACATAACTGCAAATGAAGATTGTGGAAGGCTGAGAGAGGAGAACTGGACAGAGAAAGTAATAGAGCCTGTGGCAGAATCTCAACCCAGAACCTGAGGTTCCTACCTGTCAGTGGAAGGGATACCAGTGACCTGCCAACATTCTGAGGACACTGATGTTCCAAAGCATGATGCCATTTGTCTGATTTGTGTGTGTGTGTGTGTGTGTGCGTGCATGCATGTGTGTGTTTCTTTCTTTGATTCCTTGAGTAGCAGGTCTTAGTAAATATGTGTCTATGGGTGGATGTTTACAAATATGTGTATAAATTTTCTACTATTGTTTGTAAAACATTCCATTCCATTTCACCACTTCAAAGTGTGTTTCATGGTGTTATCTACATGCAATCTCCCTATCTCTTATCTCATCTCACATCTACTTCTTATGCTTCATCTTCACTATTTTTCCTCTTCACACCTCCTATCTCTTGGCTACTCATATAGAAAAATAGGTAGAAAATGAGAGTATATGTATATATATACTATTGAGATTATTCTAAATATTACAATATAAGATACTACAGTATAAGATACTGTAAGTTAATAAGATGTTAACATCTCACCCACCATGGCTTGTTTCTAGGGTTTTTAAAATTAGTGATTCTGTTAGGTTATTAATTGGACTGAATTTGCCTGTATCCTCTTTCATGAGCAACTAAAGTGCCACGTCTCATTCTCTTTCCTCATTTCTCCTCTCATATCCTGACAAGTTTCCTCCACTTTCCCCCTTCTTTTCATATATGTATATGCAAACTATTATAACACTTAATTTTTCCATTTTTCTAATTTAGAGTGTACGTGAGGGCATATATGCTGTATATGAGTGTAAACTATTGTTTGTGTATCCACTGTGTCCTACATTTACCTATCAACTTCTCCCTCCCCAAAGATCTTTTCTTACGTCTTCTAAGGATTTCTGGTAGTTTACAGATTAAATACAATCTCCAGAGACAGTCCAACTTTCTACTCACGAATCCCTTTCTCTATTCTTTTCACTCCATCCCACACATATACTCTCAACCCCCTTTCCCCTTTTTTCTATATATTAGATCATCAAAATTATATCATCAAAAACTATTTTCTCATTCGACCTCCCAAATTTAAAGACCCACTCCAAAAATGGGCATCTGAGATGAACACACATTTCTCAGATGAAGAAATACTAATGGCAAATAAATATACAAAAAAATGTGCAACATCACTAGTCATTTGAGAGATGCAAATTAAAACAACACTGAGATACCATCTCACCCCAGAAAGAATGGCTACTATAAAGAAATCAACTAATAACAAATGCTGGAGGGGCTGTGGGGAAAAAGGAACCCTTCTTCACTGTTGGTGGGAGTGTCGACTGGTACAGCCACTGTGGAAGTCAGTGTGGAGATTCCTCAAAAAACTAGGGTTGGAGGTCCCATTTGACCCAGCTATTCCCCTTCTGGGCATCTTCCCAGAAGAATTAAAAACATCGTACCACAGTGATATATGTGCACCCATGTTTATAGCAGCACAATTTGTAATAGCCAGATCTTGGAAACAACCCAAATGCCCATCAACTGAGGAATGAATAAGAAAGATGTGGTATTTTTATACAATGGAGTACTATTCAGCCTGAAAGAGGGATAAACTGGAGACTTTCATAGGTAAATGGATGCAACTCGAGAAAATACTCATAAGTGAAATAAACCAGACGCACATGTGTAAGCATCGTATTGTCTCTCTAGTATGAGAAACTGAAAGAGTAAATAAGATCCAAAATGTAC
Source organism: Erethizon dorsatum (assembly GCA_028451465.1). NCBI lineage: Eukaryota > Metazoa > Chordata > Mammalia > Rodentia > Erethizontidae > Erethizon > Erethizon dorsatum. Next base: position 31,714,332 of record CM051823.1, read on the forward strand.
AATAGACACGGTGAATCAAAAAGAAACTGGTCAATAAGAAAGAGAGACTGGAATGGGGAAAAGAAAGAAGGGAAAGGGAAAAAATTGTATATGTATATAAGATGGTTAAGATAGATACACTACCAGTTTTACTTAGTTCATTGAAGAGTAAGGTTTGAGCCAATAATGTTTGGACAATTGAATGCTAATGTCTGGTATCCTGAATAACTAACTTAAAGATAATAATACGTAATGCATTGACCATTGTTACCCTCATATTATGTTGTTTTGAAAATTTGTTCTTTTTTTTTATTTGTTTTGTTTTTTCTTCTCTTTAAAATTAAAAAAAAACTATTTTCTCCTTTCCTTCCATGTGCTTTTGATCCTTTCTAGTATCCTATTTTCTCAATTTTTCTTCTTTTGTTTATTTTTAATTTTTTTTTTATATTTTCTTATCTTTCAGCATTTTTTCTGTCATTACTCATCCTTTGTATTCCTGGACTATTGAAAGAATAGAAAACTTGCCAAACAAGATTTGAATTGCATATTGATAAGTTATTTGTTCTTTGCATGTTGATATTACCAGTGGTTGTTCTCTTCTTGCAATTCAGTGCTGGGAACCAACCCTTGTACTTTGAAAAAGTTCAGTAGGTGTGGACTGGATCACACCCAAAGCACGTAACAAGGAGAAGTTTATTCAATAAAAATATCTTTACTGCAGTGACAGAGCTTTCTAAACCAACTGATCTACAACAATCAACACAAAAATGCATGAATCATGAGAAAAACAAGGCACTTAAAATGAGGCAGCAGTATAAACTTTACCAAGAAAACCCCAGGACCCAAGTGTTTCACTATTGAATTTTATCAGAATAAGCCCAATATTTCCCGAAGTCTGCCATGAAATTGAAAGGGAAGGAATGCTGCCAAACTCATTTATCAAAGCCGAGTTACCCTGATACCAAAACTGGAAAAGGACTCAATAAAAAAATGAAAACTACAGGTCAGTATCTTTAGTGAACCTGCATACACAAATCCTCAACAGGATACTTGCAAACAGAATGCAACAAACCATTCAAAAGGTCATACATCTTGACCAAGTCAGCCTCATCGTAAGTATGCAAGAATGGCACAATATACATAAGCCAATAAATAAAATACACTACATAAGTGAATGCAAGGATAAATATCACATGATCATCTCAATAAATGTGGAAAAAAACTTGAGAAAATCCAACATCCATTCAGGATTAAAAAACAAAAACTGACAAAATATGTATGTATAAAAGTAACTTATGATGCAGATCTTTTTCTGGCAGCACCAGTTTGGATCAGGAACTGAGGCAGAAAGGAGAAGGTGGCTCAGCCCTAGTCTGTCTGTGAACTCTGAAAGCTGCAAGGCCCATAGCAAGGACACCAGGACACCCAGGAATTTGGGCATAGAGTCAGTGACTTTTAAAGAGATTGGGCTGGTGATATAGCTCAGTGGCATAAGCGCCTGCCTGGCAAGTGGGAGGTCCTGAGTTCAGTTACTGGTACCCACATAAAGAGGAAAAGGAAAAAAGATATGGCTGTGAACTTCACTCTGGAGGAATGTGCTCTGCTGATACCCACATAAAGAGGAAAAAGAAAAAAGATATGGCTGTGAACTTCACTCTGGAGGAATGTGCTCTGCTGGATCCTTCACAAAGCCAGCTCTATGGAGATGTAATGCAGGAAGCCATCAGGAAAATGTTGCAATAGGAGAAAAATGTGAAGACCCGAATATTGAAGATGGGTACAAAAACTCCAGGAGAACTGTAAGGACTCAAGTTGTAGGCAAACTCTGTGAATATAAAGAAAGTAATGTGGAGAAACCTTCGACCAGACATTAGAGCATGTTGTAAAGAAAACTCCCTCTGGAATACCACCTTGTGAAAGCTATTTATATGGAGAGGTCCTCATTAATCATTTTTCCCTAAATATGCCCCTCAGAGCTCTCACTGAATGCAAACCTAACTAAAATCAGGAATGTGAAGAGAAGCCTTATAAACATAGGCAAAATGGGAAAGCCCAAGGCTTTCAGAAACTTGAAAAGACTCAAACTGGAGAGAAACCTTATTAATGTAAGCAAGCTATGAATGGCTTTACTCATTTCACTTATCTTTAAAAACATGAACAAATTCACCATGGAAAGAAATGCCATGTATGTAAACAATGTGGAAAAACCTACACAAGTTCCAGTTCCCTTCAAACACATGAAAGAATTCACACTGGAGAGAAACTCTACCTGAGTAAGCATTGTGGGAAAGCCTTTGGTCATTTCAGTTCCCTTCAAAGACATGAAATAATTTATAATGGAGAGAAACCTCATGTGTGTAAGCATTGTGGGAAAGCCTTCACTGATCACCATTCCCTTCGATACCATGAATGGGTTCACCATGTAGAGGAGCCCTATGTATGTAACCAGTGTGCTAAAGCTTTTATTTGTTCTGGTATGCTTCAACAACCTGAAAGGATTCACACTGGAGAGAAGACTTATATGTGTACACAGTGTCAGAAAATTTTTGTTTCTTACAATGCCCTTCAGAGCCATAATAAAATTCATACTGGAGAGAAATCATGTGTATTAAGCAGTGTGGGAAAGCTTTCACTCTTTCCAATTCCCTCCAATACCATGAAATAGCTCACAGTGGTGAAAAATACTATATATGTAAGCAGTGTGGTAAAGCCTACCCTCACTGCAGTTCCCTTTGATACCATGAAATGGTTCATGGTGGAGAGAAAACATATGTATGTAAGTAATGTGGGAAAGCCTTTAGGTTTTCCTCATATATTCAGTTACATGAACAGACTCATACTGAAGAGATGCCCTATAAACATAAGCACTGTGGAAATGTCTTCTTACCTGTGACTCAGTTTCAAAGACATGAAAGGGCTCACAGTGGAGAGAAGCTATATGAGTGTAAACTATGTGGAAAAGCCTTCTTTTGGAAAAGTAATTTTTTTTTTTTTTGTGGGTACCAGGGGTCGAACTCAGGACCTCGCGTGCCAGCAGGCGCCCGTGCCGCTGAGCGATATCACTGGCCCCTTTTTCGTATTGGGTTTCGGGAGTCGAACTCAGGCCCTCATGCTTGCCAGGCAGGCACTTACGCCGCTGAGCCATCTCACCGGCCCCTGGAAAAGTAATTTTTGAAGGCATAAAAATGTTCATAGTGGAGACAAACCATATGAATGTAAGCAATATGGGAAAGCCTTTCTTTGGGAAAGTAGTTTTCAACAACATAAAGTTCACAGTGGAGAGAAATCATGATTGTAAGCAATGTGGGAAAGCTTTCCTTTGGGAATGGAATTTTCAAAGACATAAAAAGGTGCACAGTGGAGAGAAACTATGTGATTTCAACAATGTGGGAAAGCTTTCTGCTGTCCTAGTCATTTGATAAACAACGAAAAAGGTAAAAGAGAGATTAAGCGTATTTGTGTAAGCAATGTGGAAAAACCTCTAGATTGTCCATTTCTCTCCTAATACATATAAAAACCGACTTTGGAAAGGGAACATTCATATGTGTGCATGTGAGAAAGCCTGGACTTCTCACACTTCACTTCTTAGACATGGAAGAATTCACAGTTGAGAGTAATCCTATAGTACAGACTGCAGGAAGGCTTCATTAACAGACCTTGCTAGCACTCATGAGACTGTACAGTGAGAAATGTAGTAGTGTACAGCATGCGGAAGTGCCTCTAGTTATCTTGACTGTGTCACAGATGTAACACAGTATGGAGAAAACGACTAGAAGAAATATGCAAAGGTATTCATTTGATACATCTGTGAATGCAGAATGAATTAAAGTCCTGTGAAGATTCTGGGTCTCCCTCTGTAGTGCAGGCTGGTCTTGAACTCATTTTTTAGCCCAGCCTGACCTCAAACTCAAGCAATAGTCCTCCTGACTCAGCCTCCCAAGTGCTAGGATTACAGGTGTGCCCACCACGCTGGGCTTGTAGCTCATTCTTAAAGTAAATCTCTGGTCTATGTGTATCTAATTAGTATTGTTCTAAATAGGCATTAAACTGGGCACTGCTGTCCCCGTCTATAGTCCTACTACCAAGGAAGCCGAGACAGTTGTTGCCTGGAGTAGGATACCCAATTCCAACTTGTTTTTAAACTACAGAAAATAACTAAGTGTATTAAGGTGACATATTCTGTAAGTTTTGTTGAAGAAATAGTAAAGAAGTTGACTGTTTTTAAATCACCTCAGGTACAGTGGAACCCTGAAATTCCCGGAGGTTATATTCCTAGAGCACCTATGAATTGTGAAAAACCACAAATTTCAGATGTGGTCAGAAAAATGCAAATAAATGCCTATTTCATAGCTTAAACCCTAAATATGCCATGTCATCTGCAGTTAAGTAATTTAATTTAATAAAATACTGTATTAATAAAGCCTTAGAAGGTACAGGGTGTTTTGGCAGCAACTTATGGATCTTAGGGCTTTAAGAAGAACAAAACCTAGAACACTCCAGATAGCTACGCATGGTACAGCAGCCTGTTATGAGGGAATGCAGGTGAATCTGCTGGAGATGGGTTACAGGGCAGCAGCCAATCAGCAGCAAGGAGAACTGAATAACGCTCCCAGATTGGTTACTTGCAAACCTCCTGCCAGAAAAAAATTGTGGAGGATATTTGCGGTTTCTGCAAACAATTATTAGGTTCTAAGGAAAAATCCGCGACGACAGAGGCTGCAAACAACCGCGACTCTGCAGGGGCATATTGTAATGAGCTTTTTCTGTCATTTGGAATTGTTACACATCCATGAGTGAACTGAAACCGTTTTAATGTCAGTTGGCTTAAATTTTGTGTTTTGGGCAGGTGAGATAGCTCAGCGGCATAAGCGCCTGCCTGGCAAGCACGAGGTCCTGAGTTGGACTCCTGGTACGCAATACGAAAAAAGGGCCGGTGATATTGCTCAGCGGCACGGGCCCCTGCTGGGGCGCGAGGTTCTGAGGTCGACCCCCGGTACCCACACACAAAAAATAAATACTAATAACAACAATAATAATAATAATAATAAATTTTATGTTTTTACTGATATGTGTTTAATGGGACATTAAAAATGAAGTTTTACTAATTTTTCGTATTTTCTTGTTGGCTGTAGCTGAATCTTGCTGACAGATTCTTACCTTTCATGTACATACTGCATTGTTCTTTTGCTGGAAAAAATGCTAGTTTTTATGTAACTTTTATTTTATGTAATTTTCTTATTCTGTACATGTTAATTTTTTTAACTGTATAAAATACCTTTGAGATTAACAAATGTTTTTCCGTTTACTGAGAATATAGCTCCTCATGTCCCATTGGAAAAATAGATTTACTCAATTTATAACCTTGCTGAAATTTTTTTCTTTGATGTCAAGTCATTAGTGTGTGCAAACCAATTAAGGTATTTTTCCCATCATGTAAATTATATTCAATATGCTCACATTTTTAAAACTTATATGGGGCTTGCAATCTGTCCTTCACTCATTGTACAAAAGATACATCAGGCTGATTTGAGTGCCCTCTTGCCAGAGACCTTCAGAAGCATACTCTTTGTCACATAGGAGATAATGAATTATGACAAATCTGTTTACATTTTAGAACGGGAAAACTGAAAGCTTTCCCTGTAAAGCCAGGAATGGAATATGACAAGGACATTCACTCTCACCACTGCTGTTCAATATAGTGCTCAACTTTAGCAGGGACAATTAGGCAAGCAAAAGAAATACAAGGGTTATGGGTAAGAAAGGAAAGTGTCAAACTATCTAAAAAGAAGACGTGGTATATCCACACAAAGGAGTATTACTCAGCGTTAAAGAAAATAAATTTGAGTCATTTGTAGGAAAATGGAAGGATCTTGAGACCATATTATTAAGTGAAACAAATCAGAAATAAAAGGTTAAGTATCACATTGTTTCTCTTATATGAGAAACCCAAAATATAAATAATTTAAAGAGCAAAATAAAGGAGAGATGGTAGGAAATGGGGGTTTGGACATGTTAGAGATGGGGAAAGGCATTTGGGAAAGGAAATAAGAGGACAGGATAAGGAGAAAAAGGGGATCAAAAATGATCAGAGATGTGTTGTCTTCCTCAGGACTGTATTCATTCCAGCAGCTTTTAGTTTAGTGTCCTTCTGTGTATATTCAAATTTATTTCTCAACTATAAATCTTACTGTCAGATCTCCCACAATAAAAGAAAAGAAAACATCAAATTGTGGAAAAGAATGATTAGCATTTTGACATATATAAGTGTTATGCAATTGTAAGACTCTAACAAAACTTTTCCCCAAGGAATTATTCTAAACAGTATAAATAAAGTGGAAATATATACATAAAACTTTTATGTAAACATCAAAAATTACAAATATCTCAATAAAAAGGTAGTTAAACATTCCAAGGAAGATACAAATTTTTATTTCCTGACACATTGTATAAAAATATAAATTAATGTTTTCTTCCTATTGAACTATTTTTAAAGGACTTCTTGCCAGACAATTGCTTTTTGTTATCCATCTCTTTTAACTTAAGTGGTGGACTATGGAGAATGACATGTTTCCAATGACTTCCCTCCTGTTGTACAATGATTAATCATCTTGAATGCAAGGCAAAATCAAACCGTGGGAAACTTGTCTTCTCCAATCTGATTTGATTAATGAGTTGTATGGCTGGGAAGCATTGTAGGAGAAAGTTAAAAGTACCTGAGGAAAAGCACAATTCTGAAAAATCCCAGATAAGCTTTTAAAGAAAGAGAAATAATCCTGAATGTAAAAATTTTGGTTAAAAAGTGACAAGATCAATCTGTTCAAAGTGGCTATATATGACCACAAAATATTGTAACATTTACTATACTCTGAAAACTTAGAAAAAATAATCTATTTGTTTCATTGTTGGTAGCTGCCAACATACTATAGTAGTCACTAAGAAATTTGTGGTTTTTTAAATTAGTTCTTCATAAGCTCATAGTTTCAACCTTTCAGGATTAATTAAAGTTATTCAAATATTGACACTATCAGTCATAAGACTATGCAGTTCCTCATTTAAATAACAAGAGAATTACATTTCATTAGTGAATGCCCCATGGCAGCTTTTTAGACCTTAATGATTTAATGAAAAATATAATAATCACTTAAAGCAGTCTACTAAAGGAAAAGAGCAACTTCAGCTATTTTTAACATGTCAACACAGAGCTATAAATAAAGCAAATTATTTTTGTCATATTGTAGACAAAATCCTTATTAGCGCTAAGGTATATTATTCACTTTAAAAAAATATCACAATTAGCCCTCATTTCTAGGAATCATATATTTTCCTGACTTAAATGTATAGGCTTTTTTTTTTCCTGATTGTTTCTTGAGTTGAATATTGAAGCTATTTTGACATTTACTTCTGGAATAAATTTTCTTCAAAATTCTTTACTTCAGAATTTCCTCTCTACTTAATTTTTGTGTATACCAACTTCCAGTATTACAGTCTTACTGTTTACAAACGTACACCTTTATGATCTTACATAGAAACAAAATGAGGAAGACAATATATCACTGGCCCCTGGTTCTTCCCCTCTTTAGACAGTGGGCTGCAAAACAATTCCGCTTAGCAGTAATAGCCACTATATTATTTCCTAGAACTGTCATAACAAATTATCACAAAGTTGGATAGTTCAAAGCAATATTGGCTGACAATGCTGGAGGCTAGAAAGCAAAGCTCAAGATATTGGCAGGGCCCCATGCCCTCTTCAAAGGCTCTAAGAGAAGAAGGTTCTAGGGAAGGGCCCTCCCTGCATTCTTCCTCTTTTCTCAAGGATTCAGTCCTTGGCATTCCTTGGCTTGTGGAAGCACCACTCCCATCTCTACCTCTGTAGTAGTTTGACACACTCCTTGTGTCTGTGTCCAAATTTTCTTTTAAGAACATCATTCATTGGATTTTGAACTATTCTAACCTAGTATGATTTCATCCAGACATCACTATACCTGCAAAGACCTTATATATCCAAACAAGGTCATCTTCATAGGCACTAGGATTCAGGACCTTTGAAGACATCTTCGGAGAGACACAGTTTAATCCACAACAACCATCAATAGTAAGTAGTCCTAAAATCTAATATTTTCTATGGCTATAAATCCTTAGTTTAAAATTGCTTATTATTAAGTTGAATGCCATATTTTATACATAAAATATTAATTTCCCTTATAATGATAACTAGACCATTATATTTTATGGAAGAAAGTAGCTTCACAGCAAAATGAGTTTTAGTCAATTGTTTATAACTGCAACAAACAAAAAGGTGAGGCACTTTCCTAATCACTTACAACCATGTAACTACAAGGTAAGTGTACCAAGAATATAAGCAAGAAAACACTCATTTATTTTCTAATTTGAACTATTTAGTAGGAAGTATTTTCTGCCTTTATATCCTTACACAAAATTTGAATACAAGCTCAAAGCTTTAACTCTTTGGCACAATACAATATGAATTTCACTATAACATCTGTTTAAAAGCAGATGGTATGTAGCCATATAAAATTAATTTTCAAAAAATATACATAATTCATAGTTATATATAATTAGATGTTATGCATGTTTTTGAAAGAAAGGAAGGTAATTAGGCATGGAGAAAATAAATGTATGAAAATAATAAAATATACAGAACTTCATGACATATATTTTGGATTTTAATCACTGTTTTGAACTTATCTTCTGATGGACTAGAAAGTTTGCTCTGAGCTTTCTAGTAGACAAGGCAAAGAAAGAAAATTCAGCAGGAGGAAAGAAATAATTCAATGACATTCTTTACAGAACTAGGAAAAATAACCCTAAAATTTGGAGGGAGGAACAACAAAAAATAACTAAAATCATCTTGAGCAAAAAGAACAAAGCAGGGAGGATTACACTACCTGAATTCAAAATGTGCTACAATGTTATAGTATCAAAACAACATGATATTGGCATAAATATAGACACATGAATTAATGGAATAGAATAGAGGCTGTAGAAGTTAAAAAAAATACATATATTAGCAGAAAACTAATTTTTGGCAAAAAATCCTAAGGACATACATTGGATTGGAAAAAAGATAATCATTTCATAAATAGTGTTGGGAAAATAGGATTCATGTACAGATGAATAAAACTAGACCCTATCTCTTACCAGTTTTAAAGCTCAATTAAAAATGGATAAGAAACTTTAAATATAAGACCTAACATTACAAAACCAGTGGAAGAAAATATAGGGGCAATGCTTCAAAACATTGGAATGAACAAGAATTTTTTTTCAACAAGACCTCCAAAACACAAAGAGGGGTGGTTAAAGTTAAAAAATAACAATAAGCAGAATTACATCAAATTACAAAGTTTCTTCCCAGGAAAAGAAACAATGAACAGTGAAGACTCATCTTTCAGAATGGGAGAAACTATATGCAAACTATACACTTGACAAGGGATTGAAATGCAGAATATATAAAGAACTCAAAGCAGTAAATAGCAATAACAACAACAAAAAAGAAATAAACCAGTTTTAAAATGGGCAATAGACTTCAGTAGACATTTCACAAAAGAAAATGCACTCATGGCCAATAAGTTTATGAAAAGTTGTTCAACGTCATTAATGATCAGGGAGTTGCAAATCAAACCACAATGAGTTTTCACCTCACCCAGTAAGAATGGTTGTATCAAAAAGACTGAAGATAACAAGTGGTAAAGAAGATCTGGAAAAACTAAAACAGTTGCAGATTGTTGATGGGAATTTAAATAAGTATAGTCAGTATGGAAATCAATATGGAGGTCCATCAAAAAAATAAAAATAGAATGACCATATGATTCAACAACGCCACTACTGGGTATATATCCAAAGGAAATGAAATCAGTGTTTCAGAGTGACATCTGCACTCCTGTACTCTTTGCAGCACTGTTCCTAATAGCTAAGACAGAACAACCTAAATGTGCATCAGTGATGAAAGCATAAAGAAAATTTTGTACATATATATAATAGCATACTATTCAGTCATTTTTTAAAAAATGAAATACTGTCATTAGTGACCACATGGCAGAACTGGGGATCACTATGTTAAATAAACCAGGCAAAGAAAGACAAGTGCTGCATCATTTCATTTCTGTGTATAATCTAAAACATTTGATCTCGGCCAGGCAGAGTGGTACACACCTATAAGCCCAGCACGTAGGGAGGCTAAGGCAGAGCAGATCGAAAGTTTTAATTCCACTTGGGCAACTCAGGAAGCCCTTGTCTCGAAATAAATAAGGAAATGAATAGGCTGGGATGTAGCTAAGTGATAGAATAACACTGGGTTCAGTTCCTAGTAACACACACACGTGCACACACACACACACACACAGTTGACCTCATAGAGTCCAGCTTTATGGGGTACTGTGATGATGAAACCAACTTCAGACATGTTTTGAAATACATGAATATAATTCTATCTTGCAAATTGAAACATCTATATGCTTTAACAAGACACCAAATTTATCAAATTGGAAAAAAAACATAACTAAACAATAAAGATATGTAATTGAAAAATAGGCCACCCTACAAATCTGAAGGAATAAGGCAACCAATACAGGAAAATATACAATTGATATAAAAAGGAAATTTAAAAGGTATAATCATGAATGACAAAAAATATGAAAGATAATCAAATTAATAGTGAACAGGGAAATATCACTTAAAATTATAAAGAGAACCGTGTTCCCACATCATCAGTTTGGCAAGAAATGAAATGTTGATGGTACTCACTTTGGCTAAAAATGAGGGTATGCGTACTGTGTTATACTAAGTATAATAGCATAGATTATCAATTTCCTACAATCTATATGAGCTAGCAAACATTTTTAGCTATACTAAGGGAAAAAAACACACAAATATGCAGGAAGATGTGTATGAGGATATTCATTGCAGCACAGCAGCACAAAATTGCAAATAACTTCTATACCTATCAGTACCGGTATGGCAAATCAATTATTACCTATCTACATTCTTAAAATTGTGCAGCAGTTGAAAAGTATGAAGTAGAATGATGTGCACAAATAAGATTTTCAATGTATATTTTGGAATAAAAATATCAGGTTGGGAATAAGTGTCAAATCATTTACCATTTTTTCTTTGTGGCACTATATTTCTTAGTGACTTTTTTATCAGAGTACATACAAAGCATAATCAGTTTATAGGTCAAAGACCTCAAAAAAGAATATTTCTCTGTGCTCCTCATAGCAAATTCATCCATCCAACTTAAGCAAAAGTAGCATAAAGTCAGATGGCCCATATTAATCATGAGGAATGGCAGAACAGAAAGAGGTTCATCCCTCTTGAATATCTCCCATTAATCTTCTCACCAACACTTGCTCATTGGGTGACAAGAAGTTTCACACAAGCTTCAATGGCTGAAAGCTTTTATCTTGTACTTACAAGCTACTCAGCAGACAGTTGCAGTCCGTGAGCTGAAATGTAAAAGCAAGGTGTGGACAAATTTATGTTTCTCTAGTAGATTTGTCTGCAGGCAGATAGAACATAAAAAGGTCAATAATAGAATAACTGCCTACAGCCTGCCTATATAGCTGGTTGTAATATATAAATATATTAGAAGAAAGTCCAAAAAGCTGCCATGAAAGGAATGTAACCATTCTCCTTTGGATAAATTTGTTCAAGGATGAGGAAGATGGCCAGCAGAAAAAACACATTATTCCTTATCATTCTTCCATATCAAGAAGACAAAAAAAAAGAAGAAAGAAAGAAAATAAAGATGAAGCCTCGTCACTAGGGCTATAAGTAGGGATATCACTCATGCTTTTGACACTTCCTGAGGAGCTTTAGCCTCAGGGTAGTGAAATTTATGTGACCCCTATCTGATAGGAAGTTAGCCAGTAAAGTGCCTTCGTGTCATCCTTTGTTACAGAGACTTTGGGATAAAATTATATTTTTTTAGTTTATTGGTACAATTTAGGTATATGTAATGATCATATTCATCATAGGGAATTTGTACCTGTATATGATATATCTTTTTTTTTTTTTGTGGGTACCGGGGGGTCGACCTCAGGACTTGGCGCTCCAACGGGCACCCGTGCCACTGAGCGATATCACCGGCCCCTTTTTCGTATGTGGGTTCCGGGAGTCGAACTCGGTCCCTCGTGCTTGCAAGGCAGGCGCTTACGCCGCTGAGCAATCTCACCGGCCCTATATGATATATTTGATTCCTCTTTTTTCCTAATTCCCTCCCCCACCTGTAGCCCCTCTTCCCCTTCTTATTTACAAAGCTTTATTTCCATTTTTCCCTTCTTTTATCATTTTATTATCTTTTCCTTTCCTTCCTTTCCCCCAACCCCTCCCTTGTTCCTCCTTCCTTCTGAACACTTTCTTCCTATTTCACAATATCTATCGTACATTTTGGTCCTTATTTACTCTTTTGGTTTCTCACATCAGGGAGACAATGCGATATTTACACGTGTGTCTGATTGATTTCACTTATGGTCTCAAGGTGCATCCATTTACCTAGAAATGTCTCAAGTTTATCCTTCTTTATGGATAAGTAGTACACCATTGTATAAAAAACACATCTTTTATGGGATACATTATTATAATTAATCCATATAATATCATAAACACCAAGAGGTACACAAGAATTTTAAATATACACTTTTCCACCAGGAATTTAAAGGTATAGCAAAGTTGAATAAGAAACTGTATGAATGAAATAAAAGGAAAAGTTTTTAGCATGAAAAGATACAGTTATTAATTATATGTTTCACAAACTTCATAAAATTAGAATCCTTCATAATTTAAGATTTTCCATCAAAAGGCAGACATTTGTTTCTATTTAAGAATATAATCTTTCCAATTAAGGGGTCCCCTCTCCTCAAGGGGAAAAGTCACCTTTAAATATTTGTGATCTAAAACCATTGCTCCTGTATGTCTTTGTGACAAAAGCTTCCAGATACGTATTGAATCCATCTTTGGAGAAGATGGGCAATTTTTATAATTTATCAGTTAATTCATGCAGTATAACAGCACACCAACCACTGGATGCAAAGTTGTACAAATTTCATACTTTCTGATCTTGAGAAAACATTCAACCCCTGGCACATTCCAAAATACAAATTGGAACTTTTTCTTAATCTTCTCAAATAGTATCCAAACCAGTAGGTCCTAAATTTTTCCATTTCTACATTTTCTTTGAATATGTTAAATGAAATATATACCCAAAAGTCAAATACTGGCTTGAAATTAATAAAACTAAAAACATGTTTAAGTTTGAAGTTTTGATGTCCTACCTGATTACACTCAATTCTCATCAAGTGAATTTTGTGTCTGAATCAAGGAAGAATCTCAGGATTATCTTAAAGAACCCAGATGTATCTATTCTGATGAGCAAACAAAATAATGTGATAATGACCGAGGTGAGACAATACCAGCATCACAAGCAAAAGCCATACTTCATTGAAGGCTAATTGCCAAAGACTGTGTAAAAGCAATTTATGTGGATTCACTTTTCGTAACAACTCTGAGAAATACGTGTTATTTTCTTCATTTTGTATAAGAAACCAAAGCTTAGGAAAGCTGGAAAAGAATAACCTAGTTTCATATAGCTATAAAATGTTGACATTATAACTCATTTCTGACCAGTCTGGGCCTGAAGTCCATGTTCTTTAGCAAGTACAGAGCTTCTAAGGTTCATTTGAATCAAGTGTCTCTGGAAGAGAATTCAGCTTAAACTTAGTACTTGTTACAAACGGTTTCAGAAATCCACAGTACAAATGTTTGCTGATTACCTACTCTTTGTCAGTCTTTTCAAAGTACTAGAAATACATCAGCAACTATATTTTTTAATTTAAACATTGAATTCAGGTCACAACACATTTAACCTTTATGAACACTTTTCATGTGGGAAAAGATAGTGTTGACTTTTATTTTAAAGAAAAGCACCCCAAAAAGTTAACCACATGAAGCAGGTATTCAGAGCAACATGATGGCTCTACAACCTTGCTCTGGCACCACAATTAATATTTAATAATTTAAGGAAAATATATCCATTTAAATGAGATTCACAACATTCTAATCAAGTAGCAGAAATAAACTAAAAAGGTGAAAGTATAATAAATGTTGTCATTTCCTGAAGTTGAGTGGAACTTTCCCATTTTTTTCAGTTTCACTTTTTAATCTTGAAGGCATTACTTCAGTGTGTATACATTTATGCTAATCATATACCACAGCCATGGGTTCTTCTATCAATATGAAATGTTTTGTACTTGCTGTTTTTGTGCATCTTGTATTGTTATGTGCAATATACAAAATAATGTGTCTAACTATGCCATTTATGCTTTTGAAAGAAAAAGCAAATTACTTACTGAAGAGAATGGCATTTGCATGCATGTGTGTCAGCTTTCAAGCCATTTCCTTCTACAAAATATTGCTTTCTACACTTAGAAAATGCATCCATCCATCAGTTACAAACCATTTCAAAGCACTTTATGAATCTACAGAGCAAAATGTACTTATCTTACATTGGCAGTGTCCCAGCTGTTACAAAATTGCTATTGTCCTAATACTTACAAGGCAATTTTAGCATCAGTTAATAATTTTACAGGATAGATAACTTCTAAAGCATTATAAAATGACAGACATTAAACAATAGCAACTTAGCATTTTTTGAAACAGTTCATGACAGCTTAAAAACTAAAGTGATTTTAATGTATAGTCTATGTAGTTTTACTTTCTCATTGACAATTCCTTTAGAAGATAAAAATGTGAAAATCCTTTTAAACAGTGGGTAAAAGAATAAAACAAATTTACCTTTAAAGATATTCAGTAAAAATCTCAATTAGGAATAATGTTTCAAATCTTCCTTTACAGATAGTAGGTGACAAGAATTTAAATTTATTTAGGCAGAAAAATATGATGGTATCATTTAATAGTAGGGTACCACAAAATAAAAAGGCATATCTATTCATTAAAGCTAATACAAAAAGAAAAATACAAGGAGTAGCATTTTATATAAATCAGTACGCATTATTTCTTCCTAAACACTGTTTTCTATCAATCTTAGTTTAAAAGCTTCAGTTAAAGGAAAAATCTGAGTAAATGTAGCGCACGTGTTCTCCCTTACTCCCTTTGTTTAAGTTGTTGGGATAGCCACATAGCTCATTTTGGGTTGGATATTTTACCATTCACCTTTGGTAGCTAATGCTTTGATGGTATACTAAGAAAAATAGCTGCAGACAAATTACATTAATTGGTAGTTTGATGCTTTATGTGTAATCTCTTCAAGGAAAAATTCTTTTGATAAGATCCAATGTGTAGCAGAAATAGACTTACTAAATACAACCAATTGCTCCATGAATGTTCCCAAAGGCCAAATTATTGACTACATCATCAAAATGTTCCCTCAATTCCCTCAGTACAAAATCACCACCTTCTCCTTCACTGGACCTGTGGATGCTATGTGGGCTCATGGTAGAGCGTACTACTTGAAAAAATCAAGTAAAAGTCAGATTTTTAAATGATATGAATTTTGTTCATGCATTTAATGCTCTATATAACATCATTTGTCTATTTTAATTCTGCCTTTGTCTCAAAAATATAAAATGTTCTGTGCAAAGTTTGCATGATATCAACTTTTCGCGGCACCAACATAGCTAAAGAAAAGTGTAACTCAAAAAATTTTAAGTACTCTTACAGCCAGCAGTACTTACCATTTTTCAAACGATTGTATATGCTAAGGCAGATGTACCCTTCTTTTACTCCTACTAGAAGGAAGACGTCTGGGACAGCATATCAAATAGGCAGGCATTCTATAGTGCCAGCTCCTTGAAGGCAAGGAGCGCATCTCACAGATTGCCCCCCTCCGATCATCACACATGCAACCTGGGCTAAATGTGTGCACCACCAATGTTTATTGCTGACCGATTAATTGAATTGCTCTGATTCACTCAAAATCAACAACTTTCAATCCTACATTAGGTATTTTTGTTTATATTTTTAATTTCAAGCTTTTTTTCTCCGTGCACATGTAGGGAATGTTTCTCAAAAAGAACTCATGTGACTCTGACCTAGAAAATCAAAGAGAGACTTCTTGCCAAAAATTAAGTGAGAAACATAAAGCTTATATTAAAATCCTATGCTATTGTAAACTTACACAACACTGACAAGTGTCAGAATATCTTTACTAAAATGATCTGCATTAAAATAAAATAATAACAATGTAGGGCCGGTGAGATGGCTCAGCGGCTTAAGCGCCTGCCCGGCAAGCGCGAGGGCCCGAGTTCGATTCCCGGGACCCACATACGAAAAAGGGGCCGGTGATATCGCTCAGCGGCACGGGCGCCTGCTGGCGCGCGAGGTCCTGAGGTCAACCCCCCGGTACCCACAAAATAAAATTTAAAAAAATAATAATATTAGGTATTTCTTTTTGTCCTCATACATAATTAAGCTACTATCAAACCTTTCTATATTATTAAATATTTATTTACTGTTGCCTTTGCTAACATGTTTGCTAATTTGTATAAAATTTAATAAATTCTATAGAACATAACTAATTTTTATGTGAACAAATTGTTGGTACTGGGTGAGGATTTTAATTAAATTTATAATTTTAAAATGTCACTAAATGTCTTTTTAATCTCAATTTCAAAACTTATGTTTATTTCCTTGGTTTTTAGTAAGAATGTACTTAATGAGAGTGGTAATGAATTCTTGTTGGTAGGAACAAAGTAAAACATACTTATTTGGGGGAAGTGTGGTTATTGGTAAGCCCCAGTTTTCTCAAAGAAAGAAAGAAAAAAAAAAAAAAAAAAAAAAGAAAGAAAAAGCAGCCAGAACATTTTCATCATCTTTTATCTTGAAGCTTTAAGATATTTCAGACTTTCCAGCTTGCAGTCATGAAATGTGTTTGTAATACCTCTTTTCTTTCATAGAGCCTCAGCAGCTCTCTACTTTTCAGCTCTCAACATTTACATCTGTGCTCTATTACTACTATCTGGAGTTAACCTAATCTATCTAGATGAGAATATTTCCTAGCCCTACTACCAAAAGAGAAAGAGATCAAGGTTTTGACCTGCATAGCAATGAACCTGATTTTATATCCTCACTTAAATTGAAAGCCAACACCTGGAAATAAAACATCTCCATTCTATTTTAATTTTTATAAGTATATAACCAGAACTGTCCATTTATATTTATTATGTTGTTGAGTCTCTAAACATAAAACCTTGTAGCTAACTTAATTCTGTTTGGTAACTTTCACACACACCTGAATTGCAAGAATTAGTACTGTAAACAAGTTTAATTTGAAGTTGTTGTGTATTATTTTGATGTACCTCAACTGGTTTTAGGCCAGAAACTCTGAAGCACAAAATATGACAATTTGAGCTGAAAATTACTTAACAGAGGTATTACCAAGGTTTTATCCATTTTTAATACAACTCTAGATGGCATACTATTTCCAAGAAGTTGGTCCAGAATTAATTTATCTGAATTTCCTCCTAAAATTTCCCATTGTTTTCTATGATCTAGTCTTTCACAGGCTGAACCAAATCTGAGGGAGTATACAGCCTATTTTGATCTCTGGGATATCTTTAAACACAAAGTCAAACCAACATGGGACCTCTGCAGTTTGCTAAGGGTCACACTGTAGCCTAGTCCATCCCAGACCCATTTCACCAAAACTATCATTTTAAACAGTTGACCTAATGCTATTGTCTACTAATAGAAAAAGTATAGGTGTTTGATGTGAAGCAGTTTGTTAAGAACAAATGTTCAACTTGTTAGAGTCTACCTGAAGCTTTAAGTTACCCCTCATGTCACAGTAACACAAGTTGAAACTTTCTGTAGATCTTTCCTTGACTAGTGTATCTCATCTAAGCCCTAGAATGGTTTTATCTTGCATATACTTGGTAAGATATTATTATTTCAACATAATAATAAAGGGGAAGTATATAAATTGTAACTAAAGATGGCATACACATTTTTAAATGTTTGCGACAAGTTTACTAAACCTTATAAAGTCAAAATGTTTCAAATTCTGAAGTATAATTCCACAATTCTCACTATTATTATAAATGAAGATACTGATTTATTTCTGGTTTATGCATTAAACTATCATTTGATTTTTATATACTAAAGTTTCCCTGAGGCACTTTACATTGAACATGTAATTTCATACTTTTTTTTCTCCAAACTTGGATTTAATAGTAAATGAGCACATTCTTTTATTTATTTCTTAGATATTTAAAACCGATTTTGCATTCTTTCCTTTTTTTTTTTTTTTTTTTTTGTGGGTACCGGGGGTCGACCTCAGGATCTTGCTCAATAGCAGGTGCCTGTGCCGCTGAGTGATATCACCGGCCCCTTTTTCGTATGTGGGTACCAGAAGTTGAAATCAGGACCTCAGGCAGGCGCTTATGCCACTGAGCCATCTCACTGGCCCTGCATTCTTTCTTAAAACACTTTTAAGAATACAAGTACAAATCCAATCTTGGGCAGATTCATTGAAGATCAGGACCTAATTCTCAAAAACAGAGTCAATAACAAATTTAAAGTCATAATATAAAAGAATAACATTGAAAAGATAGTTATGGTTACTTAGGTTAACAGTACAATAAAAGAAAAATTATGAAGCAATTGTTTCAAAGAATTCTTTGAAAGTAGTTTCCATGTTACATTGGTACTATTTAAAAAACAGGTAAGATTATTAAAGGGCTTAACAGAGTGTCTGGCCCATAATAATAAGCTCTTAGCGCATGCGAACTGTCATCTTGCACCACAGTCAGTTTGTTATAAAGTGACATTATCTTTCCAATCTTTGTTTCCATGTTGAATATAACTTCCTTGATCAAGGGACTCAGGGTTACACCTGCACATGCTAAGAATATGCTGAATATTTAACTGTTTTTCAATCTTTGCTCCCACTCAACTATATCTCCTTTTAATTTAATAACTCCACTACGGTGTTATTTTAAAGCAATAAAACTCAATATCTTCCTGAGGTTACCTCTGTCAGCATAATAATAGCAAAATTTTATTGTAACATTTATTAAGAAAACTTTATTCAATAAGCATTCAGTTGGCTACCAACTATAAGAGTGATTGTGTCTTTCAGTTGACCGAGTACTTAACAGTGATTCTGGGATTCATATTACTATTTTCTTAAACAAGTGATGCCTAGTAATGCCCCTAGTAGTGGCCATTCTCAAATATGACCACCCATAGTGGAGCAAAAGAATTTCACAAGAAATGTAACCCAAGAGTAACTATTTAACCTCAAATTAAATTGCCTAAATTTTAGCTACTCCAAAATGAGGAAAATAGAAAAAAAATCACTATTGTCCACATATGATGAAATAGTGAATAAAGAACATAAAGGTTTTTATAAAAATATCAAACTACCCACTATTTTTTATAAATGCAATTGACAACTGCAATATGGAGTGTCCTCTTTTTTAATGAATTAAATCAATTTATGTTTTTAGTATGGATATAAAACTTTCAATAAGATTGAAAAATATAATCTTGTGCAACATGCAAGTCCACTCTTTCTCTTTTTTTTTTTTTTTAATGTGGGTACCGAGAGTTGAACTCAGGACCTCGCGCTTGCCAGGCAGGTGCTTATGCAGCTGAGCCATCTCACCAGCCCATCCACTCTTAACATGTAGCATACACACAGAAAAATTATAATTGAAAATGCGTAAGTAAATTCACAGAAAACTGAATCATGACATCTTCCATGTAAACGTTTTCAGAATTCACTTTCCTGTACTTCCTAGAATGCCTATACCTTTTACTCTAAGGCTTTCATTTCTGAATAAACTCTAACCTTGCATGAGTTATATTTCACCATGAAATCGTCACGTTACTCCATTTATCCACACTCACTCTTTTCATCGCATCTTAGTTTTACACAAAACTCCTGTTTGTTCATATTTTAAATGATGGGGATAAAGTTTGAGGAAATTATGTTTCCTCCAAGAATTTCTTCAAGCATGAAGGTTCAGGTCACAAATAGTGATTTCAATCAGATGCTCTGAAATTACATTATATTTTTAGTCACTTTCCATAACTCTTGAAGTTATTTATAATTTGGATGATCTTTAAGTAGGAGGCATGTATGATGATTTTGTGCAAATGGAAAAATACATAGTACTGAAAGGCAAAATAGCAAACTTAAGGCTGCCAGTGAACAAACTTTTCATGGGATTGGCACACCTTTCAAAAACAAGCAGGAAAGAGAATCATGAACTTTGATATTTATAGAAAACTCCCCCATATTACTTTAATACTGTATTCAAGTGATCTGTGCTTAAAGTACTTCAAAGAGTCATGTAATACTCATTGACTACTTGGTGTTTGTTATATGCTACAGTAAGATAAAAGCGATTCATAAGTTATAACCTCGCCCTCACTACAACCCAGAATTTAAACTACTAGGAACAAATGTGAGACTACTCAAAAATTAAAATATATAGAGCAGTCCATAAGTGTGCTAAGGGCTGTGTTTTCAGTACTTCCCTGTGCATCTTGAGAGATATTTATATATCTTTATCTTCCTACAACACTTCCAATATTTCATAATACTAAAGGTTAAAATAATGTCACTTAAGAAGGGAGAATATTAACAGTATCAGTTCCTCCCAGGTGAACAAATATAAATCCCTTTCATCCTTGGGGGAAGAAGACAAGATGAAAAGACACTGAAATAAAAGGTCAGTCACAAGTTTCCTTTCTTTACATTGTCCATTCCCAGAGAGTGAAGGGATCCAGAAATGGTTCATAATAAAGGTGTGCGTATGTGTGTGTGTCTGTTGAGTCACATAGAGTATTTCAATTTGGCCAGGACACTAGTTTATCCAAAATCTTTACTGACTTCAATCACTTTTCCGGCCACTGGAACTAACCAACCTTGATGCACGCTGGAAGAATTTTCTCAAAGTATTCGGGTTGTCTTAAAAGAGGAATATTCATTAGGGCTCAACTTTTGCCAAAATATTTTAACTTTTTTTAAAGAATAAATTTAGACTTAGGGAGGGGTTGCAAAATACTACAAAGAATTTTTGTGCACCCTTCACTTGCTTGTCATAATGTTTACATAATTTATAGCTACAGTGTAATTAATAAAACCGGGAAATATAACAATGAGAACTTATTAACTAATATACATACTGTATTAGAATTGTGCCACTTTTCTACTGACTTCATTTCCTGTCCTAATATCCAATTCAAATCCTATATTGTATTTAGTTTTGTCTTGTTAGGGTCCCTCAGTCTGTGCCAGCTCTTAGTATTTTTTTTTTTTTTTATCTTTCTTTTTTGACACTTTTAAGGAGTACAGGCCAGTTGTTTTTTAGAATGTTCCTCAATTTGCATTTGTTTAATTTTTTCTCAAAATTAACGTCTTGCTTTTTGGCAAAAATAAAAGCAAGGTGTTGTTACATCCTTCTCAGTACATCCTATCTTGAAGTTTATGCTGGCATAATATCTCATTACTGGGAATGGTAACTTTGATCACATGGCTAAATGATGTCTGCCAGGTTTCTCCACTATAATGTTTACATTTTCCCCTTTGTAATTAATGAGTGTCTTGTGAGGAAATACTTTGAAACTGTATAAATATCCTGTTTCTCATCACTCATTAATTTTAGCATCCACTGATGGTTTGAACAATATATACATAGATGGATAGATACAACATATTTCTGTGGCGTTTGCTTAAAGGTGACTTTCTATTTTTCTTATTCCTTCTAGATTTATTCATTCATATTACATTATACAGGATCTCTCCTATTTACTTTTTATTTATATGTTCAAGCCCGAATCATGATATTTATTTTATTCTATGGGTTAAAATACAAATCTAACGTTGTTTGAGTTTTTTCAAATTGATCTGACTTTAGCCATTGGAAGCTCTAAAATTTTTTCTTATACACATTTGAGCTGCCACTATCATTTGAGCAAGTAAGTAAATAAATTGTGAGTAAATGACTGTTAAGGAGAAATGAACAAAGGAGGATGGGCAAGACTAAAATGAACTCTATGTTAAAGTGAGTGATAATACAAGCGGGCTACATGCAATAGTGTCATGGTTCAAAACTTAACAGCTGGAAGAAATGTCTATTCACAAAATGTCACGTCTCTCTCAGGCTTATACCATATTCCCATTGACCCTTACTTCCACTCTTTCTCATCCACCCTGGTACGTGGTACTGTGTTCCAGGTTCATCTTATATATTCCCCATCCTGATTGTGGCATCAGAGCTTTCTCCAAAGATCTTTGGCTTTATTTGTTTGGAAATATTTAGATTACAATATCTATATGCTAAATGTGTTCACTCCTACAATAATACTATTATCTCTAGTCCTTTCCAGAGAACAGAGCTAGGAAATATGTGTACATAAAATAACACACACACGTACACACATACACTGATAGAAAGACATCTCTGTCTCTGTCTTTCTCTATCATATCTGTATCATCTATATCAATATCAACATCTATATCTATAGATACAGATATATGTAGAGATTCCCACTGATATGCTCATTATGTGTTATCATTACAGGATTCACTTTAGTCTTTCCCATTCTCATGTGAAACTTTTGTCACTGCTAGTGAAAAATGTGACTCTTGTTTTACATAATATATTTCCTTATTGTTCAAACCTAGTATATTTGTGTTAGAAATAAATTTACTAAACAGTATGCAGCACTTGGGGAAGGGTTGTTCACTTTGCTTCCCCTAAACCCTAAAATATTTTGCCAAAATACTGCTTTCCGTGGAATGGGGTGTAGCTCAGTGCTAGTGTACTTGTTTAGCATGTGCAACATTCTAGGTTCAATCCCCAGCACCAGAAGAAAATTAGGCTCACTTACTGCTTATTTCTAATTTAGGTTCTCCTCATGTCCTGATTTATTTCAACAACTTATTTGGAGGATTTGAGAAATAATATGCAAAAGTATATAAGAGCTATAAAATATGTATATTCACCAAGTTTACTTCTCCCTCAACTGTGTACTATGTTCTCATTTCCCCTTATTTGTAACCCTTTTCCACCCTCTCTCTTGTATCAACCAGTCTCAATAGCTTCTCTTTTATCTTTTCTATATCTCTTTTTCTGCAAATGAGCAGATACTCACAAAGGCATGAACCATATGACAACATTTGGGCCAACAATGAAACCCACATATGATAGTATACACTATATAACCCAGTAACGTGTCACTTATAGTAGGCTACGCCATCTAGTGTGTGTCAGTGACGATATTTCATGATATTCACACAACAACGAGTCATTGATGAAACATTTCTCTAAGAGTATCACTGTCCATAAGGGATACTATCTTATACCTCCTTCTTTCTTAGATGAATGATCACGTGTTATGAAGGCTTCGTGTAGTTTACTTTTCTCCTAACAATACATCCTGAAAATATCTTTCTCCCATTTACAGATACTACTCTACTGGGAATACTTACCGTAATTTATTTAACTACTTGCTTAGGTATAGACATTTAGGCTGGAACCAATATTTTGCAATTTTAACAAAGTAAAGTTTGAGAAATTCCTAGTGAAAAAAACTCATTGCTTGGTCTTCAGAACCTAACCTAGAAAAACTGGAAGAAGCTTACACAATTTCCATGTCAAAAAGGCCACTGAGAGTGTAGTGCCTCA
This sequence comes from Erethizon dorsatum, assembly GCA_028451465.1. Lineage (NCBI taxonomy): Eukaryota > Metazoa > Chordata > Mammalia > Rodentia > Erethizontidae > Erethizon > Erethizon dorsatum. The sequence continues at coordinate 31,737,983 of CM051823.1, forward strand.
AGGGTTATATGTTAAGGACACTCTCTGGTGGTAGAGCACTGGGTTCCTCAGCACCCACCCCTGTGATGGAGCATCCAGTTTCCTCAGGCTCAACTGGTGAATGATAAGAAGGGGACCATGGCCATGGCAAACTCTATAGGCCACAAGCATTTGATAATCAGAAGCAGTGGCCAAGCTCACAATCAACAGGAGTAGATTCCAAGATGATATTCAAATGGGACAAGACCCTAGGTAGAATCCATTCGGAAACAACAACAAAATAAGTGTGCAAATGATATGAGAATTCTCACAGCAGATGGATCAGGACCTGCAAGACTCTATCATAAGCCTTTCTCTCCTTACACCCATACATCACCTTCTAAGGGAGGTGAGGAAGGAGAGACATTGTAATGAATTAGAGGAGAGAGCTGACCTTATGAGGGAGTTTGAATTTGAAACCAACTGAACAGTACACGATGAAGACTATTGTGTTAATTGTGTATTGCTGGGTAACAAGTTACCCAAAACTCACTGCCTTGAATCACTGATCATTTATTATCTCAAAATTTCTATGAGTCAGAAATTCAGGAATGCCCTCACTTGGTGGTTTAGGCTCTGAGCCTCATGCGGGATTGTGAACAAAATGTTGACCAAAGCTTCTATCATCTGAAGGCTTAATTGGAGTTTCAGGTTCTAAATTTCAAGCTTTTTCACTTGGCTGTTACCAGGTGACCTCACTTCCTCACTAGCTATTGGCCTCGGGTCTTAGTTACTTGCCACATGGACCTTTTTTGGGAGCTTTTTGAGTATTCCCATAACAAGCCACTTTGCCTTCTGCAGAAGGCTATGCAGAAAGAGCCAATAGGATCTACAGTCTCTTTATGTCCTAATCTCAGAACTTAAACACTATAAGGTCCACTACATTCTTCTCCTTCAAAGCGCATCACAAAATCAGCCAGCACTCAAGGAGAGGAGAGTTTGGCCTCAACGTCCACAGGGAGAAGTATCACAGAATATAGCCTGCATCTTACAATCACCACACAATTTTAAACTACAAGAGGTAAACTACCTATAACTGACAAACTAAAATTTCTTTCATGCCTAAATAAGACATAACTCCAAGCCAAGATTAGTACATAATAAAGGAAATTATTCTTAAATATACATTTTGTATAAATTGTTACCCTGCTGTAATGTAGAGATAAGAGTGTTGTGAGTTGAAGTGCCAAAAAAGACCATATACACTTTCAAATAACTTTTTGAAAGACTGAATTTATACTGCCTCCTGGAAGTCACTAATGGTGTAACATTCCTTTTCATTACCACCAATAAGATTTGAGGTTTGAAATCTCATTCCCATGATTCTTTGTGCTTACGTGGGAAGGTTTTGGGTATTGAACCCAGGGTCTTTACACTGAGCTGTATCTCCCTCCCATTTTCATTTTTATTATAACACACCCCTTTTATTTATTTTTTATTAAATTATGCAGGTAAGCTCAAGCTTGTGATCCTCCTGCCTCAGCCTCCCAGAGTGCTGGGATTACAGGCTATGCACCATCATACCTGGCTTCATTCCCACAATTCTTTTTCTTTTTTAAAATTTTTATTTGTATTTATATTGACACATAGTAATTGTACATGTTTACAGTTACCACACGAATTCTGATATATGAGTATGGGTAATGCTCAAATCTGTAACTGGTATAACCATCACCCTAAGCAGTTATCTTTTTTCTGGCAAAAACACTCAAGCTGAGCATGGTGGCGCACGACTATGATCCCAGCACTACAGAGGCTGAGGCATGAGGATCACTACAAGTTCAAGGCCATTCTGGGCCACAAAGTGAGTTCAAAGCCAGCCTGAACTGCATAGTGAAACCCTGTCTCAAAAAGACAAAAAAAAAAAAAAAAGAAAGAAAGAAAGAAAGAAGTAGAGAGCACTCAAAATATTCCCTTCTAGGCAGGCGAGATGGCTCAGCGGCATAAGCACTTGCCTCGCAAGCGCGAGATCCTGAGTTCGACTCCCGGTACCCAATACGAAAAAAGGGCCGGTGATATCGCTCAGCGGCACGGGAGCCTGCTGGCACGCGAGGTCCTGAGGTCGACCCCCGCTACCCACAAAAAAAAAATTCCCTTCTAGCTGTTTTGAAATATGCAATAATTATTGTTAATAATAGTGACCCTACTGTGTAATGGAAAACCAGAACTTATTCCTCCTATCTGTCTGTAATATGGTATTTCTCTGCCAACCTCATTCCCCTCCTCTCTCCCCTTTCCTCCCCAGTCTCTGATAACCAATATTCTACACTCAACTTCCATGATATCAAAATTTTTTAGATTCTAGATATGAGTGAGATCATCCAATATTTGTCTTTCTGTTCCTGGCTTATTACACTTAATATAATATCCTCCATATTCATCTATTTTGCAAAGAATGTCATCCTTTCTAGGTGATTAGTATTTCACTGTGTACCACGCAATGGCACATGCTATGTATCACATTCTCTTTACCCATTCCACTGTTGGTGGAAACTTCGGTGGATTTCAAATCTTGGCTATTGTGAATAACGCCGCAATGAACATAAGAGTGCAGATGTCTCTTCAACATACTAATTTCATTTCCTTTAGATATATAACCAAGAGATTTCCATAATTCTTGATTTCTACATTATAACATATCTTAGGCTTAGAAATAATCCTCAGAAGAAGGAGGTGGGTTCTAATATATCTCAGAATCTCATTTGTAATCACTTTCTAGTTTCCCGGGAAAATTTCTTCATGTCTCAAGGTTATCATGTGCAAATAGAGATAATAATACCTCCTTCATATTGTTGGAGTATTATGGAAGCACCTTGCCTAGGATCTAGAGCATTGTGAGTACTCAAAAATGGTATTTATCTTTTTGTGCTACGTAATTATTGATATAGTTGTAGGAGTGAATTTCTGAGCTCCTTTTTGTTTAGAATCTTGCATAATGTTATATAAAGTACAGGCATCAGGGAAACACAGCTGATGTCGGGGGCCGGTGAGATGGCTCAGCGGTGTAAGCGCCTGCCTGGCAAGCGCGAGGGCCCAAGTTTGACTCCCAGAACCCACATACGAAAAAAGGGGCCGGTGATATCACTCAGCGGCACGGGTGTCTGCTGGCGCGCGAGGTCCTGAGGTCGACCCCCGGTACCCACAAAAAAAAAAAAAAAAGAAAAGAAAGAAACACAGCTGATGTCCAGAGATGAACTTTGCTGTGAGCTATTTTTCATTAGAATGATTATACTGTTACATACTAGTGCTGTTTTATAATAAGTATTACATTCATTTTGTTTTTGTACTTCAGAGGAAAAGGGGGTACTGATATTTAAAAAGACTATTATTCCAGGTAATAGCTTAAAATAATTTCCTTTTTATGTAATACTATGGATCAGATCAATGACCATCCTGCCTCCAGACTATGTCCTCAGCCCCTTTAATTTTTTGCTTTGAGACACTGTCTCATTCAATCGCCCAGGCAGGACTTGAACTTGTGATCCTCTTACCTCCTGCTACCAAAGTGCTGGGACTCCAGGCTTGGAGTGTGAGTGTGTATTTTAGGAGTAGTAGGCAAAGATTTCATATTTAATGCCTAGTTACTTGAAAGAGTGAAGAATCCCCAAACGAGTTCCAATGTTTTATGCAGGTAAAGTTCAAAGACAGAAATGTTGAAAATCATTTCATTATTTTGGAATCTAGAGAAAGATGTATAGCTATTTGTCATTTTGAAGCCAATCTGCATAAAAAGCCTTGAAGGAAAAGGAAAGGCTTGCAGCACCTTCTCTGGTTTTGCCTCAGCGTGATCACGTGCTCAGCCTCTCTAACTCTCCCTCCTCAATGTTTCCAGTTGTGGGCTGTTTCTTCCAGACCACTCAACATTTATATTCTTGGTTCCTCACAGGATTCATCATGCCACAACTTGGCTCCAGTGACATGCTAAACCTTTCCACAGAGGTTACAGTTTCCGTGCTCAAGAGAATTTGCCAAGAGGCTAAGAGGCACCATGTAACCAAGGAAATATATAGACACCCTACTACACTCACTAGCTTTCTCCATACAATATTTTTTAGAAAGCTCGCTTCAACTGAGAATTTTACACAGAAACAAATCAGCTTAAAACATGCATTGTCACTTATTACAGAGAAAATATGGAATTCATACAGAGAAATTTTTTTTTTGTGGGTACCGGGGGTCGAACTCAGGACCTCGTGCGCCAGCAGGAGCCCATGCTGCTGAGCGATATCACTGGCCCTTTTTTCGTATTGGGTACCGGGAGTCGAACTCAGGATCGCGCACTTGCCAGGCAGGCGCTTATGCCGCTGAGCTATCTCACCGGCCCCATACAGAGAAATTTAAAAACTAACAACTTTGTACAGTATAGATGTAGTCTCCTCTAGTTAATGGAGTTCTAGGGATTATCTCCTCAGCCCCAGCTTTGCTGAATTTTACTTTGGCAATTGAATAAGCACTTTCTTTTATTTAGGTCCTAAACAAACAGGAAAATACAAGCACTTTGACCTAAAACTTCCTTATACTTTGGAGAATTGTCTTGAACTAATAGAGAGCACCCTGGCCTCACCGCTAAGGTGTTGACTGAGGACATTCCTTGGCTTTCTGGAAGAGCTCACACAATCCAAACTTGCCTCTATCGATCTTGTTCTAAGTTTGAGTCCATTGAATTTTAAAAAAGGAAGTTTCAATGAACTGAAAGGTAAAATTTATACCTGTTCTCCTAACCTGTCACCTTGGTATTCAAAAGAAAAATCAGAGCCCATACTCTCATTCTCATTCAAAATATACGATTTTTAAAAATTTCAAATGGATTAATTTAGTATATGACTCAATGAAGTTTCTGATGGGGTAGAGAAAAAGTTATATTCTTCAGGTAAATAAAGAGACTAGAGGTCCCTGTAGCCCAAAACTAGCTAAAAACAGGAAAATGACTGTCTGGAGACCACAAATAAAGGTGGATAACTTCAGATCTAAGATATTATTAAAAGGAAAGACGTAGTAGCCCAGTTATTAGAAGTTATTTTTTGTGAAAAATTATTCATGTTGATACAAAACAAAGTTTTTGACCAGTAGTTCTTTGCTTAATCAATTTTGGTGCACTCTAATTCTGCAGAAAGATTTGGTACAATTTAGTCTAAAGAAGGTTCTCTATGTATTGAGCAAAATGTTCCCAATTTCATTTCTCACCCTTCTTATGTGCCACTCACCATAGGAGACGTTCTCCCTTGGAGCTCTTTCTGTTTAAGAAAATGAGCAGGTCTCTCCAGCTGGAAATGGGCCAGTTCTAGGAACTGCACCTTCTACACGTAAGTCATTGCATACAATTTTGAAGATGTTTTACAAAGGCAAGTTGTTCTGTGCCCCATCCTGCTGTAATGAAGAGGAGGGAGGGTCCTGACATTTTAGCTCTCTCAAATCAAGGGTATCAATTTGAAGTATTTTAAAAATCAAATAAGAGAACAGAAAAACAGACTAAGTGTAAGTTAGTGAGATCCTGCCCAAGTGAGTGGCTCATGGGATCTGTGAGGTACCAGCAGGCGCTAAAATCTTCTTACCACCAACTTTTTCTTAAAGAATTTCAGCTGGTTCACAACCTGCCAAAAGTATTATCAAATTTTTAAGACATAATACTGATATTCCTTTGTTTTTAAATTAATTTTATTGGTACTTTTTAGATATACATGATAATCACATTCCTCATAAGGAATTTGTACAAGTACAAAATCATCTATTTCACAATCATCTATAGAGTAAGTAGTAAGATATTACAAAGTAGTCTATTTCATTTAGGATGTCTCTCTGTAAAATGGAGACTTAGATTTTGTTTTATAATTCACATTTCATTTGAAATGTTCATTCCAATGATTTTAGTGCTTTTAAAGATATATTTCTTCTAAGAAATAAAAGTTTGGCTTGAAGAGATCTTGAAAATACAACGCCTTTATTATTTAAAAAGACAAATTGTATTAGTAGGCTTTTAATCATTTAAAGCAATAAAGGGAGCATCTTATTCATTTTCAACAGGACAAGGCAGTATTAAAACAAGACCATTCCATCAGAGGAGCTTGATTATTTTCTCAGTGTTTTAAATTATGCATGTGATTGGTGACACAAATACATGTTTAAGTGGTTGCAAATTTAAAAAATCAATATTCCCAAAGAACTAAAATTATGCCCAATCATAAATAACAAAAATTTATTCACCTGCATATTTTGATCTACAACTTACCTTATGAACAGGAATATTTTAGAAAAGAGCAATATCTTTTCACATCAACTTGTGTTCATTATATTTCATACAAATATAGCTCAAATCAAACACAAGCATTTTCAAACAGAAAAAAAAAATGTTTTTAAACTGTTCACTCTTCTTTCCCAGATGATCTGGTGTGAGTGAGGACTGCCATGTTACACCAAACCCACAGCGACCAGGACCCATTGTTCCCAAGGGGAGCGTAGCCTATGCGGGAATGCAGTGGTGTACTCTGCAAGAGACGTGGAAAATAGCATATGTCACCACTGTACAGTAGACAACAGACAATTATGATTCAACTGTCCAAATTATAATCAGTTTGACAAATGTCCACAAGTGTCTTCACTCTATTTTATATTTTCCCTAAGACAAGGCAATCACACAACCAGACAATTCCATCAGGGAAGCTTGTTAGCTGCTTAGTCTGTTAAACCCTGGTTGCCATAGCATCTAGAGTTGAAAAAGCTGCAGATTGGCATGAAAAAGCATGTCGACAATTGCCCTGTCACAGCATGCAAGCCAGGTCTGCTCAAAGGCAGCACACTACAAGTTTTCTTTCCCAGTTTGCACTACCCCATGCTGTTTAATAATATCCATTTACTGGTATTGGGATTGATCTAGCACAGTGTAAAATTCACATCTAGTGAGACTTTGCTTTTCACATGGAGAGAAATTCTTTAACAAATGAGAGTATGGCAATTAATTTAGAAATGTAATACTGTATATACCATAAGAAGTATATTTAAATTTAATAGAGAAACTGCCCAAATTTTTAATGCATAGTTCTTTAAAGAACTAAATAGTTTTACTTGGCAATTTTTCAGTTGACTTTCTAGTCATTTCTGAAAGCTGGTTAGTCATACTTTGGAAATGACAGACAGCAATCAAGATTCAGTAGTATATTTTTAACATGTTTTAATCGTGCCATAGTCATTTCTTTTTATATGCATGGTATAATTTAATTAAGGACATACATTTCTAAAATAACTATAATTTAATTAAAGATTAATATCATGAACACTGAAATTATAGTCTAGTGAGCAATGTGCATCAATTTTTTTCCAGAGGGATCATATACTTAATGGTGATAAATTACTATGTATTAATAAGAAAATGTGGGTTTCTACCAAAGGGTACTCAAACCCCTGCCAACTCTAAGATTTATGTGTGTATATATTTTAAATAAAGTAAAGCATGTTTACAAACAACCATTTTTAACATCTTAGAACTATAAAGATGTGAAAAGATCTACTTAAATTGCAAAACTTAGAAAATAATTTTCTGCAGAAGTTTATACTTATATTATTCAGTCTTTGCTTAATCCTTTATCTCCTAGTCTGTTTTTTCAATTTAGTTTTTCTGATGCTACAAAGAAATAAATCTGAAAATACATACTCAATAACTTAAGAAAACAACATGTGAATTTTCTACATTTTCTAAAATATGTGCTCTTTCCATTCATACCCAAGCTTTGCTTTCAAAGAATAACAGAAGCATTCCATTGGATAGGAGTGATCTCATTCTCTTGAAACTAACACCTGAAAAAAACTGATAGCTTACCATAATGATGTTGCCATTTACACTAAAATAGAAATTCCAAAGTAATGATTACTTTTCATGTTCATAAGCTATTTGAATACATCATCTAGTTTCTTTTCCTGAAATAAGATCATCAAAAATTTTAAATAGAATAGCAAAGTACAACACCTTGAATTTTATATATACATACACACACACACACACACACACACAAATAGTGTCACTGAGTGGATTTCTTCAAGATATAAGTTAAACCCCCTCATTTTCTAGGAATTCTCAAAAGAAAATCCTAGGATAAAACTTAGTTCACATATGGTGTCCATGAGTATGTTTTCTTATATCACATCTTCCAATTTGGAAAAAAAAAAAAAAAGGAAAAAGCTGTTTACTTGTTAAAGGTCTTTTTATATAAGCTTTGATGACTCAAAAACATCTTCATTTTAACATTATGGAATTTGGCAATGAACTTAACCATGTTACCATTTGAGAGATTTTGATATTTTGGAGAAGAGAAAATTAAAATAACAAAGATTGAGACTTAAATTGACTCTTATGTATGGAACATAATTTTTTCAAGAATATTTTTAATATAAGGGTTTGCTAGTGAAATATATCTGCCAAAATATCATAACCTATCAAACCTATAGTTATCCCAAATGAACAATGGTAATTAGTGCCACAAACTTTATCCCCTGTCACAAGTTTAAAAACAAAACAAAACAGAAACGTTTTGGTAGAGTTAGATAATAAATAGAAAAATGTGCACATAGAATAAAAGACTTAAAAAGGTTAAGATAAAATTTCTTCTAAAAAGATTGTATGTAAACTTGGTTTTCGTTGTTTGTAGTTTCTTTAATTCACACTCAATAGAGTGCAAAGCAGTTTATCAAGTTGTATTGAAGCAAGAACCACCTCTTAACTAGTGATTTAAGACTTAAGACTTGTGATTTTCCTACAGCTCTCAAAGTTTGCAAAGGATGAGAACTGGGTAGCATAGAAACAAATTTGTGCAATAATTCAGAGCATTTGGTTTTAGCCAGGATAACTCAGATCCTCCCCATTATCCAAATGCTGCCTTTCCCAGTGATGTAAATAGAAATTTTTTACATCTATGCTGTTAATATAATGCATTCCTAATATATTTCTTAAAATATTATATTATAATGTTATATAATATTATTATAATATTTTTTAAAAATATTTATGAACCCCATTTTATATCTAATTTTTTCATGTTTATTCTTCTACTTTAAAATTGATAAGTATGATTCTTTTTTAGTTGCTTAGAATATTTTTATTGGATACCATGATTACTTTTGCTATAAATCATACAAATAATCTAACTTTTAGTCATTTTGATTGTTACCAAATTGCTAATTCAAAATTGCACAAGAAGAGGTCAATAAACCAAGGATTCCTTAAAAGAAGAAGAAAAAAGAAATACTTGACTTGTGGTAGCAAAGAGGGAGTTCCTTTCATAATACTCGGTCTTAATGTCGCAATAAAGATGTAGAACTATTTTACTTCTTAAAATAAATGTATCTCCAAAATTCCTCAAGTGAAATACTACCTTACACAAAATGTGGGTTTCATACAAGCACATGCATTCTTGTGTAAGACAGCTCTTGTTTTTCTGGGTGATTTTACCTTATTCTGAAATTTCCTTCACCTGACTGAAAGCGCATTAGCTGCTAGATAGGCATCACACTGATGTCTCCATGCGGTAGCACACAGCCGTGAATTTGCTACGATCTGTTTAATCAGCAGTGTATTGATTTTCCGCAGCTTTCCTTCATTTTAGCCCCATAGCAGGCTTCTGTAATTTCCTTTGGACAAAGTGTAACCAAACTGTGCTAAGTGATGTTGATTTGCAGGCAAAAGTAAAGGGGTAAATATAAATTAACAAGCTATAAACATTTTACAAGTGGGGAGTCAATAAAAACAGTGTCTGCAGTTTCTTTTAAAAAAATGATTTGAAGCAGATTGTTAACAAAGGTGTCCAAAGAAACTGACATGAGTCTGAGAATAATTTTTGCGCTTTGTGATTAAGAATTGATCAGTCTAAAAGCCTCGGATGCAACTGAATCACCCATAAGCTGCTGGCCTGAAAAGGCTCAGCAGGGGCTGGTATTTGTTTGTTAAACTCCCATGATTCCAAGTAGATAATTGGTCTGTGAAGTTCATGGCAGAATCTGAATTTGCTTTCTTGCTTCCCAGCTGGCTGAGCCCTGGTTTATAGACTTCTGTGTACAAATTTAGCCAGCAGCAAACCTCACATCTTTAATATAAAAGGTGTTTTGTTGTGTTTTTCAGGTGCTGAGTGGAAAGCCCACACTCCAGAAGCTCATTAAAAGGGCCAAGTTACAGTACAGGTTTATTTCTGTCACAGCATTTCTGAAAACAGTGACAAGGATTAATATGTTTCTTTAGTACTGGAAAAAGCCTGACACAATCCCTTGTGAATTTGATCATCTGTTTCACTGCCTGTATAAGATTCAATCTCCTATTATATCCTAAAGTTACAGCTGTAAACAAATGCTGGTAAAAATTCATAAGCTATTGCTGAAGCCTGGGGCAAAACTAATTGTTTTATTCAACAGTAGCTTATTTATTTATTATTTATTTTGTACCTTTCTTCAATAATCTTTTTCTACTCTTCCTCATAGTAAAGATTATCTTGGCTCTTTGTCTGAATACACAAAGCACGAATAGAGACACAGGGAATTTACACTGAGGAGCTTTCAAAAAAGTTGCTGTTGATCAGTATATTGTGGCAATATGTCCACTCAAATATTTTATGAAACTGTTTTTATTTTCCTCTCATTAAAATGTAAATTCCAAATTGAAAAGCAATATTTGGATAACATTATAACCTTAGTGTTCTGTCTCATATGTGATATTAGGCTCTATTTACTAGTGACTGTTATCTGTCTGGGACATGATTTGGCCATGTGGTACATGGAAATCCCAGTAAAGCATAAAGTATATCATAAAATGATTGTGTTTTCCACCAAATTAAGTAGTCAAATAGCTATTTTCTATTTCCAAAGAATAAAAGTTATGCCAGGGGCCGGTGAGATAGCTCAGCGGCATAAGCGCCTGTCTGGCAAGTGTGAGGTCCTGAGTTTGACTCCCAGTACTCACAGAAAGGAAAAAAAGGGCCGGTGATATCCCTCAGCGGCACAAGTGCCTGCTTGGCAAGCGTGAGGTCCTGAATTCGACTCCCAGTACCCACATAAGAAGAAAAAAGTTATGCCAAAATGCTAATACAGTTATCATAAAACATATTCTGTAAAATTGAGGAATTTTTTCCCCTCCCTTTCCTCTTCTTCTTCTCCTCCTCCTCCTCTTCTCTTTTCTCCTCCTCCTTGTCCTCTTCCTTCTTCTTTCTCTCTCAAGTTAGTTGTAAAAGAAGAATCATTTCTCATCTACTAGTTTTTGTTATTATAGGAATTTATGCTGCTTTCAAATTTTAGACACAAAAAATTATATTCAAAATAATTCCAAACTTAATGCAAATACAAAAGACAACACCACAGAAAGTTCATGACTAATCCAGTTTTATAACCATTATAAATATTAATGGAAATTATTACAAGATTAGGCTGACAAAGTATATTCATGCTATGATAGAAATTAAATATTAAGCTTCCCTGGTTCTTAACAGAAGTTGTGTGCCTAATTCCCTATGCACCACAGATATGTTAACCCATAACTGATTGTAAATACAGTACGAACCTAGCTAAAGCCTTATTTGCACCTGCCAATTTGCTGCCCTAGAGCATTAAAAACAAAATCAAAATGGCAGCAAAAGAACTGCTGAACAAAACACATTCTGCCCCTCATGTACACTCCTTTCTATTTCCACAAACAGAACATTTGCTTCATGTTTTCCCTCAACAGATTCCATTATTACAAATAAACTTAAAGGAAAAGACATTTGCATGACAAGACAATAACAAAATAATTGTTAAAATGATCATCTCCTGCAAACACATCCCCCTAAAATAGTCTAAGTGGTCTAAGTGTTTCATGCACTCCTGACTAAGAATGCGTGTGCCACGCAATGCATATATTACGATTGTGATCACTTCTTTCTACTGAATAGCTGCAAAATCTGCACTCAGCTCACACAATAGAGACCCATACCATTCATTTATAAGAATATATTTCATGGATATTTCACTGATAAAGTTGCATTTCCTGATGTTTTTCTATCCTATCTCACTTAAATAATTTCCATTTCTATTTTTTAAAAAAAGCTTAAAACATTTGTCAACATTTTAGTGAGGCTTTCTCTACTATCCTTATTCAATAAAAATAACTTCTGTCAAATGTTAGACAGCGTTTTACCCTTCAAGTGTGAATAAGGATGTGCATTTTATTGCACATATTTTTTGACTTATAATAACTAAGGTATATTATAATGGCTTTGGGGCATAATAATATAGATAATTTATATACAAATAGCATCTTTTTCCAATTAGCTCAAAACATGTTATTTAATATTGAATTCTATCCTTAAATGTAATGCACTATGTACGAGAACCCATACATCTTGATTAACATTTAAGACTGTTGAAAACAAATATTATGTTTATCACATAGAAGAAAACTGAGGATTATTCCATTGGAATTGAAAGAATGGACAAGTTATTAATATTAAGCCAAAATTTGAAGACAACACTCTTTATATTAATATGTCATGCCATAGCTTATGATTTTCAGGGTTGATGAGCACTTATGTGGCCATCTATGCTCTATTGGCAAGATTGTAGGATCTTGAGAACAGGGTATTTTGTATAACTTTTCATTAACATTACACACATATTGAGTATTTGGTGATTACTCATTAAATTGAATTAGCTAAGACATTCAAAACATAAATTGCCAATGTATGTTATCTGAACAGACCATACCAATTTTTAGCCCTAATGGCAAAACTGTTGATAAGCTTTTCAGGTGAATAGCATGTTGTAATTACAAATTGTAGAAGATTATATTTACTCTGCCTTTTAATAAAAATAAGACATATCTGAATAAAAAACAAAACAATAAGCAATGCCTGGCATGCTATCTTTGGATGTTGTATTACTTTGAAAATTAAAAATGTTTAGCTACTTTAGGGAGAAAAAGGTAAAATTCCAGGCATCGCTTCTTTGGGTGACTCTATAAAGTATAGAATCCTAGAAGTATTAATAAACTTGATCATAAATATAAGAAGAATGCTATGTAGTCATGATTGCTATAGATTTATGAGAACTTTGGTCAACCCGTGTCATTAATTAGAAATTGCATTTAAAAATACAATGTGTTTCTGGGCATAGTGGTGCACACCTGTAATCCCAGCACTTGGGAAGCTGAGGCAGGAGGATGGCTGCAAGTTTGAGGCCAGCCTGCGCTACATAGTAAGTTCAAGGCCTGCCTGAATACATAGAAAGACCCTGTCTTAATATATATATATATATATATATATATATATATATATTATACACAATAAGTTTATACATATGTATATACATATATATGGTTTGCTTGTCTGTTTATTATATATATGTATATATATATAGTTAATGTTTTCAGTTTACTTTATTTGAATATGTAAACAGCATGTTCTTATATTTACTATGGAAATCTAAAGCAGAAATTAGACTAGGTCAAACAATTTTTTTTTTTTTGTGGGTACCGGGGAGTTGACCTCAGGACCTCGCGCGCCAACAGGCACCCGTGCCGCTGAGCGATATCACCGGCCCCTTTTTCGTATGTGGGATCCGGGAGTCGAACTCGGGCCCTCGCGCTTGCAAGGCAGGCGCTTATGCTGCTGAGCCATCTCACCGGCCCTCAAACAATTTCTTAAAACAAACTTCAAAGCTATCTCATTATAGGCTTAGTCAGTTAAAAAGAGTTAAATTTTTCAAATTGCTAAGAACATTTTAAAGGACAAAAGAACACAATTTTTCACAAAATAGAAGGCAAAACATTCCCATAACTACTTTGTAGTCTTTTTAGGTTTGGAAATTTTTTCTATCAATTTCTTCTCTCTGGTACTAAATTCTAGAGCAGTAAGCACTGAATTTAGTTATGTAGGTGCACGATACAAATCTGAGGCACATTTCCAAGAGGAAAAAATTTATGCTAACAGTGTCAATCAGACACTTAAAAAGTGCTGTTTATTTAGGATGATTAATGACTAACATCTTTGTTGACTTCCCTTTGCAGTGAAGTGGTGGTCTCAAGTTTATTTTGGTATTAAAGCACTGTTCTGGGAAATGAATTCAAGTCTTTAGTTCTTACATATTTAACCTTTAGGTTTTCCTTAAGTGGAAATGATACTTTCTTTGTTCCCTCATTTTCCTTTATTCTGCATTGTACTACACGTTTTCACTCAAAAACATTCAAACCAGTGAATTAGATACATACTGTAATGTACTGAAAGCTGAAGCTGCCCTTAGTTCAAGTAACTTCAGAAAGTTAAAACAAGTTAATGATCAATTGTCTGTGAATAAAGAGTATTACAGATCACAGTGTTTTGTGCACACATTGAATAAAATGAATCATTTGTGCTTTTTCAGCTTGTTCTCATTCTTCCACTGCTTTTTTGAAATTCTTTTATTACTGAATATCAAACACATAAATTTATTCGATTTTAAAATTTTATTTTATTATTATATGTTTCCAGTACATCATTAATAAATTCATTGTGGGTAGTTGGTACACATACATGACACATCTTATTTCTTTTTTTTTTTTTTTTTGGTGGGTACCGGGGGTCGAACTCAGGACCTCGCGCACCAGCAGGCACCCGTGCTGCTGAGCGATATCACCGGCCCTTTTTTCGTATGTGGGTTCTGGGAGTTAAACTCGGGCCCTCGCGCTTGCCAGACAGGCACTTACGCGGCTGAGCCATCTCACCAGCCCCACATCTTATTTCTTTATCCCCTTCCCTTCTGCTTTCCCCACACCTTCCATCTCTTAGTCTCCTTCCCATTTGCCAAAGATCTATCTCCCTATTTCCTATTTTCTAGTATTCACATGTAGAAGATACATTCCAATTAATATAGGTGTCATCGGTGCAGGTGATGTATTATGGGGAATTAAATAACTACAATAAGAAGACAATACTAAATATTTACATAAGGTATGTACATATATTTATCTCATTATAAACCATAATACTATTATAGGAATGATACTTAGAAAGAATCTCTGTCTTTATTCAAAAATCACAGATTGTCATTTTCATTGAACCACTTTGGAAAATAAAAATACAGTTATCTAATTGACCCTTCTTACAGGAACATATTCCTTTGGGAAGAAAATTATAGTATCAGGGAGAACATTGGCTCTAGTGACTCCCCAAGCTATATTAAATCAACAATACTTATTAGGCTGCTACTTTATAATAGAACACTAGGTTAGATATTAATCAGGGGAATAATTTAATACTTGGAGTTCGCAGGATTCTTTCTCAAATAACATCTCAGTACAGTATTGGAGAACCAGGACATACACCAATAAGACTTACATGAACATTTTTATTAACCAGAGTTTCATAGACATAATTCATTAAAAACAAACTTTGAAGCATAATCCAAATCAAGTGAGATTAATCATGGAAAAGATTTTCAGACACAACTAATTTTAAGCCAGATTTTTAAACAATGAAGAACTCTTTAATGGAAAGGGCTAAATAAGCTCACCAGAAAGGAATCAAGAGATACTCAAATATTGAATCCCTTCTACATGCAGGGCATTAGGCTCATTGCTTGGTCTACATGTAAAAGACTGAAACACGGCAGGTACTTCTCTGATTTCTCCATCAGGTGATGGAGACGTACAGACAAGTCACAATGGCATGTACCAATGCTCACGCCAGAAAGAGAGAAGAGAGAGAATTTTCAGAAAATTAAGACTTTTGTTTGCCACAGTAAATTTCCCTGAAGAAGAAATGAATTTGTTTATGAGAAAAGCTGGAATGGACCATCAGTTGGCAGCTGATCTGTAAAGTATGTGCACCAGGTAGAAACAGTCTCAGCGCTAAGAGCTCTGAATCAGGAACTGAAAACATCAACAATGTTCCGGATCCTTCTTTCTGCTCCACGATGCTTAGTGTGAAGCTCTAGAACTCATATTCACAATGTGGCTTCCAACCAAGATACAGCACTGGAACTGTATTCCAATACACAAGAAAGGAAAAGGACAAGGTGTGACTATGAGCTGGGAGTGGTGGTCCACACCTGTAATCCCAAGAAAATACTGAAGAATCATTGTGAAAATAATTAGAGAGTATATTAACAACTGTGGTAAGACAAGTTTGGAAAAATTGATCCGAGCCGAGATTAAGTTCACACTATTGAATTAAACAACTGAGGGTATCTTCACTTCACATAATTGTTTGTAGATTCTGGAAATGGTAAAACTAAGATGAGGAAATAATTCTCAGTACTTGTGAATGAAACCTGTAAAACAGTCAAAACATGGGTGTGTGTGCGTGTGGGGTGGAGGAGAAAAAAGAGACAGACAGAGACACAGAAATACCCAGAGAGACATAGTGATTATCTAGATTTGCACTGGTTAACAATTAGCCAATTGTTTCAATCACAAAGACTGGTACAAGTGAAGTAATGTAGCAATCAGAAATCTTTAAGAAAGCAAACATGCCTAAGAGGGAAAAGACATTATGTGTCATAGTGTATTTGCTTTTTACTTGGTAAATTTTGTCATAGAGATTAGGATAGATGCTACTCTTCTAAGATTACACAGATGGATATAGAAGTGCAAACATTGCAATGGGCCTGGATATATCTATCATACATATGTCCTCGGGCACGCGCACGCATGCATACACACATACACACACTTACACGCACACACTGTTTTCTTCATCTTAATTACCTGGAACTCCATTTGCCCAAACCAAAAACACCAAATCATCTTTTCTTCCTTTCTTCACCACTTACATCTAATCAGCAGCAATTCAAGTAAGAATTTCTTTCAATATATTTCTTGGATTTGATCATTTGATATCTCCTAATTCAAACTTCTACCTTTTCTTGCTGAGGTTACTGTAAGAGTGCCTAACCTGCTGTCCTTGATCTGCTACCTCTCGGAAGGTAGTGTCCCCCTGACAACGAGTGACCTCTCAGAGTATATAAATCCAACTATGCCACTCATGTGCTAAAATTGCTGAACAACTTTCTCCAGCGTTTAGAATTAAAGTCTTCAGATTCCATGCCATGGTTTATATCACCATGCATGTTCTGTTCCCTCTGCACTCATCCACTCATTCTCACCACATTGGCATGCTATGTGTTTTTGTAGGACCTTGAGATTACTACTACTACAGTGCCTTTGCATTTAATGTTTGCCCTTCCTGCCACATTCGTCCCCCAGGTGATTGCATCCCTGCACCTGGCCCCTCAGCTCTCAGATCTTCAGAGACTAATCCATCTCAAATGATCTCCTTTACCCCATCACCATTTCTTTTTACTTTCTACATGTGACTCTTATTACATAAAATATGTGTCTTATTCAGTGTTCATTGTGTTCATCCAGAAGAACGTACAATCCATGCAGCAGACATGATATTAGACGTTTGCATTGTTGTTTTCCTGCACATAGAGCAGCTCTTACCTAAAAGAAAAAAAAAAACTCAATATAGATATGTGAAATAAATAAAAGACAGAAATGGCTACTGGAAGATGTCCATAGCATAATTTTTGAGAACAGACAACTGTTCAGCCTAGCCGATGAGCGCCCAAAGGAACTGTTAGTACTGTCTTACAATAGCAAAAGGGAAGCTGTAGCAGGAAAGTAAAAACAAGTTATAAGTTGAGCTGGGACACTCTTGCACAGTACACAGAGCTAGAGAAACAGGGATGTTCATGTTTGGAATTGAACTAGAACTATGGTCCTCTAAAGAAGGAATAGCAGAATTGGAGACTGTAGGGTCTATGAAGTGACTACACAAATCAGTTTACTCGATACAGTCCCAATTTGCATGTATTTTCTCAGCCTAATTATTAAGCATGCTCCCTTCACTCAAAATAGTATTCCTTAGATAAAAAATGATGGAGTCGGGCCGATGATAAAGCTCAGTGGCATAAGCGCCTGCCTGGCAAGTGCGAGGTCCTGAGTTCGACTCCCGGTACCCTCATATTAAAAAAAAAAATGATGCAGTCAATCTTAGTCTAAGATGCTAAGGAGCTATCCAGGAAGCTTCTTCAAGCCAGTGAAAATGAACGGAGATTCCATTGTACCTTGGGATCATGTGAACGTACCCCTCTGCAATGGGGAGAAATGCGGAATGTTTTTCAGAGGCCCAGGTCTCCAAGGGATCAACACGGACTTTTCCACCAGCTGCTTCAATGACTTTGCACTAAGCAATCATCCAGGGAACTCAGCCTGAGCTCCTGCAAAAGTATTTGGCATAAAGGAATTAACACTGCTGCTCCTGATGCGAGAACAGTATGTTCTTCACTGAATCATCTAGTCAAACCAAAGATGGAAGGAGTCCCAGAATGCCAGCTGGGCTAAGATCTTGCTTTAGGAAGCTAGATATGAAAACTAATCTGGTTTCTAACGGCATTTCTTTCACGTGCAGGTAAAATTGGTCGCATAATGAATACATTATAAGAACGAACCAAGTAACTGTATGGAACCCTTTTACTGAATTTGTAGATGTGATTCTAATAATTTTTCATTCTTTTTTATATAGTTCTCCCAGTTCTGAGTTTGGCTAGAAATTTTTTTTTTTTAATATTTGACTAGTTGTCTTTGATAAAACTACAACTTTTATTAGCAGAACTAGTGTAGTAGTTAACATGAACAGCTGCTTGCTTGAAGTTCTACATATACTTTTTCAATTAATCCTTGAAAATACTCAAGGAGGTAGATTTATCACTATTTCTGCTTTATAGATGAGAAATGCAGACCTCAGTGAGGTTAAGCAACTTTCCCAAAATTACCTAAACTGTATCTGAAGTAGAATACACATTTAGGCCTGCAAGATACAAAGCCTATTTTAAATCACTGCACTCTACTATTTAAATAAGGTCATTATGTAGTACATAGTGCTGTGGTTGAACAGGGTATCCTAAATAATTGAAATAAAAAAGATAAAATAGGTGTGATGATACACACCTAGATACTTGGGAGGCTGAAGAAGGACAACCATAAGTTAGAGGCCAACCTGCGCAATTTAGCAAGACTTTATTCCAAAATAAAATACAAAAAGAGCTGGGAGGGTCCGAGGTTCTATCCCCAGCACTGACAAAATAAATAAGTAAATAAATAAATAAATAAATGTAAAGAAAAGCACTAAGCCCAGAATGTTATTAACCTATTCTCCTACTAACTAAAATAAACATACATCAAAAAATTAAGACATACCTCTCAGTCATTAATATTGTCATTAAAAAAAAATCTCTTTACCTTGTTTTACCATATTTTCACAAGTAGTAATACATTCTCAAATATCTTATGTAACAGCAACAGGACAAGTCACTGATAACCATGGATATATACACATAAGTATAAACACCTGACTGTGTGCCAGGCTGTGTCCTAAGTTCCTCATATACATTAACTCAAATCCATTTAATCATCCTAAATTATCCTCAGTTTCAGATGACAAAACTGAGGTGGAAACATTGAATAACTTGACTAAGGCCACACATCTTCTAGGATTCAACCCCAGATCTTCTGTCTCTAGGACTTTATATCTACTCTATATAAATTGATCGATGAATCACTTTCTGCCACTTTGAAGGATTTTTGTTTTTATAAGACAAACTATTTGGAAAAAGCATCTGATTTCCTTTGTTCTAGGCTGAAGCATGTGGGTCGCAGTGAGATGATTTAGGTGCTACAGAATAAAAACCATTCCTTCACCAACCGTATAAGAATGCGTGATGACATGGACAAAGCTGTTTTTCCTCTGACTCTAGCTGTATATACATTCTGGAAGCTAAAAAAAATCCATGGTACATAAATTTCAGTATTTTCTCTGCTTAAACTATAGGGACCAATATTTTCAACAATATTTTAATGATATTTTCTCTTGTGTACTTTTCTGCAAATGGTGTCTCTCTAGTAGAAACAAGACAGCCATCTGCAGAAAGAAAGACAGGAAAGTGAATAGTGTATTCATCAGTGTCCCACAGAGAAACAAGGTTGAAATATAATGCGAGGAGATTTATTGAGTAGGCTTACAGGATCAAAGGTGGGAATGTGCACAAAGACCATCTATATGCTGGAGAACTGTTTCTGCTCCTTGATGCCCCTCTGCTGTGTCACCCTGCCTTGCAGCCAGCCAACTATGAACTGAAAACTCTACAAATGTAAGTCAAATAAACTTTTCCTCCTTTAACTTTGGGTGTCAGGTATTTTGCCTCAGCAATGAGAAAAGCAAGGGAGACAAACTGCAAGCCTATTGGATAGTGCCACCCACATTTAGGGTGGGTCTGCCCCCCCTTAGTTTGCTGACTGCATGCTAATCAATTCCACAGACACACCCAAAGCGTGTTTTACAAATCCACTAGGTGTTTCTTAATCCACTTGAATTGAAATATAAGAATTTCCAGTCACAAACAGAAAAGGAAAATTAAAAATTATGAACTATAATAACTGAAATGCGTAGTTTAAACTGAAGGCAATTGGCCAGTCGCCATCTTGGAAAGGGACCAACTGAACTCAGAACCTGTATACTAATAAGATGGAAAACACAGAAGAAATGGACAGATTCCTAGATACATATGATCTACCAAAGCTGAATCAAGAAGATATAAAATTCTAAATAACCCAATATCTGTCAAGGAAATTGAAAATGTAATTAAAAATCTACCAACAAAGAAAAGCCCAGGTCCTGATGGATTCACTGATGAATTCTACAAGAAATTTAGGGAAGATTCAACACCACTACTTCTCAAACTCTTTAATGAAATTGAAAGGGAAGCAATACTCACAAACTCATGCCTGTAAGCAAGCATTACCTTGATACAAAAACCAGAGAAGGACCCAGCCAAAACAGAGAGCTACAGGCCAATCTCATTAATGATCATAGATGCAAAAATCCTCAATAAGATACTGGCAAACAGAATGTAGCAAATCATTAAGATTATACACCATGGCCAAGTAGGATTCATCCCAGTGATACAGAGATGGTTTAACATATGCAAATCAATAAATGTAATACACGATATTGACAGAGCCAAGGACAAAACTATGTGATCATCTCAATAGATACAGAAAAGGCATTTGACAAAGTCCAACACCAATTCATGACAAAAAAAAAAAAACCCTACAGAAAATTGGAATAGATGGTCTTTGTCTCAATCTGATAAAAGCCATCTATGACAAACCAATAGCCAACATCATAATAAAAGTTCAAAAGCTGAAAGCTTTCCCTCTAAAATCAGGAGCAAGACAAAGATGTCCACTACCACCACTCTAATTCAACATAGTTCTGGAAACATTAACCAGAGCAATTAGATAAGAGAAAGAAATAAAAGGAGTAAGGATAGGAAAAGAAGTTAAATTATTGTTATTTGCAGATGACATGATACTCTACATAGAAGTCCCAAAAACTCCACCGAAAGACTTCTAGATTGAATAACCAAATTTAGTAGCATAGCTGGATACAAAGTCAACACTCAAAAATCAATAGCATTCCTGGACACAAAAAACAAACTCACCGAGAGAAAAATTAGGGAAACCACATCTTTCACAATAGCATCCAAAAAATGAAATACTTAGGAATCAATCTAAAAGGAAGTAAAAGACCTTTATGTTGAAAACTACAGTACTCTAAAAAAGGAACTTGAAGAGGATATCAGAAAATGGAAAGATATCGCTTGTTCTTGGTTAGGAAGAACCAATATAGTGAAAATGGACATACTTCCAAAAATGTTATACAGATTTAATGCAATCTCAATCAAAATACCAATAGCATGTCTCACAGAATTAGAGAAAACAATCCTGAAATTCATTTGGAACCAGAAGAGACATAGAATAACAAAAGCAATTCTGGGCAACAAAGGCAAGGCAGGGGGTATCACAATCCCTGATTTGAAAGTATACTACCAAGCTATCATGTTTTAAAACAACAACAACACACACACACACACAAAACAGCATGGTACCGGTAAAAGACAAAAAAAAAAAAAAAAAAACCAGACCCAAGGATCAATGGAACAGATTAGAAGACGCAGAAACAACTCCAAACACACTCAGCAACATTATCTTTGACAAAGGGGCCAAACACCTTCACAGGAAGAAAGATAGTGGTTTAATAAATGGTGCTGGAAAAACTGTCTTTCTACATGCTGAAAACTACAAGTAGACACATGAATTTCACCATGCACTAAAGTAAAATTGAAATGGATCAAAGATCTAAATATTAAAACAGAAACACTAAATATGCTGGAAGAGCAAATAGATAGAACTCTGGAAGACATAGGTGTAGGCAAAATTTCATGAACAAAACCCTGATCTCACAGGAAATACTACAAAGAATCAACAACCAGGATCTCATCCAAATGAAAAGCTTTTGAATGGCAAAAATAATTACCAATAGAGTGAAAATGCAACCCACAGAGTGGGAAAAAATTTTAGCCAGTTGTCCCTTACACAAACAACAAATATCTAGAACATATAAATAATTGAAAAAAATCAGATCCCCCAAATTTAAAGACCCCATCCAAAAATGGCCACCTGACATGAATACACACTTCTCAGAGGAAGAAATACAAATGGCAAATACATATATGAAAAAATGTTCAACATGACTGGTCATTCGAGAGATGCAAATTAAAACAATGCTGAGATTCCATCTCACCCCAGAAAGAATGGGCATTGTCAAGAAGTTAACCAATAACAAATGCTGGAAGGGCTGTGGGGGAAAAGGAACCCTTCTTCACTGTTGGTAGGAGTGTCGACTGGTGCAGCCACTGTGGAAATCAGTGTGAAGATTACTCAAACACTAGGACTAGAGGTTCCATTTGACCCAGGTATTCCCCTTCTGGGTATCTTTCCAGAAGAATTAAAAGCATCATAACACAGCAATGTATGCACACCCATGTTTATAACAGCACAGTTTGTAATAGCTAAAGTTTGGAAACAGCCCAAATGCCCATCAACTGTTGAATAGATAAAGAAGATACGGTTTTTTAATACAATGGACTACTACTCTCCCATAAAGAAAAGTAAATGTGCGGCATTTCTAAGTAAATGATTCACCTTGTGACCAGACTCTTAAGTGAAGTAAATCTGACACACATGTTTAAATATCGCATTGTTTCTCTGGTGTGAGAAACCAAAAGGGTAAATAAGGATCAAAATGTATAATAGATATTGTGAAAGAGGAAGAAAATGTTCAAATGAGAAGGGGAACTAGGGGTGGGGAGAATGGAGAAAGGAAGGAAGGGAAAAGAGAATAGATGAAAAAAATAGAAACAAAGCTTTTATAAATAAGGACAGGATGAAGGGTTGAAGGGAGTGTAGGGGAATGGGAAAGAAAGAAGAATTAAGATATATCATGTACAGGTACAAATTTCCTATGATGAATGTTATCGTTATGTGTATCTAAAATGTACCAATAAAATAGTTAAGCTTGTCAACTTGGCCATAGTTTTGTGTGTATGTGTGTATGTGTGTGTGTGTGTGTGTGTGTGTGTGTCCTGGGGATTGAACCCAGGACCTCGTACCAACCTATATCTTGAGTCTTTTATTGTTTGTGTGTTTCATTTTTGGGGTTGTTTTGCTTGTTTGTTTTGAGACAGGGTCTACTAACTGCCTAAATTGCCTGGGCTGGGCTTGAACTTGCAATTCTCCTGCCTCAGCCTCCTAGAGTGCTAGAATTACAAATGTACACAACTATGCATGGATACACCACACAATTTTTTTTTTTTTTTTGTGGGTACCGGGGTGTCGACCTCAGGACCTCGTGTGCCAACAGGCACCCGTGCCACTGAGCGATATCACCGGCCCCCTTTTTCGTATGTGGGATCCGGGAGTCGAACTCGGGCCCTTGCGCTTGCAAGGCAGGCGCTTACGCCGCTGAGCCATCTCACCGGCCCAACCACACAATTTAATATAGAGGAACACCTCATAGGACTTCCCCTTTTGACACAGGTGAAATGTAGAACAATGAAGAAAGAGCAAGGGCAAGCATATATTTTGATACGTATCTTCTTTTTTTCTTTTAGTAAGAATCCAAATACCACAAAAATTGAGAAAAGTGTATTAAAGTATTTTTAAAATATTACAGTCTGTGTATATAAAATACTTCAATATTTTAATATACTATACATATTATATACATACTTTACTATATTTTAATATAGCTTATATGGATGTCATTAGCCATCTAAATATTTGGTGTTTTTACCCAGCCTCCTATTTGTGAGGAAATAGATTTCTGACAATATGGAGATGGCCACAGCAAAGACAGCTTGTTAGCACTGAATGGAAACTGAGAAAAGACCTGAGCTAATGCTTTGTATATTAGGCTGCTTCATAACATGGAAAGTCCTTGGGATTACCCATAACTTTTAGGTAGGAACAAAGACGATAACTGAGTTTGTATGTGGACACCTACACCTGGACCTATGTCATGAAAGAAAAAAAATAATTTCACAATACAGGCTATAGTGTAATTTCATAGACCAGAAATGGAACAGAAGATGTGACGTAGAATGGAAAAGTTCATTGTGCTAACAAAAGCTGAGATTGCACTTGGTCCAAGCAAGGAGAGTTACTAGGTGCTACTCAAACTGAAAGACCAGATCATGAGTTAAACCAGTACCAGGATTCAGTAACATAGCCTGAAGGAATCCCCAAGAAGGACAGTATTGGAACTCAGCAGGCCAGGTCCAGAGACAAGATTAGATTAACAACCCCAGACAAGTTTGGAGAAGATCCAGGGAATTCCAAATGAGAATAGCCTGGCTTCACTTTTCCTAATAATTCTAGAGTCCAAGATAAGAAGAAAATTCTGTCTCCAAGTTTTCAGGCAGGAAAAATGAGCATTTTCCTGATACAACCAAACAGAAACTGAGCATAGTTAAGGAAACTAATTAAATTATGAGAGTAGATTAAACATATATTTGAATAAACTATAACGTTTTTTAAGACATTCAACACCCAGCAAAGAATGAACCACATAGAAAAAGCAAATCAGCTCCAGAAATAGAATTTCAAGAAAGACTACATTTTCTTAGCATATATGAGTATAATTAAATTAAGTAAAAAATGAAAATTTAAATATAACATCAAAATTTTTAGAATATAGCAAAAGTAGTGCTTATGGAAAACTACATAGTACTGAACGCATGCATTAGGGGGAAGAAAATCTAAAATCAATAATCAAAGCTTCCACATAAGGAAACTGAAGAAAGAAGAGTAAATTAAATTCAAAGCAAGCAGAAGAAAATAATGAATATTAGAGCATAAATCAATAAAAACACAACGAATTAATACAGAAAATCAACAAAAGAATCAGCATCAAGAAAAGAGTCAAAAACAAAATACAGAATATTATTTTTAAAAAGGTGAATAATATTGATCACCCTTCAATCAATCCAACTGTCTTAGTTACTTTTCTCATTGATGAGACAAAATACTCCACACCCACAAGTTAAGGGAGGGAAGGTTTATTTAGCTCACAGTTTAAGGAGGTTTCAGTCCATAATCAGCTGACTCCAAGGCAGAGTGGCATGTGGCAGAGGGGCAACAGCTCATGGCAGTGGAAAACAGCAAAAGCAACAAGTGAGAACAAGACAAGCCTTTTTCTATCCCTTATCTTGTATGCAGGCTACCTGCCCTAGGGTGGGTGTAGCACTCTACCCTTAATCCTAGCCAGAACTATGCTAAACCAAACAGTAGACTGATTTACTAATCACACACCCTTAATCCCAGCATCACACTCTAGATTCAGCTACCTCTGAAAAACTGCCCCCCCATGACTGCGTAAAGCTTTGGGGGGACATCTAGACACAAACCATAACACCAACCAATAATAAAAGACACAAATTACTAATATCAGCAATGAAACATCCCATGGACATTGAAAGGATGTAAAGAAATATGTTTCTGGGGGTATAACTCAATGATATAGTGCTCACCTAGCATGTGTGAGGCCCTAGCATGTGTGAGGCTCTTTCAATATCTATCACGGAAAGAGAAAGAGAGAGAGAGAGACAGACAGACAGATTGATTTTATGAGCAACTCTCAGACCACAAATTTGATAACTTCGATAAATGTTCCAATTTCTTGAAAGAAAAATCTAAGAAAATTCACACACACACTCACACACACAAATATAAACTGAAAGGTCTATATATGTTAAAGAAATAGAACAATAAAAAAACTTCCAAAGCAGAAAGTACCAGGTCTAGATGGTTTCACTAGAAAATTCTACCAAACATATAAGGAAAGAATGATACCAATTCTTAGAAATCTCTTCCAGAAAATATAGGAAGAGAGAACTTCCTAACTTCTTTTTTGAGGCAGAGTTATCCTAATGCCAAATGCAAAGACATTGCAAGAAAGGAGAATTACAAACCATTAATTCTCAAGCTCATAGATACTTCAAATATTTGTAAAAAAAAATCTTCAAATATTTGTAAATCAAATATAACAATTAATAAAATGAATGGAACGTCACAGCCATATCATGATCATACTAACATGTGCAGAAAAAGTTAGAAAAAAATTCAATGCTCATTTGTGATAAATACACTTATCAACCTAGAAATAGAGAATAACTCCTTTAGCTTGATAAAGAATTCATATGTGCATGCACACACACACTCACACACACACAAATGCACTACAGCTAGCAATACCCTAAATGATGAGAAACCAGACACTTTCTTGCAAAGACCAGGAACAAGACATATCCCTTCTCACCATTTTACTCAGCCTCATCACACTGGAAGTGCTAGCTAATGGAGAGGGAGAGAGAGGGAGAGAGAGGGAGAGAGAGGGAGAGAAAGGAGAGAGAGGAGAAAGAGAGAGGAAAGAGACAGAGGTGAGAGACAAAGAGAGAGAGGGTGTCAAAGTTGTCACCAAGGTAATCAATTTATGACAAATGAAGTGTTAAATGTAGTTCAAACATTGGAAAACTTGATAATAGTTTTACATAAGATTGGAGCTGGATGTGGTGACACATGCCTGTAATTCAGCTGCTTGGTAGCCTAAGGCAGGAGGTTAGTTACCCATAACTAAGCAACACCCTGCCTCAGAAATAAAAAGGGAATATAGGGATATATTCTGAGGGAATATAGCTCAGTGACGGAGCATTTGCCTAGCATATGCAAGCCCTTGTATGTTCCATCCCCAGCACACAACATGAATATATATACTTACATGTACATACACACATATACATCTGTGTGTACATATGTGGATACACACATGTGTATATATGTGTGTTAACACGTGCATATACATCATATAAATATATACATATAAATATATATTTAATATAAATAAATAAATATATATACATATATATATATGTATATATATATATATATAAATGGAATTCCCTTTTACTTTTCCTGCTCCTCTCATGTATAATAAATCACAAAGTCCTCTCAGTGCTTTTCCCTTTTAGCTCAGGGGTTCAAAATCTTTGTGGCAGAAAAGAGCCACTGATTCCGTGGTATACCCCAGACATCAGTATGGTACCAAGTTCCCAAAATGATTCTAACATGATCTCTATGTGTTTCCTTTCTATCTTCATGTAACCTTTCTTTCAAAATACTGACATATTTTTGTAGAATGCTAATTTTTAAATATACTTATTCTATTTAAGATACTTACATTACTTTCCATAGACCGACAGATTCTATGTTCTATAAAATCACATTTAGAGTTATTCAAGCCTCTAAGTCTAATCAATATTTTTAGTTTAATATGCTGTTGCTCAGGCTGTGGTTCAGTCAGACTGGAGCACTCACCGTTTCTGGAACATCATTCCTCTTCATGGATAATCTATGCCGCAGACTCTCGTACTTTGGTGTACATTAGTGGAATGCAGAGAAAAACTTACTTAAAATAATCCAAGTCCATGTATTGCATTATGCTCCAAAATCATCCAAAAGACCTTCCTGCTACAAAGCAATCAGATACTTGATAAAAAAGTAATTTTCTGGGGCCAGGGATACAGCTCAGCAGCACAGCGCCTGCCTGGCAAGTGCAAGGTCCTGCGTTCGATTCCTGGTACCAAAAAAAAAAGTAATTTTCTATACATTGCTCATTACTAAGATCAGCGGAAATAAGGGAAATTAACCCAAAGTACCTCCTCTGGGAGGGAAATCTGCTTGCTAAACCTGGAGTGGGGGAAAAAAAAATGGAACTTTCTTGAAGGTAAATGCCAATGTTTTCACTTTGATCATGAGAGTTGAGCAAGCCTCAAGGAAGGAGAGCTGAACTTCAAGCTCTTGCATAACAAGAACCTCTGGTAAAAAAAAAAAAAAAAAAAAAAAAAAACAGTTTAAACTGTTTTCGGGCTGATATTCTCTTCAACATCAGGAAAGAGTCTTGAGCTGACTTCAAGGAAAGGGACCTGAGACAGGTTGCTATATTATAAAAGGACTCTAAAAATCCTGAAGTGGCTTCAAGTTGGCAACCCCATCCTAAATAATTAAATACTTAATAAAGGTAGAAGACAAGGTTGGTCCTGGGAAGAAGCACAGGCTCTGACACTTGAAAGGCATAAAAACACTCCGCTCTCATCGGAGAAGCTGAACACTCACAACATGCTAAGGTTGCATAGAGCTATCCAAGATTCTCACAAATTACAATCAAACAAACATGAATTCTTAATCAGAGATCCCCATACATGCGAGAAAACAGTTCATCATAAGCAAGTCAGTAGAAAAAGCACAATACCAATTTACTTTCAAAGACTTCAGATATTGACATTACGATGATCGCAACATAAAATTTCTACAATTGAAATGTTTAAGAGAAAAGAAGATGCAATCACAAAAATGTAAGAGAGTAATAAAAACATGAGCATAGATTTGAAAGGGAGCCAAATTGAAATTTTAGTAATAGAAAAATATAATTTGAAGTTAAAAATCCAAAGGGCATGTTTAATAATAGGTTGGACACAACTGAAGTGAGAATTGCTGAGTGGGAAGAGAGACTTGAGGATGTTATCCAGGATGCAGTACAGAGAATAGGATGGAAAATATGAACAAAAAGATTTAAAATATGGGTGGAATGAAACTATGTCATATGTCAAATTGAAATCCTAGAAAAAAAGAGACAATGGATGATGGAAAATTTTGCAGAGAGGACAGCCGAGGCATTTTTCTGAACTGAAAACAAAAATCCACCAGATGTCCTTTAACATGATTATGGATAAATAAATTATACTAAGTTCACATGAGGGAATATTACAGAGTAGTGAACAATGAGTGAAAGACTATAGAAGTCAATAAAAATGTTTCCTAGGAATGTATTATCACACTGACAACCCCCAATATCCTGAGTACCTGCAATAACAACTCTGTGAAGAGAAGGTGGCAGCATCAATATCTCAAAGGTCATCCAGGAGTTAATTTCTCAGAATGCACCATGCAATCAAGCATGTCATCCAGACCCTGTCCTAAGAGTTGGCCCTATCTCAGCATCCCCACAGTTGCAAGGGGCCTCAGCTTGAGTTTCTGTTCATTCACACTGAGCAGGGACTGTGGGCGCTGCTGAGGAAGTTAATTAATGTGATGCTGACCTGCTTCAGTGATGTAAAAAAGGGGACTGTGCTAGTTACTCTGAGTTTAGTATATCTGCAGCATTGTTCAGGGAGCTGCAGGCACCATGCTGTCATACCTCAGCATTCTCTGTGATGAGATGAGTTAGCTGCAAAGTAAAAACAGATCTGAGTGACTACACCACCCTGTAAAGGACATTGTGACTCCGTAATGAGTGATACACTGCAGGACAGCAGAGTACCTGGTCCAACTGACAGCCATGTGCTGGATGAGGAGTTCATGCAACTGATACCACACTCCACTTCTGTGATCTTCACTGCCATCCTGCCCTGCTTGACCTGCACTGAGCACAAAAAAAGCATCAAGCAGTGGCCATGGTGTATAACCAAAGCTGGTCACTGCCCTGGACAACATAGCAAGATAAACCAAAGCCAATGATGAAAAGGTAGGCAGAACCTCCCT
Source organism: Erethizon dorsatum (assembly GCA_028451465.1). Lineage (NCBI taxonomy): Eukaryota > Metazoa > Chordata > Mammalia > Rodentia > Erethizontidae > Erethizon > Erethizon dorsatum. The sequence goes on from CM051823.1 coordinate 31,767,978, forward strand.
GGTCTGCCTGGTCAAGCAGGAGAGGACAGTGGAGGTGTACATGGTTCTCGTGACTCTGGCTTCAGTTGTGGTTCATGTTTCTTTACTCCACCTAGCACTGGACTGGTACCAGTGACTCTTCACCTTGACAGGACTGTGCAAATCCTGATTATCACATGTCCATTGGGATGCTAATCATGATAGCTAGTCTGAACCTTCTACCATCTCTACATCAAGACTCCCCAAAAGATGTTTCAGCACACAAGCAGCTTCTAATTTTTCTGAGGTTCTAGGGGTTAAGATTTCAACAAATGAATATTTTGAAGGTACATGGTTCAGTGAATAACAGATGACAATGAGTATTGTAAAGGTGAGACTACAATGAGCTAGATACCTCTCCCATAAAATTTTAGTTGTATTTCTACCCAGACTCAGGTCAAGAATACAATTATAACGTATGGCAAAGACTTGAAGCAAAGTTACTTCCTGTAGTATTTCTTTTAAATAAATACCTGAAAAGTAATTTAATGAAATTGAACAGCTTTGAAAATGGAGACAAAGTCTGTATTAGGCTCCTGCTTGATGCCTGGAGAAAATATGAGGGCAGATTGTATTTATTATGTATGTGACATAATAGGAAATTTTACAGAATGATTGCAGGCATTATCCCTCTATTTGAGGGAAATGGACTACAATCTTATTAAGGCTTAATATTAATTTATCTTAAATATATTACACACTTGATCAATATGTTATGGTTTCTTACAGATGAGGCATTTAGATCATCTTCTTAAATGTTTCTTCTGCCATATTTTGAAATGCTACTTGCAATCAGGCAATAAACTGAAATGCAACTAAAGAAGCCCAACACAGCTGCTAGAATAATCTTCCATAAGTGTTGTTTGGATAACATCATTCCCTCTCTTAGAAAGCTACAGTGGCTTTCAACTTCCCTTTGTTCTAAATATGAACTTTCAAATATTTGCTACAAGGTTTGGAAAAATTCAAACTCACCTAAAATGACTGTTGCAGGGAATGTTGCCTTAGCCTGATGATGCACAAATTCTCACTGTTGGCTTTTGGCTCAACTACCGCTACCAACCAAATCTCATTTTAATCTCTTTTAATTTACTTTTCTGTGTGTGTGTTCCTGGACATCAAACCTGGCATCTTGCACTTGCTACACAAGTGCTGTACACTGAGCTATATTTTTAGGCCCAAAGCTACAACTCTTCCTTTCCACTGAAATTCTTTGATAAAACTTGCCCACACCACAATGTCTTTTTTTTTTTTTTTTTTTGTGGGTACCAGGGGTTGACCTCAGGACCTCGCACGCCAGCAGGCGCCCGTGCCGCTGAGTGATATCACCAGCCCTTTTTTCGTATGTGGGTTCCGGGAGTCGAACTCAGGCCCTCACGCTTGCCGGGCAGGCGCTTACGCCGCTGAGCCATCTCACCGGCCCCACAATGTCTTTTTCTAAAACAAACAAACAAACAAAAAGAAAAACTCTATTTCATCAAAACATCCCAAGAAATTCAACGTAAATTTTAGGACCTATAACATAAATATTTGCCCCCATCTCATCCGCCCTATCAAAAATGTAATCCTTGTTAAAGTGATGTTACTGGCTGATTTGCCTTTGTAAATCTTTGATGCATTTTTTGTTTTTCAAGATATTTTATATTAACTGAAATTAATGTGGTATACTCATCATGTATATTTTTATTTCTGAAATTATAAAATATTGCATATTATTCATGTATTGTTGCAGTATAAATGTATACATTTGAGGAAATATCCTGCCATATTTAATAAACACAGTTATAATATTTTTACTTCAATGAAACAGTGGGTTACATTGGATAGAGTAGATACGCTCATACCAAAATGTTTAATTAGCAGCAGCTTTGTTTAAGGCACATAGTTATTTAACAGAAAATTGATGGAACATGCTTCAGTTACTTGAAAATCATAAATGAGGTGGCTATAAGTATACTGATAAGGAAATTATACAAGTTATAGTGAAACAAGCAAAGCTCATTGCAGAAATGTATGTAGAGAATGACAATTTGCTCAAAATAGGAGTGCTTGGTTCTACGAAGAATGGTAGTTTGTATTTCCCTTTTTCAAATAAATTTGAGCATCTCTTATTCATATGGAATAAAATACAGAAGCAGATTTGTCTTGTCAGGTTGCAAGTGTGTAGGAGTGGACGATGGACAGGCAAAAGGCCAATGTGGAGGTGGACAGAGAGAAGAGGGAGAAGGGAAACATGGAGGAGGAAGAAGAGGTTCTTAAAGTGGAGAGGAAGGATAGAAGTTCGAGAATAACAACAACAATCTGAACAAGAACAAAAAAAGAAAAAGAAAGGAGAAGACAGAATCCAATACAAGCATAGGAAGATGCTTCTAGCAGAATGAGTTCTGCTCAAGCCTTGCTCTCTCTGTGAAAATTTTGTCAGTTGTTCCATTAAGACTCTCAATTGGAGAGGTGGATATAATCACAGTATGTTACATACGTGTTTGAAAATATCACAGTCAAACTCATTAAGTTGTACACTTATATGCAATAATCAGCATAATAATAATAAAAAGGCTCTGCTGAATAAGGTGGAATTAAATGGGAAATAATAAAAGTAGAGAGCAATAATTTTTTTTATCTTCAGCATTAGTGTATGTTTGCGGTATATAATAACTGCATTCATCTTGGGGAATTGGCACATGTATGTATCACATCTTGATCACTTTTACTGCCCCTTCCCCCAAAACTGCCCTCATCCCCTTTCCCATATGTTCTTTCCATTTCCACAAGCAAGAAAATTTGGATTCAAAATGGCACAAGAGAGCTTTCAGAGGGATGTTTTCTGCATCATTTAGTAATGCATATGTTCATTATTTTGATTGTGGTGATGGCTTTATGGATGCCTACCTATGTTAAAACTTATTAAATCAGTCATATTAAATATAGGCAGTGTATTGTATATCAATTATTATTTAGTAAAGCTACTTTTTAAATCCTCCAAAAAATTTCCCCTCACCTGCATTGGAAGATGTTGCAGAAGTTTTTGGCTTAGTGTGGAATAAACCATGTTGATCAAATCTACATAAGTACACAACTGCCATTGTTACCGTAACACATACAAGAGATGAAGAGGCAAAAATATCTCTTAAGAATCTAAGTTTTCATCAGTTTGAGAACTACTTTGGCAAGATTCCCCACATCATGAGTTAAATAGTGAACTTCTCTCTACTCTGAAGTCCACAGTGGGAGCAGGACCATGCCTTTTGGAGATCTTATTCCAGACAGGTTCCTTTTAACTGTCAACCATGGGTCCCCATGTAGTGGCTTGTGCAATTATTCAAAAGCAGGACTCAGCCAGACCCAGTAGCACATGCAGGTTTCTAATTACTCAGAAGCCTGAAGCAGAAGGATCACACATGCAAGGTTATTCTAGCAAGCATAATTTAGCAAGACATTGACTCAAAATAATAATGTTTTAGAAGACTAGAGTTATAGCCCTTTGAGTTCCAACACAAGCACCAACAGACAAACAAACAAAGCAAAAAATTAAAACAGAATAGTGTTAAACAAATCCTTTTTGGATTAACAGTCACAGAAAGAAGATTAGAAACTCTAGTCCTGGGATTTATGAACATCTACCACATATGTGGTGATGCTGGAACCACTATTCCTGATGGAACTTTGAGCAGGCTTTATAATTCTAGAAATAATGCAAATCAGACATGATGAAACCAAACTCACTGAAGAAATTCCTCTGAAAATTTTGTCCTATAGTTTCTTTTTTTTTTTTTTTTTTGTGGGTACCGGGGGGTCGACCTCAGGACCTCGCGCGCCAGCAGGCGCCCGTGCCGCTGAGCGATATCACCGGCCCCTTTTTCGTATGTGGGTTCCGGGAGTCGAACTCGGGCCCTCGCGCTTGCCGGGCAGGCGCTTAAGCCGCTGAGCCATCTCACCGGCCCTGTCCTATAGTTTCTTGGGGATAAGACATCAAAAGAAGAATAAATAATAAAGTAATAGTTAGATTTACTTTTTTAAAAGAGAAAAAGAAACTTGAAGGAAATTAAACATAGTTCAGAGACAAAGATAACATCCTCACTGCTTCAGGATTTAAAATATTAAAACCCTGAAAAAATAGCTTGAAGAACACATTTGGGGCTCACACTTATGATGCTGCTCATTGAGAAGCTGAATAAACCTGGCAGGGTGTGTTTCATGCCTGTAATCCCAGCTACTCAGAGGCAGAATAATCATAAATTCAGGCCAACTTGAGCAAATGAGGGTGGCCCATCTCAAAATGAAATTAAATGGGAGGCTGTTGCTGGAAATGTAGGTCAAGAGAAGAGCTGTTACCTAGCATGAGGCCCTGAATTCAACCCCAGTATTAAAAAAAAAAAAAACACGCATACAATCTTTGAAATGATAAGCTACCCATTTTCTACAAGGCACTCTGATCCCAGGATTGAAGCTTGTACAGTGTGGGTATCTTTTAAAGTGGACATCTGTGTTACATTTAAAAATCAGTGCTTGGAGCTTCACCTACACTTTTGCCTATCTGCTATCTACTCCCAAAATTTCTCCATCTGCTATGGTTTGAATGTGGTTTGTTCCTCTTGAGCTCAGACTGGAGTTTAATCTCTACTGTGAGCTATTAAGAGGATAGAAACTTGACAATTGTGTTTACAGGTAGGGCCTTTAGGAGGTGATTAGAATTAGATGAGAACATTAAGGGAGAACACTGGTGTCCAGATCATGATAATTTTGTAAAAAGTGGGGGACCACAGAAACAAACACCTCCACTCTTTTGCCATGTGGTGCCCTGTAGTTCTTGAGACTTTGCCAGCAAGAAGGAAATCAACAGTCTCAGAGCCTTGAGCCACCAGAACCATGAACCAGAATTAATCTTTTTTCTTTCAAACATGGCCCATCTATATGTTATTAGCAACAAAGAATGAACTAATGCACCATCCATTCTCTCTCACAGGGTCCTCACTATCATTATTTCCAGAGCAGGTTATTTGAATCTCTCCATCACATGTGGGCTGTGAGAGACATGGAAACAATGAGTCAGTGTATTTAAAAATTTACAAGATTTGCTAAAGCCTTCATCAACTTTGTCCCATTAGAAGTCTGGATGTCAAAGAGAAGATGGCCATCACGAAGGGTCCACCTGTTCAAGAGTCAAGGGCCTATCTTTTAAAAACTGAAGGACACTGTATTTAACCCAAGCAAAAATGAATTGCAGAGTCCACCTCAGAGTGGCCATGTGATCCAGCAAGGGCACCAAGACTATGACCGAATCTCAGAGCTTCAGTGGTGCACAATCATGCCCTGGAATCAAATTCCAGATGAAGAGGCAGAAATGGTGATCTGAATCACTGAGCATTCTTTTCACCAGTCAAACTCACGGCACACAATCGGAAAAACTGCATCTCTGCTGAAGCGGAAGCAATAGAAATACTCTCAAGAACTCACCTCATACTGCAGCAATTGAAACTCCCAGAGGCACCAGCAGAACAACAGATGAACAGCACTGATGGAATAAGATCAACTGTAGAACAGGGAACAAACCGAAGACCCCGCAAAGCAGTCAGCACCTGGCCAGCGGCATGCTCCAACTTTAGAGAGCTCTGAGAACACTAGGGTTTAAAAGGAAGAGAGGGGAATCTGACAAAGCAGAGGAATCTATGGGCAAAAGCCCATGGCTGGGCAGACCTCTGTTTTGTGCTGTGTGGATCTGGTGAAAATTGTCTGATGGCCCTTTGCCTTCTGACGTGTACTGCCGGAGGCACTGCCACCCACATAACTCTCCCGATACCACCCCGTTCTATTGGACTAACATGGTTGACCACGTCAAAGCAAGGAAACAAAATCACCCTCTTCTTTTTTAAAAGCAGCCTCTGTAAATGTATGTAATTTAAGAGAGAAATATGTTCAGATATGTACTCTGGAAAATACACAGAATGTCTAAGTATCTAAAGAATTAATATACTTTTAAAATAATACACTCTTTTCCGGTATGTGAGCTTATGAGTTTTCTAAAGGAATATTTGCTGGAGATGCTAAATAACTTTGCTTTTTAATCAGTTTCATATTTTTCATTTAACAATTTAAACACTAGACTCTTGTGGTATCAAGTTGTTTATAGGCAGTCTCATGGTATATAAAAAAATTTCAAAGATTTACATACTGCAAAATGTGAATAAACTAAAATGTACCTCTTTTTTTCCTATTGAACACTTTGAAGGATAAAACATCAATGGATAGTTACTTGCGGGCAGTCAAATACCCATGTTATAGAAAGAAACTTCAAAGACACCTGTGAAAACTTCATGGTAGAGGGAAAGAAGAGATCTGTGATGGGGTATTTAAGGGGATACTCACAGCAGTTCTGAATAACAAAAGGGACACTGTGTTTTCGAGAGATAAACTATCTCAAACTCTAGCCCACATATCTATTACTTTTTGCTTCACAGATTTGAAGCATTTTTGCATAGAGTTATCTGCTTCTTTGACTCTTCCCTCTCTCTTCCTCTTTCTTCTTCTCTACCTCCACTCCTTGTATTCAATTTAATCAATATCAATACCCTATTCAAATGAGCTCAGTCTTCCTATAAGGACACTTAACAAACTTTAACACTTTTCACTTTTATTAAAATGTTTTTAATCTTGTTACATATATTATATAATCTTATAGATATTTGACTGTATTATAAGAATTCAAAATTTCATTGCTATACATTATGTAGTAACAGACATTATTCAATGTAGTAACATGTAGTTTAATTTTATGTCTACAAATGTAAATATATTTACATCACTGAGGAGCTGCTACTCAAGCTAGACTATTCCAGGCATCAAAATAAAACATTTTTCCAACACTTCCAATAATTGCTCAAAATCACAATTTATTTTGCTGCGTATTTAAACAATTACTATTTACAGAGCCTTTGGTCTTTCCTGGAGTTTGCAATTTATTTTCTTCTTTTAATTGTCCAAAGAAACATATGTCTTCATATTATTACTAAAATCATCTAGTGCTATAGTCATATTATTTGGTAGAAGGCATTTTTCGAACATGTTCTTTTCATGTCAATGAGTTCAGTTCCAGTTTGGGTAAACTGTAGATTAAATGGACAGTTGCCAAACTATGCTTTATTTTCTTTGGATTTCTGGATAAGCCAATTGTTTCTTCCATAAATTCTCTTTCTCATCTGCTTTTGTTTTGCTACACTTAAGCCTCAAGTAATCCTCCCAATCCAAAGTCTGTATAGTGTTAAGCCTTCAAAGTCATTACATGTAAAATATCTTGATTTTGTCACTCGATTAGGAGTTTGGTTTTTCTTCCTTGCCATATTCCTTGCCACATGCAAGCTGTGGAAATCACTGATCAAGTTACAAGTCATGCGCTGTATTAGAGATGACTCGTAAGTACCTAAACCCAGGTGGCAAGCTAAATAATTCCCCCAGAAAGGTGTACATGCCCTCATCTCTGAAAGCTGTGAATATGTTAACATACATGCAAAACAGATTTTTTAGATGTACTGTAATTAAGGTTACAGACCTTGAAATAGGGATATTATCCAAAATTACTTAATGATATAACTCTAAAAGCAGAGAACTTTCTCTGTATGAGTAGGCAGAGATGCAGCAAGAGAAAACAGAAGGTGAGAAGAACTAAATGTGCCCTTGTTGGCTTGAAGATAGAAAAGATAAATAATTCAAAATGTAAGTGTCTGAAAGAGTGACTCTCAACTGACAACCAGGGCCGGTGAGATAGTCAGCAGCATAAGCACCTGCCTGGCAAGCGTGAGGTCCTGAGTTCAACTCCCAGTACCCACACACACACACACAAAAAGTAACAACCAGTAAGGAAATAGGACTTGAGCTCCACAAACACGAGGAACTAAATTCTGCCAGTAACCCAAGTGAGGTTGTGTTGTGGCTTGTACCTAGATGTCCCCCAAAGTCTCATGGGGCCATAGGTGGGGCTTTTTGTAGATGGCTGGATCTAGAGTGTGTGACGCTGGGATCAAGGATACGATACCGGGATTGGTTCACAGTGTGATGCTAGGATGCCCACCCTGGGTGTGCGTGCTGCCATAAGTGGGTAGCCTAGATAGGATGACAGGAAAAGGGTCACTGCTGTTTGCTTGCTGCTTCTTTGCTACTTTGCTGCTTTGCTACCCTCTGCCATGCTACTCTGCCTGGGAGCCAGCCAACCATGGACTGAAACTTCTAAAAACTGTGAGCTACAATAAACCTTCCTCCTTTAACTTTGGGTGTTGGGTATTTCATCTCAGCAACAAGAACAGTAACTAAGACTGCTTCGAAGTAGATTCTTTCTGAGAGACTCTAGATAAAACTCTACGCTAGTGTATACTTTGTGATACAAAACAAAGGAATAAAGACAATGCCTGAACCCGCCCAGACTTTTGACACACAGAACTGTGAGAGGATAAATGTGTATTGTTTTATCCCACTAAATGTATAATAACTTGTTACATCAGCAGAAAAAGAATGCACAAAGCTTTTATTTGTTTATTTATTTTTGTAGGTACCAGAGTCGACCTCAGGACCTTGCGTGCCAGCAGGCACCCGTGCCGCTGAGCGATATCACCAGCCCTTTTTTCATATGTGGGTATTGGGAGTCGAACTCAGTACCTTGTGCTTGCCAGGCAGGCGCTTATGCCGCTGAGCTATCTCACCAGCCCCCACACAAAACTTTTATTAGAAGATTCTTCAGAAACTTCAAGAACAACAAGAAATAGAAAGCAATGGTCAGGAAAATGCAAAATAGTGTTTAAGAAAATATACTACTTTGGTTTAGTTAGCACTGTTCTGTATAAGGGCTTGTTGAAAGTTGTTTCTTTAGAAAGAGGGTAGCAAGCAACAGGTTTATTTTACAACCACGCTGCAGAAGGACATGGAAGAATGTGGCATTGGTCAGTGGGAGAAACTGAATTCTAATACAGTCTGAATGGAGGGCTTGTTGAACTCTACAGCAAGTTCTGAAGTTGAATGGCCCTTCAAAATTATTCTGAGTCAGAGCAAAGGGCTCAGATATTTATAACCATACTTCAAACAATAATGAAGTTGGTGAGATGCAGTAAAGGCTGTGACCTGGAAAGAGGCTACTTTCTGCAGCTGAAGCAATACCTTCAAGTATAATATTTTTCTGGCAGCACTTATAGCAGCAGAGGAAGTAAGGTTTTCATTCCAGAAAGGGAACACGGTATCACATCATACCACCCACTACATGGCTGATATTGCCAAATCATCTGCAGTTTATGTTGAAGCATAACATATTACGTATTACATGAAAGAGGTTAATTAACATAAACAAGATCCATAATCTATTTATGCGTAAAGTCACTCAATCAACAGATTTTTAAAACTAATTGCTAAAGTGTTATAGGTACTAGAACATAACTACACAGTAGAACTTTAGTTACATAGATTTTATTGCTTTGTAAGATTTTTATCCTTCTGAGTTTAATATATTTCTTTATATCCAAGGATTTAGTCTATCATGGTGAACGTATTCTCTGCAGCCATAAGAATATGTGTTCTATCTTTGTTTTGTATCAATTAGGTCAACATATTTCATAGTGTTTTTCAGATTTTTTTAGGTCTTTACTAATCTTGTTGTTTTATCAATTGCTAAAAGGTTAAATTTTCTAACATGGACTTATGACTACTAACTTTTCTATTTCTCTCTTTAATCCTGTCGGCTTTTGCTTTGAGTCTGCCTTGTATATGGATCAGCCATGGATTTAGATGAGTTTTACACACACAGTTTGAAGATACTTATGCTAGCTTTCTTTTTTCCAGTATATTCTCCCCTTATTTTTCAATTGTGATAATTGTTGTGAACTCTGTCCTCTGGCTTGTTACTCAGATATGTAAACTTATGAGTTTTCTAAGGAATGTTTGCTGTCTGTCCCTTTCTGAAGGCCTGAAGGGAGATTTACAGTATGTACTTGCAGCAATATGCAGGGTTCTTCCTCAAGGAGTTCTGGCGCACTTTTCAATCAAGGGCTTCTGGGACTGTAAACTGACTTGTTTCTTGAAAGTGGGTGACAGACTATCATAACTCAAGTTAGACTTTTGGATACAGCTTCAGAGTTTTTCCCACTGCATAGATAGGAAAGCGTCTGGTACACTGCCTATTGTTTGATTGCTAGGGCCTCTGTGATCAACCAACCACTACCAAAAGTCTCTATGGGCAAAAGCATTCTTGTTTCTTGTAACTTTTTGCTGATCTATATTAAATGACATGCTCACCTTGCTTTTGACAACAAACTGCGCCCACACAACCTCTGCTATTCTGGGAATATATCACCCCCACAGGAATTATGGAGAGCACTTCAGTGTAGGCATCCCTTCTAGTCACCTCTAGCCTAGAAAAAAGAAAAAGAACAGCCACAGAGATTTCCAAATATTCAGATATTTATCTCGTTAGGTAACTGATGGGAGGTCTGGTCGGGGGATTGAATTTAGGGATTCCCACATGCTAGGCAAACATTCTACCACTGAGCTACATCCATAGCCCATTTTTAATTTTATTCTGGGAAAATTACCCTGGCTAGAGTCAAATTTGTGATTCATCCTCCTGCCTCAGCCTCTTGAGTAGCAAGGATTACTAGCATGCACAAACGTGTCTAACATTCTTCTCATTAATATTGATGCCTCAGAAAAGGGAGTACCCCTGGGAATTCTTGTGGAACATGTTAAAATATGAGCATATATATTGCACATGTTAAATCCTGTCCAACTTTCCTGTCTCCTTAAATATTTTGATTTCCTCCTCCACCTCTTGCCAAAAAACTAAAATCTCAATCTCCTTATATGTAAGCCATTAAGTCCAAGTATAGTTAACCAACCATGTATGCTCTTTGAGCCACAATTTCTGGAGATTTTTTATTGTACAACATGGAGTTAGAGGGTTCTTGCTTCCAGTAGGTAAAAGCTAGGCATTCTGTTAAATATCCTATAATACACAACACAGAGCTTCTCAACAAAGAAGTATACAGTGCAAAATGTTAGTAATGGTGAGATTGAGAAAACTCACTCTAGGGAACGCTAAGATTTAATTCTAGTTTAGGTTTAATGAGAACAAAGGAGAAGTTGTGGTCAATCTCTAAAAGAATAAGAATCCCCTTGCATGGCAACTAAGTGTGATTATTACATGATTTTTCAAGCAGAAAACAACTAGTCGTCTTCAACTAGGCTTGGAGAGCAAGCTGCTTTCCTGACAAGGAATTTCAAATAGCACTTAGGTTCAAGATTGTCAGTTTTATTTGGTTCTAATTAGATGTCTGCATTGCAAGTTTTAGAACCCCATTCTTTGCAATTAATAGTGAAAAAATTAGCAAGAAGGTAGATTTAGCCACAATTAAAATTCATCAATCTTGGGCCGGTGAGATGGCTCAGTGGCATAAGCGTCTGCCTGGCAACCGCAAGGGCCTGAGTTCAACTCCCGGAACCCACATACAAAAAAGGGCTGGTGATATCGCTCAGCGGCATTGGCACCTGCTGGCGCACGAGGTCCTGAGGTCGACCCCTGGTACCCACAAAAAAAATAAAATAAATAAAATTCGTCAATCCACACAATGAAATTTCTGATTTTCACCAGCATCGGTCATGTGACTATAAGAAATAATATATTTTTAGGGATATCATGGAAGTTTCTCGTTATTGGGTTGTGATTTGAGTTGAGCAATAATGGACTTGAGATGGTCATTTTTATTCAATAAGCACTCAGGTCCATAAAAATATGTTTCATCTCATATTCAAATCATTATTGGATGTAATATGGTCACATGGGAAATTGCAGAGGCCACTTGAGTTCCATAATAAGTTTTCCATTTCTGTGTCAAAACAGCTGAGAAAAGCAGTTTATTAGAATGAAAGCTTTATTTTAGGTCCTAGTTGCAGCAGTTTCAGACCATAGTCTCTTGGCCAGTTGCTTTGGGCCTGAGGTGTCACAGTACATCATGATAGGAGTGCATGGCAGAGAACAACTCTTCATTCAAGTGGTTGGGAAGCAAGGAAAAAAAGAAGGTGCCCTGGTCCCAGCACACCCTTGGAGTTTTTGGAGGTGCTGCACACCAGGGACACATGGATGAGACAGGGAACAGTTGGATGTCCCCCCACCTCTACTGATTATGCAGTCACCAGAACCAGCAGCAGAATCCCCTTCCTCCTTGAAGGGCATAGCCCCAGTGGCTTAACTTCCTCCAACTAGGCCCTACAATCTACTGGTTCTACCTTCCATCAGTGCTATGGCTGGCAACTGTGGGGCCATATGGGCTTTGGGGTGCATTCAGATCCAAACTACAGCAGTTCCTAAAGCATTCCTTTCAATTGGTACGTTACTACACTCAATCACAGCTACTTGCTTAGCTGTGATGTCACTTCAAGCCAAGGGATACTGTCATCCTTTTCCAATTGGTAGGAAGCCCAGCACCAGGTTTAAGGCTGGACTAAACAATTTTAACATCTATCCTGAGGGATCTACTTTCTGCCACACAGCCACTTTTGGTACCAAATCTAAATTTAGTCTGGATTCAATATGAAGATAGAATTGATACAATGATTTAAATAGAAGTTCAGTATAAAGAATTACTGAGCTATGACAAAGGAGCAATGATGAGATTAAGAGAACACCGTGTTTCCCTACGACTGATGAAGCATCTGAAGAAGGACAAGCATGGTATGAGGCTCCATCCATAATGCCTCCAGACTTCACTGGAGAAAGCATAGCAACATTCCAATTGGAGGCAGAGAAGTTCTTGGATTTTCCAAAAATCACAGCTAGCTTACAGTTACTAGGTGAGTGGAGATCAGATGGGGGGTCAAAACAGAGTCAGTGACCGGGTATGAGGACATAAGAGTGAAAGGGTGTCACATGGGCACACAAATTAGGACAATGTGTTGATGGGGCTGTGGGAAGGTGATTTCCAAGTCAAGATGGGCTGGGAGTTTTTGGAGGTGCTGCACACCAGGGACACATGGCTGAGACAGGGAACAGTTGGATGTCCCCCCACTTCTACTGATCATGCAGCCACCAGAACCAGCAGCAGAATCCCCTTCCTCTGGTAATGTTCATTTAGGGCCCTCTGCTAAGAAAGTCTGACATTGTGCTAACTGTGCAGGAGAAAGGCTGAAAGGAATTCTGTCTGTTGATGTAGAACAAGTATTGAAGTGTAAATCTTTAGCTGAGAGGCAGTAAATTGATTCCAGGTACTTCTCCTTTCCTTCACTATCTCCTCTTTCCAATTCATTTATTGAACCAATTCTGTCATGAGAAATTATCGTGTCTTAGGAACTTTTCAGTTCTGGATATGACACGCTGAGTTAGACAAAGCCTCTGCCTTCATAACATTAATTCCTATTTGAGAAGATAGTAAAAAGCAAATAATCAATAATATATTTTCAGATTATGATATAAAGAAAGAAAAACATAAAATACCATGTTTCTCAACGATTTTTTTTTACAGGAAAGAAAGCAGAGTAAGGAGATAAAATGTGATCTAAGACATATGGTTATTTTAAATAAGATGACTCTCAAAGCTTTTCTGAAGAAGAAACTTTTGAACAGAAAACTACCACTGACCCTAGCACCTAGCAACTAGCATTCTTCCAGTTATTGATCAAACATCAGCATTAAATAATTTGCCTTTACAGAAATATCCCCTAAATCCCTACGTATCTGTAGGTTAAGCCAATCAAGGCCACATTCAATAACAGGTAATTATTGCATAAGATAGAAAGAAGGAAGCTTAATTGTTTAGACTGGGAACTCCCAGAGGAGGCTGGGGAAAAACTGTCTCTTAGTTGGAAATCAGGGACCAAGTGTGTACATCAGGGAGACTGGAAGCCAGAACTATAGGAAACTACAAAATTCTGGACACCACATGTAAATTTAGTAATTGTTTCTAATTTGCTTCCTGTAAAGTATTCAATGAATGTGGTTGAGATTGCAGTTGGCAAGTGCTTGAGACTCTGTGTAGGTGAGACATTTTAATGTGTAAATTGGAACAAAATAGAACTGATGATTAGTCACTGTGGACTATTCCAGGTCCTTTGAGATACGTTGTTTACTCTTTACAGCATGTATAGCAGGTAGTTTCAAAATTTTACGGGTGAGAAAATGTAAGTGCTAAAATAGAATTTTTATTCCCAATTTATAAGATTCCTTCCTTATATTTGCATGACACAAAAGACAAGAGAATTTTCTTGCTTTGACAAGTTGGAATGATTACCTAGACCTACTTAGCAGAGTCGTTCTCTTGTTCCTCTTAGAAGTTCTCTGTGCTTTCCCATCTACGTCTCACTTTGTCTGAAGCTTCCTGCAGACAATTTCCTTTGGCCACAGACAGTACACTGTATAAACAGAAAGACCGTGCACGGCCTGAATCAGTCCATCAGGGCCTGTGCTTTAGGTTCAACTTGCAGGTTCATTTGTCTTTCATACTCCGCTGTTTTCTCTCTGACAGTCATTAGAAACAAAATGTTTTAATTTCCATCTGGCACTTGTTTTATTTATCATTATTTTTACTAGAACCTGGCAAAATAAAAGATGAGTCTTTACTGTTCTCCCTCAGAGGCACAAATATGAGATAGTGTGAAATTAAATACCTTGCCCAAGATCATGTAAGTTATTGGTGGCAATGAGGATTTTTTTTTTTTTTTGTGGGTACCGGGGGGTCGACCTCAGGACCTCGCGCGCCAGCAGGCGCCCGTGCCGCTGAGCGATATCACCGGCCCCTTTTTCGTATGTGGGTTCCGGGAGTCGAACTCGGGCCCTCGCGCTTGCCGGGCAGGCGCTTAAGCCGCTGAGCCATCTCACTGGCCCGGCAATGAGGATTTAAACCCAATTTTTGCTCTGCCATGATTGTCAAAGTATGTACTGTACATAATAATTTTGTCCTTGGGGATGGTACAGGGAAAACACATGTATAATCAAATAAATTTGGGAGTCACTAAATACTATAACATTGTCTTAGAAATTTAGATTGTGTGCTTGTATTCTGAAAGCTGTGGGAAATCCATGATTTGAAGGAAGCAATTTTTGTTCTAATTCATTCATTCATCCAACAAGTATATATTGAACTCTCACCAAGTTCAGGCCTTTCCAACTAAAAGAAAGAACAAATGAAAGCTCTCATTCAAGAAAATCTGGCACATTTGGTGAATTTACAAAAGGCAGTTATGTCTGAATTGTAGTAGTGATGGAAGAACAGTAGGAGATGGCATTGCAGAAGCTGACAGAGGCCAGATCATTCAGGAAACCATAATTTTTTAAAAGAATGGACTTTTACTCCAAATAGAATCAAAGAACATTGCAAGGATTTGACTGTTAAATGTATCTAGCCACAATCTTTTTATTCCCATAATAAACATATCATGCTGATCTACACTCTACTGAGCCCCCTGACGTTGAAGGTGAGAACTAATAGTGACCAAGATAATCTCCTCCAGAGGTGAGATCATTTCACAGTCATTGTAAACCCAATACCTACCATAGACCCCTCACCTGCTAGCTGCTCAATGAAGGATTAATTATATTGATAAAAGTCAAGAGGAAATATAAAGCGATTACACTTCATAGAAGTTGAAGAGAAGTAAAATTGTCTTACACTGACATTTTAAAAACTGATGATCCTGGAAGAAGACATGGTTCCTCAAACATAAACAGTGATGACAAAAGACAACATAGACTCAATTCATAAAACTCAAGAAGGTGTAACTAGGAGAAATAAATGGAAGTGACTGACCAAAGCAGAATAGACCATAAAAGGAACTTGCTGTAAGATAGTAAATTTCTCATCATTTGAAACAAGTACAAAGCAATTACAAAGATATTTATCTCCACAAGAAGGATTTATTTATCAACTGAAAGCAGGATAATATACTTTGAAAATCTCCTTTAACTCTAAGATTTTAAGGTTCTGTTTAGAAAGAATTTGGAGACAGAAAAAGATTAGATGATATCCTCCTCAATCTCCTTTTTCAGAGTACTGTAAAGTTCAATAGTGAAAATGGCCAAACTCCCAAAATTGTTATACAGATTTAATGCAATCCCAATTAAAATACCATTAGCATAACTCACAGAACTACAGAAAACATTTCTAAAATTCATTTGTAACCAGAAGAGACCTAGAATAGCAAAAACTATTCTCGACAACAAAGGCCAGTAACAGGACATCACAATCCCTGACTTGAAATTATACTACAAAGCTACTGTGATAAAATCAGCATGGTACTGGCAAAAAATCAGACTTGAGGATCAACAGAACAGATTAGATGATGCAGACACAACTACAAACACACTCAGCAACATTATCATTGACAAAGGGACCAAACATGTGCACTGGAAGAAAGATAGCCTATTTAATAAATGGTACTGGAAAAACTGGCTTTCCACATGCCAAAGACTAAAATTAGATTCATGTTTATCACCATGCACTAAACTAAAATTAAAATGTATCAAAGATCTAAATATTAAAACAGAAACACTAAATATGCTGGAAGAGCAAATAGATAGAACTCTGGAAGACATAGGTGTAGGCAAAGATTTCATGAACCAAACCCTGATCTCATGGGAAATACTACAAAGAATCAACATCCAGGATCTCATCCAAATAAAAACCTTTTGGACAGTAAAAATATTTACCAATAGAGTGAAAATGCAACCCACAGAGTGGGAAAAAAATTTAGCCAGTTGTAACTGAGACTAATATCTAGAACATATAAATAGTTGTAAAAAATCTGATCCCCCAAATTTAAAGACCCCCATCCAAAAACTGTCATCTGACATGAACACACACTTCTCAGAGGAAGAAATACAGGTGGCAAATACATATATGAAAAAATGTTCAACATGACTGGTCATTCAAGAGATGCAAGTTAAAACAATGCTTAGATTCCACCTCACCCCAGAAAGAATGAGTATTCTCAAGAAATCAACCAATAACGAATGCTGGAGGGGCTGTGGGAAAAAAGGAACCCTTATCTGCTGTCGGTGGGAGTGTAGACTGGTGCAACCACTGTGGAAATCAGTGTGGTGTTTCCTCAAAAAAACTAGAGCTAGAGGTTCTATTTGACCCAGGTATTCCCCTTCTTGGTATCTTCCCAGAAGAATTAAAAACATCATACCACATGGGTGGGATATATGTGTACCTATGTTTATAGAGGCACAGTTTGTAATAGCTAAATTTAGGAAACAATCCAAATGCCCATCAGCTGGGGAATGGATTTTAAAAATTTAGTTTTTTATACAGTGGAGTACTACACAGCCATAGAGAAGCATAAACTCGAGATGTATCTGGGTAAATCGATGCACTTTGAGACCATACTCTTAAGTGAAATAAATTTACATGTGTAAATATCACATTGTTTCTCTGGTGTGAGATATTGTACTTGTAAATAAGGACCAAAGTGTATAAAAGGTATAGTGAAATTAGAAGAAATTGTTCAAAAGAAAGGGGAACTAAGGAGGGGGAGGGGGAAAGGAAGGAAAGGAAAAAATAAAAATGATAAAAGAAGGATAAAATGGAAACAACTTTGTAAATAAGGAGGGGAAGAGTGGTTGAAGGGAGGGGAGGAGATTGGGAAAAAAAAGTATTCAGGATATATCATGTACAGGTACAAACTCCATATAATGAATGTAATCATTATGTAGATCTAAATTGTACCAATAAACTTAATAAGAAAAAAAAAAGAAAACAGTTAGATGAAGAACTGGGTGTGCCTAGGTAGAACTTTTGAACATAAACTAACATTTATGTAGCACAGAATGAAGAGAATTACTTAACACAATGCGATGGAGAAAAAAAAAAAAAAAACTTCCAGGTAAGATGCCAGCATAAAGGTATTCTACTTCTCAGTCTGACAAAATATAAAGCAAATAAACAAAGAGAATAAAAACTGAAAATTCATGAACAAAATCTGTATAACTCCTAGAATTCTAAGGCAGAATTTATAAAATGTGTCAGTAAAATTAAAGGAGGATTCCAAGAGTGCACACATATGTCTCTTGATTTCATGTCGATCAAGAGATATTCCATCAACAAACCTTTACTTAGAAGGACAAATTCTGGAGCTGGAGGAAGCCAAGCAAAGTGAAGCAAGGAAAGACATTCAGGGAAAACAGGATGTGAGGAAATAAAATAAGAATATAAGCTCCCTGAGAAGTATTTCTGGAAGAATACACAAGAAAGTGCTAATGGTGGAAATGTTTAGGGAAAGAGATTAGGTGTGTGGAAGAGATATATAGTCTTACTTTGTAGTTTGTACTTTTCTCTATTTTTTATTTTTTGTAAAGATGTATGCATTTATATTTTTAAAACAATTTCAGAAGGATACAAGTGATGGAAGGACATATATACTGGATATATAGGAAATGTTTCCAAGTAAACATGTGTTCAAAGTTATTATAAACTTGAGTAAGTAAATTAAGAGTTATATAGGGCTGGTGAGATGGCTCAGCAGCATAAGCGCCTGCCTGGAAAGCGCGAGGTCCTGAGTTCGACCCCCAGTACCCACAAAAAAAAGAAAAAAAAGAGTTATCTAAAGGGAACACAGGGAACATATAAAAAGTATTCTGCTTCTAGATTATAAAATCCTATGTTTTAAACACACACACAACAGACACACACATACACACACGTTGCATGAAACATGAACTTTTAATTTAAGTAGACTCATATCACTCTATAGAATATCTGGCAGCTAATCAGAAATAACATATACTCATTAATAAAAAGCGTAGCCCGCCCATTAACAATTAAGCATAAGCTCATACACAAAGTTCATTTCTAGCCTGAGCAGTAGCTGAGAATCAAATAGCATCCTCTTCTTAGCCCTAAGACTTTAGGTGTGTTACCCTGAGTGGTACCCTCAGAGACAGATCTAAAGGGAAAAAATATATATGTATATGAGTGAGTGGATAGCTGCCTTTTCTACATTCTAAGGTTCAGATGGATTTCAGTTGAAGAGCACATTTTATATTAAGCTAAAAGCATTACTTTGGAAATATTATCATGAATGCAAAGTCATATTTTAAAAGAAAATTTGCTTTTAATATCATTTACAGGAAGTGACCTGGAGCTTTGCCAATGTAATTCCATTGGACTTTCTCTTTTAAGAAATCTACATTCCACCCAAAGCATCTGTAGGCTACAGAATATTATCAGACAACTAATACATCCCAATCAGACTGAATTTATTTATAGACAACGTTCTTTTTGCAATGTTAGATGCCTCATTAACTTGATTCAGCTTGTGCATAGCAAAAATATTCCCTCCCTCTTCAGATTTTTGATAGAGTGAATTATAATTTCTTTTCTCACTCATTATAAACCTTTAGTTTGGAGGACATTTCAGAAATGTGTAGTGCCACTTATGTGAATCGTGGGTTACTTTCCTGGATTAATTTTGTCTTCTATTTGTTTTTCCTTGGGAGGAAAATAAAGTGGAAGAGTGACCATTCTTACTTTTTACTTTACAGAAAAAATAAGCTAAAATTTAATTTTACCACAAACCTACAACCTAAGAAAAATAAAATATGAATTTTTATTTGAGTAGATTCCATTATTGTCAAGTTACTGGGGTATGAATAAACATGTGGATTCTAAATAATTTTGCTGACTTTTAAAATATGTTCGTCTTAGAGAAAAGCTATGGAGATACTATGAAAAATGATCACATATAACACTCATATATGAACCACATCTTTAATTTTAAAATTTCCTTTTGAATATCACTACCCGACTTTAGATTGCATGCTTGCTCTTTTACTTAGTGTGCACTTCTATAAGTGTGAGGGAGAAATGATTTTTCTTTCTGAAAAAAAGATCTTCCATTACAATCATTGCAGATTTATTTCTTAAATTTGTTTTAACAGGTTAAATTAAGCTTAAGAAAAATATAATAATCTAAAAAGCTACTTTCCTTTTCTCTTAAATTTAACATTGTATTTTTCAAAAAATATACACAGATAAAAGAGTATTTAACTGTTGTACAGTAGCCACAATTATACTAGAAAATGCTCCCACACATTTTGTTTTAAATAAAATTGTCCTTTATATAAAGAAAAAATAAATATTTTTTCTTAAATTGTAGACCACATTTTTTAAATCTACTTATTATTTTATTAACCTATTGTATGTAGTCAACTAAAGCAAACAAAAATATCTAGTATGTGTTGTTTTTAATTGTCTACCAACTCTTAGAGAATATGCTTATCTTATTTAGTCAAAGTTGATCATGTAACCAAAAAAATTGTTTCACAGCTGAGTCTTAACACTTGAAAATATATAGCAGAACTGTGAACACCTTACATTTTAGGATTTCTGCTGCTAGTAAAAAAAAAATGTAGGAAAATTTTTTATTCTGCAAAGCAGGCTTTTTTATCCATACATATTCTAAAAAAGCATGTTCAGAAAAAATGAGTAAAAGGACATCTTTAAATATCAAATCCCCTATGTTAGTGAAAAAGACAAAAACACAAAAAATGTTTTTACAATCACCTCTACTCAGGGTTTTGTCACTGAATACCATAACATTGATACAAAAGATTCTTCTTCCTCCAGATCATAAGCATCCTGAATCTGTACTGTCTGATAAATATTCTGATCCTCACAACAGCCTGGCAATTGATAGGACAGTACATATGGCCTATGCTCACGTTATTTTCCTTATGATGAAGAAAAACATGGAGAACTGAAGGGATCGAAAATTAAGATAGAGTTCTTTAAATTATAAAATCGTCCTAATATATTCTAGACAGTGTACAGCATGATTTAAGTCTTTGTGGCTGGCCTGTTGATGAGCTGTCTGAGAATATGTATACGAAAAGTTACTTGTAAGCTAATTTTTTGGCTGTAGAGCAACTTCAAGTTCACTTGATGATCAGGCCCAGAGGCTTCAGGGTACAGATGACATACCCAGACTAACGACCATCCTCTATTCTAATCACAGTTAAAGTCAGCTGTGGGTGGCTGCCGCCCTTGAACAGTTTATAATCAGCTTGAGACATGAAACTGACTCATTTCTGGAAGTGTGGGGGCTGTTTTTTCACTCTTTTCAGTACATGAATACCACCATAAAATAAGATTAAGTTCTCTAGGGTTCTCCCCTCCCGCTTTCCTTCCCTGTTTGTTAACTTTTCATGGTATGTGGGTTCATCATGCTGTATGTTTTCTCAGCTTCAAATAATCTCACCCACTATTTTACGCTGAGCAACCTGCTTTGCCATACTTCCAAAATGGGACATGTATTCCTATTATGCTATATTTTCATCACATTAAAGAAATGAACACCTTAAATATAAACACATGCAATACACTTGAGTTTAATCATGAAAGTTAAATCTTTCTTTTCTCCAATCTGTTCAATGTCATCTCTTGGGAGATTGTGTTGTTCTTTCACATTATATAAAGGTAGCTGTAAATTTGTTCTCTAAAATACTACTATTAGGGAATTACACAGAAATTATAGACTTTCTTTCCAAAGCTTCTAAATTTTAAGCTATAGTGTTTTATTTCTTGTTTTTGAAAAAGTGTTGTTGGTATCCTCAATTATGGACATATATCTTCCAAAATCTTCTAGAGATTTAACTTTATTGACTTACTGTCCCCTTAGAGTCGAAAATCTGTCTTACTTCAGTTTTTCTTGACTTGAATTTCAAATAATCTTCCTGAGCATTTTCATACATCAGAGTAATATATAAAGATATAAATTAAAAGGTAATTCAGGAAACTCTTAGCTACTATGGGCACAGTCACAGGTGAACTTTCTGAATCTCTCAGAGCTCCTCACATAGTATCATTGTTATAGTATCAGCTGTGTTTTAAAATGCAGACTTGTGTCAGTTTCACGCTGAGGAAAAAGCAGTTAGTTCTTACAGTGGTAGAACAAAGAGGATTGGTCTTAGTTCCCAAACACTCTCATGTTTTATGTAGTATCTCTCCTTCTTACCTGAGCTGGATTCCTTGCCCCATCTGGATTAACTGACACTTGTGTGCTTCTTGGTTTCTAAGTAGTCACTCGAATCTAACATTTCTGCACTTTTAAGCCACAATTGTTGCCACTCTCCTTCATTTTTAAAAGCAATTGTGGAAGGCTGGGGATGTAGCTCAGTGGTAAGGCACTTGCCTAGCATGTACAAGGCCCTGAGTTCAATCCCCAGTACCACACACAAAAAAATAGTGATTGTGTAAATTATTACAAACCTCCGTATGTGATCTGTGGACTCATAATTTTAATCACATGCTACCAATCATCCAGTATCCACAGTACACTGAAGATATATGTTTCACAGAGTGGAAAATTGTATAAATTTTAACTGCAAAAAGGCATTAAATCATGATACTCAGAAAGCATCAATGAATCAACAAATTGCTTCTTACTTTTGTTACCAGTACAGCTGCAGAATTCAGGATTTTTCATGTCTTTTCTTGAAAGTTGAATAAAAATAAAGACCCCAAACTAAAAAACCTCAGAACCTCAATTTGGACCACGTGCTGGAAGACAGCTAAAATATAGCTTCAAAACATACTAAAGGTATTACCAAAGCTATATTGGATAAATGAAAAATTAAAAGCAATGGAGAAGAATCTCAGAGAGAAACACCTAGTACCTCAAATCTAAAAACATTCTATCAAAAAAATACACTCCTCAAAGGGGAAAATCATACACTGAAATAAAAAAAAACTATAATGCTGGATTTTTTTCTGTGAGTACATGTACTTGGACAAGCAGGGCTGGCACAGACATTTATTACCCTACTCTGCCTGATTCCAAGAAAAGAGGAGGCAGGAATATACAAAGAATACAGATTCCACACATGTCCCACAAGTATCTTTCTGTGACATTTACGTAGAAAGAAGTAGAAAAGAGACTTTGTGTTGTAAAATCTAGCAAACAGATAACTCAATTCTGTATGTTCTCCAGCAGAAAAATCTGTTGTGAATTGGCTTGTAAATAAAAAATCTTTCTATATTGGATAATTTTAGAAAGCACAGATATTGAAAAGAGGAAAAGCAAGATATAGGCAACAAAAGAAAAGAATATTTATCAGGAAACTGTTTTAACACAGTGAAAATAAAATCATAGCAAAATATTTCAGCAAGAATTTCAAAATACTTGATAAAGCGATCTCCTCTGTGAAGGAGGGCAGAGCACAAATACAGAAGTCAAATAATAGACGGTTAAACAATGGAAGGAAATGAATGTAAGCTGGCAGGATTTGGAAAAGAATTATAAGAAAAAACTGTCACTGATCATGACAGAACTCAGATGATTGAAGAGGTTCATGCTGTTAAGATGGGGTAAGTGGAGCCAGACTTACCTACTTATCAAAAGCAACTAGAAAATTAGGGGGATGCAAACAAAGAATTTTCATTCATTTTACAACTGACCATGATCAACAAAAACAACAAAGAAGAAGATAGGTGGCCTTAGATCCAAATTGGATTTCTGCTTGGAAGATGTCAGGACCACACTGCGACAATAAGGTAGATTCCAAGCAGAGACGGGGATTAGAGTGCTTCGTTGTGTGTGGCTGGAACTTGACAAGGAAGAGCACAGAAAAAGAGAAGGCACAGGAATAAATATCTGAAAATTCCTTACAGTCATCCCTGAGTCAGCTGTTAAACACTACATCATACAAATGTAGGTTGAGGCAAAAAGCTCAAGAAACTGTGTGTCAAACCATTTCCAGCACACACACACAGCTAGGAGAAGTTCAACTTTCTAGAAGCCAGAGTTCTTCACTGAAAAGCCAACACTTTGTGTAGAGACACCAAGAAGACTAAACTAGATTCAAAGTGAAGACTACTGTATTTGATACTCACCCCATCAAAAATTCAAAGAAAGACTTGAATGGACAAAACCAAACTTCGAGTAACCTGTCTGTCAGAACAAAGTCCAACACATCTTAAAAAAAGACAAAAAAAAAAAAAAAGCAGCATTCAGAAGCATAGAATTCATCATGTCATTCATTCAATCAAATACTGTTATACATGTGAAGAAGTGAGAAAATCAAATCCACAACTAAGAGAAAAACCAGTCAATCCAAATAAACTATGAATGATAGAGATGAATATATTAACACGCTCTTAAAAGCCTTTTAAGAAGCTGCAAAAATGCTGATGGATTCAAGGAGAAACATGAAAGAAACAAGGGCAAATGTGAAATACATAACAAAAAGAATGAAACTTCTACAGAAATAAACATAACGTATAAAAAGCATAAATGGAATGAAATTAGTAGTGGGTTAGATGTCTTAGAAAAAATTAACAACAAACTTGAAAACATAGTAATAGAAACTTTCCAAACTACAAATTGGGGAGAAAAAAATCTAAACAAATATAAACAATATAGTACCACTGACTTATGGGACAAAATTACTATAATATGAGTAAATAGAATTTGAGAAAAAAGCAGACACTTGGTGTAGGAAAAACTATTGGAAGAAGTAATAATTAATTTTTTCTAAATTTAACAAAAAATCTAAAGGAGCAAGATAGATACATGAACTCCAATAAGACAAACACAAAGGAAAACATACCAAAATGCATTATAATGATTTTTGCTGTTTTTCCTTTTTCTTTCTTTCTCTTTCTTTCTTTCTTTCTTTCTTTCTTTCTTTCTTTCTTTCTTTCTTTCTTTCTTTCTCTTTCCTTTTTTCTTTCTCTCTTTCTCTTTCTTTCTTTCTTCCTTTTCTTTTCTTTGTACTGGGAATAGAACCCTCATACACAGCAAGCAAGTACTCCACCTCTGAGCCATGCATCCAGCCCTATATCCAACTTTTTAAAACCAGTAATAAAGCAAAAATCTTAAAAGCATCCAGAGGGGGAAAAAAAAGATATGTACAAATGAATAAAGATACAAATGAATACAGCCTTCTAGTCAGAAGCTGTCCAAACCACAAGAGAAATAAACATTTTAAATACTAGGAAAAAAAAGTATTTCTATTCTAGCATTCTGTATCCCCAGTGCAAAATCCTTCAAAACTAAAGAAAAATTTAGACTTCTTTTTTTAGATAAACAGTAAGTCTATATTTTTAAGAAAGTTCTCTTCAGGGAATAAAAAAATATCCCAAATGAAAACATATCTATGTAAACAAATAATGAGCAATTGAAATGCTGAATATTTTGGATAATGTATTTTTTGGATAATGCATTTTTACAAATATTCAGTTTTGACATAAAAAATGAGTGCTATAATTCATAATAGCTAAATACTGCAAGTAGCTCTATGTCCATCAACAGACAGTTCGATAAAGAAAATGTGGTATTTACATAATGGAATACTACTCAGCTATAAAAATGACAAATTTGAGACATTTGTAGGGAAATGCATGCACCTGGAAAATATAATGTTGAATGAAATAAAACAGACACACAAGCTTGAATACCATATGGTATCTCTCATTTGAGTGAGGCAAAGTAGAAACAAAGAAAATGATAAAGGATGGATAGAAAGGGACAAAGGGACAAATCTCTTGTAATAGGGAACTCGTCCAAGGGAACAAGGGTGACAGGTGAGAAGAAGGGGAAGGGGAAATAAGAAGAATAAAGATGTGCCATGTACAGGGACCTAATAACCTCAATAAATGTAAATATTATTGGCCATAACATGAACTAAAACATATAATATCAACAAGAATGAAAAATGAGATAGGGGAACTGGAGGAGAAGGAGGGAGAGGGAAGGATGGAAGGAGATTAAAATAAAAAAGAAACATGCTGTAACATGTACGTGTAACCATTGCCCAAGACGATTCTAAACTACATGAACAGCAAACATGTAAAATTAAAATAAAAAATAAAAATAAGTGCTTAAGATAAATATAAAAATAAAATTGCTTTAAAATTTTTAAATAAAATGTATGATAACAATAGCACAAAGAATGGTAGGAGATAAATGGTACAATAATATTTAAAGATATGCTGTGACAGAAATGTGTCAGTTATGGTCCAGGAGAAAAAGACCACATGGTGAAGGTATAATGTAAGATTTGAACAAACTAATATAAAGAGGTCATATTAAAATCTACTGTGTCTTTTTAAAAGAAAGACAAGAAATATAAACCATAGAACAATAAAATTGGCTATTTGCATGAAGCAGGAAAAGAATCATGTGGAAGAGATATGGAAGGAAGGGACATTGTTCTCAGTATGGCTACTTGAATAGTTTTCATTTTGGAAATATTCTACATATTCAAAAAATAAACTAAATTAATACTTAACAAGAATGGGGAAAACTAAATGCAAACAAAAACAAATGGACCCAACTTTATTTCAAGTAAAACACACTATTTACTCTGAAGGAAAAAAATAAAACAACTAATACAAGTAACTTTGAAGATAGTACTTTGACTGTACATCCTTATTCTAGGGAAAAGAAATGACTGTTAGAGACTGTTAAGAGATCCTGAATTCTTCCTCATAAGTTTATTGTTTACATGATACAGTCTATTAAACAAAGGAATCGAGACGAGTCAGGGTTTTTGCTGTGGGGGCAGGGAGATACAGAAATAGGAAAACACTGTAAGTTTGTTTTGCAAAGGAAGGAATCAATATGAACTAATAATGTCTAACATCATACATGCATACGTGGTTGCACAAAAATATCAGCTCCATTTGTAGCAAGGGTCTAGAAGCAACAACACACCAACAATAACTACAGCCCAGATCTTGGTTTCTAAGTACTATTTGCCACCATAGGAACAAATGTTGGGTAAGGAAATGTATAAAATGAGTCTGGAACATCTTATTGTGTTGGGGGATAATACCTCAGAAAAGAAAAATGAGAGGGAAAATGTCAAGAACACACAGAAACAGTCTATAGGATCTCCCTTTGGCTGAATCCAGGAAAATCTGAGTACCAAAATAAATAAGGTGGTGATGGGGTATAACACAGTGATTGATGCGAGAACCAATAAACCCACAGTGGTCATAAAGGGACAGAGAGAGAAAGGAAGAAAAAAAAGAAAGGGTGGTAGGGAAGGTGGGAGAAACGGAGGGAAATAGGAAGAGGGGAGTCTTCCTTACAGTAAGATGAGACTAACAAATGTAGAAAGGATTATCAGTGTTCAAAAATCACTATTTTTCAACCATCACAGATAAGATTGGTTGTCCAAAGCTGAGCTTGGTGGCAACACCTGGAATCCCAGCACTAGGGAAATGGAGGCAAGAGGGTGAAGAGTTTGAGCCCACCCTGGTCTGCATAGTGAACTCAAGCCCAACCTGGAGTACATAGTGAGACCCTGTCTCAAAAAAATAAAAAAGATTGGTTCTCACAAGAATTATGAATGGATAATAAACATAGGTGTAAAATTATTATGGACAGCAGGACATCTACACAGTTTTTAAAATGTCTCCTTACAGATTGTCTATTAGTGGTAGAAGGGGAAATATAAGCCATAGATCAGAGAACTGGACAACATGCTAAGAGACTGAAATAACTATCAATACTATCAGCTTAAAGACATGATATCTTAAAAATGATACTGCATTTGTGATATTTCAGCCAGGCATGTGTAATTCCTGAGTCTAATCACAAAGTAACATCAGTCAATTCTAAATTGAGGAAAATTCTATAAAAGAAATGCCTTGTATTCATGCAATAGACAAATGTGAAAGATGTTTATAAAGTTGGAGGAAATTTCCAGTTTAAAGTAAACAAAAAAGGTATTATAATTAAATATAATTTGTAATGCTAGCCTTGATACTGTACTGATGTAAAAGATGCAACAAAGACATTATTGGAGGCATTTTTTAAAAGGCAGAAAATAACTCTATAAAGTTACTAAATTTGGTGACTATACCTGGATTTCACAAGGTGGTGTCTTCTTTTTTAGAATACAAACACTAATGACTAAATTTTAAAAGAAGAAAAGGCTCAATTATGCAACTAACTCTGACTTAGAAAAATAAATCATACATAAGTACAAAAATATTTATTTTTATAAAGGAGAGGTGTGAGGAAGATGATGCAATAAATGTAAAATCTTGAAAATTTTTCACTTTTTCAGGTTTATTGAGACAAATAAGACTATATATTTAAAGTATATAATGTGATAATTTGATATATGTAAACATGGTGAAATGATTACCACAATCATGCTAATTAACACATTCATCATCTCACCTAGTGTGTGTGTTTTTATGTGTGTATGGTGAAAACACTCAACATCTACTCTCAGAAAATATCAGGTGTACAAAGTGGTTACCTCTACTCTCTCTGCTGCACATTGGACTCCCCAGAACTTACTCATCTGATTACTGAAAGTCTGTACTCTTTCATAAAATCTCCCTATTTCCACCACCACAGCATCCCTACTCATTTATTCTCTGCTTCTTTGAGTTCGAGAATTTTGATTCCAGAGGAAATGATATAGTACTTGTCTTTCTGTGTCTGACTTATTTCACGTACCATAATGTCTGACAGGTTCATCCATGATGTCACAAATGGTAGGATTTCATTTTTATGGCTAAATCATATTCTTGCGTGTGTTTCATATTTTCTTCATGCATTCACCATCAAGACACTCACATTATCTCCATGGGTTGGCTATTATTAATGATGCTGCAGCCAACACGGCAATACAACTGTCTCTGAGGTACACTGTTTTCATTTCCTTCAAATATTACACCCAGTAAAGGGATTGCTGGCCCCTCCGCTGGCTTTATTTTTAAATATTTAGGCAACTCCATACTATATTTCATAACCAATATACCAATTTTCATTTCCACCAACAGTGTACAAGGGCTCCTTTTTCTCTATACCCTTGCCAGCACTTACCTCATCTTTTTGATAGTAGCCATCCTACCGTGTGCGAGATAATATGCTGGCTTTTCATTTTGTTGATTATTTCCTTTGCTGTGCAGGCTTTTATTTAGATGTAATCCCACTTCCCTATTTCTGCTTTTCTTGCCCGTGTATTTGAGGTCACATCCAAAAAAATCATTGCCAAGACCAATGTCAAGATTTCCTCCATATTTTTTTAACTTTTAGTTTTAGGCTTTATATATAGGTCTTTAATCCACTTTGAGTTCTTTTTGGTATGTGGTGTGAGGTAAGGGTCCAGTGACATTCTTTTGCATATGTATACCCAGTTTTCCCAAAACCACTTATTGTAGAAACTATCCTTTCTCTCTGTTATATTCTTGACCTGTTGTCAGAAATTAGTTTATCATATATGTATGAGTTTGTTTCTGGGCTTTCTGTTCTGTTCCAATGATCTGTATGTCTGTTTTTATATAGTATCATTCTGCTTTGATTGCTGTACCTTTTAATATAATTTGAAATCAAGAAATGTGATAGCTCTAGCTTTGTTCTTCCTCAAGATTGTTTTAGCTATTGCTTTAGCTCTTCTGTGGCAAAAAGAAATTTAGGATTATTTCCTCTCTTTCTTTGAAATAGCATTGAAATTTTTACAGGAATTGCATTATATCTGTAGATTGCTTTGGGTAGTATAGATACTTAACCATATTAATTATTTTAGTTTATAAACATGAGATATTCTTTCATTTATTTGCATCCTCTTCAATTTCTTTCTTCAATGTATAAAATCTTCACCTTTGATTAAATTTCTCCCTGAGTGTTTTATTCTTTTGACACTATTGTTTAAAAACTTAATCAGTACATGTGAGAAAAGACTGTCTAGGAGTTTCTGTACTATTCTTGCAATTTTTGTATAAGTTTTAAATTATTTCAAAATTTAAAAACAGAAACATATCTGTATGCTAAATCATGTACAAGTTTGTGTCAAATAATATAACAATGTTGCAAATAACACTGATAATTATAATAGCATAATACAAATGAAAACATTATTTGAAATGAAACAATAGTCTAAATATAGGGTACTTACACTGAATTCACTCTCTTTCATGAAAAGGATTTAATACATTATTATATATTAGGATTTTCATCAAAATGGAGAGTTACAGATCTGTTTAGTGAGTTTGAGATGATGAAAACCAGAACAAAATAATTTTAGTTGGTGACGGAGGGATTTGTGTAGAGAGGTAGGATAGAGACTTTAAGTAAATGAAACATTGGCAAAACACACACACACACACACACACACACACACACACACACACACACATTCCTACTTAAATAACCCTGTGGCACATTCAAAGTCTGTAAGTAGTCATTATCAGAGTTGTACATGCACATCATGGTAAATGTTCAAAGACAAGTAAGCAACAAGCAATGAAAAGTTACAAAGCATTTTAGGAAAAAGACCCAGGAAGACAGACGAAATATGTAGCACAGGATTTCTATAAAGAAAATCTGAAGCAAATGACTTAATCTTAAGCTCTTTTCAAATTCCTTCTGCAGGGCTGCAGAACTAGAGGTTCACTAAAAAAGGGCAAAAGTTAATCTGACACCATAGAATGCAGGAATGGGATCCAGTAGAATGTTTAGTGTTTGTCTAAGTAAACTTTTTCTTTAAAAAACGTTTTAAATTTTCTAAAAAGTTGTAAAAGGTGTACAGAAAATTCTCAAACACCTACAAAACATTATCTGAGTGCTAGGAGTATGCTGGTGGCTAATGAATGTCTTTAATTCTAGGGCCTGTCAGCTAACATAGTAAGGAAATATGGGTATATATTAACCCTCATATATGCATTTATCTATAGATAGTTCTATGTGTGTCCATTTTGATCTATATTATGCTAAAATGAGTTTATGCTCTTGTCTTCAATTCTATCACGAAATGGATAATCCTTGCATTCTCTTGTTTGTCTGTCGCTTCCAGTTCTAACAGCGAGAAACTTGACCATAGATAATCATCATCCACTCACTTAAGTGTTCAATTCTAGTGTACTGATTTAGAATCGCTAACCTGTACCACTATGGAAAACAAGTCTTAACTGAAGTACTGCTTTTGTGGAATTCTTTTGCATTTGGTTTTATAGACTCCACACTTCCCAAATTCCCAAGATCAGATCCTTTTCACTTTGTCCTTTCAGTAAGGTTATTTAGTATCTGTTACACAGTTAAATTCCTTTGCAACAGTATGCATTCTATTCTGAGAAATCCCAATCTTTCAAATGACATTTGTATTAGCATACATTAAAGTTGACTCTTTGTGCTATAGAGTTGTACAGATTTTGATAACTGCACAGTACTACGGATTTATCACTTTAGTATCATGCATAATAGTTTTGTCACCCTTAAAATCCTAATATTTATAATATAATAAATTCATTTTTACTAACTGGCTCTATAAAATCCTACTAACTCATAAGAGTTGGCATACACAATATTTTAGCATGTCTTCACCTATATATTGAAGGCATGAAGAATTTCTTTTCTTAATACCTTAGATTTCCTCTTTGAAAATGTTACAGGAAATTTTGAATGAGGAAATTATACATTTTTATGTCCAAAATGAAAAAAAGATTCACAAATTTTATTTTCTACAATTTGGAATACGATGTTCCTATAGGCAAACAAGGTCAAACTTATAATTTTCATAAATATAATTTTGCAAATCTCATAAAAGCATAACACTTTCACTTAATGTAATGAACAGGTGATGGTGGCATGCATAATGCAATTTTCACAAATGAAGGTAAATATAAGTTCATATTTCTGTATTCAAGAAAAATATGAACTAACTCAATAAAGATGAGCAATATTAACCTTAAGGAGTTAATCATCAGAGTGAATGAGGGAAAATAGTATAATTAGCAATATATGAAGGTAGTCATTAAGGTGAACCAAGGCACATAAAATAGTTTGCAATATAATGTAAACAAAAGCCAAAGCTCCCGGGGCCGGTGAGATGGCTCAGCGGCATAAGCGCCTGCCTTGCAAGCGCGAGGGCCCGAGTTCGACTCCCGGAACCCACATACGAAAAAGGGGCCGGTGATATCGCTCAGCGGCACGGGTGCCTGTTGGCGCACGAGGTCCTGAGGTCGACCCCCCGGTACCCACAAAAAAAAAAAAAAAAAAGCCAAAGCTCCCATAGCAACACAAACTTTTCTCCAATATATACATACCTTACTTCAGATTACTGGTTAGGGTTCTAAATATATAATTTCTTATGTATTTCCTTATTAAGGGAATTTCATCCCAGTTCTAAGAACAATAAGATTTATATATTCAGATTCAGATGGATTTTGATTTGCAAGCCTCACACTTAATTTTCTGTAAGTCGACATCCTCTAAAATTATGTTGGCATTTCATGTCAGTGTCATGAATTATAAATTATCTCATTGGTAGCAAAGTTTTTATTGTTTTACCTTAAACAATAAGCTTGTATGTTTTAGGATACACTTATTATGTGGTATGTCAGATTCAATTTAAAAAGTTTTCTTTTTGGTATCAGGAATCGAACTCAGAACCTTGTGATTGCTAGGCAGGTGTTTGTGCCGCTGAGCTATATACCCAATGCAATTTAATTTAATTTAATTTAATTTAATTTAATTTAATTTTATTTTATTTATTTTATGTGGGTACCAGCACCTCCTGTTTGCCAGCAAGTGCTTGTGCCACTGAGCAATATCACCGGCCCTTTTTTTTCTTTATGTGGGTTTCGGAAGTCAAACTCAGGACCTCGAGCTTGCCGGGCAGGCGCTTATGCCGCTGAGCTATCTCACCTGCCCCCCCAGTGCAATTTTAAAAGTTTTGATCATTGAATCTAGTAGTGTCAAAATGGAAGTTACATAAAGACTAGAAAATCGAATCGCAGCTCTAAATTATTTCACATAAACAATAAAATAGTAGATAAAAGCATATTTTTGATCAACATAGACAGCTGCATTATTCTTTTTGCATTAAACGATTTTACTTTATGTTTTTCTTTTTTTTTTTTTTTTTTTTTTCTGTACTGGGGATTGAACCCAGGGCCTTCACACTGAGCTACATCTCCACTGCTTTATTTTTAAGAAAAGGTCTCTGTTAGTTGCTAAGGCTGGGCCCAAACTTGAGACTTTCCTGCCTCAACTTTTCAGAGTGCTGAGATTATGGTATGAACTATCACACTTGGCTTCTATAATTATAGCCCAAATAATCTCCCCATTTAAACTGTATCATTATTTTTTATTTTTTCTTTAGAAAATAAGAGGGCCATTTAAACACTAGCACTTGCAAAGCGTATTACTATCATTTATATTCTAATGCTCATAAGATTTTTATGAATGTGGTAGGTGAGTGATAACTACAATTACTTGCATTTTACCTATCGAGAAAGAGGTAAGCACACAAGGTTACACACAGTGACAAATTGTCATTGCAATATTCAGAATATCAACTTCAGAGTAATACATTATTTATAGTAGGTGAAGAAAAATGAAGGGGAACTCATGTATCTTATTTCATATTTACATATTTTATTCATCTAGGTATAAACTCATGCATTTTGATTAAGAATTGACAAATGAATGCTAAACATATTTTTGAGTATCCTATTGGTTCTGTATTTCAAAGAAAAATTGAAAATTTCAAGATTTTAATTATTGACAGATATCACTCATAGTAAAATAAAAAGAGTTTAAAAGAGGCTTTAATTTTACTGATCTACCTGTCCCTAATTTCAATGCTATAAAATATTTATCTCCTTTGGAATTATGATATATGATAGATACTGTTTTCTATCACTTGAATAAGCAGAATAAATGTATATAAGTCTCACTGGGTATGGTGGCACACTCCTGCAATTCCAGCCAACAGGGAGGCTAAAGGAGGAGGATTGCAAACAGGAGACCAGCCTGGGAAACCTAGCAAGACCAAGTCCAAAAAAATTAAAATAAAAAGGTAGCCCAGTGGCGGGATGCTTGCCTAGCATGTAAGAGGCTCTGTGTTCAACCCTCAGAGCAGGAAAATACAATGAAATCACATATTTTTTTTCCATTAGAAATATATATATAGGGCTGGTTAGATGGCTCAGCGGTGTAAGCACCTGCCTGGCAAGTGCAAGGTCCTGAGTTCGAATCCTGGAACCCACATAAAGGAAAAAAAGGGCCAGTGATATCGTTCAGTGGCACAAGCGCTTGGTGCCAAGTGGGAGGTCCTGAGGTTGACTCCCGGAACCCACATTAAAAAAAAAAAAAAAGAAAAGAAATATATATATATATATATATATATATATATATATATATTCTTCCATTAGTTAAAATATATTTGTTTAGTAAATATGTAGGAAATCAGGAAAGCTGAAAAGAGAGTATGAGATAAATTTTTTTTCAACTAAAATGAAACAAAATAAATTTTGGTAAGATCAAGTGTAGACGGTTTTAATATGTAAGCATTTTCTAGCAAGTAGAGAAAATTTGGTTGTGCTATGAACATAAATTATTTCATTCATGTTGCTTTGAAAATAAAAATGCACATGTCAGTATATAAAGTTAAACCAAGGATGTCCAATTTCAGGAGAAAAAAAGTCATCGCGTTTGAAGGCAATGATAAATATTCAAGTTTCCTTCATGTTAATATTTTTTTGTCTAAGTCAACATACTTTACCATTTTTAAACTTTTCTCATCATATTTTTGACAGCAGGTTTTCCAATTTTGACAGCTCTTTAAAAGTGATTTTAACAGCCGAGTGATTTCTCTTCTAAGCAAAGTCAGATTATGTGAAATGTCAATGTAAAAGCTATACACTTTGACACATAATCATTTTAGTTGAATTTACTTATTAATTTTGCTTGCTATTACTAATAAAACATAAGTGCTTAGCTAATTGTATTGCTTTTTGAAATGTTTTAAAGGTATTTAAAATTGTATCCTTTTCACTACAAAATGTGTTATTTTATCACAAGGAGTTGCCCTTCCTAAAAGGAAGAGGAAGGAAGACGAGCAGCACTAGGTAGACAGCTGCTAGGCAATTGAGAGGCTGAGTAGTGGCTAACAAAAAGTCAGGGTGCAAGTCTGTATTGGCCTAAACTGGGATGAAGACACATCTGACTCCCAGAGAAATTCCCACAACAGATTCATACCCCTTCTTCATTCGCCCACACAACCTTACCTCCCCAACAGTCACAGCTGAGATTCAAAACTACACCGAGGGCAGGAGGATGAAGAAAATATTTTCACCTACCCACCCTTTCACCTGGTTGAAAACCATTGGAAGCAATTTAAATAAAAACTTAACAACTTTCTTGATAGAAGTAATCCAGTCCATTTTTTCAATCACTTATTTCATAGTGTGGCAGGAGATGAAGTAACTATCTGGTAGATATAAGAAAATGGCTTATGAGTTCAAATATTATCTTCTCTTTATAACATTTGCTCTGGTTTCCAGGTTCCTGATCATTTTACTTGGCAGTTGAAAGTTAATTTTCCCATGGAATGACATGGTCATAAATTTAAAGAAAAAAAGTTTTACACAGAAGATTAATTTTAGTTGATGATCTCCCTCTATGTGTTAAATCTACTATTCTAAGTAGGATAAAAATTTCATCAAATGTGTACCAAAAGAAATTTTAATAAAGCTAGCAAATTTTAAAGGAGTCAGATTATTTGTATTGCATAAATTCCTTCAGAAATATACATTGTCAGCTGGGCATGGTGACGTATGCCTCTAATCCCAGCAGTCAGAGAGGCTGAGCCAGAAGGATTCTAAGTTTGAGCCCAGACTAAGTAATTTAGTGACCTAGAGAGACCTTGCCTCCAATTCAAAATAAAAGCGGGGAATGGAAATATAGCTCAGCATAAAGCTCCTGGGTTCAATTCTCAGTACTGAAAAGAAAGACACATTGTACAGACTTCAAATCATGTCTGTACCATGGACATCCAGACTCATATTCTTGTCCATGGACCCAGTCTCCTCCACTACCTGGGCATCAGACCCTTGAAAGTCACATTCAGTGACACATTCTGACCACGGTTTTCTCCAGGCTGTGTTTAAGATCCAGTACATAACATCTTCCCTGAATTTGTCAGTGAGGTTAGTGCAGTGGAGGACACTGAAGTGTTTCTTCCAGAACTCTTTTAGAGTCAAGGACATCTCTTCAGTGCCATTAAAACACCTGGTGAAGAGTGCCTTTGTGTACAGCTTCATGACATTGCAGATCACTTACTGGTCCATGAGCTGCAGAAGAGGTGTGGTGTTTGGAGGGGGGACTTGACCTTTATGAGGTCATACTCAGCATCCATAGCACCCACCAAGTCTGGAGGGTGTGCCTGGGACAGTGTCCATCAGAAGAAGGGACCTTTCAAGCCACTGGTTGTCAGAAAGATATTTCTTAATAGTGAGTGTGAACACCTCATGCAGCCATCCCATGAACAACTGCCTTGTGAGCCAAGCCTTGTTATTCGCCCTCCACGTGACAGGCAGCCTGGCCTTGTTCACGTTCTGTTCCTTAAATGCACAGGGGTCTGGGAATGGTAGACCAGCAACGCCTTAGTCTTCAAATCAGTACTTGCACTTGCACACAGCAAAAGGGTCAATCTGTCCTTCATGGGCTTGTGCCCCAGCAGTGCTTTTTCCTCCTGCATGATACAGGTTTTTTTGGTGTCTTCTTCCTCAAGAGCCCTGTTTCACCAAAATTGAACACTTGTGGAGTGACATTATCTTTCTGCCTTTGTGAATTCCATGAATTCTTTCCTGTAGGCTTCTGCAGCGGCCTTGTCAGAACTGGAAGCCTCACCAGGTCTTATCACACTGTGGATGCCACTTCTCTTGCAGAATTTACCGAACCACCCTCTACTGGCTTTAAATTCATCACTTATTGCACTTGAACATGGGTTTTCTTACAGGAAATCACTCCAATTTCCTTTTTCCACAGATCATAGCTTCACTAATGCTATCATCTGCCAGCTGTTTCTCATTCAACCATACTAACAAGTTTTTCCACCTCTTCCAGCGCTTGTGTCCTCTGCTTGGTTAACATCGTTACTCCTTTGCCACATCAGCTCCTTTGATGGCATCTTTATTCTTCAAAGTAGTCGAGACTGTCAGCTTCACCATCTTGTACTCTGAGGCCCTATCAGTCATGAATACCATGCTCATGCTTTTCTACAATTTTCTTCTTCAATTCAGTGCTTGTATTCTTCAACACATTCTTCTTACCATCCTAGCTCTGCATTTTCTTGTCACCTTCATTACCACTCTGCACTTTCTTTTTACCACCATGCTTGCTCTGCACTTTCTTTGGAGCCATGCTGGATTGAATAGTACCGTATAGTTCTGTATGTTCTAAAAACCACACATAATAAAGCTTCGTAGCAAGTGTGCACAGGTTGGTCCACAACCACAATCTTGACTAGAGGAAGACACAGCCCCATGTCACAGCAGGGAAGATGGCCGTGGTCGTGTTCATCACCCAATTCAGAGTTCACAAAGGGAAGCAAAGTTTTGCTGAACATTTTTGTTCAAGAACGGAATTGTACGTGAACAAAAAGCACTCATGAACTGAGGTATTACTGTAGTCAAATCATTCTAGGCATCATATTTTGATATCCCTAAGGCCAGGCTAACTAGACTTTTTTATTCTTGAAACCGTTTATAGGCCTCGGGCAACATTTTTCTCCTCAGTTTTTCTCTTACTATTCTGACTACTGCTTCCTCATCTCTTTCTTGGACTTTTCTTCCTTTTTGTAGCCTTACAGTTAGTGCTCCCCAGAGATCCATATTAGGTTTTCCCTATTATAATTCTATTCACTCTTTTCTTATTATTTTTTACTCCAACATAGCAGACTGTAAGTCAATTGCTTAAAGGCAAGCTAATTATTTTCCAAATTATTTGTTAATGAATGGATTGTCGCTGTGGTAAACTGAAGTTGAATCCTTTAGAAATCTTGTAAGTCATTATGTAGACTGTATCTCTTAATTGAGAGATAGGGAAGGGAATGTTCCTGTGTGTCCCCTGATTCCTGCCTCTCACTTCCTGCGGTTGTCCTCTGAGGGCATTAAAATACTGCTGCTCTGCGTGGTGCCTGATCAAGCTCTTATGTCATTGAAGAGAGCTCCCAGTCAGGGAGGCAGAATGACTAAGGAGCTTGAAGTAGAAACTCCCCAATGATAATAACTGCCTACTGAGACTGCAGGTGAACTGAGAGGAGGGATCAGAGAATATGAGATGGACGTTTACAGAATCTGAGATATTGAACGACCTTACGCATATTCACAGGTTCATATACCAACTGTTTTTTTACTAATCGCTACCAATACTCATCAGAGTCCTCATCTCCTTTGAGTACAATTACCTGTTGGAATTTGACAACTGAGTATCATACAAGCATCTCAAAATCAACATTACAATATTAACTTCATCTTTTACTCAGAATCATTTCACATCTTTAGATGTCATTTGGACGTCTTCTTTCCTTACTCACCCTGCATAAAATCATAAATTTTGTCAAATTGGCTTCTAAATTTCTTTTAAAGTGAGTTTCAGCACCCCATTGTCCATATCTTAGTTTAGGCCCTCATAAAAAATGTTTAGCCTAAAGTACCACAAAAACTATCTAGTTTGTTTTTCTGCTTTTAATCACCTCCAAGTAAACATCTTCACAATTGCTGGAATTATTTTTTTTCTAGATTGCAAATTTGATCCTGTCATTTCAAGGTCAAAATTCTTTAACAGGCCATCATTCCCTCTAGGGGAAATCCAAATTGTTTAGAATGACCTATGAGGTTCTTCATAATACTTCTTCCTCAGCTTTATCTTATGCCAAAATCTCCTACACTTCTGTAACTTTGCATAAGTAGAGGCCAAATCTGGACATTCTTTATGTATCTTGTCTACCTCATTATCTTCTATTCAGACATTAAAATCCAGTTTATGTTATCTTCACTGGAAATCCATTCCTGAATCTACGAATAGAATTAAGTGTGAGAAACATAAAAAAAGCTTATAGATGGCTGAATAAAAAATATCAAATAAAATCTACACATATACTGCAATCCAGTCAAGAAGGGGAAACCAAAAAAGAAAAAAGCACCTGCTGGCTGAACATTCCTGCTTTAACAAACTCTTGAAGCCCTACTTTGTTATTTTAATTTAAATGTAGTTGGCCACAAGTGTGTCACATACTATAGCTAGCTATAAAAGACACTGAGATTTTTTACATTTCCAGCTGAGCATCCATTCTTAACAAAATGGGGATTCTGTTAGTAAGGAATAAAAAAATTAACTGAGCTTTTGTAGTTAGCTATCACTGTCTTCAACAGTAGGTGACATAATTACAGTCCTATCACAAATGCAGAAATTGAGATGTATAGAGCATTAATTATTTATCCAAGATCACAACTAGTAATTCAAAATTAAACATAGACTGTCTTATGTTAGTGTCATTGCTTTTAAAATATACCATATATTTAGTATTTATATATACTCAGGATCTAATGCTTTGGTCATCCTAACCTATAAGACGGGATGATATATTTATTGCTTGATATCATCACATTGCCCTTTACAGAAGGAAAAGTTTTTAAACATACTTCTGGATGATGATGATGATGAAAACTGTTTCATATTTTTAAATAACTGATAACTGCCAGGTAAACATTTTCATGTTTCTTTCATTAAATCCATTGAATCTATACCATACAGTCCATCCTTCTTTTTTTTTTTTTTTTTTTTTTTTAGTACCAGGAATTGAACTCACGACCTTGCACTTCCCAGGCAGGTACTGTGCCACTGAGCTACATCCCCGACCCTCATCCTTCTACTTGTAAAACTCAGTGTGTTTAGTGCAGTCACAGAGATGTTCAATCATCACAGTAGTTAATTTAGAATATTTTTATTATTTCAAAAGGAAACTCCATACCAATTAGCAGTCGTTACTTATTTCTTTCTCTTGCAACTATTGGAAGGCAATAATGTACTTACTATCTCCACAGATTTACCTATTAGAGATCTTTCTTTTAAATGTAATCATGCAATATGTTGTCTTTTGTGACTGGCTTTTTCACCTTAACACAATACTTTCAATCACTGATACACGGCATGTATCAGTACTTCATTTCTTGTTACTGCCAAATGATCTTTACTTGTGTGGCCATACTATGTTTTTTTATGCACTCCTCTATTGATGGACATTAGTTTCCACCTTTTGCTTATTATGAGAAATAATTCTATAAGCATTTGAATACAAGTTTCTGAGTGACTATATAATTTTGTTTCTTTGGGGTACATACCTAGAAATAGAAATTCCGGGTCATATGAACACTGCTTAACATTTCAAGATATTGCTAAACCATTTTATGAAGTGTATGCACCATTTTACAATTCCACTAGCAATGTATAAAAGTTTCAATTTCTCCATGTCCTTTTCAACACTTGTTATGGTCTATTTCTTTTATTTTAACCATTCTCATGAGTGTGAAATGACATTTCACTGCAGTGTTTGTTTGTCTGTTTGTTTAAAGTGCTGGAAATCAAACCCGTGTGGGAGCATGGTAGGCAAGTACTCTACCACTGAGCTAAACCCTAGACCCTTCATCGTGGTTCTGATTTACAATGCTCTAATGACTAATAGTGCTGGTCATCTTTTCATTGTTCAAAAGCCATTTGAACATCTTCTTTTTTTTTTTTTTTTTGTACCAGGAATTGAACTCAGGATCTTGCGCTTGCCAGGCAGGTGCTTGTGCTGCTGAACTACATCCC
This sequence comes from Erethizon dorsatum, assembly GCA_028451465.1. Lineage (NCBI taxonomy): Eukaryota > Metazoa > Chordata > Mammalia > Rodentia > Erethizontidae > Erethizon > Erethizon dorsatum. The sequence continues at coordinate 31,808,571 of CM051823.1, forward strand.
CGGCCCTGAACATCTTCTTTGGAGAAATGTTAATTCAAACTTTTACACATTTTAAAATTAGGTTACTATTTATTGTGGTAATAATTCTTTATGTATCTTGGATATGTTTCCCTTATATGTGATTTACAAATATTTTCTTCTGATCTGTGGGTCAGAATATTCTTTTAACCTAAAATTTTAATATGATTATATTTTAGACCAGAGCTATAGGCAATGGTTGCATGTGTGTGTATGTGTGTGTGTGTCTGTTTGAACATATTATGGGCTTAGAGATTATACTGACTCATCCACTAATTGCTGGCATTTGAGAGCAGAACAACTATAAATCTAACTCCTGCAATTGAATGATATGATTATTTTTATACTATTCAAATAATGAGTTGGTGAAAAGAAATTTTGAATACCTGTCTTTTGTCTCACTCTGCCTCCTCTACTCTCTGTCCCTTAGTTTATAGATGTGTAGTCAGGAGGTGAAATAGAGAAAAAATGGGCATTTCTTAAACTGCAACTATAATGACAAAGTAAAGACTTGTCTACAAAACTGAAGAGTTAAAAGAAACACTAAACTTGACAAGTTAGCCTTTTGCAAATTGACTTGAGAAAGGGATCTTCCTCATAATATTTTAGAGGAATACATCTGTGTCATGTATGATATTCTCCTGATTTTAAAAGAAAAAAAATTAGAAAAAATTAAGATTTTACTGAAGAAAATCTAGGTCAGTATGATTTACTTGTTCTGTGTTAACAGAAAACATTTATTAGGTGATGGCTTTTCAAACACTTAGTTCTTTTCATTATAGACGATATGATATACATAAGCCTATATTCATTGTTGACTTTGCTATGTAGACTTGCATTCATTTGCATTCATATATTTAATACTTATGCACAGACACATAATGTAGCAATGCAGACACTGTCCCTGACCTGCTCTTTCAAGAGACTCGATTCAGTGAATAAGTCTCATCTCTGGAGATGTGCACTGGCATCATCCACCCTTGTTAACGTTTGTTCATATCTTAAGGACTGAATCACATGGTGGGTCTACAAAACAGAATAAGACAGAAGCCCTGCTTCCAGTAATTTTGAGTTCATTTAATATGAATCTGAACAATAGACAGATATTTCAGCAAGTGTGGTAAGGGTCTTCTTAGGAGTATGTCACTTAACCCAGTCAGCATAAATAGAAATAGTTAAGAGAAGATTTTATCAACAAAGAGACATCTGTGTAAAATTTGGAGGACAGAGTTTGAGAACAGACTAAAGTACACTAGACCAAGGAGAAAGTGGGTGCTAAAGTCTACAAGGGAATAGAACATCATGAATTCTCACATTCCTTCTAATTATAATTTTATATAATTCAGAGTAGGTAATTCTAAATAATGTTCATCATCCATAATGAATTTTAGAAATAATTCCTAATTAGCATCTTTTAAAAATTAGGATAGATAAGATTATTACGTGTCTGTCTGGCATGGTAGCACACACCTGTAATCCCAGCACTCAGAAGGCTAACACAAGAAGATTTTGGCAAGTTGGAGGCCAGCCTGGGCTAAGTAGTGAATTCAAATTCAGTCTAAACTACCTAGTGAGACCCTGTCTCAAAAATAAAATAAAAAAGATCACTATATGCCTACTATCATAGCCTTTGAAATTAACTAGTATTTGGCAGAGTTGACAGGACAGACCAGAAGAATCAGAGAATAAAAATACTATACTTATTACTTATTCCATTCATCAGACACCATAAACTTTATAAAGAACTACCAAAACTTCAAATTTCATAAAATGATTTCTTTTACACAGCTTTCTCTATGTCTTTAACTTCATCATTCATTCATTCATTCATTCATCCACCCATCCATCTTTTCAACGAACAGATACTTATCAACTTATCTAAGGCCAAGAGGCTGGGCATGGCGGTGCACGCTAGCAATCCTAGCGCTTGGGAGGATGAGGAAGGAGGATCACTGTGAGTTCAAGGCCAGCCTGGCTATATAAGCAAGTCCAAGCCTAGCCTGCGCTACATAGTGAGACACTGTCTCAATAAATAAATAAATAAATAAATAAATAAATAAATAAATAAATAAATAAAGGGCCAAGTTATAAGCACTGGAGAATTGACCTGACTAAATAAGATGAAACCAATTAGGAACCAAAAATGGCCGAACAGAGTGGTGAAGGAAGAGAGGAAATAACTATAAAGTTAGAAAGGAAAGGAGAAACATAATTCACATAGCACATTGTATAATTTTGTAAGGGTTTTGGCTATAAGAATGAGAGAAACAAAAATTGCATTTGAGCAGAAAAACTGAGGTCTCTTGACTTAGATAGAACTTTCACCACTAACTGAAAAAAAAATCAGACAGACAAGGGCGCAAGCAGAGGCTTTTGTCATAAGCCAGGCAAGGTGAGGAATTACTTGGACCCGGGTTGTGACAACGATGGTAAACCAGGTGTGCAGGCACATGCCTACAATCCCAGTGCTTGGAAACCTGAGGAATGAGGTTTGATAAGACCCTGTCTCAAAATAAAAAGGCTGGGGATACTTCTCAATTCAAAGACCCTGGGTTCAATGAATGATGATAATAATAATAATTATAGTTATAAGAAGTGTATGGATTTTGGATATATGTGCAGTATTTTGAAAATAGCACCAGAAAAACTGCTAATAAATTGGAGGTTATATATTAAAGACAGATAACAGCCGAAGACATTGTAAGCTTATTGTTCTGAAGCTAGTTAAAGAAAGTTGTATAAGAAGACAACACAGATCATTTTTTTAAATGTTAATAAAAGTTCAAATAAGATGTGGACTTAGAATTGACCATTAGGTTTAGCAACATGGAGCTGATAGGTGAACTGGATAAAGGCAGTTTCAGTCGAGTTCTGGTGCTGAAAATCTATTTGGAATGAATTAAAGAAAGAAAAAGGGGAGTAAAAGTGAAAGCAGCATGCAGAAACATCCTTTGCTAAGGAATTTTGTTAAAAAAGAAATGAGAGATGAGAGAAGGCAATAAGCCAGAGGGGAAGTGGAGTAAGAAATAAGATTTTTATAAACAGAAGAGAAGCAACATGTTTTTGTATCAAGTGAACCATCCTGTAGCAAAGGAAAAATGTGGAGCGCAAGAAAGAAAAGAATGAATTGCTGGAGCTACATCTTATAGTGGGAGAGGAGTAGAATCTCATACACAAATCAAGGCCAACCCTTTCCAGGAGTATGTTGATAAAAATTCAAAGAAATGAGCCAGTCGTGTGTGTGTGTGTGTGTGTGTGTGTGTTTAGGTCAATACAAGTCAAGGTAGGAGCTACTGGTCGCTTCTCTTTGTTTCATTTTCTTACTGAAATAGAAATCATGATCAATAGCTTAGAATAAGGAAGGAGAAGAAAGCGTTGGGAAATTGAAAAAAGTTGAAAACTGATCATCAAATTTATAAATAAACTGAAAAAGTATGGTATGGTTGCTAGTCAACATGAAATCAATGATCCTACATTTAAGTTGAGGTCAAAATTGTTTTGTATTTTTTTTCTACAACTGCCTGCTATTGCAAGTAGACAAATGAAGAATTAGTGGAGGTTTTATTTAACAAAAGTTATGCACTTAGCTAAGCATAAGGAAGAAAGCACAGAGCAAAGAAATGGGTAGTGTTTACAGAGAAATGGTTATCATTAAGCAAGTCTTTAGAAACTCACACCAGTTTAAAACCAGGACATATTTTATGCATTTTTGAGTTTCACCAAGGGCTAATTTTATGATATTTCCTGAGAACACAAGAAAAAACAAGAGTTCTATGTGAAGTTTCTCATTTGGGGATTCTAGAAAGGCTAATTTTACTCTCTGATAATCTTTAAACTATAGCATTTGAAAACCATAGACCTCCATTATCAATAGGAGTATTGTGATGTGGGCTGCTCCAGAGTAGCACAAAGTTTAAAAAAATTTAAAAACAAACAGCCAGTAATGTTAAATTATCCTTGAGTGCACATTATTTAGTTCTCATTAACTTAATTGTTTTCCAGTAAAAGTGAAATGTGCAATATGCAAATTAAATAATATTATGTGTCAGAGTTTGAAAGAAATATTCATTTAACTTCAGAAGAGGTTTTTTTCCCAGGAAATCTTGTTCATTTATTTTGTGAGAATTTTTGTTTGTCGCTATTTGTTCAAAACATAATACAATTGTGAGACCCAGTGCCTGCTGGCAAAGTTGGAATAGCTGTCAGCAGGAAATGGCAAACTAATAATAAGTGCTGGTAAAATATTTATATTATAGTTTACTGGGAAGCTGAATGCAGTTTTGTATTTCATTAGTGCTTGAGGCAGTACATAGTAACATATTTGTGCTCCAAAATAAGTGGATAGAATTCTAAATACTATAGTAACTTATCTTTCAGCTATCTGCCAGGGGGAAAAGGAATTAATAATAATAAAGTCTTTTAGTGGTTGAAATTTAAGAAATTTTAAACAAGGTCCATAGGGCAGTAATTAGCAGCATCTCACATTCAGTGTCATTGGACACTAGGCTGCTGGATCAACCACTTCTGTATGTGGCCTAGTAATTTAGCTCTGGCTCATAATTTTCAATAACAGAGCTTCCCAAGAGAGGGGGTGGTCTTAAACCACTAGAGGACTCAGAAGTATGGTGATGTTCAAGTACAACACTGTGTTTATGTACTCCCCCAAAGTGTATCAAAGCTCAGATCCAGAGAAATAAAAGAAAAGTCAAACAAAACAAGCATTAGACTGCGTAAAATAAGGTATGGACAAGGCAAACAGGTGAGGCATTGTTTAGGTGGCTAAGGTAGATCAATATCTATTCTTGCAAGCCAGGATTCCTGCCTGCTTTCCTCTGGTGCCCTGCAGATCATCTTACTGCTTGCAGACAGACTGTCGCCTAACCCCAACTGACAGACAACCTATTTCACCCCGGTAAAAATCATACCCATCTTCTTTCTTTGTGATTCACTGAGGGGAGAAAAAATATAACTGCCAAAATAAAACAATACCAGATTGGTTTTTACCACAAATTCACATCCCTTGTCATTAACTTAATTTAGAAAGGTTTGTTCCTAATTTTTCCTTCATAGACAATATCAGAGCTACTCAATAAGAGGCAAGTCATTTGTGAACATAAAGTATGTGTGTATATGTGTGTGTTCAGAGTGTTTTTGGAAAACTGACTAAATATATCCAAACAGTAAATAAATGTAAAATGTCTGGCACATAATAATCACTCAATAAATATCACCTAATATTAATATTCCTATAGTAATAATGTTTAAAACGTAACAGAAGTATATACATAGAACCAATTAGAGACTGAATGAGTTCGTATTCAACTTGAAATCCATAAAGAGGCAATATTTCAGCAGTACTGATGTTTAACAAACTTACAATAGCTGAATGCTGACCAAACAATAGAACGTCTGATTGTTGATATTTTAAGACAGACTAACATCAGTTTGCTTTGTTCTGATAAACTACAAGTCCTTCCATGATTTGCAGTAATCCTTTGCTTTTCCTACACAACACAATGTTTTAATTTCAAAGGAAGAATGAAAACCAAAAATTCTTTATCAATAAACAGCATTAACCTTTAGTTATATAAATGATAGCCAAAGAATAAAGCCTGCCTCCTAGTTCCACAATATTTGGATGATAATCCAGAATTCCTTGCAAATTGATCAAGTAATTTCTACATTTGCATATGTGATTTTTATTGTTATTTTTTTCACTTCAAAAATTTAAATGAAAAGTTAAATTATTTTTCACTGGTATAAAAATAATGATGATTCCCACAACTCAAAAAGTGTATAAAGGAGAAATTATAACAGTTACTTAAGGAAATAAAAGCTGTGAAAGATATACACTGTTTTCCCAATTTTGCATTGACAAATTAGACCCATTTCATGTGTTTTATTCCTAAGTATGGCATTTACTGAGACACAAAATTTTTCATATAACAACTTTTAGATGTCAAGTTATTCAGATTTTCATATCAAAACTCATCCTTCTTGGGCTGGTGAGATAGCTCAGCGGCATAAGTGCCTGCTTGTTAAGCGCAAGGTCCTAAGTTTGACTCCCGGTACCCACATAAGAAAAAAGGGCCGGTGATATCGCTCAGTGGCACAGGTGCCTGCTAGCACGCGAGGTCCTGAGTTCAACCCCCGGTACCAACAACAACAACAAAAAAACTCATCCTTCTATATACTTCCTCCTCTGATTTGACCAGTAAAAACAATGGCAACTTTAAAGTAATATTTCAAATATTAAAAATCAAGACTGAAACCTTTATTTTAGTGGCTGCAGAAATTTTTGGCATAATCTTGAAAATGGAAATGGCCTTATTCTGTAGACTGGTGCACATATTACTTAATATTTAGAATATGTCTTTTCATTACTGCTGTAGTTTTCTGCTTATATATTTACAGTGAAATAAATTTGCTTGTCTGATTGAAATATTTGATATAAATCTTCCTATCTTTAGGTCTAGTATTTCTAAAACACTACATTATAAATAAATAGAACATTTAATTAAACAACTACTTTACTCCTAACTGAACAAGAGTGTGATTGTATTAAGAGCAAACTATGTGACTAGAATTTAAAGAAAATATTCTAAGCTCACCTAAAAAGGATGATTACACTAATTTAAAATCAAGACATGTGATTAGAATGTGAACAAAATATTTTAAGTTGTCTTCAGGATATCAAAAGTAGTTTTAAGAATGCAGAGTATTAAGATTTAGATGGGGCATGGTGGTGCTTGCTTGTAATTTCAACACTCAGGAGGCTGGGGCAGGAAGATTACTGTGAGTTTGAAGCCAGCCTGGGCTACATAGTGTGTTCAAAGCCAATCTGTACTACATACTGAGAAACAGTTTCAAAATTTAAAAAGAGAGAGAGAGAAAATATATGATTTAGAAAATAACAGTTTACATTAAACTTTTTCTTCAACCTCCTAATCTACATGCAGAGCTAAATTTAAATTAACAGTTTCCTATGATGCTAATTATTTTAAGTAGAAATAATTGTGATTGTACCAGAGGATTCATTTCACTTTTGTGATTATGACTGATTTTTCAGTTACAGGTTAGCAATTCTACATTGTTAGCTCAATTCTAATAAGAATAAAAGCATGGTGAGGTAATTCAGCTGAATAATTAAGCATACTACCATGTACATGATTATACCTGTGTATGTTTATGTGTGTATATAAAAATATATATATACTTAAATATATAATATATATGATTGCTTGAAAGCCAAGGATTAGTTTTATTTTTAAACTTGAAAATATGAAATAATAAATGTACTGTAATCACTGGAAGGCAAGATGCTGAAGGTCAATCCATTTTTACTAATTTGTAGGAACAAAGAAAAATCAAAAATTAGAGTCTGACCTATTCAAAAGCATAAATTGTTTGTTAAAACATTCATTGTTAGCACCTTAATTATCTCTATTTGTGTTTGTTTCATTAGATAAACAGATGAAACATTTCTGATCCAGATGTGACAATCTTAGTGCTGTCATTTACCTTTCAAGGATCATAGAATTTTTTGCTTTTAACACATTCCCTGGAGTACCTACATGTTTTCATTATAAACCAGTAGTTGAGAAAACATGTCAGATGCTAAATTCAAAATCCACCATGCAGGAAACATGGAGAAATGTAACAACTGTTTTGGAAGAAAATGTCTTGAAGTCAACTTACATAAAATCTTAAATGATTTGCCAATGATTTTTAATTAGCATTTAGGTTGCCCTCAACATCAAATGCTAAATAATTTCTGCGTAACTGCTCTAGAACTGAAATTATTTTTGCTAAATATGTATAAAACCTTAAACTAAAATGTCTCTCATAAAATAAAAAGTTAGTGATAAAACTGTAGAATTTGCAATACCAACTAAGATATCAAACAAAAGGAATAAAATAGTTTATCTAGAGCACTTAAACCCCAATGTATGAAATCTCATATACAACTTGCAGCACTCAAGATAATAATTTCTTAAATGAGTATTCAGTAACATGTATATCCAAGTAGACTGAAAGCTTTAAAACTTTCCAGGGCTGGTGAGATGGCTCAGTGGCATAAGCACCTGCCTGGCAAGCGCCAGGTCCTGAGTTCGACTCCTGGAACCCACATACAAAAAAAAGCGCCGGTGGTATCGCTCAACGGCATGGGTGCCTGCTGGTGCATGAGGTCCTGAGTTTGACCCCCAGTACCCACAAAAAAAAAAGCCAAAACTTTCCAACGAGTTCACATTCACTGTAGTAAGTGAAATTTTGAGGGTCATTTTATAAAGATTAAAATGACTTGTTTTCCTCAGTAAATCTTCATCAATTATTATTCCTAAATATTAAGAGAATTAGTTATTTAACATAAACAAAATGACCAATAAAGAGCTATATACAATGATAGATAATGCCAAGTGGATGTGCTTATAATGAAGAATGCTAAAAATATTTCATCATAGTTCTTATATGACTACCTATTTAATAACATATTTCTATTTGATAAAATAGTAAAAATGCTGATTTCTACTTTTTTTTTTTATATGTAGGTACCGGGAGTCAAACTCAGGACCTCGCACTTGCCAGGCAGGCACTTAATGCCGCTGAGCTATACCATTGGCCCTACTTTTCTAAAGGTATATTTAGTAACATATACTCCCACAGATTTATTCAAGTAAGTATTATACATTGACAGTTATAGACATGATGTATGTATAAATGGGCATTTTTTGGAATTTATTTATTTAATAAAGGCAAAAGGTAGGCTAACATAAAAACTAAAAATGTGATATTATTTTGAACACTAATGATTTTTGATTTGTGACAAGGTAATTCTATGATACATTAGAAAATAAACCAAAAAGTAGTTGGAAGACACTATTTCATGTAAGAATTACTCATGCTTTAACCACCAAAAAATAAGTACACACATGAACACATGATAATCTAAATAATGTAAGTCTTAATTAAAATGATCATCTAAGAATTTAGTGCCAGGCATGGTGACAAATGCCTGTAATTTCAGCACTCTGGGATGCAAATTCAAACCCAGGTTGGGCAACCAAGCCACTTAGTGAGACCCTGTCTAAAAATAAAATATGAAAAAAGAGCTAGTGACGTAGCTCACTGTGAAAGTCCTTGGTTCAATCTCCATTGCAACCAAAAAAAGTACCTTAATGAGTATCACAAATATGTTTGGTTAAACATGGATAAAGGATAGTTTGATCTCTAATAAAAAAATATCAAAATACAAGACTTTTGACATATACACATTAAATATGAGAAAATAATTGAAATATTATTCCCTACAAAATAGTATCAAAATAGTTGAAAATATCTTAGTGAAAAGGAAACCATAATATATAGTTTCCATCAGATTATTGCAATTACTAAAACGTATTTTGTGGCATACTCTTTTATCATCTACAATTTGTTAGGTAAAATGTACAATAAGCAGGAAATTTTAATCAATTTCCTTTACCATGATGAGTGAAAACCACTGTGAAAACATTAGCAGCCTTTCCTTTAGAGAGACCTGGAGGTCTGTGTGCAGAATATGATTTTAATATAGCAACTCTCTCATCAGTGAAGTGGAATTTTTAAAAATGAGGTACTTTCGTTTATCATAGCAAAGCTTATACCATATGTAAAGTTTACCATTACAGCAATTCTTTGTAGAAACATTCTTTTTTTTGTGTGTGTGGGTACCGGGGGTCGACCTCAAGACCTCGCGTGCCAGCAGGCGCCTGTGCCACTGAGTGATATCACCAGCCCTTTTTTCGTATGTGGGTTCTGGGAGTCGAACTCGGGCCCTCGCGCTTGCCAGGCAGGCGCGTACACCGCTGAGCCATCTCACTGGCCCAGAAACAAAATTCTTAAATCTAAGGTTGTCATCCACTTCTTTTTGAGTATTGTAGTCACTTTAAAATAGCAGTTAACAATGAAAAAAGTCTCTTAAAAGCATTGACTTTTATACTTCCAACAAAACAATTTGCTATTTACTTATTTTACAGTTAATCTCCATGCTAAATCTGCAAGTATGTTCTCAATAACAACCATAATAAAAGAATGTTGGGATAATGACACATGATGATAAAAGCAAGGAAAATGCTCATTTGAGGATATAATCTCTTTTACATATATGAGCTTTAAGTAGAATAAAGTGGGATAAATGCTCTACAAAAGTTACCAAGAGAATTTCAGTGGAACAAAAACTTAGCGAATGTTTCTAGAAAGCCTCCCTTGATGCCATTGTTGAGAATGACTTTCTAATATAAAATATATTGCTCTATAAAATTATCTGAAAATTAATTTTGTAGCCAAGTGCTTCTTACCATCGTTAACCAATTAATGAATATTTAGAGAAGAATCACAAGGCTTAATTTTATCAGTGGCTAGTTTTGGTTGGTTGCCAAGACATATAGTGCTAAATGTTCAACAAATCCATTTGATTTGCTCCTAAATACACAGCTAAATAACATTGTAAACCTTCCCTGCAATTACACTGGGTAACGTGACTGACTTCAGGCTGATGGAATTAAGGAATAATCCTTCAAGATCCTTAATAAACCTTTTACCTTCCCTACCCAATGCAGAATATGCAGCAGGATAGTCCAATGCCCTAAAGATGGCAGTGCCACTCCTAGGTACCTGAAAGACCGAATTGTAATGAATGGAGCAGAGACCCATTCCCATACTACATCCAATTTATAACAGCATTAAGCCACTAAATTGAGGAGAGACTAGTGTATTCATTCATTAATTTATTCCTCTAATATTGTGAATAATAAATCCTTATAAGGGAATAAAAAGAAAATCTGTAACTCCAGATAAAAGCAAAAGTGATAACTGAACAGGAATATTCAAGTAGGAATAAACCCTAGAAATTGTATGATCTCAAGTGTTCACTTGGTATCTATGAAAGTCTTGCTTCCACATCACATCCTGAATTATCATCTTAGTATAATATTACTGCTCTTAGCGATAAATGCTTGAAGCATTATTTTCTATTCTTCTCTTTATACATGTATTTTATTTTAATTGACACATAGTTGTATACAGATATATGATGTAAAATGTAACATTTCAATATATGTACACAATGTGTAATAATGAAATCACGGTAATTGATATATCTATCACCTTAGAATTTATCACTTCTTTGTGTTGCAAATATTCAAAACTCTCTCTGGTAGCTCTTTTGAAACGTACAATTAACTCTTTTCAATCACAGTTTTCCTACTATGCTATAGAACATTGGAAGTTGTTCCTCCTATCCAACTGCTCTCCCAGACCTGTTAGTCATCACCTTTGTATACCCCCTTACATACACCCTTCTGAGGCTACTACTTTCTACTTCTGATTTACTTTTTAGTCTCAATTTACAAGTGAATAGAAGTAGAATTTGGCTTTCTGTGCTTGACTTATATTACTTAGCATTGTGTCCTTCAGTTCTATCCATGTTGCTGCAAATGAAAGGATTTTATTACTTTTATGGCTGAGTAAATACTATTCCATTGTGTGTATGTATGTATATGACATTTTATTTATTCATTCATCCATCAGTGGACAATTAGGTTGTCCACAATTAGGACATGATTCCATGTCTTGGCTGTTGTGAATAATCCTATAATGAATACGTAAGTTCAGATATTTCTTAAATATACTGATTTCAGCTTCAGTGGCTGTATACCCAGGAATGGGACTGCTGGATTATATGGCAGGTCTATATGTAGTTTTTGAGGAATCTCTATACTATTTTTCTTCATGGGCATATTCATTTACATTCCCACCAACAGTGTATGATAGTTTCCCTTTCTCTGCATCCTTGCTAAAATTTCTTATTTTTGTCCTTTTGATAGTAGCTTTTTCAGCTGAGGCCAGAGGATATTTCGTTGTATTGGCATTCTTACTCTGGGAATAGTGCTAAGCACTTTACGTGAATTATCTCACTTAATTTCCTACATGAGGGTTTTAATAATATACTCATGATGCAGAGGAAGTTGTTGTCTACAAAAATTAAAATGATTTCACAGCTAAGTAGTAAACCCAGGATTCAGATTTTTTTTTTACTCCAAGCCTATCTTCCAAATGTACCATATTGTATTGTAGGTAGTATTTGAGTCTGGAAAGCTATTGTTTAAGCAATAGTAATTTATTTCAACTACTAACTTCTTGCCACCACTAGAATCAGATAGTTATATGTGGACTTTTATGTCACAGGAAAGACTGACAAGGAAGTGCTTGAAAAATAGTCTTGGATCTGCCTCTCCTACTGGAAATTTTCACTCTGATTGGGATTCCCAAAAGCTATCCTTCTTTCCAACATAGTTGCATGATAATCTCTAATGTTCTGAACCAGAAATTAAGTTATTAATTTATAACAAACAATTTAAGCCTGGGACATTGCGCACTTAAAGGTAACTGCCACTGTAAGTACTATAGAAATGTCTGTAATTAATATGTTATCTAAAAGCAGAACTAATTTGAGAGCCAAATAATAATCAGCATGTTTAAAAAACATAGATTCAGACTGAAGATATTTTTATAGATAAAATAGTTTGTAGCATCAAGTTTAAATTGCTGGACATTCATTCACATAGGACTGGCCTTGTCACCAGAGTTGAAGTACAGTGGAATGAAATCCCCTCCCTTTTCTCTAAACTAAATTTGAATAGGTTTTGTTGTTGTTGTGGTTGTTGTTTTGTAAATCACTGCTGATTTTCCTTTATCTGCTTTTATGACTAGTATTTTTCTGTGGATATGCTAATACCTTCGATTAGTTTAAATCAAATTCTGTTGCAGAGGAATTAATCTGTTCTTTTAACATAACTTTGCACATGTTTGTGTTTATCTATTTTGCATTGATCTTGAAGTTTAACAAGCAAAAGCTCTTCCTTTCAAAGCAAAAGCTCTTTCTTTCAAAAGACTCTGTTTCAAAATAAAATAAAAAGGGCAAGGATGTATGTAGCTCAGTGCTTCCTGTGTTCAGTTACCAGTACCATAAAAAGAAAAAGAACACATATGAACAATTTGTTGTGTATAATTGAGCATATGTAAAGTTACCCCTTGCCAAATCTGATGATTAAAGAAATTAAAATAATTGAAAAGAAAAAAAATGCTGAAAGAGTGATTTGGAGAAAAACTAGGTTACATATCTTTAACTGTCTTACTCTATTCTCTATTTCTCATCAAAATCCATAACAACCAAAGAGAATTGAAACAATTAATTTCAGGATAAGATAATGTACACTGGGGCCGGTGAGATGGCTCAGCGACATAAGCGCCTGCCTTGCAAGCGCGAGGGCCCGAGTTCGACTCCCGGATCCCACATACGAAAAAGGGGCGGGTGATATCGCTCAGCGGCACGGGTGCCTGTTGGCGCGCGAGGTCCTGAGGTCGACCCCCCGGTACCCACAAAAAAAAATAATAATAAGATAATGTACACTGAAAATCCTGCCTAATATGAGAGATGAATGAGGATAAATAATAGCAGTTGTTTTCATTGAGGGTAGGAGCAGTATATCCACAGGATTCAGTTAATCATCTTAAAACATGTCTTGATTCCATGGATAAAGCTCTCCAATCTCCTACAAGAGGTACCATGTCTCTTTATCATGGTTCCAAATCTCATACTAGGCAAGAACCATTGCTCTGGAAAGAGGTGTGGCCCAGAATAAATGAAAGCTGGCATAAAATGTCAGGGCAAGACGGTGCTGTTTCCTCTTGTGCCCCATCAATTAAAAAAAAAAAAACTATACGATTTGTCTAGATTTATGCTACCACAGAGTCATAGACTTCAAGAGTAAAGTCCCGGGCTCCAGTCCTAGTTCTCATCTTTCCAATGAGGTTAATGCCAAGAGGAACACGGCACAATGCGTGGGGGTAGGAAATGTACTAGTAAACCTAATTAATCCACCAAGGTGTTTTGAAACTAAAATGATTCACGTAGGCAAAAACAAAAAAAAATTATTCCTTTATTGTTATTTCTTCTTCATGTGTGGAGCCAGTGTGGGAAGATGACCAGAAATTCAGACGTGGAAGTGATCTAAATGAATTTAAGAACTTATGTTGTAGTTTAGAGTCTGGAGGATACTGTAGGGGGAAGAATTTTTTTTTATGTGGGTACCGGGAGTCGAACTCAGGACCTCGCGCTTGCCAGGCAGGCGCTTACGCCACTGAGCTATCTCACCGGCCCAGAATTTTTTTTAAAGAATGAAGAAATAAATTTTTTTCTGGAGACACATCATGAGTACTGGGGGAGTACTGTTCCTCCCAGATTCCGTCTTGCTTGGAAACTTCTGTTTGCCATCAGCACACCAATGCGTAGATATCATTTGATGTAAAGTGGATGCTCATGCCAACCTTCATTGTACTGATCAGTGAGTAAACCTCTGAAAATAACAACACAAAAAGAGGAAGAAAATAGATGATCAATAGAGAAAGGTGACTTTTCCTAATAAGAGAGAGAAGAGACGCATAAAGATAAAAACAAGGTTTAAAAAACAAAAACAATTTTAAAATACATTAATAGTATATTTATAATATTTTAAATTGTGGCATTTTGCTATATTGGTAAGTTTACCAAATTTTGGGTATTATTAGTAGAATTTAACTGATAATAAATGATGGAAATTCCACTAAAATATGTGATGTCTTAGATGTCACTGTAAAATATTGGTAAAACCTGAATATTCAAACTACTTAAGCAAAAGAAAACAAAAAAGCAGAAACCAAACCAACCACATGAGTTAAATGAGCCAAGTGTGGTGGACCACACCCAACTGTAATTCCAGCTACTCTGGAGGATGAGGTAAGAGGATCAAAAGCTTGAGGCCAACCTGGGCAATCTGGCAAGACTCTCAAAATAAAATAAAAAGGGCTAAGGTATGTAGCTTAGCGGTTCCTGTGTTCAGTTACCAGTACCATAAAAAGAAAAAGAACACATATGAACAATTTGCTGTGTATACTTGAGCATATGTAAAGTTACCCCTTGCTAAATCTGATGATTAAAGAAATTAAAATAATTGAAAAGAAAAAATGCTGAGTGATTTGGAGAAAAACTAGGTTACATATCTTTAACTGTCTTACTCTATTCAATTCCTAGCAGTTGTGCAACTGTAAAAGATAAGACACAGCAAACCAAACACCTCAATTAGCATATAGTGTTACTTAAAATTGCTTAATAATAGTTTCCAACAATCAGCAATAATAAATTGAACCATATTAATGGAGAAAAAACAAAATAAATGTAAAACTTTAAAAGAAAAAATATATATTCCAAAGAAAAACTGAAGACAAATTTAATAAAACACCCATATTAAGAGGTAATTGCTATCTGGCAGAACTATTGTATGGATAAAAATTAAAGAGGAATGAAAGCTTCATTTATGTCTCCACCACTACTGAGTAACAGCTCAGTATACTTACTGATCCAAAATCTGCATTTTTGGACAATGACTCTTGATAATTTTTTTTTCTTTTGAACAGTATAACTTAATAGTGTGTGCCTAGTAATAAATAAACCATTAAACTTTTCCTAAGATTCACTCTTAAAAAAACAATTGACTTCAATAAATAATCATAAGCTTGGTTACAATAGTAAGGAAATCTTCCATTTCGAGCAATACTTTGTTCATCCTGTGTATTCTGAGAGACAAGATTTGACTTTCAAGACCTAAGAAGCTATTACCCTGAGGTTCTATTTTAGTTATGTTACTGCAAATTTGATAAGAATTTTGTTGTCTAAAAACAAAAAAAAATCAAAACAAATAAAGTACTAGCCAAACCTACCATCTTTTCTCTAAAGCTATGGAAAATATGGTAACTGTAGTTCACTATTTGAGTGGGTCATTTGGATTCTTTTGGCTATAACAATTAAATGAAGTATACCCAAAGGTGAGCACCCATTCAAGCTTTTACATTTTTCTATGTGAAAAACGTGCTTACATCCTAAAAATGATCTGTTCTGTTTAGCAGGTAGCACCTGTATTGCTGCCACACATCTGCGGAAACACGGTATCAGCCAACTCTTAATCAAGGATCACTTCCCTTCAAAGTGACTGATGATCCACTGTTAAAACAGCTTATAAAAATAACTTCTTTGAGAAGGTGCTTCAGGGGTTTCAGAAACATCTCACCAGTCCTGCTTGCTTAATGCATGTTTGAAAGTTAATTTATCATTAATATTTAAAGGGAAAAAAATGGCTTTGGAACAAAATTTAAATGATCCATTACATTTTAGAAAGAAAATGTTATTGGCATATTTTCATTTCGATTACTAGGAATGATAATGTCCAAGATTGGCTTTTAAAACTGTTAATGAGCCCTGACAATGTGAAAAAGATATGGATTAGGTAGATGTAATGAGATATGATTAAAGGGTGCAGGCACTGAAGGGTGTTGGAGAAATTCTTTTCAGAAAGAGTATAATTAGTGTCTGATAAAAGTACTTCGTAGATAAGATTTTTGAAGAAGAAAGGTTAAGATAAACATATATTTCATGACAAACCTGTTTAATTTTTCCCCTTTGGTTCTCTTACATACTCAATATTATGTTGAAGTTTCATACATAAATAATGTTTGTCAAATACTTGATTCAATTTTACCAGACAATTAGAATGTTTTAATTGCTAGACACGGGAGCAGAAAATGTGCTGAAACATCTTATTCCATTTTCAGTGTATATTTCTTTGTTGATTTATGTAATGTAGCTAATAATATGCAACCTACCCTGGTTTTAAACAAACAAATGAACTTTTAGAAAGCTTTCCATAAGTTGCTAAGCAACTCCAAAGGCACATTTTATTAATTTAATAAATAACATTTAGATGGCAAATCCTTAAGGATGATTTCTAACTCTACTTTTATAAAGTAGAAAATCCAAGTAGGTATCCTTCCTATTTTTCCTGTTTCTAAGGCCTCAGGCTAATAATTTTCAGAGTTATATTTGAATAACTAAGCAAAACAATTTTTCAACTTAAATCATTGCCATAATAGAAATGAGGTCCTGGGACTCACAGCGTAACTCTCTAGAGTTAGAGATGGTGCTTACTCCCATAACTGAGGGGATTTCAACCTCCACACTACTGACATTTTGGACAGGGTAACTGAAGTTGTTGGGGGCTATCCTGTGAATTATAAGGTGCTCAGTAACATCCCCAACTTCTACTTAGTGGAGGCCAATAGTAGCCCAACAATCGCTATAGCTAGAAATGTTTGCATATATTGCCCAAAGAAGGTGGGATAGGAGAGGGAAATTATCCCCAGTTGAAAACCACTGTAAGTTAATATGCGTAGATAGATTAAATGCAAAAAATATCTTAGGCTGGTGATGGAGATGTCTTAAGGTTAGTCACCACCTGCCAATCTCTAACATCCCCTATCACTATCGATAATGAAGAATAAGGGGTGATACCTATTCCAGTGGCTACACCTATTGTGGCTCTTTTTCTTCCAAGATTCATTCCTGATTTCATCATTTTAACATAATTTGCACTGTGTACAAATTGGGTTAAGGGGCCTAATGATGGCTTTAACTATAGCCCTTCTCTAACAACACTGCATTCAGAACTGCACCAAAATCTTTTCTATTCTTTCTCCCTCAATTTTCCCTATACTCAGTAGCCAGCCAGAATCATTTTAAAAAACTAATTCCAATTTTAATCATACCATCCTGTGCTCATAGGACGACCATAGGTCTCTGTCACCATTTCTATCAAACACAAACTCCTGTGCATGGTCTGTAAGGTTTCCTAAAATTTTCCACCAAACTCTTACTCATCAAATGTCTTTCCCGCCCTCTACTTACACCACCTTTACCCCTCACACACAAATAACGTGCACATTCCAGTCTTCATATGTGACATGTAAAGGACACATTCATTTCCTCCATGAAAGTTTTCCTAATTAAACCTTCCTTTACTTACCAGTATTATATTTGTGTTAAAAGAAGGAGACATGACTGCAAATTAACATGAGGCAATCATTTACTGAAAGTCTCCAACATGCCAGACACTGAGCATTGCTTAGGAGCTGCTTCTATCAATTTACATTTCATTATTTATGCCCATCTAGATTGTAAGTTCCCAGAGGAGAGGAACAGGTTTTATTTGTATCCCTCTGGCACCTTTTAATAATGATGCTAATAAATATGCTTTTACATTTGATTAGCAATTATAACCTTTCAAATTACTTTCATGGTTATTAGCTTATTGGTTATATAATTTCACTATTTTACATGAATCAATGAAACTGGGGCACAAAATGCTGCAGGGAATCGTGCATGAGCTAACCCAGTGGTGCTTAGTAGAATACACATTTAATATGTACTGAGCACAGAAATCTGCCTTAAACTTTCACCACCCTAAAATTTCTCTCCTGGTTACAAAAGTTCATATGGCATATAAAAACAAAACTTATTGTAAAGAACAAAAACTGCTGAGTGGTGCAGAAGGCAACACAGAAGTAAATCAAGGTGGGCAGGGGTTAAATTATAGTATAGCTGCAGAAAAGCAAAAGAGAAATTTTTTAGTTTCCGCTTCGAATTGGCTGTAGGAGCTTAATTTCGTTTCATAAGGCCTTGACCTCTTACCAGGGAAAGTAAAACGCTTTTAAAAGAAAGCAAAATGTAAAGGAAAAGAAGTTAGCTCTCCAATCCTAAAATCCACTGCATTTTACCCCATATATATCAAAAAGTTCAAGAACATATTTTCAACAATATTAGGGACCTTTCTCACACATTTGGGAAATCTCTAAATAACACCAAAGTGCCTGTAGAAAAACATTTATCAACCTATCAACTGAATTCAATAAAACGCCAGCAAAGTCAACTGATTTAAGTTGACCACTAATCCTAAATGCCACGTGACCAGGAGACACCCTTCATAAAGTAGTTTCCATATTGATGGGTGCTTGCAAAGGACAGACACGGGCCTAGGCCCTGGGGGAGAGAGGCCTGTGCTTCAGCGTCTGGAATGAATTTGTGCAGAAAAGGGCAGCATCTAAAATGACGAAAAAAAACAAAAACAAACAAACAAAAAAAAAAACCTTTTCCCTGAGCCTTTCCTCTCCACCTTTGGTCCCCTCCAGCCTCAAATTTAGGGAAGTGAAGACATTAAAGAAAATCAAAATAAAGAGAATTGAAGAGAAGGAGTGCAGACCCACCAGCCACCTAGAAGATGCAGGAGACGCTCCCACGCCATCCCTGTCCACGTGGCTGGGTGTAAGTGTCGCCAGGAGTACGGGGGGGGGGGGAGTGTAGGGCCACGGCCCGCAGGGGAGGAGGACCAGGAGTGCCGGGCACAGTGCGGAGGGAGGCCTGTCCCTGGGCAGGGTGTGACTTAGAACCCAGGCCGCAGGAGGCGTCTCGGGGCGGCCCCTACCACGAGGATGCACCCCACCACAGCAGCCTTTTGTCCAAAACGAGAGAAACCCAATGTAGAAATAATTTTAAGAGCAAAGTAAAAGCTACATAATGGGATACAGAGAGCTAGATCTTTTGCAAATGGAAGAAGAATCCAGAGATGGAGGGAGGGAAGGAGAAAGGGAAGTAAAAAGAATTAAGATGTGCTCTGTACATGTACCAACTCCCCACGATGAATATAATCATTACGTACTGCAAGCGTGTACTAATTTTTTTTTTTAATTTAAAGTGAAAAAAATAGGGCTCTTTCAGCTTTTCCGAAGAGGTGCCACTCGGTAGGCCACGAAGTTTACAGGGTGGGTCGGCGCGCGCCCCAGCGAGTGCAGGGCGCCTTGGACGGGCGCGGGGGCTGCGGGTCCGTGAGGAAGAGGAGCGGGGGCGGCACAGTGTGGGCCCCCGGGGCGGTGGACCGCGGGGCCCTGGGCCCTTCCTCACCTCCCCTGCGGCCGGGAGCGCGCGGGCGGAAAACAGGGGCGCTGTGCTCCCGCGCCGCGTCTCCGAGCTCGGCGGGCGGCGCTGCAGACCCGGAGCACGAGCTCTGCTCCCTGCGGAAGCCGGCCCGGGAGGCCCGGCCACGCAGCTCTTTGCAAATTAAATTGTTAACACTGATGTTGTCTCCAAGCTGTTTTTGTTTGTTTGTTTGTTTGTTCGTTTTTCTAATCCGGGCTGCAGAAAAGAAGACCGAAACTCGCAGTCTGTCTTCCCTCGCCCCGCCCCGTGTAATTCTGAATCTCCGCGCCTCCCTTGCCCTCGTCTCTTTCTCTCTCTCCCTTCCTCTCCCCACAGAGTCGCCTCTGCTCACCTCTTCTTCATCCCACACACTTTACTAGCACGTCTCACGGGGGGGCTCTTAGGTATTCCACAAAACGCCGAACGACCCCAGCATTAGGTGTCTCAGAACAGAACCAGAGAGTTTCTGGGTCTGAACAGAATGAAATCACCGTCCTTAACTTGCTCTATCTGTTCCTAAAGGCTTGGAAGGGGTGTTTTGATTTTGCGCTAAGGGTCAGTGGATCTTCAATCACGGTTTATAATATCGTTTTTAAGCTGTCCTCAGCCCAGGCGAACTGAGAATTCCGTTGTAAGGGGAAATGACTTTCCAGATGATTTTTCACCGTGTTCGAATTAGGACTCCTCGTCCTCTGTTCCTTTGAGTGTCCGTGGTTGGAATGGAAACTCTACATTATTTTACAAAGGGCTGATGACCCAGAGGATCCTTAAACCCCTGTCCTTCAGGCCTGCCCGCCTACAATCCTGAAGTGGGAAGAAGCCCCAGGAGCTCAGGCTGCAGAACTAAGTACCCTAACAATTTAAGATTCTTCCTAGGGGGAGGAGGGACCGGAGGAGAGAAATGGAAAAGGGAAGGGAAAAAACAAAAAAACAAAACAAAAAAAACATTTGTGTTCATTTACACATTTCCTGTGCAGAACAAAAAACCCTACCATCAGCAAAAGAAGTCTCTTTCTCCAAAATAGCAGCCAAAGAGGGAAAATTAGAACATGCATAAATTCCTTCATTTTCATTCCCACTGAGCATGATTTCCGGCAGATTTGTATTTAAACTGCTCGATTAATCCCAATCTCTCAACAGCATTTTACTTACCATCTTCCCCAAACTCACCTAAAGAGTTATTATCTCCTTCCACCACCCTGTTTTGGACCTTCCCTTTTTTCCCTAATAAATGTCTGCCAATGAGAATCTCCTTGGTAAGAGCGTAACTTTATTTTTCCTGTCAATTATTTTACTTTTAAAACTGGACTGCTACACTGAACCACCCTTTAATACAAGCTGGCTGCTCTCTGTGAAGCTAGAAGTGAAAATGAGAGCCTAGTGGAAAGTATGTTTTGGGAATATGTATATAAAGGACAATAAACGTGGTAGAACCAAGGGACTTTTGTAGTTCTCAGGTCATAGGAACCTTTCCTAATTCTACCCAGGTTATATTCTTTCACCATTAGTGGTAACCAAAACACTTGGATATATCCACCTCCAACCCTCCCTTTTTTAAGAAGCATGATAATCACACAACTCTATTCAAAAGAATATTATTCTTCACAGATATTCACAGTGCCAATCTATTACCCCCACAACCCATTACTAAAATATTTCGCTTTGCCACTTGTATATTGGATCTGATTCTATCTTCCATGAAAAAATTCTTTGTTGAAAAAAAAGTTAGTGACCATCATTTGAAAACATTCCAAGTGTCATATCTTGACTTGGACTTACCTCTCCTGTTTTTGTAGTAGAATGAGAATGTTTAAAGAGTGAAATTCCTTCATCTTGGCTTAGTGAAAATGTATATAGATCTTAATTCCATTCAATCCCGAATTCCTTTCTCTTGCACATCTAATACAGAAAGAAAATCTATATTTGCTTCATAATACAATCTAAATAGAATATAGTGATTCTGGCTTTCCTCTAGCATTTGCAGGTTACAAATAAATCTTTTATGATTAAAAAGATAAAATGCTAATCCATATTTGTTTAGCTTTTTTCTATAAAAATAAGCATAATATTTGAGCCATATGCAGCATCGTGTATATACTGTGTATGCACAAGCATTTATATATCTTGTTTACATTGGCTAAGGATTTATTAAGATACTGGGCTGTAGAAACCTATAAATTTTGTTAAATGGGGAAAAAACTGCATGCACATGAGTGTCTGCATGGTTGTCATTACTTTGTAAAATAACTGCTTTACTTTTTTATTGTCCACCAAAAATCCCCATTACTAACACATAAAACTTAGTTTCTTTTAGTAATGTATCTCTCTATTGATTCAGAAGTTTTCACTCATATGCAATTAAAACCAAACTGTTAGAAAATAAATTCTCATAGACCCTCCTCAAGAGTGCATTAAGGGATGGAAGGTCACTTTTACTGGAAATGGTGAATTCTTTTAATTTTCTTACTGAAAATGATAGTTTGCTTCTTAATCAAAAGAACAATTCAAACAAAAAAAGAAATAATCACTGCAAATGTAAATATCTTCTTAAAATACTATTTAAATTAAATTAAATTGTATATGGAAAACTCCAGTTTAATTTCCCAACTATACTTTGGAGAAGTTGGAGTGAATTTGGTAAGCATTCTTAACCCTACCTCCAAGGAAAAGCCTGAGGTCTGTGGACTGAGAAAGGCAAGGTAAAACTGAACATCACTTAAGTGAATTTATCCTCAGAAATGAAGGCTTGCTAATCCTTAGTAAAATAATATTTTCATGAACTGGAATTTTTCATACTTTTAAAAAATGAATAGAAAAAAATAAAAAGGATTGTTTAGCATCCCTGCCCTGACAGGTGAAGGGATGCAATGGCATTAAAGCAGGGAACTTGCATCCCTTTCCTCCCTTCCCTTTCTTCCTTCAGCTACTGTTTGGTTTTATGGTATGGATTGTGTGTACCCCTGAGTTTGAAGACAATAACTTTTTTAAAAAAGTGTTCTAAAGGACAAACTGACCACCAATATATGCTTTTCTTTTCATAATTCTTAAGATGTGCCGATTGTGCTTTTTCATACATTTTCAGGACTTCACTGATTTACAGGAAAAGAGAAGGAAGCAGTTATATATTCGGTGGTTATACTGACTGCCTTAATCCAAAACTGTTCTTCTTTTGCTAAGATCCTTCTCCATTTGGCCCAAGCAACTGGGCTACCAAGTCTCTGATCTGCTGTCCCCAAGCTGCACTTCCTTTCCTAACCAGCTTTCTTTTCCGTCTCATGAATGATGGCAATATCAAACAACCTGCATCAACTCTTACATCTGTCTGATAAATATTGAGTCTAATTTCCTCCCATCTCTTCTTTTAATTTCATTACATTTGCTTTGCAGGAGGAGACATACTGGGGGGTTCAGGACATGGGAAGAAGTTTGGGCTGAGAAGACAGTTGGATTATTGCAGGTACAGACTCACTGACAAATTCTTTCCAGCCCAGTCCCAGAAATTGGTCGCTGTTCTTTCACCAAGAACAATAATCCATGGCAGGCTTACAGTTCACAAAAGCATCTTTTACTTTCTTGAAGAAATAAACTTTGCCTTGCTTGCTAGACCACTACCAGTTACTGACATTTTCATCCCATTCTCCTCCCTCTCTTTCTAAGCTCTTGAAGTCATTGTCTTGTTTACATCCCTCTGTCCCTAAAGGAGTCAAAAGATTTATGGGGGGGGTCCTAATACCCAATTTTTCTGTCTTGTCCTGTGGTCTAGGTTCCTCAAGATCAGGGATCTCTTTGGACTCACTGGAACCTCAGTAGCTCTGTCCTCCTCATCCTGCTCAGCTTTGTAAACATGTTTCCTTCTTATGATAACTGGTCTACTCACCAAAAGAGCTCCAGCCAGAAGGCACCCCATCCCTCCACAAAACAATACTTTCATATGTTGCTTTCATTCCAGTTTCCTTCCCAGGTTCATTTATTTGGGAATAACATCTTCAGAGGACATGTCCATAGCAAAGGGAGTGGGTACAGAAGTATTCAGTGCCAATAAAAAGACCTACCATATTAGACCAATGGAGTCCGTATTTGGAAACTTGAGTTGGGCTGGAAGGGATCATTCATTTAATCAGCGAAACAAGAAATCAGAGGAATGCTGACTGTCTCCATGAAACAAATTTCATACCAAAGTGAACTCCATCTTCGTCCTGTTGGCCAGAGAAATATTTTAAGATTGTTCAAGCTCTTGTTACTTGCATTATTATTATTAACAGTTTAATTTTGTCATTATTGATGCAGTTTTTGTTATTTTATTTTTGTTGTTGTTGCAGCTATTATACTATTCAACAGAAGTTTAGAAAGATTAGTCAGATTAATTAGTTTATTGGTAATTTAAAGCTGAAAACTAGTAATTAAGCCCAAAACTATAAATGATCAGGGATGATTCATACCGATGGAAGATTTGGGAGAAAGAGGATCTAAATTTTGGATATAAAATTTGGCAGCTATGAAATAAATAGGGATTTGGAATCATAAATATGATAACTGAATTTTTTTAGTCTCTCAACCCCTCCCCTCCCCCAAATTCAACTAAGAACACACTGTGATTTGCTTGGTAGAGGGGAAATATCCATTTGTTTTTGTTGACAGTGAACAAAGATCCTGTGCAAGCCTTTCATGTTATTTGCATTTTCACATGGATTCTCTGTACTCAGGACTAGCCTAGCATCTAAGATCACTCCCCTCCAAGTCTGCCTCCTTCATCTTTTTACTCTTGTTAGGCACTTCTCTGAAAAGGTTGCATCACATAAGACAGGTATACAATTTCATCCCTCTCAGACAGATTTCATGGAATATAAATTCAATAATGCAATTCTCTCCACAACAAGCTCTCTGCTCTCTTTCAAATATAATTAATGTTTTGATAGTGTAGTTCTTTAACTACATATATACACACAAAAACAGACGCACCCTCTAGCTTTCCTGTTTGTGCATCTAAAACAGAAATGGTTGCAGCTCTTTCAGTGACTCCTCAGATTCTTCAATTCAGCCCACAGAGAGGAAATCAGTTTAGGTAATAATTACAGACTATTTTGTGCCTGGAAATATTTTAAATAATTACAGAATGCATGTTTCTGGTTTTTAATAGTCATTGGTTTGTCAAATATTCTAAGAAATAAGGATTATTCTCAATTGACATTCTGATACAAACATCTACTAGGTAACAGTCAAAATCAACAAAAACATTGTCCTAAACCCCTGGTTGTCTTTTCCAAATTTTGATAATGGAGACAGAGTTTCAATATCTTCTCTTTTATCCAGTTGGGACTACAATGACACAAACATAATAACAACACTACAATGACTTCCATAAGAAATTATTTACTTTGTCAAACACCTCAGCTCTATGTTTAGGTGAATTAATTTCCTTAATTGTGATTGGCTGTACATAGATATATTCATGAGTAAAATAGATGGTTAGAAAGACAGCCATATAAGATATATAGATAACAATATGGCCAATAGGAGTTAGGGGAACAAATGTTGAGCTTCCGTATTCAATTGTACTATAGCCCTAATACTTCATTTCTCCAAACTGATTACAATTTTAAGAGGACAAATAACCTTGCAAAGTGTAAGGCATTACATGTTTTCTGTCTTTGATAAAGAAAAGACATGAATTTATTCCAAGAAAAACATCAACCTTAGTCTGCCTATGGTGTTATTGAGTTGAAGAAGATGGATATATAGCATTAGTACATTGATTTTCAAACATCATTGCTATTTTGTTTGACATGGGACTGTATTAAGATGCTGGTAGGAGAAACGTTTCATACACGTATTTCCGCCACAATTTTTTTAAATAGGGAATGTGTCAAAGATTTTTTTTAATCCTTTGAAGATTTACTTTCTTGTTCTTCATACTTAATGCTCGGAATTATAAAGAAGATAAATGAATGAACAAACGTGGAAGCACATGTGACTGATTTCAACCAGATATTTTTACTTAATGGGAAAATTTTTTTTCGGTGCGATTGTGCAAAAAAGGGGATAAGATGTGATTCTTAAAGAGCTCACTTATAATTTGTGTTATCATTTTAGATGGTGGCCCATCAGGGTTCCTTTCCCATTACTTTCCCTCAAACTGTTTGCCTCGAAAGCGTAAATGTGGGACTGATTTATCCCTACATTCTCTCACACGGTAACATACAAACATTAAATATTTTAATTAATTTTCCAATTAAAAATTCCTTACAGATCTACAGATTTAAACCTAGTACAAGACTAACTTACCAACCCAGTTGTTTAGCTACAGGTAACTAGATATTTGCCTCTAGTGAGCTACAAACACATTGATAATGATAATTTCTTTTACAATATTGATCATCAATGATGTGTGAGTTATCAAAAAGAAATTGCTCCTCGGACTTTCATAATTTTTATTATTTCTTCCTCGTCTTTATTTTCTTTTGATTTTTTTTTTTTTTGAGACAGACAGGACTAATTCTCTGATTCCCAAATGAGGTTTTGTTTGGCTCAGGTTAATATTAAAGAAGATCACACACACCATTGAAAAATATTGTTATTTTTCTTTAATGGGGAAAATTGGACTCCCGCGTGTCAGATCTCTGGATTTTCGAAAGGCAATGGAAATGGTACTGACATCACTTTGCACTTTAACAATCGGATTTGGTCTGGGTACAAGTTGTTTGTTTAACCCGACAGCTCGGTGCACCCCGTCGCACGCTTTGCACACTCATTAAAACGATTATTCACGACCTGTCGAGTGTTTTCGGGTTCATTCACAGGAAAGGCTTGGAGCGAGGGCGAGCAATTCAAATCAACACTGTCCACTATCCCGGTGCACGTGAGGACGAGCGGGTGCGTGCGTAAGAAGGCGGAGGGCGGGGTGGGTGTGAGCGCCTTTGCTAGAAGTCCTGTCCAGCCTGGGCTCTGCAATCTCAATCTCGACAGAATGCCTGGAGTGCTTGGTCAGACAGGGGCCATCTTACTAAGTTAACTTCAAGGACTCGGCATAGGACAGAAAAATAAAACAAATAAAAGAAACTCTAAACTCTCCCTCTGCTCCGCCTTTCAACCTCCTGCAAAACTGTAGGTCCCTGGACTCGGGAATCGCCCACCTTCTTTCTGCCAGCAGCCTTGGACCCGAAGCCTCATCTGTCGCAGCCAGGACGCTGACAATGACTAGTTTCAGAAAAACTCGACAGGGTGAGGAGATTCATTCCTTTTCCATCTCCCAAGATCCTTCACCTCTCAAAAAGAATTTAGTTAAGTTTTCTCTTTCTATATTTCTTGCAACAACTGGAGGGGGTGGGGCGTTGGAAAACAATGAATAAGACCCTGAAATGTACAGTATTTGGTACCTGTATTCCAAAGTACTAACATGGAAAAATTCGAGCAAAGTCCTATACGGTGAGGATTAAATGGCTCTAGATAAGTTATACTATTGTGTGTGTGTTTGTTTTTCAATTTTCGAGTAACCTTTCAATACTTTGGAAAGGCAGTGAGGGAAGCAGAAGCGTGAGTGGGTCTCATTCTTCCACTGTAGTCTTGTTGTTATACAGGACGCACTATATGGTTTTAGTTTTCCTATTTGTTCAAATGAGTCCTGGCACATAATAGTCATATGAGACATTAGTTGAAGAGAGATACCTATGTTCCAAAGATATAATTGCATCTATACCCTAATGTATGAGTGTATTCATGCACTTAATAGTGCTCAAACACTCCAGAATGTCTTGTTCAGCGTAAGTACCATGGCATAGTTTCGAGTTAACAGGTGTTTTAAAACAAATATCTCATATCTATGTATACCTGATAGCTCCTTGATTTTTCATCAACAGCATTAGCAAACCCAATGGTCAGCTTATTGTTATGAGGGTAACCTAGTTTTCCCAACTGAGAAAGACTAGTTTCATTCATCAGTTTCATTCTATTATATCTGACATCATAAAATCATGATTTGCTATTTTATTGAAACATATAAATACAATGTAGGATGAAAAGAATGGGAGTTTTCAAGCAGCAAGAGATTTTAATCAGAAACAGTTTCCTAATTGCTAAAAAGCAAGTATGAATAAGTAATTTCCTAAACTTGTAGGGTTGCTATAATTCACGATCAGGTTTACTTAAAATGGATCTGTCAAGTGTGTCTCGCTTCCTATATAAGCTCCTTCATTAAAAGCAACCTGCGATAATAATCAAGAGGCAGATGCTGAAATATGTAAGTAAATAACTGAAAGCTTTTACATAAATAAACACAAATCAATGTAGTAATAGACAACATTATTGATGTAGGAATGATCGATTTTAGTCTTCCAACCTGCAATCAGAGCTTGCAATGTATAATTAAAAGTATATTTTTCAACTTCACTAATACTACCACTACTGGAAAAAATAGATAAATAAACAAACAATACCTGCTGCCAGTCCGATTTGATTCCACATTTTATCTAGAGATTTTTTTGGGGGGGATGGGATGGGAGGAGTACTTATTTTTTCTAAGAAAGCTTTGCCAACCTTTAAAACTACATCATTAATTATAGAAATTTTAAAGTATCAAATAATAAAATTACCACCTTATTCTTGCTCTGAATTTTTCAACCTTCATGTCACCCTCTAATTATTCATTCAGCACATTTTAATAGGAAAAATGCAATAGTGTTCATTATTTTTAAAGAATTTTTTCCCCAACTACTGTAGTACCTTTGGATTTTAACATTCTTGGGGCCTTTTAAATAAATGAGAAAGATGTCATTTCCTCAGTATACTATGAAAGCTCTTTCACCTATGCCTTAGTGTGCAAGCATTATGAAACAAGAAAGGAGAGGTCTGCATTATTCCAAAACTCCTTCATGTAAGGACTGCAAAACAGTGTCTGACTCAAATAAACAAATATACAATGGATTAGAAATTCACATATAAAACAATGTTGGGGATTGTACTAAAAGTTAAATTTTCTTTTCAAGAATATCTCAGGAGGGCAGAGTTGATTTAGGTCAGCAAGCATAGCACGGTATGTGTTGAGTTTGAGTATATGAGTTCTGAAGAATAATGAAAATATTGCTCGTAATTCTTTCTTCGTCAACTGAGATGCTTACTTACACATCCTTTAGGTCTAGGTTTCTCAAGCAGAAGCTTTTAAGACAATGTCCTATTTATGGAACTTCAGCTACATTGAAAATGACTTTTTTCTATGCAGTGTTGCTGCATATAAATATTGATTTTGTTATCTTTGTAACACTGCATGACCAAGCATTCTCCTTAACTCCTTTCTTTCCCATCTAGGGCCAATAATTCAGGGGCAACCAGACCCAAAAGGAAAATATCATCAGTTATTGTTTAGGGCTAATTTAACAGATAATTTAACTTCAAACAACAATGTTCAGGTCATTAAATTTCAGAGCAATGAGAAAATGAAAGAACTAAGAGACAACTCTCCCTAACCCCATTACAGTTTTTAGTCTTCCTGCTCGATCAAAAGAATCAAAGCCACCTATGACGCTACGTTTGCTTCTTAAACGCACTGATGCAAAGGGTGACACAATAGGAAGAGATGAAGAGAAGGACTGAAACTGAAGACCGCGATTCTAATTCAGGAAGTGCTAATGACGCTGGAAAATTTAACTAAACTTGAAAATGAATATCCAGACATTTATAGTAATGGACAGCAACTTTGCATCCTGACGCAAATCTCCAACTCTCTTTTCTCCTACGCTGTTTTCCCACAAAGCCAGAAGATGGGAAAGGATCATTTGTATTACACTACAGGTCAAGAAGACCTTCATGCACGTAACTATGATTGTACTTGTTTTGATTTTAAGTACCTTTTCTCATCACAATGTCAAAATTTTTTCCGACCTTGAGTCTCGTTAGCGGGCGGGGTGAGGAGGGGTATTTTAGGCTTCTGACTGGCGGAGGAAGGGAATGCGAGGAGTTAGAAGCATCCCAACTCTATTCCCCTTGCCCTTTCTTTCCAGTCTCCAAGGCTGGAGTAACGGCCCGCGAATTTCCCGCTGACAAGGGGTAACCTTCCCACTCGAATCCCCGCCTTTGTCTCCCCAAACCCAGGCTCCTCTTGGCGCTAGGAGTTCCTGCCCCGAGGCTATTTCTTTTCCCAAGACTGCAAATCTTAGACCACAGGCGCGGGCAGGGAAGCAAAATGGGGTAGAAAGAGATAGGCAGTGGAATGCAGAAATAATGTCTGTTGTAAAGAAAACAGTTTCATCAGCTGGCAGATGAATGCTGGGATCTGAAACTTCACCAGGTAAACAAAAAGAAACAATTTTCAGAGGGGAAAAAGGGGGCGGGGAAGCACCGAAGACTAAGAAGGAAGAAAAAGGGTAAGAATTTGCTCCATCCAGCCTAGGTTCTGGAGTCAGTTTTCTTGCAGCTGCCAAAATGAGCTAAAACTCGAGCTCCATTTGTCCTGGGCAAGAGCGCCCTCACGTTGCTGCTCCTTGTGCAGCGCCGGGCTCCGGCCTCTGCAGGAATCGCGGCCGCGAGGACCGGAAAACGCCCGCCCTCTGCAGCCACCACGCGTGCTTTAGTCTGTCCTTTAGTCCAAAACCCAAGAAAACAACGCCACAGGCTCTGTGCCTCACGACTTCCAGTCCCACCGTGGCACTCCCCTCTCCAACTTCACTCCCGAGTCCCTGAAGCGCGGGAAGGCCAATTGGACACCGCAGCAAGGACCCCAAATTTGCTTCGACGGAGCCAACCTGCGCCTGGCGCGCGCTCGCAGCCACCCTGGGACAAACAGGCTCTGGAGCATACACCGCCGTCTCCTAAGTGTGCATTAAGAATCAATTATTTGCCTGATATTTCCAAAGCCGGGAACTCAGATATTCCCAGCAGGAATAAAGTCAAGCCCAGAACGGTGCTCATTTCCCTGGTCTTTCGAAGACACAGAGAATTCTCCCAAACTGGTCCTGCGCTGCACTCGACCTGATGCGGCCGGGTTAAATCTCGCAGGGACCCTCGCCAAACCCAGGCCAAACACCAGGGACAGAGGGCCGGCTCTGAAGGAGATTGGCAGTGTTAGTGTGAAAATAGGAGAAAAGGCGTTTTAGAAAAAAGAAAATAGAAAAGAACAATTTTTCAGAGAGGGAAGTTCTTGACTCTGGAGCAAAGAGCTTTATCTCTAATAGGGAAACCAAATAATTCCGGATTTGAACGTTAATAAAGTCCTCTATTCCTCGCAAAAGCCGCAGAAATCATATTTCCATAAAATGAATCACTTTGCACTTTAGGATCTATTTTAGACTTCCACTTCCTTCTCCATAAGAATTAGTCTTGTTTTCGCTTCACTCCCCCCCCCATGTCTACATCTTCTTTGCTTAGGGATCCACCGTGATTTCTATCAACGTGGAAAAATCATGCATTCTTTCACCTGTGAATGTTGGTAGCGCACTCGCTAGGAACATTTTCCAAGAAAAGAGGAACACTTCAGTCCAGGAACTGGACTTCGCGGTTCAAAGCTCCTTCAAAAGCAGTCAGTAGGACTCTCCCCACATCAACCTGCCCCGTGGAAAAGCACTTTCACTTACCAATCTTGATGGAAGAGCGCGCCCAGTCCTCCAGTCTTTTTTCTCGGCATCCATCAGACAACAACCTTAGGCAGAGTCCTGGGTGGAAGGGGAAAAAGAAAAAAACCAGACAGAAATCGGGAGCGAGAAAGGAAACACACAACTTTACACTACATCATATATTCGCCAGCCCCGAGCCCCCTTAGCGTCAGGCATCTAGACGAGGTCCCCAGGAACTGACCGCTAGAGCTAGAGCGGGAAAGCGTCAGTCACTTTGGGGTCTGAAAAGTAAGAGGCCGCTGGCAGTTGGGGGAGGGGTCGAGGAAGTAGAGGGGGGAAAGGATGGTTGGGACGAGGAAAAGAAAATCTTCATTAAAAACACACGGGAAAAAATGGAGGATGAGGTACTAACCGAAAGATCTTCTGGGCCCCTTTAACTCTTACAGGTAGGTAGCTCTTGGGAAGAACGCGCGTTGGCATGAAAGAGAATCTAGATGGCCTCTATTCTTTCCATATCTCTAGGATCTGGCCTTGAGTAGAAACATAAAGAGGAGGGAATTCTAATTCAAGTTTCACCTACTCTGCTTGTTGGAATGGCTGCGCAGATTTTCACGTTGGAGAGTCCCATCCTTCTGGCAGAAGCTGGAGTGGTGTTGGGGGCAGGTTATCTGGTGAAGTAGGAATGTACAGGAACCCCGCCCTCTAGGCACAGTTACACAACCCAAGCCGACCGTCTCAGCAAGCTCTAAAACCTCTCACGATCTGCACCTTCACCCTTTGTCAGCCTAATTCTCCAACGGAATTTTAGTCTCAAACACAACCAGCCATTTAGCTATTCGTAAAATTAATTTCTCAAAAGCAAATTATTTCAATTCATGCAAATTCTTCAACAATGGTGTAGAAACTACACATTTTAAAAACACACTTTTATATAGAACTCTAAATATACTGGATTTATATACCTGTTTGGGTGAAATATTACCAATTTATCAAAGTTAATACATTGCGACGCTCATGTTTTGCCTCTCTCAATTTGATTCAAGTCATAGAAATCACTTGAAGGCTACTATGATCATAAAGATATTTGTATTAAATATTGTTAGTTCTAGACCTTATGTTCATTTTATTTCCAGTTTTACAAAAGACTGAGGAAACATGTCTGGAAGAATTCCTTACTGTTTCAGTTTGCATCATTTTCTCATTGTTTTAAATATTAATAGTTTTCATTAACTTTATACTAGGCAAATTCAGGGAAATTACTTTTAAATTTGTAAATAAATATAATTTGAGATCTCAAATTTTAAGTTGTGATCATTTTCAGTTCCAAAAATCTCAAAAAGGGCTACCACTTATCTCAATAAAAACAATTTTAAGTTTGAAAGAAAATAGTCTTCACGAAGTTTGAAGTATTTTTCTGGCATGAGGTAATTTTAAATGACAAAGGCTGGTGACAACAAACAAGACAATATTACAATTGATCTGATGCAAAAATACATTAAATGTTAGCCTAGATTGTCATTTGTTTTTTAAAAAGATGTCTTGGGGAGTTATAGGATATATCAAGGTAGATGATATGTTCACATTAGGCTTTAGAAGACCTTGCAAGTTTTCTCTTTGTACAGCCCCCTTCATGTCTAGTATGCCTAATAAGTGAACTTCTAATCATATCCGTTATATACGTAATTTGGATATGTGTCCAGGTACTACTACTCCAGTACTTACTTCCTATGAATGAAAAGAGGCCAATTTTATTCTTGACTTCAAAGTACAAAGTTTGCCTTAGAAATTCTTTTTCTCTATCACCCAAATAAACACTTTGAACCACAAATAAATATTTAATATATAATCAGATAAAAAAATCATGGAGGAAATCTTTTTTTTTTTCCTGTATCTATATCCCTTTGCCTCAGTATGAGGTCAGCTTTCTTTTCAACTTTTAGTAGGTGAAAATACTATATTTCCCCTGTGGTAATACATTTTCATTCCACAAATAAAACCCATGGCAAAAGCAAACAATAAATCGTCACCTTTTCCCACCCTAGACATATACCTTTCTTCCAGGTATTTTGGATCACAACTGTGTAATGGGGATTTCCTTTGCCTAACCTCAGCACATGTACCCATTTTTTTAATCATCCATAAATATGGTTTTTAAAACAGTAATTTGTGAATTTTTCTTTTATGCTTCATTCAGAAGAACTGTTGTTTCAAGAAACTTAGATCTTTGTTGAATGTTTTCTCATAAGAAAATAAAATGTTCAGTCTGCTTAAAGAAGATAAACTGTCTTAATCTATTTTTCGCTCACACCCCATATATTTGGTTCCAGTTCTTTTAATCTCTCTCTCTCTCTGTGTTTCTCTCCACCTACTCCCATTTTCCAATATTAACTATTCTGCATTTCAATTTCAAATCTACTTTAGTCAGCTTGCTTCTCCCCTAGGTTCCCTCCCCCCCAGCAACTCTCTGCTTGCTGATAACATCTTAAGGACAGATTATTTTTCATTGGGCCCATTGTAAGAAGTAGCCAGCTTATTGCATTACTGCAGAACACATTTCAGACTATACAATTGTAACAAATGAACAACTTGTCCTCTACAGACTCACCACAGGATCCAATTAGTTACTAAACCTTTTACTTGGGTTTTCCTATTATTTTTTGGAATTATAGCATTTGGGCTACCTGAAACGATTAAAAATGCTTTCATTTTGTTTCATATATATGCATATGTATATACATACATATACATATTGCAAGTTAAAGCAAAGTTATGACTTAGTGTAAGCAAAAAGAACAAATCTTT
Source organism: Erethizon dorsatum (assembly GCA_028451465.1). Taxonomy (NCBI): domain Eukaryota; kingdom Metazoa; phylum Chordata; class Mammalia; order Rodentia; family Erethizontidae; genus Erethizon; species Erethizon dorsatum. The sequence goes on from CM051823.1 coordinate 31,842,801, forward strand.
AAATTATACAGACATGTAAAAGAGAATCAAAGAAGTACCTCTGTGTTGTAAAAATGAGGAATAAAAGGAGAGAGAGGCATGTTGCTTCTTCTGAATATCTAGAATTTTAAATTGTTATTATTTAAGATGAAAATATCAACATTGATCTGCAAGCCATTACAACAGGTGATCACTTCAGCAAAATCTATATTGCAATTTCAGCACATCTTTATTAGAACTCTTCCATTGTGGGTAAACAGCCACAAAAATAAATGCTGACTTAGAAAGTATAAATACAAATATTTAAACAAAAATGTTTGCAGCATTCATAGCGCAAATTGTACCTGAACTGAAGGGCTCTGTGTATCTCTATATATTACATATGTGTTCATTATTCACTTCTATCTAACCATATACATATATTTATTTATAATTTGCCAAGTGCTATAAACAAGATACCTGAAACAAAGTATATAAAAAGCATTCTATTAACTGATTTTAAAATAAACAGCAATACACATAAAATTAAATATCTCTTTTTTTGCTGTATATCCACAAATACTTAAAAGATATCAGCTGAAAAGCCTATACTTTAAAGCTAGCGTTTATTAAAGAGCTTGCTCCTGGTAAAATTTGTCCATAAAGGGAAAAAATTCTATTTCCATTTTTAGAGTAGCAGTTCAAATTAGAGGAGCAGTTTAAATCTTAGTTTGGCCAGAAGAGCCTTTGAATTCCCTATAAATTGAATGGTCTTTTAAAATTTAGCTCTACTTAATAAAAGACACAAAAGTATCAAGATATATATGAATTTAGCCTATTTTTTATTTCTGTGTGTTCATAGTAAACATTTTTGTAAGTGACAAACACGGGCATATGACCACAGTATCACAATCAAGAAATTTTAAGACAACATTAACAATCACTCAAATTTATGCGGCATTTGCGCAACACAGGTTACATATTTGCAAGGTTTACCTATAAGTACAATAGGTATTAACATTTCACTACATTTAGAAAAAATAAAAGTGACCTGTTAGTGACCACATACATCAAAATATACACAACACAAACTGAAGGCAATCATTAATTTTGTCCCCTTCCGGATTCAATTGAATGGCCAGTGTTGCCAACTGAAACGACTTTCCTTTTTTGTTTGTTTGTTTTAATACTTAGTATACCAAGTGCATTTTCTAAAATCCAATCTTTGGTCTAAAAGTAAACAAAAGAAAAAAAAAGAGTTCTCTAAAGAAAAGGACAAAACAATAGATGGCCAAAATAATTTCTTGGGCACCTTTACTACGAATGCTTCTTAAATACAAATTACAGTTTAACAGTTTAAAACTCTCCCCATAATTTAGGTTGTTCTCAAGGTCTGCGTCCACCGGAGAGATCCATGATAACTTATAATACTGCACACATGGAAATCTGGCGGCTCTTAGAGATAGACTTGTCAGGTTTGAATGAAATTGCAAAGCAGTCACTATTTAGATACACATTCTACTATAATTTTGACTTCCAAACCTTATATTCTACAATGTATTCTCCCCACATTGCACCTCGCTGACACTCCACACCTTGTTAGAATAATAAACAACCCTAAAGACTGAACGAACGTACAGAAACGGGAGGGGGGCTTAATAAAAAATACCTGGACTTATTTTTAATTATCATTTACAATGCAAATGTGTGTAAAACGTTCACTTACAGTCTGGTCCCAGGGATGTTAATGTATTAATGGGTTGGAAGAAGACCCCTGATTTTGATGTGTGAAATAATCAGACAGTCCTCCGGACAGTCCCGTCGTAAAACTTGGCAAAGAGGGTCTTAAAGACTCACAGGGCAGGGTCGAGGGGGCCTGCGGCGACGTGGAGGAGGACGCGGCCCGGGCGCTCATGGACGTGCTGCTCTGCGAAGTCATTGATGGGTGCGGGACGTGGGGGAAAAAGTAACTGGTCTGGCCCGCCAGCAGGTTGACGGAGCAGGGATTGAGGGAGTAGGTCCCAGAGCAGGGCACCGACAGGCCGCAGGGCACCGAGGCGGCCAGCGCGGCGGCCGTGAGGTGGTGCGTGGCGTAGGGGATCTCGCCGTTGACCAGGCGGTCCACGCTGAGCCCGTTGGCCGTGGAGAACGAGTGGTTGTTGCCCAGCGAGTTCTGAGTCAACACGGAGCTGTAGGGCATGGGGTGGCTGGGGTAGGCCGACGTGGTGCCGTTGTAACTCAAAGTGCTGCTGGCGCGGGGGTGGTGCAGAGACAGGAAGGGCGACATGGGCCAGTAGAGGGAGCCGGCGCGGTCCATGAAGGTGAGGCCGGTGGAGGTGAGGCGCGCCCCGCGCTTGAAGGCCAGCTTGGCGCGCGACGTGGTGGAGCGGCGGCGCAGCTTGCCCGTGGTGCCCCCGATGAACACGTCGTCGCTCGACGGGTCCAGCATCCAGTAGTTGCCCTTGCCCGGGTCGTCGTAGTGGCGCGGCACCTTCACGAAGCACTTGTTGAGCGACAGGTTGTGGCGGATGGAGTTCTGCCAGCCCTGCTTGTTCTCGCGGTAGTAGGGGAAGTTCTTCATGATGAACTCGTAGATGCCGTTGAGGGTCAGCCGCTTCTCGGGGCTCTGCCGGATGGCCATCATGATGAGCGCGTTGTAGCTGAACGGCGGCTTCTCGTACTTGCCGTTCTTCTTCTCGCCCTCCTTGCCCCCCTCCCCGTCCTTGCCGCCCTCGCCCGCCCCCTTCTTCTCCTCCCCCCCGGCGCCCTTGTCCTTCTCGTCCGGCCCGACGGCCGCCAGCTCCCCGGGCCCCCCGCCGCCGCCCGGCTCGCCCTTGCCGCCGATCGCGTCCACTTTGGCCCCGTCCAGGGCGGCGGCCGGGGGCGGCGGCGGCGGCGGGAGCAGCAGCTGCTGGGGGCCCTTGTCGTCGTCGGCGGCGGCGGCCGCAGGGGCGCCCCGCGCCTGGGGGGGCTGCGGGGCCGGGGGCGGCGGCGGCGGCGGCTGCTGCTGGGGCGGCGGCTGCGGGGCGGGCGGAGGCGGGTGGTGATGGTGGTGGTGGTGGTGATGGTGGTGCGGGGGATGGTGCGCGTTGTGGTGGCCGTGGCTGGCGTGGTGGTTGTCGTTCTGGACCGCCTCGGGCACCAGGCTGTTGATGCTGAACGAGGACTTGGGGATCATTTTCACCTCTTTCCTATCTCCCATGTCCAGCATCACCCAGGCGTCGGGGGGCGGCGGCGGCGGCGGCGGCGTTGGTGCGGGAGCCGGGCAGCGGCGCAGGGCTGCGGGCGCCGAGCGGGGCGCGGGGGGCGCGGACGGCGGCGGCGGCACTGAGCGCTCCGGCAGCAGTGCAGTTGGACCGCAGGCTCGGGCGCTGGCAAGTCATGTAGCAAAAGCAGCAATCACCCCTCAGGAATTAGAAAAAAAAAAAAAAAAAAAAAAAAGGAGGGGGGAGAGGAAAAAAAGAAAGAAAGAGAAAAAAAAGAAACAACCACCGCCCCGGGGGTGAAGCTCCCTAGCTCCCAACTCTACTTCTTGGTCCCCCCCCGCTCCCCCCCGCTGCTTCCTCCTCCTCCTCCTCCTCCTCGTCCTCCTCCTTCTCCTCCTCGCCCTCCTCCTCCTCGCCCTCCTCCTCCTCGCCCTCCTCCTCCTCCTCCTCTTCTCGCAGCAGCAGTCACCGCAGCACCGCAGCAGCCCAAAGGGGGGGACAGGCGGGCAGCGGGCGGGCGCGTCCCGGAGCGGCCGCGGCGAGGCTGGGGAGACAGCGATCGAGGCGGCTATAGCCACAATTAATTTTCCGAGCTACAGGCGCACACTAGGGCTGTAAAAAAATTTTTGGTTTAACCTTTCCTACCGCTGGGCCAATCAGAGCCGGCGGCGTGCGGGAGCGTCTGTGTCGCCGTCCACCAATCGGAGGGGCCGGGCCCACCCCCCCCCGCCCCGCCCGCCGGCTGCCGCCCCCTCGGGCGCTCGCCGCCCCCTCCGCGCGCGCAGGGTTCGGACCCCGCGGAGCCGCGCAGGGATACGCTGGGGAGCAGCCGCGCCGCCGCCGCCGCCCCGCTCCGCACCCCGCCGCTCCCTGCGCCCCGCCGGCTCCGGTCTGCCGAACCCCTCTCCTAGGGCAGCTAGATAGCTCACACTGCCGGCGTCCTTCTCATTGTATTGGGCCATTTGCTCTTGAACGTCAATATTTGTCCTTATTGATTAAAGTTTGTATCCAATTTTATTTTTAAAAGCGGGGGTGGTGGTGGGGATGGAGGGGGTGGTGGAGGGAAGCGTGGGAGTGCAGGGAGAGGATGCAAGCAGAGTGCAGGAAATGGAGGAGGAAAAGGCCAGGCACTACTTTCCGAGTCTGCCCTGCAGGCCCGGCGCTGGCATTTCTGAGCCCGAAGCAAAATGGGCCCGGGGTCGTAGGCGCTGTTCTAGCGGGAGCTCTGCGCCCTGGACGCGGGAGGCCTGCCCTGGACGCGGGAGGCCTACCCTGGCCTTGTGTGAGGAGGGGCGCCCTAACTTTGGGGGGAGGCGGTAGGGAGAGGTTTGGACCCCTCGGGATGAGGAGGAGGAAGAAGTGGGCAGACAGCGCTGGGCCAAGCAGGGGTTACTTACTCGGTTCCTGCGGCCCGGGAGGCGGCGAGCTCCGGGCTGTGGCGCGGCGGGGAAGCCGGGCCCCGAGGCTCCGGGGGCTGCGGCGGCGGGCAGGGGCGACTCAGTGGTGGGCGCCTCTGATGGCCTTCCGAAATGCGAGGTGCCCAGAGGGAACACAGTACCAAACAATCTTGAAATAAACCAGGTAACACATGCTCTCTACGTGTGTATCTTCCTTCCTTTTCTCTCTGGCTCCAAGACCTTCGCTCGCGCGCGGGGTGACTCGGAGTGGTGTGCTCCTCGCGGCTGCGGATTCTCCTCAGCTTCGAATCAGAATTGGAAGCGAGTAGTCGCAAGTGATCACCTTGGAAATATTTTCATTTTGCTTGTTGACATTGGAGGGAAAATAAGAGTGGGCGTCTATTTCCATTTTTTTAAAACCTGCCTATATTCACTCTCTCCTCATTCCTCCCATTTCTCAAATGCTTTATTTTGTAAGGACTGCAATCCTAAAATATCAGTATGCCGAAGTCAGCCCTTGCCCACCCTGAGTGCTGCAAGAACGCACATAGGAACCTTGGTAACCTGGATCGCGCAATCCCAGCTTCTTGGGCTTTAGAACTGGGAAGGTTCAGTAGAAGGTTGAAATGAGTGGGAAGATTGTGATTCGGGGGCTTTAAAAGGATCCCGTGGCCAGGGGCAGGGCTAAGGCCCAGCATTTCCCAGGGATTGGAATTTAGTGCGGAGCACATTGATCAAAGGCTGTTTCATCCCACATGGGCAGGAAACATACTACATTTTACGGAGGATGTAGCCCAAGAGAACTAGGAGGTGGAGAAGCATAAATGAAAAGCACCTTTCCTGTCCTCTGTAAGGTAATCATAAAATATAAGCATTTGTTTGCTTTGACAAACTCTCAGTTAAATGAGTTGACAGATTTGGTATCAAAGAAAACAGAGGAAGGAAAAGTGGTTTCTATGAATGATGTTAAATTCTGAGGTAAAAAATACAATAGATGAATACTCGGAATATTAGGGGATTATTTCACTCTCCCGCCCCCCCCAACGGGGGGTGGGGGGAGAGAGAGAGAGAGAGAGAGAGAGAGAGAGAGAGAGAACTTCGTATGGAATAACAAACAGACCATTGCAAATAGATAGGGAATGTAAATGTGCATCTATTAGGAATGCCTTAAAGGACCTTTGAATATTGGACTGACCTCAAATATACTTTCACTGTATGTATATCTTTCCTATGTATAGTTATCTCCTTACTTTACAGCAAACTATATTTGCGTGTGGAAATTTCTAGCGTTCCACAAATCAGCATTGATGGGTGATGTGGCCACAGATGTTGATTTCTAAACTCAGGATACCTCAGCGCTGGGTGAGACGTGGGCTTTGCAAGGGGCTGGAGAGGTCCTCGGGCCTTACTCTTCTGTCTACTTCTCCTTCAACTTGTGTCCCTTCCTCAGGCCTGTTCTTCCTACTTTTCCTCAATTCTCTTTCCTCCCTCCTCCCCTCCTTCTCCCTCCTTCCCCGTTCACTCCCCCACCTCTCCCCCCCTCCGTTCGTCTCCCTCTCTCCATTCCTCCACCTACTCCTCCACATTTCCCCCCCACCGGCCCCCCTTCTCACCACCACTTATAATGGCACACAGGGCTCCCTCTGAGGTGGACTGCCCGGTACGTTTTCGTAGTCGGTCTAGCGTGAAATGATTCGGTGTAACCGGATTCTTGGGAAAGGACAGGTTACGTAAACATTTACTGATGTGGAGTAACTATACTATTTGTACTCTGATATGCAGGAAGGAAAGTGTTGATTAACACAGAAGAAAAAAAAGCGAAATTAGCTGATTGCATGCTCATAAGTGCAAGCTGTCATTGAACTGCTTTTAAAATAGACACAGCTGGGTGTTTGTGTTGAAAAATTTCTTGTGTTTTTGCTAATACTGAAATAAGCATGATTTTGTATACCAAACATTTTCAGATCATTAAAATTTGTAATCTGTGCTGGTTTTAAACACAAAGAAAAGAAACAGAATCATTTCGATGTAAAATTTGCTGATATTATATTAACTCAATCAGGTCTGTACAAATTGTGCATTGTGCCTCCTAAAATCTGTTTGATCAATTTAATACACAAAGTGCCAAACGTGGGTATTGTTTGTTAACATTGGACATTTTATTCAAATCTGAGCTCAGCAGCAAACTGCAAGAGCATTTCTTAAATACAACACCAGCTTTGACTGATGCATTTTTAATGTTTTAAGGTGTTTCTTAGGTCAAAGCTGAGTGTGCATTGTTTAGTAATCTTGTATAAGATTTTAGCAGGTGAAAATAAGTTTTTCTTCTGTTTATTTTCAAGTAGCAAAAATTGGCGTTTGCTAATGAGAGCTGCAATAACCTGATTTTATATGCCAGGAGCTCATACTGACTGGGGAAGTGTTTTGCATACAAACTAAGACTGTCTTATATTACTTTAAGGATTGCATGAATGCAGGTCTCTCAAATTAGGATGTTTTCATGGGACTAAATAAAATTGTTTTATATGTTGATATTAAAAATCTATTCCCCTAATGCAAAGGTTATTTGCAATTTTTGAGGATGTGAGTTTTAATTTATTTTAATAATTTTAATTTCACTTTACCAAGATAGGTATATATATGTATATATATCAGGCTTATTCGAGAAAGCATGCACTATTTATTCAGCAGTCCATGGTTGTATCAGCAATGGCTTCTTTTTAGAACTACTAGCTGAAATGAAGGGGGAGGGGGTTCCTGGATGCAGTATTGTGCAAGTTGAAAGTCTCTGGACTGGGCTTTGTATATCCTACTGGCCAATTTGGGTGCAAATTGGATTTGAAGGCCTGCTCACGTCTGCCTCAGGCCTCTTCCTGCAGCATATAAAGCCTTAGTTTCAACCCCCTCGGTCTCGGTGATTACCTTTAGAAGACAGAGGGCAACCAGTAGTCTCAGACTGGAAACAAATTATCCATCATTCACATCTTTTCTTTTAATCAATTTAACCTTGATCTCTCACACGTATCAATCTACAAGTATATATGTTAACGAATAAAATCAGAAGTCAGAACAAACGAAATTTTCTGGACTCTATAATGGTAAACCTTCTCTGTCTGCAGGCTTTTATCAGCACCCCCCCCACTCCCCAGTAGATCGGCCTTGTAAAGAGTGAGCAGTTCCAACAGGAAGAAAAACAAAGTGTGGAAAATAGGTTATTCCTTCTTGATTAATAACAAAGGCTCCATAGTATAACTTCATCTGAGTAGGGAGCAGCATATTCATTTCCCAATTTGGGGGTTCTCCTTTGACCTGTTTTCTGCTTTAGTCTGTGGTTCCCTTCTTTTCTCCATGTCACCCAAGGTTAAAGAGGCTGGGCCACATTTACCTAACATCCACCCTGCTCTGGCTCCCCTGACGGTGTGGCCTTGGAACGCGCCAGAGCCGAACTCCACCTAAAGCTCTCTTCCTTCGTATGCACAGGGAGATCCTGACCCAGTGACGCTTGGGAGCCAGCGGATTCCATGCAGAGTCATCCAGGTATTTCCAGATATTCTGTAACAAGCGAGGTCTGCCTTCGCTAAAGCCAAATGTCTGTAATCTCTTCCTAACAGCAGGTAATGGTGCTAACATTTAGTGATTAGAAGTTACTCTTTAGCGTGTTGTATCCTTGTTCTGTGGGTTTTGGTTACAGGTTATACGATTAGGTTTGCGAGAACAGTAGTGAACTAAACTTCCCAGTAAGAGGTCTTCACACCAGGGAAGTGTTACTTTTCTGCAGCAGCCCTGCCTCTTCACTCATTAGGGAGCTGCAGGTTGTCAGCGGCTGCTCTCAGCGCGCGCACGCGCGCACCCTTAACGTCCTCAGGGGCGCGCACATGAGCGAGGCGCGTGTGTACACACACACACACACACACACACACGCACACGGCACTAAAACTAAATTAAGAAGCCGATGATTAAGACAAGCGTCTACTAGGCCTGTCATTTCAGCATCCTTCCATCATAACATTGTGGCACCGGCAATTTTGCTTGAGAACCTCGAGAGAAAAAAATCTATGGGAGAGCCTAGTATTCGAGAGTGGAAATGTTTAACTTGTACAAGCTGGGGAACCACTTAGGAAGTGAGAAAGTTCAACGAGGGGGGGTGTGTGAAGGAGGAGGTAGAGGAGAAGAGGGAGGAGGATGATGGTCTTCTCTGAAACCCTTGCATTCTCTGGGCAAGTGTCTGTGACAATACCAGGAATTCCAGGCTCTCTGAAGCCAAAGACACATTCAGAAGAAAGGTCCAGCGATCTGCAGCAAAATATACAAAGAAGCTTTATCTCAACATTAACCAGAGGAGAGTCAGGCTCAGAGAGATTACCACAAAATATTGCCACCTGAGGACAGAGGGCCTATAAGTCTAAAAGTGAAGGACTAAAAGTCTCTCTGAACAAATTCTCAGTAGAATGTTCTGCACATCTCTGGTAAATAGAATATACCCACTACCCTTCTACTTGTTTCCTGTTATTTGTCAGCAGCTTGGAAACTTAGGGGTAGACAATTTGTAGGAGTTGAAGCCCTGGTAATGTGATATACAGGCCTTTTCCACTTACAGATATTGAGAAAAATGCTTCCATACTACCTATTCAACTGTATCCTGAAAAGCCAATTTCTATTTTTCCTCTAGCTGCCCAGGGAAATGGCAAAGTCCATCCTTCAAGAGGACAGGAAAAGCTCAAGAGATAAGAATTGGAGGAGTGGTCCTGAAGTAGAAATGGAAGCTAAGGCTCAGGTTCTTAGAGCTAACCCCGCAAGACAGGATACAAGACTATGCTACTTTGGGCTTTCCATCAGTGGGCCACTGAAAGAAAGAAAAAAGAAAGAAAGAAAGAAAGAAAGAAAGAAAGAAAGAAAGAAAGAAAGAAAGGAAGGAAGGAAGGAAGGAAGGAAGGAAGGAAGGAAGAAAGAAAGAAAGAAAGAAAGAAAGAAAGAAAGGGCCTTCATAAATATAAAGCTGAAGCAAAAGGTACAGTCCTTAAAACGCTGGGCTCCTAAGAGCCGGTGCTCCAACTGTCCCTCTCTGTTCCTAATTAGTTGGAGCATCAGTGAAATTTCCAGTAGGAGCCTAAATCATCTACTTTGGGATTTGGTATAGGACCCTTCAAAGAATGTGAACATCAAATTCCATCTGTTTTGAAGCACCCTTCCAAATGGTCTCCAGACTCCAGTTCTGCCAGGAAACATGGAAAAGTGAGACTCTGTGGTACAAGCCTGTAATACCAGCTACTCAGGAGGCTGAGGCAGGGATGCTGCAAAGTGGAGGCCAGCCTGGGCAACTTAAGACAACACAGTTTCAAAATTAAAAAAAAAAGGCTTTGGGATGTAGTACAGTGTTAAAGCTGCCCCCAGGTTTGCCCTCCAGTACCATCACCGACGCTGCCATCCAAAAAACAAAAACAAAAACACACAAAAAAGTGACTCAGTTGCAACTCTTATGCTGTCAGTTCAGAACTAGTCCCATCTCAATAAATTAATTGTACATAGAAAGCACTAAAGAGCCCAAGGTCTGGGTCTGAGATTGATAAATCTGATATAGGAAGTGATCGCAGCCACTGAAAGTCTGGAAAAATTAGGGAAAATACTAGGACAGGAGTGAGCGTGAGCAAGTCAGGAAGCACACAGCGAACCCGCCATCCCCAAGTCTCCCTTATCCTGGGAAAAGTCTTAGGAGAGAAAGTAAACTATTTGCTAATCAAACACATGTGCTTCTTTTCTAAAAACCTGCAACGACAAACCCATAGGCCAGTTTTTACTTCGTAAACAGTTCACACCCACCTGCCTCCCCACCACTCCGCAGCACCGCTTCCTGTAGCTCTTCCCCACCCCCACCCGACTCGAGGCCCCGAGAATCAGTTGGAGCAGCGTTTCCCAAAGGATCCTGCTCTCCTCCCCGCTGAGCCCACCTCTTTGGGCTACAGCTGCTATGGTACCGGGAGGACCAGTCTCGCGGAGGAGCCAGGGCTCCAGAGCCTGCGCGCCGCTCCTCCCCGCTCTTCCCCACGCGCTCGCCCAGCGCTCCTTTGTCGTCCCCGCCAGCCAAGTGCAATCAAGCCAGAGAGAGGCCTTGCTTCTCGGTTTCTTCTCCAGATTCCCACTCGTCTCTCCCTCCCACCCTCCTCCCTCCTGAAAAGGCAAACTTTTCAACCTAGATGTCTCACTTTTTGCACATCGGACTGGAAGCGTGCACACACAGATCAATATTTTTGGGCTTATAGGTCATCTGCCACGGTGAATGCGAGGGGGAAAAAACGAAAGGTTTTAAGCTTCTACAGTATTGATACAGCGCGTAATTCAGAGTTAAGATACCAGGGTGTGCTGGTGAAGCTAATTCAATATTCAGTTACATGTGAGGAGTACTGAACCCAGTGGTCCCATTTCTCTCCTGCCCTTTGGAAAGAGATGCGTGCGGGCAGAAGAGGATCGGACAACTGAGCTAGGGGCAGCCCAGCCCGGCGTCAGGAGCACGAATGGTTATCGTGTAACGCGCGCGCGCGCGCACACACACACACACACACACACACACACACACACACAACACCTCCTCTTTTTCAGGTCACCAATAAAGGTGTGGGGATCATTTTTATTTATAAAACAATCCTAGACAGATTCTAGTTAACCGATTTTGTACCTTCCCTCTGGATTTGTCTTAAGGCATGCAGGAGAGAGAGAGCGACGTTCGAGAAGAGCGCTCAGTCGGCAAGTTTGGCTCCGGAGCGTGCGAAATATGAATCACCGCGGTGAAGAGAGTTTCTTTTTTTCTCACCCTTTGCTTTTTTTCTGGAGCGTGAACTTGTTAGATAAGATAGATGAGGCCACGAGGAAAAGGAAACACAGAGAAAGCCCAGCTCTTTTCGCCGAGAACAGCCTGCGAGGCTGGCAGGCGGCGGCCGCGCGTTATCCGAGGCGTGGGGCTCTGGGCTGGTTCCGACCCGGCCCGGTTGGCGCCTCCACGCCGCCAGCCCCGCCACACGCTTCCTTGGCTGCCCCGCTGTCTACCTTTGGGCCTTAGCACAAACACCTCCAAAAGCGAGAGATGGTCCCTCCACTAAGCTAAGAATATGCACACCCGCTCGCTCGGAACACAAAACTGGGCCCGAAGCTTTTCCTCGAGGAAGTTCTAAGTCTCGACCATAAAATAATCGGTGGGTGGGAGACACTGGGTTTTAAGGAGGTCTAGAATTACACATGAAACATTATTTTCCTAACTAATTAAAAGTAATTCTCTTTCCCTATTTATATGCATAGACACGCTATTTATCACACGCCCCTATTTGCTTGAAAAACTGCTCAGAGTATCTTTAGCGCACAATGCTCATTCTTTGTCCCCTCGAACGTTTACAGCTGATGGTGCGGTTGGTGGAGATCAATTAGCACTGGATTTTGCCCCAGGATTGCTCCCCGGGGCGAACGAATGACGCCAACCCATCTCCAGCGACTTTTTTCCGCCCATGTGTGTTTCCACGCCAGGGCTGCTGAAGTAGTTCAAAATCCCCAGCCTTGGTTTCACTTGATTTTGTTGTTGTGTTGTTATTGACAAATACTGGGTCACACACAAGCCACTTGTCAGAGCCTTTGGGTCCATCTCGAAGCTGCAGCTCCTAGCGGGACGTTCGAGTCTGGTCCTAGAAACTGGAAGGATTTGCTGGGAGAGGAACTACGCAGTCTCCGCTCCTTCAGTTTTGGAGATGGTCCCTTAAGATTATAGTTCTGTCTGTCTGCTGTCACGTTTATTTCTTAAATTGTTCCAGTATGTGAACCCTGGGTAGATGTGTGTCTTCCCCCCTTTAAAAAAACAAAGACTAAAAGGATGCTTAAAAAAGGAAGGGGGGGTGGGCTATTGATCCCAGTCCTCTAGGTTTCTTTGAAATCAAAAGAACACATAGGCAGAGAGATAATTGTTGTAATTGCAAGGGTGTGGGGGATGAGACGGTAGGTAGAGCTTTGGGGGTTGTGTAATTGGGGTAATATATACAGTTTATCTTTGGGCTGAGCTGTATATATTCTTTCCCTTGATACATGTTGCAGAGGAACTGAACCCATGGTCTGCTTGTCTTGGCATGTTTGAAGCCCCAGACACCTAACAGTATCATTACAGGAAAGAGACAAAGCCCCAAAGACTTCAGGCAGGAGGTGACTGACTGCCTTGGGAGCCACTGGGGAGTTTATCTCCGCGTTGAACTTTTCGGGCCAGCTCATCTACACGTCAGTCAGGCTCCCTTGCTGCGGAGGGTTCAGGTCTTCCCCGTACTGAAGAGGGGGGTGGGGGGAAAAACAGCTGATTTTCGACATTTCAAAGGGACTCTTTCTATTTATTAGGGTTACCGAAATGTACGTTACTGGAAAAACAACAAAACAAGCATAGAGCTGCAATTTTCAAGAAAATAGGATCCCCAAATATAAAAATAAAAAAGTAGCAGATAAGATGTATAATTCAATCAAATTACACAAAATTGCTTGAAAATTCAGAACAGTAGCAATCCATTATGCCTCTGTTTTATTAGTGACAAGCACAATTACTCTAAAATAAAGAACACTGGTGAATATATAATTGGCTGTAATCATGTTAGTGTTTGAATAAAAATGACGGGAACATTTAACACTTTGACAACAAAATGTTCAGAAATAACTTATTTATTCAAACAGTTTTTATTTTCTACCAAGTGAAGGAGAAACACAGTTTGCTTAGGAAAATCAATGACTTTTCCCTTCAATAAATAAATATCCAAAAGGGGAAAAAGCAGCCCCACACCTCTATATTATTACTATTATTATTTTTAACCAGCAAAAAGCTTAATCCTGGGCTTGGAGTCAGCACTTCTCCCAGCGGCGGTTCAGCACCGAAGTCTGCCCCCTAGAGGCAGAGCTCGGAAGCTCATCACAGCGCCAACCCTTCTTCCCGCGGTGACCTCGGGAATCAAAGTTAATATTCCTTTGCAAATTGCTCTCCAAACTGACTCCCCCACCCCACCCCCTTATATCCCCTTCCGCCCTACAACAGCGTCACAATATTTTCTTAGTAATTGCCGTGCGCCGCTGACAAAAGCGCCGAGTCTCCGGTAGCGCATTGCTCTCCGTGGAAAGCGCGAGGGCGCGTTGGGGAAGCGGGCAGGGGATTCGCGCTTCTGCAGACAATCCACGTTCATCCACAGCTCCCGAGAGCAGCCTGAAGTCAGGTCTCCTCCAGAGACGGCCGGTGACCAGGGCACCGCATCCCAGTGCTATTTTTTTGCGGGCTTCCTTAGAGAAAACAGTGCTGGCGCGGCTGTCAGCCGGTTAGTACCACGAGGGCTGTCCCTAGCTCGTCGTCTCCGCAGGAACAACCGAGGTCCGGGCTTTATCTAATGAGATCTGGGAGCCCAGGGGGGTCCTTTTATGGTCACAGATAGGTATGCTTGAAATATGGAGTTAAAGGCATTAAGGAGGAGGCCCTGGTTGGTGGAGTTGGGAGACCCACCCGGAAGAAATCCCTGATTTTTACACTGGGTCCTGGAGTTTTAAGAAACTTCTGCGCGGGGGCTTAGTCCCTGGACTCTGCACCTTTTCGCACTTTAGTCTGGTGGGTCCCGGCGGTTTTTTAGTCAGAGGAAAGCCAGTCTCACTCGTGGAAATGAGCAAGCGCTGGGAGACGATAGACGAGGGTGAATGCGGCAGCGGAAAGAGAACGAACAACTATGTTCCGCGAGCTCAGGGTTGAGTTCCTAGCCCTGCTGCAGACTTCACCCGTATCCCCTCGGCAGTCCTCCCGGCAGTTCCTCCCTCACCCGCGCGCTCCTCCAGAATTTTGTTTTATTTAGTTTTAAGGCAGAAGAACACACTTCAAGTAGAAGTTTTGTAGGAAAGGCTAGGAAAGAGCAAGCGAGTTGAAGGCGCTGTGGAAAAGGCAGTGTTCTAAAAAATCGGTCTTAAATTGGCTTTTATTTCTTCTGCTCCCCCCCCCAGCTCTTTCTCAACCCTTCCCTCCTTTCCTCCTCCTTCCTTTCCTTCCTTTCTTGGTTTTTTCGATTACTCTGTACTGCCCAGTTCTTAGTCTTCGCACTGGAGTTTGAATGAGACATCTGGGAGATGATTCTTCCTCGTCGCCCTTCCAAAGAGGACCTCTGGATCAGGGACTAAGAAGCAATTTTCTTACTGTAGAAATCATTCTTAAGGTAGTGAAAATGAATGTATATTTTAAAAGCGACAAACTTCTCAAACTGATGTCTCGGTGCACGTGAGGCACGCCCCAAACCCACTCTACCCCCCTTGCCAAGAGCATAAGTCTACAGAAATGTTTCATTTTGTTTCATGCAAAACTGGTGCTCCACTCTGCACTCCCAGGTCTGTCATTCCTCTTCTGCATTATATTAACGGGCAATGTTAGCCTTCCCCTACGTGTTTAGGCTGCTAATGCGGGCCACTTCAACGCAACAAAAATGCTCATCCGTGGAGATTTTCCCAAGGCTAGGCGCGGTGTTGGCTCTTTTTTCTTTCTTTTAAAAGCTTTTCAGGGTACGTCCATTCCTCCCCCACCCCTTCTTCTTTTCTTGAGAAGGGGACTGGAAAAGGGGTCCAACAACTTTGAGCTAGTGTGTGAAGCTCCCTGCTCTTTCCCCTGCCTGCCAATCCTCAGAAAGGAGGGGTAAATTTTTGGTTTTCCCTTGAAAGCAGGAAAGTCTGAAGCATCAGGCTAGCACTCCCTCAGAAAACTTGCCTTCATCTTTCTCTCATATTTTGCTTTTTTCCTCACCCTCATCTGTAGCAGCGCTTCAGGATTCCCTCGTGGCCACCTCTGTGATGTTGTCAGGCCCACCCTTCTGAAGAGAACGCCACGGGGTTTCCTTTCTGTTGACGGGGAACCCGGGTAGGGGACACTGTCTACATGGGCGTGCTCGTGTGTGTTATGTACGTTTCTCCAGCTTCAAAAACTTCATGGTGGAGACGGGCTTCTTGGCCTTTTCCCTCTATAGGAAAGACGCCCTGGAGGAAGCATATACTGGAACTTAGATGGTGGCCTTTGTAAGGCCTTCTTAGTCTCGCAAATAAGTCTACCGAGAAAGTAATGTGTTTCCGTGATTCCTATGTATCCCCTGTCCAAGGAGAAGGCCATGGGGAAAAGACAAAGCAAAACCAACTTCATACGTAATAACTATTATCCTATGGACTTTAGTTTAAAAGATGATGATAGTCTGGATTATTCACAGCTAGATTGTTGCTTCTTAAAAGCTGGTGCCAAATAGACAGGGGAACTGCTTTTCAATTCTGGCTAAAATTTACCATTCTTTTCCTCTGAACCCTTACGAAGTAAGTTTACCTTTTCAGCTTCTTCTTTATTTGAAAAACAAGTGACCTGCAGTTAATATATGAAATGCCAAATACCTTTTATTTGTACGAATTCCCAGCCAAACACCACCACCACGCACACACACAAAAAAGCTGTGAGAATCTTGATAATATATATTTTTTGTGAAAGGAATAAAATTTCATTCAAATAGCAGCAGCGACATCTAGTGACCATAATGCTCAATTGTAGCGATGA
The DNA here is from genome assembly GCA_028451465.1 of Erethizon dorsatum. Taxonomy (NCBI): domain Eukaryota; kingdom Metazoa; phylum Chordata; class Mammalia; order Rodentia; family Erethizontidae; genus Erethizon; species Erethizon dorsatum. Next base: position 31,858,919 of record CM051823.1, read on the forward strand.
AAGTGGGACAGTTTACAGAGCAGTGGGCTTTAGAGGAGACAGACACGGTGATTTTTATAAGAAAGCTTGATTGTCTAAGAAAGCTTGATTGTCTCACAAAGAGTATTTATTTATTTTTTGCTATCAAAGAGTATTTCTCCAAGTTTAGATTATAGTATTATTTTATAGGAAAGAAATTATTTTACTACCTCAAGTATGCACAGGTGATTAAAGTTTGTCAGAACATTCTTCCAATGCTTTAAATTCTGTCAAGAAACAAGTTCTAACAACGATATGTGGGTTTTACTTTGCTTAATTAATTTTATAAATTATCATCTGGAGCTGGGGGTTTGGTTCAGTGGTGGAGCATTTGCCTAGCATGTATGAGGCACGGTATTCCATCCCAGCACAGCAAAACAAAAACAAATGGTCACTACATGTATTTCTGTACAAATACTTAAAAAGGAAAATGGTTAAAATTTCTGATATTTCTTTTTATCTGAACCAATCATTTAGTTGATTTGAGATTGCTACCCTGTCAAAATTAGGCAACTTACTTAAAGTAGCACTGTTATAAATAACTACATTTATGCTCCCCCTATGTAGCCTTCATGCACAATATTTTGAAATTGAAATAAATGAAATTCCTATGCCTGGATGGACTCCATCTCATCTTTTTACAGAAAAGATTAAATGTACTATTTGTACACAGGTGTTGTATTAGCAAGGGCAGACTACAGAGTTAAAGACTTTTCAGAATAACAACTTTACCATTTACTTGGCATTTAACATTTTTTACTAGGGTAGTGGAAAAATTCATCTCATTCACTGTGGATTCATAAGCTGACCATGTGAGTAAGTGTAGTTTGTGCATGCACTTGCTGCAGCATAAAGATATTTAATTTACTGTTAGAAAAGTAGCTGATAACTACTGGGGCATATAGAGCTACATTTTCTAACTTGGAGTATTTGCATTCTGTTTATTCCATTTTATGCTTTCACCAAATATTCCTTTTATTTTCCATGGAACTTGTGCATGGATTGGCAGGCTAACTAGCTAGGTGTAGAATAAGATAACTGGATTATTTGTAAACACCTGGGAGAATTTGAGCTAGTCACATGACTTTTCTGGACCTTAGTTTGTACACAGAAGGAGGAGGTTGAGTCTTTACTGTTGAGTAGCTCAAGAAATCTATGACTCAATAAATCATCAGCCTTCATTTGAGAAGACCCTTTTTGGGTGCCTGTGCTCTCATTTGCAACTCTTCATGGTCAGTTCTGGGCAGGTAGGCAACTCATCAGAAGTAAGAAGGGATAAGCCCTCCTTCTTCTCCCTCTCTCAGCCATCTCCTTTTGCTGTGTTAAAAAGTAACCCAAATCTTAGACTCTCGAGTCAACATTTACTGACCCATTGGCATGCATTCAGCAGTCATTTGCTGTCCATCCAGAAAAATCATAATGTGAGGAAAGGATTAGGCTGAACACGAAGCAGAGCAGCTGTATTGGAGTTTGTCTAGCACGTTCCTATATTCTCATAGTGAAGATAAATTATTATTATTTAATATTTTTAGGAACCACAGCCAAAGTATTCTGGCTGCAAATAGCCTACATTTTCTCCCAGCTTCTGTTCCCCTGGGAATAAATTCCTTCAGAGGTGGCAATAAAATGTCTCCAAATCCTCTTACTCAGAGCATCATAATACACAATTAGTATCTTTAGCTGGAAGAGTGCTCTCAGAAGACAAATATCACTCCTTGATGAAAATGTGCTCAACATTTAGTGGAAGCCCCAGTGAAGCTGAAGACACACACAAGGATATTCATTTCTACACTGACTTTGATAAAAGGAAGAGGGTTCACTGTGCAGAAAGTTCTGAATCTATCACAGGTTTCTTTCCTAGGTGCCTTTCTGTTGTTCCCTAGATATCTTTCTGTTCTTCCTATTCCTTGGTCTTGTAATTAAAATGTTTATGTTTGTATAGGTTGAGTATTTCTTATACAAATCAGTCAGGGTCAGAAGTGTATAAAGGTCTGGATTTTTCTGGAATGTTTACATAGACTTTACTAGCTGAGCATTGTTACTCCAAAGTCTGAAATCCAAAATGTTCCCAAATCCAAAACTTTTTGCATGGCATATCAGCATTTACAAAATTTCATATTTGGAAGCATTTAGGATTTCAGATTTTTAGATTAGGGAAGTTTAAACATGTTTAAAATTAACAAGGCACATTTCCTTGAATGATTCTTTACAGACCCCCAGAAAGACAAGTATTATTTTATTTAGAATGGAGGAAACTGACCAAAAGAGGGTAAATTTCTTGCTTCAGGTCACACCATTAGGAAGACACAGAAAAAGAGTGTGAATCCTGGCTTTGGAAGGGTTTCAAGTTGTATTTGGTTATCCTGAGAGTTGGAACCTTAGTGCTAGGGACTAGGAGTGCTGACTGATGCTGCTGCTTATCAGGCCTTGCCAAGGTTCCCCTGCATGTATTGAATTTAAAAATCTTAACTTTTAAAAGATTCTTGGGTCTCTTTACTCCTTATAACATGATAGAGTTTGTGTTTGCTACTCTTTTTTTCAGTATGATTTTCTCCCTTTAATGCTAATAATTTTATACTATTTCTACAGGAAGGACAATCTTTGCAAAAAAAAATTGTACTCAAAACATCTTTATTAGTGATCATGGGAGCCCACACTTTGAAGTTGGAGGGAAGCTAAGATATCCTCTAATTCAGCAGCTTTGGAGAAAGATGACTATCTGAACAAAAGCATCCTGGAAACTGTGGTGAATCTGAGTTTGGCTTATTCTGAGTATCTGTTTATATACTTATTGTCTAGGCATCTTGCATTGATGTATTTTGTTACTCTATTCTTGCTGGCCACCCTATAGGCTAGTTTTCTAAATGCACTGCATCTTCAGCATCGTGCTATAGATTGGGCTAAATGCCTGACTCTGCTGAGAGCTGTTAGATCTTCTAGCATGGATTTTCTCCTGTTTTCTCCCAATTGGCTCTCTGCTACCCTCAACTGGTGTTCAGCACCAGAGTGGCTAGCTTTCTGCATTCATGCTAATCCATGGCATACACGAGTGCAAATGAGACATGGGAGCATGATTAAACACATTGCTTATGGCTTTTATAGCACAGAAAGAAAAATAGAATTCAGGCCACTCTGTGTCCTCTCACACTTGTTTTCTCACTTCCTACATGTTTGCTTATGGCCCATGAGGGAGGATTTCCGATTTTCCCTATTTTTAAGTTTTTGTGTTAGGATATAGAAAACTATTGCATCAAGTTGAGGTACATTTCTGCTGACATAGTACCTTGCAAAAATTTCTGAAGTTCCCGTATTTAGTCTTAAGTAATATTTATCATTTTACCATAAAAGCTATAGAGTTACACAAAATTACATGAGGTCCAAAAATGATAATAAACTTTCTCATTTATTCAACAAATATGCACTAGGCAGATTCTATATATTAGACACTGATCTTGCTACTCACAATACCGTATTGGATAAAGGAGATTTAAAAACCCTTCTGCCTTCATTGAGCTTGTTCTTGGTTGGAGAAGATAGACAAAATGCCCCTTTAGAGAATGTGTCATTCCCTTTTCTATTCCAAACATAAATATACTACAGTGGAAACATGTATTAAAGTTAATAGATGCATAAACAGAAGTTAAGAAGGGACTATGTATATTACAAATGTTCAAAATACGATTTGTTAATTCATTCATTCATTTATTATTGTTGTGAATATAGTATAGACATATAGAAGTGATAGGTGCAAGTGAGTTTATGAATCTTCCAGCTGCAGGGGTATTTTATCTTATTTCTTTTTTCCTTTTTCATTTTTTTGTGGTTCTGGGAACTGAATCCATCAATGCTCTACCACTGAGCTACACCCTTAGCCCTAATTTTTTTTTTTTTTTTGAGATAGTTCCCAAATCTGGCTTTGAATTTGTGGTCTTCCTGCCTCAGCCTCCACAGTAGCTGGGATTGCAGATGTGTGTGCCTTGAAATGCAGGAATGTTATCTTTTGATGCTATCACAATCTTCTGTTGAAATGTCTGGTGGAATGTAACTTTTATTTTTAATTTATTTTTAAAAATTTTAATGGAATGTCACTTTGTCACCTGCTGTAATAGCTGTCACAGAAGTTCTTCTATTACTGTTAGTGATGCTATCCTTTGATATTCTCTTTTCTATTCTGTTGTTATTCTGTCCTCTTTCTGTGTATTTTGCTTTTACCACAGATAAACATGTTAGATATTACTGACGGAATAGAAAACTTTTTCCTTTTCCTGTGTGGTAGAACTACCAACAGTAACTAAGCAGGTGTAATGGACTTGTCTTCTCTCCAGTCTGTTTGAAATGGGTGCTTATCCCAGTTAAAATGTAATTAGTTTGGGAAAAATGAAGCCAAAGCAAAATAACAAAGTGGCAGTGGTATTACTTACAGATACAGGGCTTTAAAGTTATATGTATTGAAAAAAAAATCATAGTCTATATTTTGAAAAACACCTCCATAACATAAAATAGATTTTATTATTTATTTATTTATTTGTTTGTTTTTTTGTGGGTACCAGGGGTTGACCTCAGGACTTCCCGTGCCAGCAGGCGCCCATGCCGCTGAGCAATATCACCGGCCCTTTTTTTCGTATGTGGGTTCTGGAAGTCGAACTTGGACCCTCATACTTGCCAGGCAGGCGCATATGCTGCTGAGCCATCTCACCGGCCCACATAAAATAGATTTTAAACTGCTGAATAAAAAACTTCATCTCTTCCTTGGAGGACTTTTCATTGTGTAAGTTTCTATTTTTGTTTCTGTGGTATAGGTGTCTTGTGCTAGGCAGACATGCCACCATCTTGCTACACAGTGTGGTTCAGAAACACAGGTAAGAATATGATACCCACGTGTATTAGTGCAATGGAGGAAAGGAGAAGATGGGGTGGGGAAGGGGAAGTAAAAAGAATTAAGATGTGTTAACTACATGTACCTATTCTGCATGATAAATGTGATCATTTTCTACTTAAATACACACTAATAAAAGTTTTTAAAAAGCTAAAATGTAGACCTGTGTGTAGTGGTCTACATCTGTAATCTCAGCACTTCAGAGGCTGAGGCAAGAGGATCACTGAGAGTTCCAGGCCAGCTTGGACTACACAGTGAGACCCTGACTAAAAAAAAAAAAAAATAAATGTATATATGTATATATATATATATATATCTCAAATTATTTAACATATCTTTATTTTTTGTTTTTTGCTATATATATATATAGCAAAATATTTAACATATCTTTATTTTTTGTTTACTTCTGATTTTAGCTATAACACAGATTTGCTGTAAAAAATTTCCAGTATATTACACAAAGAAAATAAATATAAATCATCTTTTAAAACAAAAACATTTTTTTCATTAACATTTTGTGTAACTTAAAAGGGGATCTTTTCCTATGACAAATATCTATATTAACTTGTGGATGAACAATGCACAGTTTAACCATTATCCATTAAACATTGCTGCACGTTTCAGTTGTAAGATTTCCATCACTTAAGACTTGAGATGTACATCTTTGCACAAAAATCTTTTAATCCACCGCTGATTATTTCATTATAATAGATTTTTTTAGAGGAAAACTTTTTTGAATCACACAGTATACATTTTTAAAGATAGCTGCCACACACTGGTGAATTGCATTTCATTCAGCTTGTACTTAAGAATGTGTACATTGGCAATTTATGAAAGAGCCTGTCTCATTGAACCCTCACCAAGTACTGTATTTTCTACTGCTGGCTTAAGAGGAAAAAGACGATGCCTAAAACTAGCTTTAGTGTACTTTTCTTTTTCTATATTTACCAACATTTTTCATTAACTTATAATTTTTTTTGTCCTGTAATTTTTCTATTGCCTTTTATCCATTCTAACAGTATATTTTTCTGCTTTTTAAAAATTAATTTTAAGGATTTTTGTAGATAAGGGTATTAACACTTTGAAATCTTGCTTATATATCTTGTACAATTTTATTGGTCTTTTTCAGTCTATTACAATGCTTTGGATATAGACAAATAAATTATATGTATATTGAAATGGTGAAATCATAATGAGGCAAAACCTCAGTTTTAAACATTGTGGGTAAAAAGTTAAGCCCTAGAGTTATGCTATCTGCTGTTGAATCTGACTCCAACACTTTCTGGTTGTGTAATCTTGAATAAATTATTAAACCTCTGCACTTTGGTTTCGGTAAGTGTAAAATGGGAACCATAGTGCTAACGAGCCCATAATCATTATGAAATAAAAATGAGGTAACTTATAAGGAATATACTTAGAAGAGTACCAGACAAGTGGCAAGCCCACACTAAATATCGAACATTTCTATTATTCTTTACATATTCAAATTTGTGGCTTTTGAAGTTTTTACTACTCTTAATACAATGCTTTGCATATTGTTAAGTCTGGGGTGAAGAATATCTCCCAGAAGACTTGGTTCCCAGCCTCTGGGCTTTTGGGAAATGACTGGATCATGAGGGTTTTCATTTCATCAGTGGGTTAATCTACTGACGGAGTCACAATTTTATAGCAGCGTTGAGAGATGATGAAAGCTTGGGAGGTGGAGTCTAAGTGATACGGTGGAACAAGTCAGCACAGGCATGCTTTGAAGACCGTATCTTACTCCTGGCCCCATCCTCTCTGGCTCTTTCCTTCTCTCTCTGCGTCCCAGCTGCCCTGAAGTGAGTAACTTTGTTCTTCCACGTATTTTATCATTATGTTTTTCTCTCACCATAGGCCTAAAAGCAATGAAGCCAATGGACTACAGACCAAAACCTCCGGAGCCATGAACCCCAAACAATTTTTTTTGTATTTTAAAAGAAATTTTATTGGTATATTTTAGATATACATAATGATCACATTCATCATAGGGAATTTGTAACTGTACATGATATATGTTGACTGTTCTTTTTTTCCCATTCCTGTAACCTCCCTTCAACCCCTCTTCCCTTCCTTATTTACAAAAGCTTTGTTTCCATTTTTTCCTTCTATTCTTTTTTTTTCCTTGTCCCTTCTCCCCCCTTGTTCCCCTTCTCATTTGAACATTTTCTTCCCATTTCCCAGTATCTATTATATATTTTGGTACTTATTTATACTTTCTGTTTCTCACACCAGAGAAACAATGTGGTATTTACACATGTGTGTCTTATTTATTTCACTCAAGAGTATGGCCTCAAGGTCCATCCACTTAGCTATAAATGTCTCAAGCTTATCCTTCTTTATGGCTGAGTAGTACTCCATTGTATAAAAAAAACCACATCTTTTTTATCCATTCACCAGTTGATGGGCATTTGGGCTGTTTCCAAGATTTAGCTATTACAAACTGTGCTGCTATAAACATGGGTGTGCATATATTGCTGGGGTATGATGCTTTTAATTCTTTCGCTAAGATACTAAGAAGGGGTAGCTGGATCGAATGGAATGTCTAGCTTTAGTTTTTTGAGGACTCTCCATACTGATTTCCACAGTGGTTGCACCAGTCTACACTCCCACCAACAGTGGAAAAGTGTTCCTTTTTCCACACAGCCCCACCAGCATTTGTTATTGTTTGAGTTCTTGATGATAGCCATTCTTTCTGGAGTGAGATCGAGTCTCAGTGTTGTTTTACTTTGTATTTCTTGAATGACAAATGATGTTGAACATTTTTCATATATTTATTTGCCATTTCTTCGTCATCTGAGAAGTGTGTATTCATCTCCTATGCCCATTTTTGTGTAGGGTCTTTAAATTTGGGGGGCCTGGTTTTTTGAGTTCTTTTTTTCTTTTCCTAGGTATTAGTCTTTTGTCTGAGGAACAGATGGCAAAATTTTTTTCCCACTCTGTGGGTTGTCTCTTCACTCTACTGGTGGCTTCTTTTGCTGTGCAAAACCTTTTTAATAAGATGAGATCCCAGTTGTTGATTCTTTGTGATATTTCCTGGGTGATTGGGGCTTTGTTTGTAATGTCTTTGCCTACGCCAAGGTCTTCAAAAATTCTACCTACTCTGTCTTTCAAAAGATTTGGTGTTTCTGCTTTGATATAGATCTTTGATCCATTTTTATTTAATTTTGGTGCATGGTGAGAGATATGGGACTAGTTCTAATCTTCAGCATGTGGAAAGTCAGTTTTTCCAGCAGCGTTTATTAGAGAGGCTATCTTTCTTCCAGTGAACATGTTTGGCCCCTTTGTCAAAGATAAGGTGGCTGAGTGCATTTGGAGTTGTTTCTGCATCTTCTAATCTGTTCCACTGATCCTTGGGTCTGTTTTTTTTTTTTTTTCCCCCGGTACCATTCTGTTTTTATCATGGTAGATTTTTAGTATAATTTCAAGTCAGGGATTGTGATGCATTCTTGCCCAGAATTGCTTTTGCTATTCTAGGTCTTTTCTGGTTCCAAATGAATTTTTGGATTGTTTTCTCTAATTCTGTGAGTTATGTTATTGATATTTTGATTGGGACTGCATTTAATCTGTATAACAATTTTGGAAGTATGGCCATTTTCAGTATATTGGTTCTTTCTACCCAAGAACAAGTGATATCTTTTTATTTTCTGATATCCTCTTCAATCTCCTTTTTCTGAGTACTGTAGTTTTCAATGTAAAGATCTTTTACTTACTTCATTAGATTGATTCCTAGGTCTGTCTTTCTTTCTTTCTTTTTTTTTTGGGGGGGTACTACTGTGAAAGGTGTTGTTTCCTAATTTCTCAGTGAGTTTGTTGTTTGTGTACAGGAATGCTGTTGACTTTTGAGTGTTGACTTTTTATCCAGCTATGCTACTGAATTTCATTATTAAATCTAGAAGTCTTTTGGTGGAGTTTTTTGGGTCTTCTATGTAGAGTATCAGATCATCCACAAATAATGATAATTTAACTTCTTCCTTTCTTAGTGAACTTTTCCTATTTATTTATTTATTTATTTATTTATTTACTGTGGGTACCGGGGGTTGAACTCAGGACCTTGCGCTTGCCAGGCAGGAGCTTATGCCGCTGAGCTATCTCACCGGCCCAATCTTTTCCTTTTGAAATTTGTTTTTCTTGGATATTCTGTTACAGTGACGGAAAGCTAAAACACATATGTAGAAATCAGTTACATGTTAACTTTTATTAACTAAATTTCAAATTTAGCTAAGATTTTGAATATCTAGCTTTATAAATTAATTTGATTGTTCTGGAGGAAATATTACTATGTCTTTTTTGTTTTTTTGTGGGTACGGGGGGTCAACCTCAGGACCTCCCGCGCCAGCAAGTGTCCGTGCCACTGAGCGATATCACGGGCCCTTTTTTCGTATGCAGGTACCGGGAGTCGAACTCAGGACCTCGTGCTTGGCAGGCAGGTGCTTACGCCACTGAGCCATCTCACCGGCCCCTACTATATCTTTTAATCATGTATCTAATAATAACTTCATTCACGGATTCAACAAATATTTATTAATCTTCTACCACACTAGGAACTGCAGTTAAACAAAATAATGAACAAGACAGATGGAAATCTTTGTCCGTATGGAGTTTACATTCCATTTTGGGAGAGACAATAAATAAAATAAATTAGTTTTGTGAAAAATCTAATGGAGGAGGATAAAGGGGACGTTAGTGCCAAAAAGAATGCCATTTGAAGTGGGTTAGTCAGGAGAGATAACTGATTACGTTAGTTTTCTCTTGCTGTTTAACATATTACTACCAAATTAGTAGCTTAAAACAACACGAGTTTGTTATTTTACAGTTTCTGTGAGTCAAGTCAAGAGTCCAGGCACAGGCATTCTGAGACTTCTGCTCAGTGCTTTATGAGGCTGAAATCAAGGTGTTACCTGAGCTCTAGTCTTATCTGGAGCTCAAAGACTTCTTCAAGTTCATTCAGGTTGTTAAAATAATTTAGTTCCTTGCGATTGTAATGTTGAAGTCCTTGTTTTCTTACTATGGTGGCTCTTGGTTGAGATCATGTTTAGCTCCTAGAGGACCCCTGCCTTTCCTTGGCATTTTATTGCCATAGATAATTCACAACATGGTAATTTCTAGTCTTCATTTTACAGATGAGGAAACTGAGGCACAGATAGATTAAGTTACCTGCTATAAACTCCCTGGTAAGTCAGGATGTAAGCTTCTTTGGTTCCCTGCTCTATGACTTTAAGCATTGCCAGATGACAATTTCCTTTAGTTAGGGCTGGCTGAGTCAGTATTTTGTCCTTTTCCTGGGTCTGTTATGTCTTATGTTCTTTCTTTTTAAGCTACAAGAGGCTCAGTGATTTTTTGCTATATTAAGAGCTGCCTTGTACTAAAATGACTGTACTAATTATCCTGTAATACTTATGACATCTACAAAATAAATAGTTTTACCATTTTTTAAATCATCTTTTATCCAAGCCTACAGATAAGAAAACTGAAGCCATGATCTAAATCACCTGAGCAAGATCATACACCTGGTAGATGGTAAAGAAAGCTGTCATACCCAGGTCTTTATACCCTAGGAGTGGGAGGTTACTCATTACCTTCACATCTTGCTTTATCTTTTCACCTGTTCTTCAGAGCTCATACTTACCATGTAGCTTCTGTACTCTGTGCACTGAAAACCATGGGGCTGCCATTCTATCGCCTTTGCTCTTCCACTCCGCTTTCTGTTCTAAACCTTTACCAGTTCATCCCGACTTTCTATGGCTGCTGCTGTTCTACTGAATTCACACAGTGTGTCAAGTGTCTACAGCGTAGCAGTCATGTTATCTGCCTTTCAATTGATGTGTGACTTTTTCTTTAGAAACTGTCTCCTGAAATAATAGGAGGAGCTATGTGTTTTCACTATGAAACTTGATTGTTCTAGCCAGAAGTTTGGATTTTTTTAAACAGAATGGTACCAAGACTTTTACCACAGAAAATATGAACATACTTTTTCTTTAGTGGTTGCTATTTTTCTATTATAAATTATCCTCTAGATACAAAAGAGCATCTGTTTTTATTGTTTACCTTGTGTGAAATAGGCATTTATGTTTTTGGAATGCGTCCATGGGTCTGAAGTGTTAATATTAAAGCCCACAGTGATGAAAAAATACAATTAAAAGTTCTTTTTGGCTGGCATGTGTTACATGAATCTACCTGAACTTCTTGTATCAAGGATACTAGTTTACAATCAGAAATATTGATGTTGTTTTCTTTTCTTCTAATATTTTTAGGATCCTGTTTTGAGATAAAGTGTTTTCAGGTAAAAGTAAAATGTATACATTTGCCACAAAATGGTGCTTTGGTCACCAAAGAACTGAACGTATGACAGTGTTCCCATGAGATCATAATGACAGTGAAATATTTCCATCATCTAGTGAATGCACAGTGGAAGAAAAAGCAAGAAGACAGGAAACTTCAGGAGAAGGAAAAAAATGCTCAAGAAAATTCACAGTGCAGGGTTTATCAGAAACCTTCCTGGGCCTCACCAATCTCCTTAAAATTTGAAAATATGAATCCCAGTGCCAAAAAATTTAATAGGAAGAAATGCATAAGGGGTGCATTGTCTGCTTACAAGCAAATCTATGATGAGAAAAGAAACAAACCGCCATATTTCTGAAAAAAGTGATGCCTGTTGAAGAGGAGCCTCAGGCAAGTCCTTCCTCATGAATTCCAGAGGACAGTGGTGTCATCCCAGAAAGTGACAGCCCCATGGATGCTGCTGCCACTGATAGACCTCCCAGTGGGACATAACGAGGAGGGGTAAGACAGCGATACTGATGATCCTGACTTTCTGAAGGTCCAGGCTAATATGTGTCTTTGTGTCTCAGTTTATAACAAAACAATTTAAAAATAAACAAACAAAAAATGTAAAATAAGAATATAAACCAAAACTTATGTGTCGCTACTGAATGTGTTTGCTCTTAGACTAAATGTTCTTATAAAAGCCAAGTAGTTAAAAATGTTATAAAGTTTATAAGTAAAAAAAAATTACAGTAAGCTAAGTTCACTAAGAAAATTGAGTGTAGCCCAAGTTGCAATGATTGTGAGGTCTACAGTAATGCACAGTAGCACACTCAGCCTTCACATTCACTCACCGCCCTCTCCCTGGGTCATCCAGAGTAACTCCCAGTCCTGCAAGCTCTGTTCATGGTAAGAGCCTTATACAGGTGTTCTGTGTACTATCTTTTATACCATGTTTATATTGTGCCTTTTCTATATTTAGATACACAGATACCATTGCATTACAATTACCTACACTATTCAGTAGGGTAACACGCTGTACTGTTTTATTGCCTAGAAGACATAGACTATCCATACAGCCTAGGCTTTATTATCTAGGTTTGTGTAAGTACACTATGATGGCCACATGATAATGCAGTCCCTTGGTAATGCATTTTTCAGAATGAATCTCTGTCCTTAAATGATAACTCATGACTATTTACTCTTTTGAAATGGTACAGCCATGATTTAATGAAATAAATACAACTTAAAGATATATAAGTTTGTTAGACTTTGAAGTAACTCATAGAGTTACATTTGTGCTCCCTCAAATTGTTTAAACTAGTCATTTTAAACCTATGGATAGCCTAGACAGCCTCCTAAATTCACAAGGACTGACACAAAAATAGGAAATGTTTACGGTAAAAACACGATGCTGTTAATCTCCCTCAAAATACTCCCCCTTCACTTTGAACACACTTGTCTCATCATTCTTGCAACTTTCTGAAGCAGATCTGGAGGTCCTCTTTTATGAATACCTTTACAAGTTTTGTTTAAAAAAATAGGTTGAATGCTGCTGCTGAGTCTACCAGCAGAAAGGCAGGCTCATAAGAACATGAGGATGTGTCCTCACTTGCCTTATTTGCTGGACATAGTACTAGGTGGCTTCTGACTATTTTGACTTTTTCCCAAAGTCAAAATGACAAGGAAAAGTGAACATATGAATCAGTTCAGGCCATCGAGGCATCATGACATTGCAACTGAAGACACTCACAAAGGAGGACTTCCAGAACTGCTGCAGGACGTGAGAGGAATGACTAAATAAGTGTGTTGGAAGCAAGAGGGACTGTTTTGAGGAGGATTAATGGCAATGTGTCCTTTATGAAATACAGTTAAAATTTTTAAATGTTCACCTTATCTTTTGAACGCACCTCATAGTTTATAAAAAGAGATATATCTTAAGCTTCTTTCGTAATGCCTAGAATTCATTCTCACTCCTAATTGTTTTATGGGGCAGTAGTAGAATGTTTCTTCTATAGGCTTCATATAAGGCTTCCGTCATTTCTCACATTTACTTTACTTGTGCTGAGTCATTTCTTGGGATGACATGGTGGGAGAAACTTTAAACCTATCTAGTTTTGATATATCTCATCACAGATTTAAGGATTTTACAAAATGACTCCTAAGTGATACCTGACACTATGTGCATATTCCAGTGGCTGAAAAGTCTAAGGACCAGTATTTGGTAGAAAAGTAGGAAGCCCAAATCCTACAACTTCATTCTACTCTTCAGTAACTAATGCTGAACTTTCCATTCAACATCTCTCATGTTCTTTCTTCTTAAAAAATATTTTAGTAATTTTATTTTTTAATTAAGTTTATTGGTACAAGTTAGATATACATAATGATCATATTCATCATAGGGAATTTGTACCTGTACACAATATATCTTCATTCCTCTTTTTTCCCCAATCTCCTCCCCTCCCTTCAACCCCTCTTCCCCTCCTTATTTACAAAGCTTTGTTGCTATTTTTTCCTTCTTTTATCATTTTTTTCTTTTCCCTCCCTTCCTTTCCCCCCCTTCCCTAGTTCTTACCTTTTGAACAATTTATTCTTATTTCACAATATCTATTGTACATTTTGGTCCTTATTTTCTCTTTCAGTTTCTCACACCAGGGAGACAATGTGATATTTACACGTGTGTCAGATTTATTTCACTTAAGAGTATGGTCTCAAGTTGCATCAATTTACCTAAAAAAGTCTCAAGTTTTCATGCTCCTTCTATCTAAAATACAGTTTCCGGCTGGTGAGATGGCTCAGCGGTGGTAAGCTCCTGCCTGGTAAGTGTGAGGGCCCGAGTTCGACTTCCAGAACCCACATACGAAAAAAGGGCCGGTGATATTGCTCAGTGGCATGAGCGCCTGCTGGCATGCGAGGTCCTGAGGTCGACCCCCGGTACCCACACACACACACAAAAATACAGTTTAGATGGGGCATGGTGGTAAGTGCCTATTGTCCCACTTACTCAGGAGGCTGAGCCAGGAGAATCACTTGAGCCCAGGAGTTTGAGAACAGCCAGTGCAATATAGCAATAAGTCGTCCAAGAACAATACAGTTAACAGCTGTCAGGTCTAGTTCTAAACTTTATTCTCAAGAACAGGTGAAATGTAGCTGGGAATGGTGGCATACACCTGTAATCCCAGTACTCAGGAGGCTGAGTCAAGAGGATTGCCACAAGTTTGAGGCCAGCCCGGGCTACTTCGTGAGTTCAAGGCAGTCTGGACCACATAGTGAGACCCTGTCTCAAAAGAAAAAAAAAAAAAAAAAAAGAAAAAGAAAAAGAAAAAGGAAAACAAAAGAACAAGTGAAATGTAAATAACAGAGGTTTATAAATGCCAAATTAAGATTCTAATCTTATTTCTGAATTTGGTTTATGTTGAGACTTTGAATGTGCATAACTTTCCAAAAGATAAGCATATTTATTGTCACTGATTCCACTGATTTTAAATTCCATATATTCTTCAAGTATGCTGAATTAATTTTTAAATATTATACTGCTCCTTAAATATTCAAAATAAAATTTACCAGAAAATGTTTTCACCTTAAAAATTGTATCTACATTATACCACGTCTAAAACGTTTCATGTGTGTTAATAAAAATGAGTCATATGGTTTCTTATTAGGTTTTGGTTGAAATCCACACATCAACTTGAAAGACACAGTTCTTTTTTTTTTTTTTTGTGGGTACCAGGGTCGACCTCAGGACCTCGTGCACCAGCAGGCGCCCATGCCACTGAGCGATATCACTGGCCCTTTATTCGTATGTGGGTTCCGGGAGTCGAACTCAGGACATCGCGCTTGCCAGGCAAGTGCTTACGCCGCTGAGCCATCTCACCGGCCCCAAAAGACACAGTTCTAATGCAGCTGTTGCACATTTTCTTCACAGCTTATTGTAAAGTCATTAGTCACTGTTAGGTGTATTAGTCAGAAGTTTCACATCTATCATGAGACTCACTTATGGTTGTCAGTTTTGGTAAATTTTTTTTAATGTTGACATACAAATTAGTGTATTGAAATTAGCTTTATTCACAGATATTTCCTTCTGTTCTCCTGCAAATTAACATGGGTAGCCTCAAAATAACAGTGCCCCTTTACATCTTAAGCCTTTTCAATGTGTCATCATATTCATTTTTTGCCCTTTATTATTTCCATTAATTAGTTTTGCCCTTTAACTTTTACTGATCAATGTGGACTAATTTGTAATTGCAACATTTCTATGAAATAATACCAAATTAAGACTGATCATGTCATGCTGTGAGTTAGTGAGGAATATTAACATTTTTGAACACAGTATGTTGATTTAAAACCAGATAAATTTTGAGCCAACTTTTGATTTATGCTTAAAGTCTAGTTATGAAGAATTTTGAATATTACATTATGGGTCAAATTCCCTTACGATGTGTAATACATTTTGATACTTTGAAAGTGATGGAGCTTTACATTACCCAACTCCTATTAGGAAGTTAAAATATACAATAAGTAAAGAAGATATTAGATATCTCAATGTCTATATTAATTTATATAAATGGACTGACATTAATTTTAATATAGATTGCCTATATGGTTATTTACTCATCAACTGAATGTATAATTATTATTCACTTTGCACCACATTTCTCTCTCTTTTTTTTTTTTTTTTGATACCTGGAATCGAATTCACAACCTTGCGCTTGCCAGGCAGGCGCTGTCCCGCTGAGCTATATCCCCGGCCCCATGCACCACATATTATACCAAGGGACGAGAGTAAACTGATGCATACAATTTAGACCTTACTCCACTGGAACTGAGTTTGGTGGAAGAGATGAACACATAGTCATTCATGTACCATAAATCAGTGACTTTCAGAGGTATGGCTGGGTACTATGGAAGTAGAGAGGAAAGCTCCTCTTGTCACATTTTGAAAAAGCCTTCCTGGAAGATATGTCATTTAAGCTGTCTTCAAAGGTTATTTAAAAAATTAATTTAATACACGGACATGTAACAATCAAATTACATAGAAGAGCTAGTGATAAAACTAACAGAACCATTTCTCTTCAACAGCTGTCTTGCTTCCTAGAGGTAAATTTTCTCAAATATTTTTGTTTGCATTACTTGGTGGTTCCCCCATGATACTTCACTTTATGATTGTAATATCTTTGAATGTCCTAGAGTTGTTTATCATTTTATTAGTTCAATAGGTTACTTTTGTTACTCTAAACATATCCTGATACATTATTATGGAATGAGTTTATCATCTGTACATTTTCTACCTTGTAACTCCATTACGTTTTACCGCATGTCAAGTAGGTTAATGTTTTTATTTTGTTAAGACTATTACATCTGTAATTTGATGTGAAACAGCAATCAAATCCTTCATTCTTTCTCCATACATTGACTAAAAATATTTATATTTTTGTTACTTTGTTGGGTTATGCACTGTGCTATGATGGAATGGATTCTTTTTCTTCAAATAATTGCTTAATATCATGCCAAAGGTTTATTTTGTGTATATATTAATCATGGCTTTTACATAATTTTCTTTCTTTATTTTCCCTGTGTTAGCACTTAAGCCGTCTTTTATGTTTTAAAGTGGTAATATGTACTTTATTGTATTTTCACATGTACCCCATATACTCGCACACTGAGTTCTTATTTCAGAAGCCTTCTCCTGGCACCTTCAGTCCTCTTACTCTAACCTTAATCATTTACTTTCTGACATTTCTGTACAGCTTGATCTGAAGAATTTCCTGTATTGCTTTCCTAGGTGGGATCCATTCATGCTAAATCCTATCTCTCCTCCACTGCTTTATACTATTTCTTCTTTTTCTTTTTTGTTTTGTTCTTTATTTCTCTAGTGAAGATGGTGAAATAACTTTTAAATAAAGGATATGTGTTAAATATTTATCATATTAGCAGATGACTATTCTGCTCTCATTGTGTGTGCATGTATGTGTGTGTGTGTGTGCATGTGTGTGTTTGTACTGAGTATATTATTCAACTCAAAGGCATAGATCTATTTTCTAAGCATTGAATATTGGTGATAAATTTATGGTAATTTATTCTCATTCATTTTATGGTATCTTATTTTGGAAGATTTTATGATCATCTTTAGGTCTGAGCCCTTATTATTATTATTCCAGATGGTATTTTTCACTTTAAAAACATATGTTGTAACTGTTTCTATTCATTCTCTATTGATTTTTCTCTCTACTTTCTGTGTTTACTATGTTTGACTTTATTTATTTATTTATTTATTTATTTATTTTTTTTGTGGGTACCGGGGGGTCGACCTCAGGACCTCGCGCGCCAGCAGGCACCCGTGCCACTGAGCGATATCACCGGCCCCTTTTTCGTATGTGGGTTCCGGGAGTCGAACTCGGGCCCTTGCGCTTGCCGGGCAGGCACTTAAGCCGCTGAGCCATCTCACCGGCCCATGTTTGACTTTATATTATTCAAATGTTGTACTGCCGTACTTGTCCCTAAAACTCTGGCCTTGAACTCATGATCCTTATGCATCACCTTCTCATAGCTGTGATTATAGGAGGGCTCCACCATGCCTGATTTGCTTGATAGTTGAGGAGAGTTCCCTGGCTATACTTTCTAGACCTTTGAATTCCATTTGGTGTATTGTTTTTTCTGAATCTTCTAGCTTCTAGAAATCTGTTGATATATTTCATTTGTGCTAATGTCTCTTTCTTAAAATCAGATTTTAGGGCCGGTGAGATGGCTCAGTGGCATAAGCGCCTGCCTGGCAAGTGCGAGGGCCCGAGTTCGACTCCCGGAACCCACATACAAAAAAAGGGCTGGTGATATCACTCAGTGGCACAGCGCCTGCTGGTGCGTGAGGTCCTGAGGTCGACCCCCGGTACCCACAATAACAAAAAATAAAATAAAATAAAATCAGATTTTACTGGTACATTTTAGATATGCATAATGATCACATTCATCATAGAAAATTTGTACCTGCACATGATACAACTTGTTTTTTTTCCCATCCCCCTACCATCCCTTCAACCCCTCTTCACTACATTCTTCTTAAATATTAATTTTATTTTCACAGATTTATACTTTTAGTTTAGTAATATTACAGGAAAGATAAGAAATAAAAATATATCACTGATCCCAACATGAATTGAGGGTTGGGTAGGTTACAAACAAAAACATGCATTTAAGGTTTGAAATATTAAATCTAGTAATGGCAGGACACATCACTAAGTATTAGCTAGGCATAATATCATAGAGTTCCTTGTCCATGTACTCTGCTAAGGATATTGGAATTTATCTTACAGACCCTGGGTTTTTTTTTTTTTTTTTTTTAGAGTAGGAAAATTTAGTGGAGAAAAGGAATGGAGAATAGGATAGCTCCTGAGAGACAGGAGGGGTCCCAAATGGGTTGCCCAGACCCTGGGTGTTTTAATTATGAATGTTATGTGATCATTTAAGAGTATATATTTAAGACTAAAAGCATGGAGAAGAATTAGGAGCCTGTTGAACGTGTTCATACTAGTATTAAGGACCTTTCCTGAAGTAGAAAGATCAGAAAGAAGACGAGGGAGAAAAATGAAGAGATGGTACCAAAGAAATTCTAAAATTGATAAAAAGTATAAAGACAGAAATTGATAACAACCTCAAATAAAATAAATACAAAGACAACTGTGCTTAAGTACATCATGATAAATCTTCTAAAAACTAAACGTCAAAAGAAAACCTTAAAAACAGTCAGAACAGGGGCTGGTGAGATGGCTCAGCGGCTTAAGCGCCTGCCCGGCAAGCACGAGGGCCCGAGTTCGACTCCCAGAACCCACATACAAAAAAGGGGCCGGTGATATCGCTCAGCGGCATGGGCGCCTGCTGGCACGTGAGGTCCTGAGGTAGACCCCCCGGTACCCACACACACACACAAAAAAAACAGAACAAAAATGTATATTATCTTCAAAAGAGCAAATAAAGGCAAATGAAAGTGTTATCTATCTTCTCAAAACAAACAGTGGAATATAGAAAACAAAGGAATGATAATCTTGAAAATGCTAAAATAAAATAAGATATGGCACAATTTATAATTAAAGTCCAGTCTACTTCAGCTTACATCTTATGTTCTATTCAGTAAGTAATGTTGCTGATCATCAATATAATATTTTCCTTGAATAACTTCCAACTGTATAAAATTATAGTGAAAAGAATCTCCAAGCTGAATTCAGGAAAATTGGAGATAATTATAAAGAAGTATAATTTAAATAGTTAATTTTGTAAAATGATAAGCCATGTAGAGTACTAAGATATTTAAATGCTTGCTGTTTAATGTATCCTAAATGGTTAAGAGGTCACGCCCAATTTAAACTTGAAGATTAAGAAAAAAACAACTCCCAGAAGGTCAAAATTTCATAGTTTCTAAGATCTACTTTTATTACACTTACATAATAAATTTGACTCTGATTAACTGTGGCACTATTGATAGACATACAAAGGCCAATAACATAATTAAATGAAAATAGTTTTGAATAGAAGGTTATGTCCAATATTGTGATTGTAAGACACAGGCTCAGGGTAAATATTTTTAAGTGCTAAGTAGTAAACATACTTACTAAGTGGTAAACATAAAAATGAGACTGTGCAATTTTGTTTTCAGGCAAACTATTCTAAAATAAAGTGTAGAAACTAAGGGCACTAGAGCTGGATTACTATCTGAAAACTCCAGGTCTTCCACTGGCTAGCTGTGCAAAATGGGAATATTTTTAATATAAATTTTTAGTTTTTGCATCTGTAAAACATTTTAAAGATTGTGGTATAAAGTTGTAAAAATGCTTCATGTGTTAGCTTATTATTATGATGAAAAGATGGCAAAGCAATAATAATAAATATGTATTATCTTTTGCTGGATTCAAAAGAAAGTACCTGAATGCAACTGACTGATAAGGTGGAATGTCAGTTTGATTGGCTTTGGGATCTGCCCCAGGGAACTGGTGCAGCACACATCTGGATGTATATGACTGGGTCATGGAAGTATGACCTTGGGTTCTATATCTGGTCCTTCATCCTCTTCTCTCTGCCCCTATTTGGCTTTGTGTCCTGGTCACCTTGAACTAAATGTCTTTGTTTCACCATGACTTTCTGCCATGATGTTCTTGCCTCAGAGCTAGCTGGCCATGAAATTGTTGGGAATACACCCCCAGACTCAATATGTCGGTACAGATAATAATGTACTCAGACACCAAAAAATTTTGACTTCTTTTTATTCCTGTAGAGGGGCATGAGCACACTCTAGCATGAGGTAGCTGATGTACAGAGACACAGCTTTAGGCTCCTTTTATTTGCTAATGCCTGAGAAGCAGCTGACATTCTCACCATTGGCCGGTTTGAAGGTTCACAATCTATCCTGATTGGCTAGTTTAAGCAATATGAGGGGAGGGCCTGAAGGGTTGCTAGGCAGGGTTGCTAGGGGAGAGGAGAGTAAGGGTATGTGGAACTGAAAATCCTTGGCTATCTTTGGTGATCTGTCCTGTTCCTGGAATCTAAGCTGAGCAGACATTTCCGATAACTCTGGTGTAAGTGGTGGAGAAGGTAGCCTAGGTTGGACTAGATTTTAAGATGGAGGCACTCCTGTTTATATCCTTTGATAGAAAAGACCTTGTTTCCTACAGAGTGAATCCCCTGAGCTGGTGAGTTACATTAAACCTCTCCTCTTTTAGTTTGTGGGTGTTGGATATTGTGTGCAGCAACAGGAGTGCCAATACAGAAAATTACCATTACCAGAGAGTAGAGGTCACTGCTGTGCTTATATGTGACTATGTGATTTAGAAGCCTTTGGAACTAGTTTGCTGGAGGAGTTTGGAAAGACTTGAAAATGTGGGCTAGAAAAGCCATAGAATGCTGTAAGCAGAGCCTGATATGTGACTCTAGATTCTGGCCCAAGTTCAGAAGAACCGAATGCTGATAGGAGTGTGGACAGTAAAGGCTAGGCTCAGGAGGTTTCAGTTGGGAATGAGGGCTCTGTTGACAGTTGAGATAGGGGTCCTGTGTGTTACACAGTATAAAAATTTTTCAACATCCTGCCCATGTCCTGGAAATTTGCAAGAGAATGAGATTAAAAGTGATAGACTGAATTATTTGGCAGAGGAGATCTTAAGGCAGCTCCACATTCAGGCTGCAACATGGGTATTGCTGGCTGATTTTGGCCAGATTTATAATGGAAGTTGGAGTATGAAAAACAGAGCCAAAAGTCTGAAAAACTTGTTTTGGCACAAAAGAAAGCATGTGAAAAGTTGGGGCCAAAGGAGGTGTGATTGCTGAAGGGATTAGCACCAATAAGATGAAACAAAGTACTTTGTATAGGGGCAAGAAGAAAACTATCTTAAGGTGATCTAAAAAAATCAGCAAGGCCATATGGACTGAAGGCTTGAGAGCACAAAAGTGTAAACCTTTCATTGGAGGAGAGTCCTTGGGTTTCTTCCCAAGAAAGCACTTCTAGCAAATTTGTTCTCCTGCTCTATTTCCAAGTTGTTGTGAACTTAACAGCTTTGCTCTACCATGTTCTTCTGCCATGATCCAGCTGCCTTTGGGGCAGCTGACCATGGACTGAATCCCTTAAAATGGTGAACCAATTAAATATTTCCTCCTCTAATTTGTAGGTGTTGGGTATTGTCTCTCAGTGATGGGAAAGTTGACTAATACATTGAAGAATATTGCATTATTTTGAAGAGAAAAGAAAAAAAAAGACAGATTGAGCTCATGCTGCATACTAGGATTTGTGTTGGAAATCCATATATATCATTTTCTTAAACCCAGAAAGAAGTTTTCAATGTAGATGTTATTTTTGTTATTTTACAGATAGGAAAACTGCCTTTTAGAGGTTAAAAATTCGGCATTATTTTCACTTTAACAAAAGTAATTTAGGTATCAATAAACAAGTGTTATAAATTTTAGGGGAAAGGACTGAGGTCCTTGTATGAATCCTAGAAAAAATGTATGTCAACTGCTTCCATATAAATCTGATTCTAATATATAGATTTAATCATACATATCTTAAGAATACTATGTCTCTCCCTTTGGCTGGCTATTTTGTCTATGTATTGACTTCTTGTTTTTTTATTATCACTTGATTTGCCTTTTGTTTATAATAGAGCCAACCAACTCTAAGCAAAACTGAAAAGCAGTTGAATTAAATCTTTTTATCCGAAGAAATACCTGTCATTTTTCGCTCACTCAATTCTTTAAAATTATATCAGGGAAAACATTAAAATTAATCATTTCTTTTTGTATGTAAATTTAAATCATTTTCTTTTGCCTCAAAATATTATCTCAAAACTTAATTTGAACTAGATAATGAAAGAGATTTTACTGTACTAAAAGAAAGCTAGGCATTTTGATGTAATAAAAGACACAGACGAAGTTAAAAAGTAAAACATTTCTCAGGAATTTCTGAAATGTCTTATTATTAGTGTTGTCCAAACACTAAGTAAAATTTAAAAATGGAACTGGTTATAGATATCTGCATACTGAAAAACATTTAAATGATTTTTAAAAGTGTATAATGCTATTTTTTTTTTTTTTTTGTGGGTACCGGGGGGTTGACCTCAGGACCTCGCACGCCAGCAGGCGCCCGTGCCGCTGAGCGATATCACCGGCCCCTTTTTTGTATGTGGGTTCCGGGAGTTGAACTCGGGCCCTCGCGCTTGCAAGGCAGGCGCTTAAACCGCTGAGCCATCTCACCGGCCCTATAATGCTATTTTTAATGTCTTTCTTCTGTTTGGCCCTAGACTGCCCCCTAAGTGATTTGGGAGTTCCAAGTTTTTATGTTAAAGATGAATTATGAAACCTGGATTACAGCTGTTGAATTTATGTATCTTTACTATGTTGGATTATATTGGTAGAGTTACTGTTATCTATACCTTTTCAAAGCATATATATATATATATACACTCCAAATTAGAGCCAAGCCTATAGTGGTCAGGAATTATGAGCAGGAGTACTGATAATGATATTTTTGACAGTTTCAGTGAACAGAAAATATTGGTTTGCATTAATTAGGGTGTAATAAAGAGAGCAACAAATCGCTAAGTGATAGAACTTGATTTTTCTTTTACATAACAATCTGAACAGAGAAGTTTAATTTTGCTCCACGAAATTACTTAAGGATCTATATTCTTTCCTTTGATTGTACCATCATCCTTTCAGTCTGTTAGCCTTTGCATGATGACAGCAGGTCTTAGGGGAAAGGCAATGAGATGAAGCCATATTAAGGTGCTAAAACTTTGGTCCATAAGAGGCGCATACATGGAGAAAAATTCATGTGGCTCCATTTTAAGAAGAGAGCAGAAATTCCGTTTAGTCTTGCATCCAGAAATGAAGGGAACCCATGTTTCAGTAGACATCTAACAGTCTGCCTTATGGTCTGTTCTATTTCAGTTGATTTTGTTGAAGTTTCTTGAGGGCATGCAGATTTTTTCCTCTGTATGGAACCTTAAACTGGAGGAATATTACTATCTTTCTTTTCCTACAGCCTGTGTTTCACACCTGTCTATATTGGTTAGAAATTACAACTTTTCCGTTACATGAGATTTTCTTCACTCTTAATTTTGTTAATTTACTTGGTCTGAGAATGATGGGACTAATATTGAAACTCTCCTGTAGTTGTTTACCTGTGTTTTGTGAATCTGTTTCTAGAAAAAAGCAATCAGATTCTACCTCTACTTCTGCAATGAAAAATAAGTTCTTACTAGGTAAGTGCTTACTAGGCATTGCTTACTAGGTACTTTTTAATGTATTCTTTTAAAATAATCTAACGTACAGGTAACTTCTAAGTTGAAATATAGCAAGGAAATAAAGCATAAGGACTTTTTCATTTGTTACAGAATCCTTCTTCAATTAGGACTTAATATTAGAGCTGCTAGAGTTAAAAAGACAAGAAAATGATGTTCCTTCATTTAAGATAATAATTACTGAATTTTCTATTATGACAACACTCATGTTTTGATGTAATACGATGTTTTATATACAATAAAACTCTAGTAGATACAAGAAGCCCATTAATTTGCTACCTTAGTAGCTGATGTTGCTATTTCTCAAATGGAAATTGTTTCTTTTGGCTGAAGATTTTACATTGCTAAAACTCAACTATCAGGCCGGTGAGATGGCTCAGCAGCATAAGCACCTGCCTGGCAAGTGCGAGGGCCCGAGTTCGACTCCCGGAACCCACATACGAAAAAAGGGCTGGTGATATCGCTCAGCGGCATGGGCGCCTGCTGGCACGCGAGGTCCTGAGTTTGACCCCCGGTACCCACAAAAAAAAAGAAAAAAAAAAATGTAACATTCCCTGAATGTGCATCTTTATTTTAAATTGGAATATTGTGATTGAGATTTCATTAAAAGACAGATTATTAACAATTCATAATAAACTGAAAAATAGAAAACTTTTATTTTCATAAATCTATGTTAAAAATGTTAGTGAAAATAGATTGTTTATTTATGGGAATTTAGTGATAAAACCTTTGGACAATAAATTCACATAATAGGTAATATGGAGTTTAAGGAACATACTTCTGTTAATAAAGGTATTGATCTGCTGTTGATGTTCCAAAACTATTATCAGTCAAATGTTATTATCTATTTTCAGTACTTGAGTTACTTAAATTTTTACTTATCAATTTTATCTGTTTTAAGTTTATGAATAAAATTGCTGGATGATGAATGAAGAGTTTTCCACTGATTGGGCAAAACTATGTGCTGCTTGTTAAGAGGTTATTGAAATATTTAGGTCTTTGTGTTGTGAAAACTGAAGTTTTGAAATTTGGGTTTGGGTAAATCTTTTGCTTTAAATTGTATTTAAGACATTACCATGGCTGCCAATAAACTGTACTGGTGTGAATTCTTGAACTCTCAGGTTTATATTTAGCTCTCATAGGTAACAACTCAGTCAACTCTGTAGGGTAGGCCATGTTTTATTAATCTTTCTGTTTCTAGAGCTGGGCCTATGTGTCATATGGTACATTTTCAGGGCCTGGGAGTCAAAGGAGGCCCAGCTTTTAAGGATGTATTCCAAAGGGGTGATCACAGCTGAGATCAAGAGTCCCATCTTTGTGCAAAGCATCAAAAGGTGAGAAAGTATCTCTTGCTTCCCCTATTGAAGTACTCTCTGGACATGATGTCCCTTGGCCACTTGTGAGGTCCTAGTTGCTAGTGACTACAAACTATGATTAAGAGGGGGCAGGCTACCAGATTAGTTGCTCTGACCAGCATGTCCTTTGCTCTCTTTTGTCCCTGAAGCCATTTGTTTGTGGGCAGAATTTGGACTCCCTTCACCCAAAGGAACTAAAATGCCTCTGTAAGGGAAATTGAAGATCGACTGAAAACCCTCTGTTATGTGTCAAAGTTCAATCAAGGTTAAAGTAGGGTGGGATCCAGGCAGCCACAAAGCTGAGCAAAGTAGTCATGTAGGCATTCTTTTGGGGTCATTTTTGTCATAAAACTTGAACTCAAGGCAAGGATTTCAATGAGACCTGAGTGGTCAGTTGTCTCAGGCTGTCACCAGCATGTGCTCCCTTACCTTACTCACATCTAAAAAGACAGAAAATCCTACTTGCAGTCATTGGAGGCATGATGGAGAAAGGTGATTTGTTCCCTCTAGCCTGTGGTGAATTAAAGAAGAAATATGTCCAAGGACAATTGGCCACAGCGAGTCAAGAGCACCAAGGGAAAAGGCCACTCCCTTGCCAGCAGAAGGATCTAATTGGGAAGGGAAACTGAGGTGGAGACTGGTATGACATTCCTCCCACCCATGTTAGAGGGGATCGGCTCAGCTCACATCAGTGGAACCTGTTCCTGGAGACCTCCAGATCAGCAACTGTGCTAATCACTTTTTAATTGGTCAAAGGGGTCCAATATTGTTTTGAGCAGAAAGCTGCAAAGTGAAAGCAAAGAGTGGAAAATGTAGACTTTACTTTCCTTCTTCTGGAATCCTGGAGGGCCCTCAAATGTGTTACCAGAAGGCTAGAGCGCTATCCTATGCTGTTGAAGAATGAAACCATGGACAGAGAAGGTAGAATTCAAGCAAATTAATTCAAAAGCTATAAAGGCAAGAAATTAAAGGATACAAAGGCTGGGAAGTAAAGCTCCCATTAGGTGGGAGGGGTTTTTGATTTCAATGCTCATGAGGGCTCTTTGTCTAGGGGTTTTTAAATGATTTCAAAGAGAGTTTGTGCCATTGTGTAAACAACATGGTCTGTACGCTATAGGAGACTACGTATTTTTAGGGACCAACATATGCAGTGTTCACGTGGTGGCCAGGCAGTGACCATGGACCCTTGAGCCAGTGGCCTGTCTGATCATTCTCTGGGGTGGTCCCAGGCAGCTGAAGGACACCTGGAAGATATTTTGGTAAGGTCCCTGGAGGGTTGTGACTCAGTAGACTCTATTTGGGCTTTCGGACTTCATTTTGGGGCCACTGTCCTTGCTGCCTAAAAGAATCCTAACTCCTGTCTCACTAATTCCTCTTATGTTAGAATGTGAAGTTTAGAGGTAGTTCATTACATAGAAACAGGTAACTAGGACAGGCTGTTATCAGCAATAAATGAGTCAAGTATATATAAAACTCTTAGCAAGTGTTTGTTGCCTCCATGATATTATTATACTATGTTAACAATTATAAAATTTACATCCATGTATTGTGTGTGTGTGTGCATGTGTGTAATTTGTAAGGACTGAAAAAATGACCTCAAAATGAAAATCAGTAGTATGGTTCACTTTCATATAAAATAAGCTTTAAATCAATACTCTACAAAGTTTTCCTATCTTTCTCTGAATAAGCATTGTATGTATTTTCACCAGTTATCTTTCATCACTTAGGCTCCATTCATCATTCTATATCATACATCTGAATAGTCTCTCTGAATGACTTCCACTACTTCCTTGGGTTTCAGTTCCCATGATTTGTTAATGAATCCCACCTTTATCTTTTTCCAATTTATTTTTGAATTTCAGATATGACCATCCAAATACTCACTAAGAATCTCCAACTAAATGTCACACAGACACCTCCAGATCAACATGGGAAAAATAGTACTTATCAAATCCTTATATTTTCCCCTCAAATTTCCTATTTTTCTTGTTCACTATCCATAATTGCTTAAGGCAAAACAAGGATTCTCAGCAAAAACATGACCCAACATCATGGATAACATTGATTATATCATCATTTAAAAAACAGACCTCTGTAGAAATGGAAAAGTTTAAGGCCTTTGTACTATAGCTTATGATGATGCCAGAATTAAGTGTTTATGAAGCAATAATTACAAAGGTTTAGCAACTCCTGAGGTATAAGCATTTTGAGTCTTCTGTTTGCTTTTCCTGCCTAAGTTTACTGAAGCTTGTGACTATATTTATTCCCATTCAAATTTTATTCTGAAGGACATCAAACATCTATATGGATTTAAGTTATCTGGATATTTTTTAAATTCACTGGAACCCTTGGAAATACCACCGTAGTAGGACGCCTTTTCTAGTTCGTCACATAGAAATCATTATTGGCACACAGTATCATTATTTTATTCAGAGCATTGTCAAGAACAGCCTTTTATTCTATACTAGCCATTTTTCCATTTCCATATGAATGTTCAAAATCTTGGCATTTTAAATCAAACTTTATCAGATGCTGTATTGAATTATTTCCCACTTCATATAATTTGAATTTTAACACTTTTTGAATTTGTGGTGCTCTGACTTTTAATCTGTGGTAATAATTCTAGAAAAACTTCTGAGGTTTAAATCTGGAAATCCCTCTTTCTGTTGAGAAGTCACCACATATACTAACATACTTAAACACTGAACAATAAAGGCTTACAGGAAATTTATACTTACTTAGATTCTGTGTGTGTGTGTGTGTGTGTGTGTGTTTGTGTGTGTGAGACGAGATTTAACCTAGGGCCCAGGGCTAGGTAAACACTCTGCTGTGCCACTGAACTACATCTCCAGACCTTTTAAAATTTTACTTTGAGGCGAAATCTTCCTAAACTGCTCAGGCTGGCCTCAAATGAACTTGTGACCCTCCTGTCCAGCCTCCCAAGTAGTTGGGATTACAGGTGTGTGTCATAGTACCCAAGTATGAGCCTGTCTTAAGTAGTTTCCTATTGCTTCAGGTGATTTCCAAAATTTCTTGACAATCATTCTTAAGTGGATTTGCTTTCTGAAGGTGAAATTCTCTCTTTCCTGTCCTCATTTTTCACATTGCCAAGTCATTGTCTCAGTTCCTTTGACCTTTTGCTACCTTTTCCTATGTCACATTATGGTCTTTGTCTTGGCAATGCTCTTTATACTCTTACAGAATATTACTATTTTTATACTACCATAAATGACTTTATGTGAAATGTATCCGTCAGGGTAAACTGCTTACTTCAGAATGAGTATTTCACATAGATTTTCTTTAGTCTGAAATAGCCATACCTCAGATGAGTTTCAAGCACTCCTAACTTTACAGAAACACATCAACTGTACAAAACATAGCAGACCTGTAACATACTTACAGACATGTGCTAAAGTAACAACACTAAGGGAAGAATAGTGCTTCAGCAGAGATATTTTAATTAGTTACTTTAATAAAAATGTCTTCCACTCTTATCTTCTGCCTGGTGTAGACAATGTACTTTGGTCTTAGGTCAGCTCATATAAGACAATTAACTGGCAGGAAAATCAGGGCTTTTCCATACATGGACACAACAACATCAAGAAAGTGTTAGAATAATTTAAACTTTCTTAATGAGCTTCAGGGTTTTAATGAGAAGATTTTCTATTCTTGTGTGATTATTCTTGTGATAGAGGATTTTTTTCTGAAGGAAATATAGAGCAAAATAGTTCAAGATAGATGATTAAGAGGAAGTTAAAAAGTGGTTAATCCCTCATAGCCCAAAGGAGCTTAATTACGGAAACCAGTAGATACCACCAGCATAGGCAGGCTCTTCAAATAATCATTACAGTATAGCCTACAACAAAGTAGCAAAAACATATTTTCAAACTGTCAATGTTTTAACCATTTATTGTCTGAATTTAGTCAGTCATGTGATCAGCATGACTTTGTAATTATGTGGGAGTGTGAAATTATATCACGTATTTAGAACACATTATTGTTTCTAATTGGCTTGAATTTTTCTGTAAAAAAAACCCCTATAAATCATTAAGTCGAAATGGACAAAGTGGCTGAGCGTGTGTGTGTGTGTGTGTGTGTGTGTGCGCAGGAATACAGATCTTTGCTATGCACATTTAGAAAGCCAGCAGCCAGTTAGAAAGAAATAAGAGAAAGAAGGAATTATAAGGAAAAGAGGTATCCCGAAGGAGTCACTGATAATAAGCAAAGTATTATCAGGAAATAGAAACATATACCATCCATGGCTGTTTTGTACAGATGTAAATCAGTTTTAGAGACACTGGTTTCCACCCTGATTATCCATTGAAGCAGATTTCACAATGTTAGGGAGAGGTAGGGAGTGTGTCAAGAAGTTCTGAGAAGCAGAAGTGCTAGAAATAGTGAGGAGTAAAAATAGTGAGCATATCAGGGAAAGGTTTTTGAGAGAAGTAAAATAAAGGTTACTGGTCACCACATTTAAGTAGAGGTTAGTTGTGCACAGTGAGTAGACACTACGTTGAAGGTTGAAGAAGCTTAGGAGTGGGAAGGCTTTAAATTTTAGATGGGGAGACAATGGTTGTGGAGAAAAAGGAATGAAAGTACATGCCAGAATGTAAGGATAGAAGAAGCTACCAGGTATGTTACTGGTGTCCATGATCTCTTAATGTGTATTCAGAACGTTTTAATTTCTTTTTAAAAATATGTACATTTTTATTGATATATGTTTGTGATACATAATAATTATGTTCATCTTGGAGAAATGGTAGAAGGTTTTATTTCACCAAGAGACATCACTGTCATTTAGTTTTAAGAAGTAGTTAAATTGGATTGGTGAGATAGCTCAGTGGCATAAGCGCCTGCCTGGCAAGCGCGATGTCCTGAGTTTGACTCCCGGTACCCACATACGAAAAAAGGGCCAGTGATATCGCTCAGAGGCACGGGTGCCTGCTGGCAAGCATGAGGTCCTGAGGTCGACTCCCGGTACCCACATTAAAAGAAGAAGGAGAAGGAGAAGGAGAAGGAGAAGAAGTTAAATTGATGGTGTAACGATCCAGCTATGCTTCTGGAATTTTGTTGGGAAAGACAGACTCCTATGTGCACACTTTCCATCCTCACTGGGCCACAGAAGACATGGAAGGATGGGATTTGGGCTTGCTACCCTTCTTTCCTGGGATAAGGGGACTTTTGCTGGTGGCGCTGAGCTTGTGGCCTTGGGTGGAAATATCTTTCCATGTTTCAGATTTATTTTGTTCTTTGTGCATGCCTCAGTGGCCTCCAGATATGGCCCCAGCTTTCTGTATTTCTGACCCCACAGGGGAAAAGTTGAAATTCTTTTGCTGCAGCATGGAGTGTGGTATGTGCAGCCACCGTGCCCCTGAGGGCTGTGGAAAGAACCCACTGGCCATGGGAGAGAGATGCATTGCAAGCGTCTGGGACTATTTCACCCTTTCTTTTTGCTGTAAGTAAACACTGTACCTCTTTAGCCCACTTTGCGTATTGTCTGCTCTCAGAAACCTGGAGTAGTGCACTGTTTTACTCTGGGTAGCACTTCCTTTCTCTTAACCTTGGCTGCCCTCATGTGATTTTTCTGCAGCACAGCCTGACAAGTCAGAGAAGGGTGAAAGAAAGCTTCTTCCCTCTAGAGTTTAAGAGAACTGTACCATGGTTTAGGGGTGGGAAGAGAATATCAAGCCATTAATCATCTTCTGATACTGACTACCACTGATAAAGGTTCCTTGAGGTCCAACTGCATAGTGCTGCTTCTGTATCCCTTTTAGGTCACAGAAAAAAGCTTAATGCAGTAATCAGCTCAGCTTGGCAGATTTGCACCTTTGGTCACACCTGCTCTGGTGGACCCCATAGCCATTTCTCCCTTAAAATTCTCTTCCTCTCGGGAAGTCTTCCAGGGATAAGGGCCCTGAGTTTCTATGCTACTTTAGACTGCCTACACCTCTCTTATTTCATGTTCAGAAGAATATCCACTCCAAATACCCTTTAAAAGTATATTTTCACTCCATAGTTTAACATTTTATGTTGATGACCATTAAAAATATAATTTGAATTATTACCATCATATTTTCTAACTTTTCTTGAACCAAAGGAATTAATCTTTAAAAAGTTCCATTAAAAAAGGATATGATACATCATATGGTAAAGAAAAGGAGAGTGACAGAAAAATTAATGTCCATATTACATATTAAGTTTATTTGAGTCTTCATATTCTGGCAAACTTGTATTTCAGTTATTTTTAATAATTAGAATGATACAGATAGATATTAAGAAAGAGCAAAAAGTATTTTTGTCATATTGGAGTTAAGAATATATGGAAATTATCTCCATTCTAAGTGCTTCTCAATTCCTGGCCTTTCTGTGGTTGAATTTATATCAACAAAGGGAATTAGAGAGTAAGGCGATTAATCAGAAATTTCAGCAAAAAAATAGGAATTAAAGAATAAATGAAATTTTCTACAGAGTTCTGTGGTTTGGCTTCTACCTGGATAACACTCAGTTGATTCTTAACTCTACTTTTACAAAAAGATTGTTCTCTAATTGTCACTATGCTTAAAGTAAAATATTTTGATTGATTAAAAGATAAAAGTTGCCAGTCTTCCATGAGATATGCCAGGATTCAAGAATATCTTACTGCAAATAGTATCTTACTGCAGTTTGTTTTTTCTTCTTCTGTGAATAAAGGATCAAGCATTATCTTCTAATAACTCACACGACTACATCTTTTCTTGTTAGAACATGTCACCAAGCACTTTTTGATTAGCTGTTCTCAGATAATAGCTGGGGAAAATTGACCAAAGGAGAGCAATTTCTTTAATCAGGATAACATAATGATTCCATCACAAACTTTAGATAGAGCTATGGACATCAGCAGTTTTCTTTTTTTATCTATTAGAAGTGCTGTATCTTTAATGGAATTGAAGACAGAACCTTTTGCAGGCCTCAGTACGAGTTTGTAAAAGACCATAACAATGCCTTTAGAATCAAATCCTTTAGCTATTCTACAAAGACACAAAGTTTTCTAGTAACTTGGCTATAACTTGAGTACAGGGACCCTGTAAAGACTAACCAGTGAGATGTGAGATATAGTAAAGCATAATTTGAATTATCTACTTGGCTAAACCCAATAGCTTCTATCTTGTCTTGAGTCATTTTGTCAGCATCAGGTATCAGTTACTTCATCTTTTAAAGGAAGGGATTCTCCAGCATATTCTATAGTTCTTTAAGTTCTTATGTTCCTTGGATAGTTTGCCTTGGACCCAAGTGATGACCTAATTCTAACTGGTTGGTAGTAAATGTTTGATGATTATGAATATATATTGAATTCCTTGTGAATAGTAATACAAGTAGTATGGGAATACAGCAGCATCTCAACACTTGTGATTTTGGAAGCAGAACAAATGTGATAAAATTGCAAATGATATAAATTTTATTTTACTCAGGTTAAAGATAAATAGTTGTCATCTAAAACATCTGAACTCAGTAGAAACAAAGTACCCCTTATACTAGTGGAAAATATCTGGGAAACATGTTAATGTCATTTCTGATGAGGTACCAAATAAGTAATTTGAATATATTGTATGTAATGTATGTATTTTAAAAAGATTTTTAGCTAGGCCAATGAAGTTTATACTTTGTGAATATAATTAGTATATTTATTATTTTAAAAATATACAGCTGGAGAAATGAACATTAGGCAGGTAAGAAAACAAGATTACAGGTTTTCATTTTGCTCTAAGCAAGTCGGTCTAAAATAATTATATATCTCTATGTTTTTGCATGACCATTAAAGGTTGGAATAACAAAACACAGAAGTACACTTAATTAACCATAGCTTTGCATATAGGATAAATTGACAATTTTTGTGCATATTGAAGGTATTAACAGTAATTTACCTTTTTGAGAACAAGAACCGTTCTATTGAATACTTACTTATGTTTACTTATTAGCCCTTAGTACACTCTCATTACTGTTCAATATTATAATCACAATGACTGTTAGCATCACCCCCATCTTGCAGATGAGGAAATGGAGGTCCAGAAAATTTATTAATTTGTCTAAAGGCACACAGTCAGTAAGCAACATAGCTAAGGTAGAAATGTGGGCATTCTGGTTTTATGCTCAGACCAAACTATGTATTATTGATATTTATTGTGATGCCTTGGAAAACACAAAGTCATATGAAATGGATTTATTGCAAGTTTAATAAAGAAAAATGATATTTCCATGTGTTCAAATAAAACACATTGATTTCTCACTCATCAGTATCTGTAATTTCTATCTCTATGATTTTTTAAAGCAAAAAGCTATAATATTAATTTTTCCTTTTGTTTTATCTTGAGACCACCACTCGTTTGTACAGTTTGCTATCACGTGTGCTAGAATGTCTCAGTGCTTCTTATTGTTTGCATTTAATGTTGTAGGGAGCCATTTCATGGTGAATTGGCATGAGCTGAAACATATTCTGTACTTTAGGAAGGTATACATACCCAATAAATGTCTTTCTTTATTCTTTTGGGAGGCCTCCTTTAGTCTATTGGCATTATCCTAGCCAAGAATATGTTTCATTTAGCAATTACTGGATTGGTTGCTGTACTCAAGCAACTGACATTTGATCACACATTAATGTTATTTCCCTTCCTTTTCAGAGATCTTCAACATCTATTCCTTTCACTATTTTCAAAATATTAAAAGGGACTGACAATTATAATGATGTGTCTTATGATATAAAGTGTAATAAATTGTAATAAATTCAAGAATAATAATGAAATGACAGAAAGCTCAGCAAAAAGAAGACTCAGTTGAATTATGTGTAATAGTTTATTTTAGTCAGAGAAACAGTTACTGGTTTGCAGTAGAAGGTAACTGTGGTAAGACCATTAAGGACAATTTTTGTTGCAAAGTGAGAACACTTGAAATTCTATTTGAATAATACTGCACTTCTGGCTTGGTGAAAATGGGTAAGTTTCTAGGATTCTTTTTGCAAGAGAAAAGATCGATGCTTCCTACAAAAGACTTAAAGCGTACATTGATAGACTATCGTAGCAGGAAAATGCTTAGTTCCATACTGCTGGACAAAGAAACATCTGCCACTGATGTAATGGTTATTATTTTTGTACTTATTGAAATTTTGAGAGTCACACTGATGTATGTTTAGAGGATACATTGTAAAGATTCTGTTGAAATCCTATTCAAATTAATGTTTAACACTATAAAAATGTGTTGGGCATGGTAGTGCATGCCTAAAACCCAAGCACATGGGATGCTGAGGCAGGAGGATTGCAAGTTCCATGCTGGCTTGGGCAACTTGGTGAGATCCTGCCTCAAAAAAAAAAAAAAAAAAAAAAAAAAAAAAGAAGTCTGAGGATCAAGAAAGGGTTCAAGATGTAGCTCAGTGTTCACTGAGTTCAAACCCAGTGCAAAAAAAACTGAATCGTAAGTTATATTATTTCAGTCTTATCCAAACTCACTCAGAATTTATGTGGACTTGTTTTATGAAAATTTGATATTTTTATTGAAAAATTTGCTTTTCAGAGTTAGAAATGGCTTATCTGAACTCTAGAAGTCATACTCCTCAATGTTCTTGAAAGCAATGAAAAGAAAATACTTTAGGAAGACATATTAGAATGCGTTGTGAAACAAGTGATTGAAAATTGACTTAATCTAGTTTCAACACAATAAAATATATTGTCTTCCAGGGATGGCCTCTAGGTGGGTTGATTTAGTAGTTCCAACTTGTCATCAGGATCCAAGTTCTTTCAGTCTCTTTGCTTGGCAACATCAGCTTTATGCAAAGGCTAGTTTCCTTTATGAATGGGAGATGACTGCTGACTGCTGTAGGTTTGTTTGCTCTTTTCCAGTGAGTGTATGTGTGTGTGAGTAATACTTTGATGAGGGGAAAAACAGAGGACAGAGAGAGCGAGAGAGAGAGAGGAGAAAAAGAGAGAGAGAGAGAGAGAGAGAGAGAGGGACTTTCTATGTGAATAACTGAATTAAATTTGTATTATTTAGGAAAGAGGGTTTTGCAGACAGGAAGAAAGGGTGCGCAATGATCAATGTCCAACACAGGCAAACAATATAAATAAAATCACATAGCTTTCTTTTCTGGTACTGGTAATCGAACTCACGACACCATGCTTGCCAGGCAGGCACTGTGTCCCTGAGCTATATCCCTGGCTCATAACTTTATTTTAATGATAATTTTTGTATCTAACAATTTCTAGTAAAATCTGATTCCACTGGACTAATATTACTTTGCACTATATTTAATGTTATTCTGAAAAACATTCAAATGTTCTCTCTTGCTTTCCTTTTAGAATTTAGTTGTGTCTACTTAACACATAGATTACAACATCTTAATTACACAAATGCAAAATGGATATTTTATTTTATTTATTTATTTATATTTTAAAGAGAAAAAACAATGAAAACAATTATACAAAATTTCAAAACAAGATATTGGAGTAACAATGGTTAATACATTGAAAATTGTTATATTCAACTTAGTTGCTCATATTACAAGTTATAAGTGTGAAAAATTGATTAAACAGTATAGGCACAAACCTTTCTTTTCAATGAACAAATAGAAATTAGTAGTATAATTATCTTATCTATCTTGTGTGTATACATATATATATATAATATATATATTTATTTATTTTTCTTTTTCCCTTCCTTCTTTTCTCTTTTCCCCCATCCTAGTTTCTGTTTCCTTTTGAATAGTTTCTTCCCTTTTCACAGTACTTATTATACATTTTGGATCTTATTTACTCTTTCTGCTTCTTACACCAGGGAGACAAAACAATGTTTACACATGGAAGACTGATTTATTTCACTTATGAATATGGTCTCAAGTTGCATCCATTTATCTATAAAAGTCACAAGTTTATCATTCTTTATGGCTGAGTAGTACTCCATTGTATAAAAATACCAAATCTTTTTTCTACATTCCTTGGTTGATGGACACTTGGGTTGTTTCTAAGATTTGCTATTATAAATTATGCTGCTATAAATATGGGTGCACATATATTGCGTGGTATGATGTTTTTAATTCTTCTGGGAAAATATCCAGAAGGGGAATGGCTAGGTTGAGTGGAACCTCTAATCCTAGTTTTCTGAGGATTTCTCCACACTGATTTCTATAATGGTTACACCAGTCTACACTCCTACCAACAGCGGAGAAGTGTTCCTTTTTCCCCACAGTCCCTCCAGCATTTGTTATTGGTTGAGTTCTTGATGATAGCCATTCTTTCTGGGATGAGATGGAATCTCAGTGTTATTTTAATTTGCATTTCTCCAATGACCAATGATGTTAAACTTTTTTTCATATATTTGTTAGCCATTTGTATTTCTTCATCTGAGAAGTGTATATTCATCTCAGATGCCCATTTTTGGATTGGATCTTTGAATTGGGGGGGGCTGATTGTTTTCAATTCTTTATATGTTCTAGATGGACATCTTTTGTCTGAGTGACATTTGGCTGAAAATTTTTCCCCCTCTGTGGGTTGTCTTTTCACTCTGTGGTGATCTCTTTTGATGTGCAAAACCTTTTTAATAAGATGAGATCCCAGTTGTTGATTCTTCAGAGTAATTTCCATACAGTTTGGTTTTTGTTCATGAACTCTCTGCTTACACCTATGTCTTCAAGATTTCTACCTACTTTGTCTTCCAGTAGATTTAGTGTTTCTGTTCTAATATTTAGATCTTTGATCCATTTGGACTTTAATTTAGTGCATGGTGATAGACATGTGTCTAGTATTAGTCTTTGGCATGTGGAAAGCCAGTTTTTCCAGCACCACTTATTAAAGAGGCTATCTTTCTTCCAGTGAACACGTTTGGCCCCTTTGTCAAAGATAAGGTGGCCGAGTGTGTTTGTAGTTGTGTCTGCATCTTTTAATCCATTCCACTGATCCTCAGGTCTGTTTTTTTGCCAGTACCATGCTGATTTTATCACAGTACATCTGTAGTATAATTTCAAGTCAGAGATTGTGATGCCTTCTGCCTTGCCTTCATTGACCAGGATTGCCTTTGCTATTCTGGTTCCAAATGAATTTTAGGAATGTTTTCTCTAGATCTGTGAGGTATGCTAACTGTATTTTGATCAGGATTGCATTAAATCTGTATAACAGTTTCAGGAGCATGGCCATTTTCACTATGTTGGTTCTTCCTATCCATGAGCAAGGGATATCTTTCCATTTTCTGATATCCTCTTTGATCTCCTTTTTCAGAGTAATGTAATTTTCAATGTATAGTTCTTTTACTTCCTTTGTTAGATTGATTCCTAAGTATTTCATCTTTTTGGATGCTATTGTGAAGGGTGTGATTTCCCTAATTTCTCTCTCAGTGAGTTTGTTGTTTGTGTACAGGTATGCTATTGATTTTTGAGTGTTGATTTGGTATCCAGCTATGCTTCTATATTTGGTTATTAAATCTAGAAATCTTTTGGTGGAGTTTTTGGGGTCTTCTATATAAAGTATCATGTCATCTGCAAATAATGATAATTTAACTTCTTTCTTTCCTATCCTTATTCCTTTTATTTATCTCTCTGGTCTTACTGCTCTGGCTAATGTTTCCAGAACTATACTGAATAGAATGGTGATAGTGGACATCCTTGTCTTGTTCCTGACTTTAGATTGAAAGCTTTGAGTTTTTGTCCATTTAGTATTATGTTGGCTGTTGGTTTTATAGATGGCTTTTATCAGATTGATGAAAAGACCATCTATTCTTATTTTCTTTAAAGTTTTTCTCATGCATGAGTGTTGGACTTTATCAAAAGCTTTTTCTGTGTCTATTGAGATGATCATGTGATTTTTGTCTTTGGCTCTGTTTATATGGTGTATTACTTTTATTGATTTGTGTATGTTGAACAATCCCTGCATTCCTGTGATAGTCCCAGTTGGTCATGCTGTATAATTTTTTTGATGATTTGCCACTTTCTGTTTGCTAGTATTTTATTGAGGATTTTTTGCATCTATGTTCATTAGGGAGATTGCTCTGAAGCTCTCTTTTTTTGGTTGGGTCTTTCTCTGCTTTTGGTACCAGGGTAATACTTGCATCCAGGAGTGAGTTAGGGAGAATTGCATCCCTTTCAAGTACATTAGTGTGTGTGAAGAGTATTGGCATTAAATCTTCTCTAAATTTCTTGTAGAATTAAGCTGTGAATTCATCAGGACCTGGGCTTTTCTTTGTTGGTAAGTTTCTAATTACATTTTCAATCTCATTAACTGATACTGGGTTATTCAGAATTTTTATATCTTCTTGATTTAGATTTGGTAATTCACATGTATCTAGGAATCTGTCCATTTCTTTTGTGTTTCCCATCCTATGTGAGTAAAGATTTTTGAAATAGGTATTGATGATCTTCTGAATTTTCACAGGATCTGTAGTGATTTCAACCTTTTCATTCCTCAATACATTAATTTGAGTCTTTCCTTTTTTGGATAGGGTTGACTAAGGGTTTATCAACTTTATTTATTCTTTCAAAGTACCAACTCTTTGATTCATTAATTCTTTGTATTGTTTCCTTAGTCTCCATTGCATTAATTTCTGGTCTGATTTTATAATTTCCTCCCTTGTATGGGCTTTGGGCTTGACTTGCTGTTCTTTTTTCTAGAAGTTTGAGGTGCAGCATTTGGTTGTTTATTTGTGCTCATTCCATTTTCTCGATGTGAGAATTCACTGCTATAAATTTCTCTCTTAGGACTGCTTTCATTGTGTCCCATAGGTTCTGGTATGTTGTATCTGCATTCTCATTTTGTTGTAGATATTGTTTAGTTTCTTCCTGAATTTCATCTGTGGCCCATTGGTTGTTTAGGAATGTGTTATTTAATTTCCATGTGTTTATGGAGTTTTTGTGGTTTCTTTTGCCATTAATTTCTAATTTCATTGCACTATGGTCAGATAATATGCATGGGATAATTTCAACTCTTTTGCATTTATATAAGCATGTTCTGTGGTCATATTTGGTCAAATAGGCCAAATATGGTCTATTTTAGAAAACATACCATGTGCAGCTGAGAAGAATGTATATTCTGATGATGTTGGGTGGAACATTCTGATAACATCTACTAAGTCCATTTGTGCACAGGTTTGATTCAGTTCTGATATTTCTTTGCTGATTTTTTGTTTAGTTGATCTATCTCTTTGTGACAATGGAGTATTAGAGTCTCCCATTACAATTGTGTTATTGCTTAGTTGATTTTTCATGTCTATTAATAATTGTCTTATATAGTTGGGTGCTCCTGTATTTGGTGCATACATATTTATGATTGCTATATCTTCCTCTTAAAGTTTTCCCCTAACAAGTATGTAGTGACCTCCTTTGTCTCTTTTGATCATTCTTGGTTTGAAGTTCACATTGTCTGCGAACAAAATAGCTACCCCTGCTTTTTTCCAGGTTCTTGTTGCATTAAAATTTGCTTTCCATGCTTTGACTTTCAGTCTATGAATTTCTTTTTGAGTTAACTATGTTTCTTGTGTACAGCACATTGTTAAATCTTGTTTCTTGGTCCATTCTTCCATTCTGTTTCCTTTGATTGGTGAATTGCGCCCATTTTCATTGATGGTTATGACTGATATGTATTGGCTTATCTTTGTCATGGTATTTTCCTGCTATTGCTTCCCTGCTTTTCCCCTCTGTTTAACTGCTTGCCCTACCTAGTGGTTTCTTTCTGTTGTTGTTCTTGCAATTGTGGCCATTTTTATCTCTGTCTAGGATATCGTTCAGTAATCTTTGTAGGGTTGGTTTGGTGGTCGTGAATTTCTTCAGTTGTTCTTTGTCATGGAAGTATCTTATTTCTCCATTAATTTTGAAAGATAGTTTTGCAGGGTACATCAATGTGAATTAGAAGTTGTTTTCTTTCCAGACTCCAAGATCTTCTTGACTTGAGGGTTTGTGCTGAGCATTCTGCCATGATTCTGATGGGCTCTCCTTTATAGGTGATCTGTTTTTTTTCTTTTCTCTCTAACAGCTTTTAATATTCTGTTCTTGTGCTGAATTTCTGTAATCTTGATTTTTATATGTCTTGGTTTAGTTTTATTTTGGTCATGGCTGTTTGGAGTTCTACATGCTTTATTTATTTGTATGTCAAATTCTTTATCTTTGCTTGGGAAGTTTTCTGCCATTATTTCTGTGAAGTTTTTTTTTTAATGGCCTTTGCACTGTCTCCAGCTTTCTCACTGACCGACCCCAATCAATCTTATGTTATTCTTCTTTGCTTCATCTTGTAGCTGTTGGATGGATTTTTCATGGTCTCTTGCTATTTTTAAGATATTTTCTTCTCATGATCACTAGCTTCAAGATCTGAAATTCAGGGCCGGTGAGATGGCTCAGCGGCATAAGCACCT
This sequence comes from Erethizon dorsatum, assembly GCA_028451465.1. NCBI lineage: Eukaryota > Metazoa > Chordata > Mammalia > Rodentia > Erethizontidae > Erethizon > Erethizon dorsatum. The sequence goes on from CM051823.1 coordinate 31,899,574, forward strand.
GCCTGGCAAGCGGAAGGTCCTGAGTTCGACTCCTGGATCCCACATACGAAGGAAAAAAGGGCTGGTGATATCGCTCAGTGGCACAGGTGCCTGCTGGCGAGCGAGGTCTTGAGGTAGACCCCCAGTACCCACAAAAATAAAAAAAAAGGAATGTAATCAATTTGTAAAGGGTGCAAAGTTTCTATTTGGCTCAGCACCCAATCCTTTGGTACTGGGCTGTGGTGATGAGTATGACCCCATACAATCATAGTGTAATCATACAGGGGAGAAAAACTTATTGTAATATGTATAACATCCTGGCTAAAGTAGAACAGTTAGTAATAACAATAGTTTCAAGTACAGCTTCTACTACTGACAAACTATGATAACCATTAACCTGCTACCTCTGGCCACAGGAGCAAACTCTAAAGTTATCTAACAAAAGCAAACATATACTGTATATTTGCATGCAGTGATTTTCCCCTTAGTGGAGTGATTTTACCCTCTGCAAGGGGCAGGGGAGTTAAGATGGGTTAAGATGGGGACAGGATGGGCTGGTGAGATGGCTCAGCGGCATAAGCGCCTGCCTGGCAAGCACGAGGGCCCGAGTTCAACTCCCGGAACCCACATATGAAAAAAGAGCCTGTGATATCGCTCAGTGGCCCGGGTGCCTGCTGGAGCGCGAGGTGCTGAGGTCGACCCCCGGTACCCACAAAAAAAAAAAAAAAAAAGATGGGGACAGGATAAAGTGATGAATGAAGTCAAATATAGTAGAGTCAAGGCTGGAGGTCAAAGGATGATGACTCCAGTTTTGAGAAACTGGAGGACACGGGGGGAAATAATGAAATAGAATGTGAAGGAGTAATCAGAAAGGGAAGAGACAGTGTTTACTCACTTGAAAGTTTAAATTCAATAAGTAGTTGAGGAAGGAGAGGAAGAGGATCAATAGAAGAAAACAAAAAAGTAAGGTAAGAAACCTAAAAAGTGGAAAAAAAAGCAAGAAAAAGAAGGAGAATGAAAAAGAAAAAAAGGAAAGAAAGAAAATAAAAGGAGACCAAGGAAAGAGGGAAAAAAAGCCCCAAAATCAAAATAACCACAAAATACGAAACAAAACAAGACAACATTCAACCAGACAGGAAAGGGATAGCCAATCAGACAAACAGGGGAGAATAAAAGTAATAAAATACCTCCAGTGTTCACAGTTCTGTGATAATGTCTGTGTTCCCAGAAATTTGCTGGATACGGAGCTGATCTTGGTCTCTGTATGTGAGAGCTGGGACTGGTTTTCTGTTGCTGGAGTTCCCCAGGTTGCTGGTCTTGCTGATTACTCCACCCTCCAAAGGTGAGCATGTGCAGCTCTCCTGGGTCTTGGGGGGCCTCCTGTCTGTCTGCCTGCCAAAGGCGTGTGTGCACCCACATGCCCGGGGCCTGGCTCCAAAATGGATATTTTAAATGGAAAGTAATTTCATAAATTTGAGAGCTTTATTTCATAAATTTATTTCATAAATTTGAGTAGCATTCATTTCTTATGGCAAGAATTGATATTTATCTTCATAACTTTTAGTTGTGCCATGGCATCCAAGAATAAGCACTACTTGGCAGCCTCTATTGCAGTTAGGTGCAGGCTTATGATCAAAGTTGTTAATTGGGATATGACTAGAAGTGATGTGTGCAGCTCCCGTATAATGCTTTTAATGGGAAAGTGCAAAGCTTTATGGGTGGTAGAAACAAGAAAGTAACCTGGATAACCAGTGATTTTGAAACAGAAGTCAGACTACATAATTATTATACCTTGTGCAAGCTGTTTTAATTAATGTTGAATGTATATCTAATATAGTAGATAGCGAATATCATTTTAGTTTGTGCTGAATTTACATCCTTATATAGTAGATAGCTAATATCAATAAAATATCTAGAAATAAGGTGTGATTCCTTGAGACTATAAAATGGATCAGAACCCTGGTTATGCTAAAATATAAAATATATTGCTTAGTTTTGACTATTTTTGGGGAGGGGAGTAACATCAATTAGAGTGTCCAACACTTATTTTTATATTGTAGGTTTTTTCTGCAAACAACAGATTTAACTATTTGAATGAATTTACCCATTTTAAGCAATTATGTACAGTATACATCTCCACTGTTTACTGTCTCAAAGCATTTTAATAAGCTATTGTGCTGGCAGAATTAATTAGATCTGAAGACTGGTATAATAAAAACAAAAAGCTATAAGGGTACATTAAAACAGAGTACTAAAACAATAGAGCCGAAGGTTTCTAAAGTTGTATTTCACTAGTCAAATTTTCCTTAATAACTAGATGCATCAGAATACATTGTTCATTATAATATTAAAGGAATATAATGAAATGAAAATTGAGGCAATAGAGAATTCAGTATGCACCATTATTTTAAATTGAAAATCTTCCTCATAATGAATATGGCTAAAAACATAAAAGACAAATGATAGAGAAATTAAAAGCAATTATCAAAGGAATTCTCAGCAGAAATTCCTGATTTAAATTAAAGCCTATGATTAAAAATCTCCTGCCTCTTTGTCCTTCTCCACTCTTCCCACAATTCATTGCTGCCTCAGCACCTTGTAAGTTAATTTCTTTTTCTCAAAGACAACCATGGTACGTTTGATCTGTGGCAGAAATGAACATATCAACTTCACATCTTTCTGGTTCCTGTTTCTGTAAGCACTAATGCTTACATTTAAAGATCAAAGATGAAAATACCATTAGAAAGGGGCCATGAAAAGTGGAATTATATTTCACATCTACAACACTGTTAATTTTGTAAGTGAAAAAGAGGTCATTTCAGATTTTTCATGACTGAGATTTGAAGTATAACATAGTGTGTTTAGTGGTCAAGGTTGGATTATAACTATTTATGTTCCCTAAGCACTAAAAAAATTCAGTGCATCATCTGCAGATGTGATGCATTTTCATTCAACCAAAAACAAGTTTTGACTATCTGCTCAGACAATCTTCTAGTTGTTGGAGACATAACAAGAAACAAAATGACTTTTTCTTATTATGTTTACATTCAAGTGACTAAAGTCAACTCATCATGAAACATAAGTGAAGCAATTCAACTCAATTTTACTTTTTGATAAATCCTCTTTGGGAAATATAAAGTTGTTTTAAAAATTTGTGTTCTCCTTTTGCTACTGTCTTTTGCATGTATTTAAATTTCATATTGGCCTTTACATAATGTCTTAGTTACTTTTCTTGTTCCTGAGACAAGATGCCCAATGCCTAAATTTAAAAGAGGAAAGATTTATTTAGCTCACAGTTTGTAGAGGTTTTGGTTCATAGTTGGCTGGCTCCAAGGCAGGGTAGCATAGCAAAGGGGCATCACAGAGAAAAACAGTCTATGGTGGGCAGAAGGCAGGAAGGCAGCAAAGCAGCAAAATAATGAAAAAGTAAGCAGCAAGTGATCAGCAACAGGCAGCGACCCTCTTTCTTTCCCTTATGTCTTATCCAGGCTACTCACCCTCAGGATGGGTAGCACTTACAACCATGGTGGGCAGCCTTAATCCTAGCATTACAGCCTGAATCAATGCCAGCATCACATCCTTGATCTCAACATCACACACCATTTATCCAGCCACCTCCGAAAAGTCCCACTTATGACCTCATCAGGCTTTGCAGAGAGATCTAAATATAAGTCATAATATTCTGCCCTGGCCTCCCAAAGACTCATGCACATCCCTTTATGCAAAAGACATTTAGTTCATCTCTTAGAGTTGCCAAAGTCCTAAGTCTCAGCATTGCTGAAAAGTCCAAGTCCAAAGTCTCCTCTTAGATTTAAGGCAAACTTGAATGGGAGCCCTGTACAAATGAAAAGAAAGTTAAACATTTCTACATACAATGGCACAAGATAAACATTACAATTCCAAAAGATACAAATAGGGGGGTACAAAGGAATAGGACCAAAGCAAGTCCAAAATCCAGCAGGGCAAGCATTAAGTCCTGTGGCTCCAAGTTCAGCATCTGAGCAATCTGTGGCAAGATGTTCTGAAAAGGGCTTAGAAAGCTCCACCACTACTGCACTGCTGGTGGTTGTAACTCCCACAGCTTCTCATTTGGGCTGGCTCTGCTCCCTCCTTGCAGTTTTCCTCAGATGATCATCATTCCTGGCTTCTCCAAACTTCTAGGGTCTCCATTGCACATTTACTTTCATAATCACAGTTTCACATACTGCCCTCTCAGGAGCACACTTCCTGGCCTCCTAGGCCTTCTTCTGAAATCTAAGTGGAAGCCTTTCTAACCTCGAAACTCTTGCATTCTGCATGCATCATGTGGATGATGCCAAAGTCTGCCACTAGCTTGAGCACTCGTCAGGCTTTCTTCTCTCAGCTGTAGAGGTCTAGTGCCTCTTCACCAAATCCTGAGGAATTTCCCTAGGCCACAGCCATTCTGGGACATAGTGCTCTGAGGCTCTCTTTTCACATCAAAGTCTTTCACTTTTGCAGTCTTGAGGTTGCAATGGATAGAATCTTGTTGGTTCTTGTGATGCCCTCAGCCATCTTTTATTTTGTCCTGTTGTGAAATATTTGGCTTTTTATTGCTAGTCTTTTCAGTGACCAATTTATCCTCTGTTCCATCTTTACTGGCCACAACTTTACTTGAGCTTCCTTTCCAGTCAAACTCAAAACATTTTAAATCATTCAGTTGGGCTCCTTGCTCTTTATTATCTACATAAATCTAGCTAAAAGCACACAACAGCAACCATGTCACAGCCTCACCACTAGTCTGCCTTGAAATTTCTTCTGCCAAATTAATTATTCTGCTGCCCTTAGTCACAGGCAGAGTCTCTGGATACAAGCAAAATGCAGACAAACTTCTGCCAAGGCATAAAACACATCACCTGGAGTCCAGTAGCCAATGCAGTCCTCCTTCCCAACAGAAACCTGCTGAGCCTGGTCTTTACCAGCAGCATTTCTCTCAGCATTCTGGTCTTCTGGGCTCTGACCAAGATCTCCCATCAAGTACAGCTTAAGGCACTCCAGGGTTGCTTCTTCAACCAGCATCTCCAAACCTTTCCAAACTATCTTGGCCTAGCTTCAATCTCCTAAACAACTGGATGACAAATGGCTTAAATAAATGAGAACAGGAAGGTCAGATCTCTCCCTCTCTCAGGAGCAAAGACAAATAACTTCTCTGGGCAGACCATATTTATTTGGTTTTCAAACAAACGAAGGGGATACTGAGGCAAGGCAGGAACTGAGCAGGACCTTGGGATGTTAGTTCAAAGACTTCTCCAAGCCGTAAATTGTGTCAATTAAAAGAACTATTTGATCTCTAAGTTTTATTGCTCTGGAATAGGGAATGTCAACAGCCAGAGTCCTTCACTGCCTCAGCTGTGGTGTTATCTTGACTTCATAGCACTGTGAATATGAGTTTTTTCAACACAGCCAGAGGTCCCTATGTTCAGCAGCTTAACCCTGTACAACCCTGTCTCCAACACCAAACTCTTCCCACAAGCTAGTTCCAAAGGCTCCTGAACCACATTGTCAGGTACAGTCACAGCAATGATGCCACTTCTCTGGTACCAAATTCTTTCTTAATTTTCTCACTGCTGAGATAAAATATCTAATACCCAAAGTTAAAGTAGGAAGATTTATTTATTTCACAGTTTGTAGAGGTTTTGATTCATAGTTGGCTGGCTCCAAGGCAGGGTAGCATGGCAGAGGGGTGTCACAGAGGAGAAACAGTCTATGGTGGGCAGAACGCAAGAAGGCAGCAAAGCAGCAAAATAATGAGAAAGGAAGCAGCAAGTGATCAGCAACAGGCAGTGACTCACTTTCTTTCCCTTATATCTTACCGAGGCTACCCACCTTAGGGTGGGTAGCACTTACAAGACTTACAACCATGATGGGCTACCCTTAATTGCACCATGAATCAATCCCAACATCACATCCCTGATCCCAGCATCACACAACCTTTATCCAGCCACCTCCAAAAAGCCCCACTTATGACCTTATAAGGCTTTGTGGGGACATCAGGATACAAACCATAACAGGTACTCACACCATGTATTTGCTAAATATATATTTTTATCATTTTTCAGATGTCACTAGTAATTATTTTTTATTCATAGTATTTTATTTTTATTTTATTGGTACATGCTTGAAGTGCATGACATTTACATTCATCTTGGGATGTAGGAGCATGTACATAACACAGCTCATTTCTTTTTTTAATCCCCTTTCCTTTCCTACCCACCTTACTCCCTTCATATCTAAATCTCCTTTCCTCATTTTAATTCTTGTTACTATTATTCTTAGCTCATGTTTACGACAAATAATGTTTACAATCATTTTGGGTACTTGGTACCTGTACATGGCATATCTAAAATCTTACTTTCCCTTCCCCTCTCCCTCTCCCCTTGCACTTGGTCTCCTGGACCCCTTTCCATTTGCAGGAGGTCTATCTGTTTGTTTCCTTCTATCCATCCTTTATTTTGCTTTTTGTACTTTGCCTTACTCGAATCAGAGATACCATATGATATTTAAGCTTGTGTGTCTTATGTATTTCACTCTTGATTTTATTTTCCAGGTACATATGTCTTGAATTTATCCTTTATAGCCAAGTAGTATTCCATTATCTATAGATATCACATTTTCTTTATTCATTCATCTGTTGAGGGGCACACAGGTTGCTTCCAGAATTTAGCTATTATGAATTGTGTTGCAATAAACATAGGTATGCATGTATTATTATAATATGATGTCTTTAGATATTTTGGGTAGTGACTTAGAAGGGGAATAGCTGTGTGAAATGGAATCCCTTATTTTACTTCTTTAAGAAATCTCCATACTGATTTCTGTAATGATTGAACTATTTTATATTCCAACCAACAATGTCAGAGGGTTCCTTTTCCAATGCAACACCACCACCAATATTATTTTTTGGCTTCTTGATGATTGCCATTCTTTCTAGTGTAAAATGAAATTATAACCCTGTTTTAATTTGCATTTCTCTAATGATCAGACATGTTTAATGTTCTTTCATATATTTGTTGGTGGTTTGTACTATGAGAAGTGTCTATTCATCTCACCCATTTCATGTTTGGGGCTTTTATTTTGCATGATCTAATTTTTTTGAGTTTTCTCTATATGGTCTAGATATTAGTTCTACATCTAAGGAATAACTGCCAATTTTTTTTTCTGTTTTATAGGTTGCCTCTTCACTCTACTAAGTGATTGCTTCACTGTGCAGAAGCTTTTGACTTTGATATAATTCCATTTGTTTGCTATTTCTTGTGCAATTGAAGTTCTGTTCAGAAAGTCTTTGCATCCACCTTTTGCATCTAATGTTCTACCTATTTTATCTTCCAGTAGTTTCAATGTTTTTGTTTTAATGTTTAGATCTTCATTTTGATTTTAGTTTAGTGTATGTGAGAAAGGTAGTTTGAGCGTCAATCGTCTGCAAATAGATATCCATTTTTCCCAGCACCATTTATTGAATAGGCTATTTTTTCTGCAACATATGTATCACAAATAGCTGATTGTGTCAAGATTTTTCTGTATCCTCTGTGCTTCTCTATTGATTCACATGTCTGTTTTTGTTCCAGCACTATGACGTTTTTATCACTGTTGCTTTGTTGTAAAACTTGAATGCAGGTATTGTGACAACTCTTGCTTTGCTCTTATTGTCCAAGATTGCTTTGCTATTCTGGCTATCTTCTGGTTCCATATTAATTTTAGGATTGATTTCTCTAGTTCTGTTAAGAATGCTGTTCGTATTTTAATTTTAATTGTGTTGAATCTGTATAACAATTTAGAAAATATGGCCGTTTGGCAATATTAGTTCTGCCTATCCAGGATCAGGGAACATCTTTCCATTTTCTGATGCCCTCTTCAATTGCCTTTTTCATAGTACTGTAGTTATCATTGTAGAGGTCTTCTACTTCCTTGGTTAGGTTAATTCCTAGGTATTTCATTTTCCTTGATACTATTGTTAATGGTACTGTTTTCCTAATTTCTTAATCATTGAAGTTATTATTGGTGTACCCAAAAGCTACTGATTTTTGTGTGTTTATTTTGTATCCTGCTACACTGTTGGAATTGGTTATGAATTCTGAGAACTTTTTCATGAAATTCTTTGAATCTTCTATGTAGAGTGTAATGTCATCAAAAATAATGACAGTTTAACTTCTTACTTTCCTATACATATCCCTTTTATTTCTTTCTCTCGCCTGATTGCTCAGGCTAATGTTTTGAGTACTATGTGTAATAGAATTTATGATAGTAAGCATCCTTGTCTTGTTCCTAATTTCAGAGGGAATGCTTTCAGTTTTTTCCCCATTTAATATAATGTTGACCACTGGTTTGTCATAAATGGCTTTTATCAAATTCAGGTATGGTCATTCTATACCTATTTTCTTGAGAGTTTTTGTCATGAAGGGTGTTGGATTTTGTCAAAAGCCTTTTTTGCATCTGTTAATATGATTATGTACTTTTTTCTTTGCTTCTGTTTATGTGGTGTATTGTACTATTTATTGGTTTGCATATTTTGAATCATACTTACAACTCTGGAATCAAACTGACTTGTTTTGACGTATGATCTTACAGGTAGCTGGTCATGAACAGTGTCACAATAGGACACTGGTCAACTTGGGAGAGACAAGCAGGGGAGAATGAAAGAGCTGTGGCCTGGACAGGAAGATAACCAGCTGGAAACTAACCACAAAGTAGAACTAGGGACTTGCCCTCTGAACAGATGTGCAGTGGATCTAATCTACCCTCCTAAGGTAACCCTGTTTAATTAACATATGCTTAAATCTTCATACATATGCCTCACATCTCATGCATATAATTAAAAACCCAAGAATAAGTTTAAGCAGCTCAGTGGACAAGCCCAAGACAGGACTGTGATGAAAGGAAACTAGACAGGTCAGGGATGTTTTGGGGCAGGAGTAAGCCCTCTGAACGCCATAACAGAGAAGTTTCCCTACCGAGTCCAGGTCACTCACACCTTTGTGATGACCTCACTTGTCTGAGAATTGTATTCCACTTTGCATTAAACTTTGCCTTTTCTGAATCAACATTTTGATTGGGTGTGGTGTCTCATTGCTTGAATGCAGCAGCCAGGTTAGGTCTTCTCCCTGGACTACCAAGAACCATGATGGTGACAATCTTTCTGATGATGCGTTGCATTATGTTTGCTAATATTCTGTTCAAGATTCTTATCTATGTTCATTTAGAAGATTGGCCTGTAGTTTTGTTGTTGTTGTTGTCTTCATTAGATTATTGTCTGGTTTGGTAATAGAGTGATGCTTCCTTCCAGAAATGGGTTTGGAAGCACTCCATCCCTTTCAATTTCAGTGAAGAGTTTGAAGAATATTGATATAATGTCCTTACAGTTTTTGTAGAATTCAGTAGTAAATCCATCAGCTCCTGGACTTTTTTTAGTTGGTGGGTTTTTTATTACCGTCTCAATTTTGTCTCTTGTTATTTGTTTGTTCAGTATTTTTTTTTGTCTTCTTGGTTTACCTTTGGTAATTTTTGTGAGCCTAGGAATTGGTTCCTTTCTTTAAGATTTTCCAATTGGCTGCAATACAGTAGTTTTCATAGTGGTTACTATCATCTGGATTTCAATGATGTCTGTTGTGATTTTACCTTTTTCAGTTTTAATTGCCTTAATGTGAGTCGTTTCTCTATTTGTCTTGAAAAGTTTAGCTAAGGGTTTATGCATTTTGTTTATTCTTGCCGAGAATCAGCTCTCCAACTTGATTCTTTGTATTTTTTTTTTCAATCTCAATTTCATTGATTTTTGCTCTAATCCTTATGACTTCCCTCCTTAATTTTGGTTTTTACTTGGGTTGTTGTATTTTCTCAAGTAGCCTGAGGTTCTTCATTAGTTTATTTTTTGGAGTTTGCTCTGTTTAACCAATGTGAGCATTGCTTGCAATTAACTTCCCTCTCAGGACGACTTGCATTGTTTCGCACAGTTTCAAGACTTGTACAGAGTGTTGTATATGCATTGTTGTTAACTTCTAGAATGGTTTAATTTCTGTCTTGATTTCTTCATTTACCCACTGGGTTTTCAGGAATGTGTTAATAAGTTTCCAAATGCTTCTAAACTTTCTGTGGTTGATTTCTGTTGTCATTGCCAGTGGTCTGGTTGTAAAAGTGGAATGATTTCAATTCTTTTATATTTAGTTAAGTAGTTTGCATAGCAGTATGTGATCTATTTTGGAAAAAGTTCCATTTGCTGCAGAGAAAAATGTATGCTGTGTTATAGTAAGCTGGAATATTCTGCAGATATTTATTAAGTCCATATGTTCAAGGGTATGGCTCATCTCTGGTATTTTTTATTGAGTTTTCTTAGTTTATCTGTTTCTTTGCAAAGGTGTGATATTGAGGCCACCTACCATGATTGTGTTAGTGTTTATTTGATCTTTTATATTCAGATATATTTGATTTATGAAGATAGGTGCTGAAGCATTTCGTGCATAAGTATTTACAAGGGTTATCTCTTCTTATTGTATTATTTCCTTAAATAGTATGTAGTGATCTTCTTTGTCTCTCCTGATCAGTTTAGCTTGAAGTTTATGTTGTATGAGATTGAAATTGCAACTCCTGATTGTTTTAGGGGTCCTGGTGCATGGCATATTATTTTCCATCCTTTGATTTTTAGTCTATTTATATATTTTTTGGATTAGATGAATTTCTTGAATGCAACAGATTCTGCTTTTTGATCCAATCTGCTAATCAAATCTATGTGTTTTAATTGGAGAGTTGAGGCCATTAACGTTGAGAGATATTATTGGAAGCTGATTAGTGACTATCATTGTACTCTCTCTTTCTTTGTGACTCCTTTGTTTTTCTTCTCCTATTTGTTCTTTGTTATTTATCCATTTAGTTTGCTTGCTCTTTTCATTCCATCTGGATGTTTGGCTTTGTTGTTTTTTTTTTTTTTTTCTGTTTAGGATATTCTTGAGTGTTTTCTGGCATGCTGGTTTAATATTCATAAATCTCCTGTGGGTTTTTTTTTTATCATGAAACATTCGTATTTCTCCATTTATTTTGAAAGAAAGTTTTGCCAGTTTTGAAAGAAAGTTATGTTAATCTGGGTCAGAAAATGTTTGCTTTTTGGACTTGAAATACTTCACTCCAAGTTATTGTGGCCTTTAAAGTTGGTGTTGAGTAGTTTGCTGTAATTCTAATAGGTTTACCTTTATATGTGATTTTTTTTGCTTTGTTTTTTTCTCACTACCTTTAAAATTTTTTGGTCGACAGGTGGTATTTTAATTATGATATGTGTCTCAGGACTGTTTTCATTTTGTCACACTGGTTCTGGTATATTGTATTGGCATGATCATTGGTCCTAGGAATTAATTTATGCCTTGATTTCTTCTGGTATCCATGGAGTGTACAGGAGAGTTTTATGTAGTATTGAGGTGTTTGTAAAACTTCCATGGATTCTTTTGCATTTGATTTCTTGTTTCAGTGTGCTATGATTTAATAATGTACACATAATGATTTTGATTCTTTTTTTATTTATCTAAGCAAGATTTGTGAACTAGTACATGGTCTACTTTTGAGAAAGTTCCATGTACACTGGGAAGAATGTGTATTCTGTTATAGTAGGATAGAAAACCCTCAGTAGAGATCTATTAATTCCATCTGTTCAAAGGTGATATTCAGTTCTGATATTTCTTGTTAATTTTTTGTTTTGTTGATCTGCCTATTTGTGAAAGTGTAGTATTGAGGTCCCCCATTGTGACCGTGTTTGTGTTTTTTTTTTTTTTTTATCTTTTTGGCCAGTATTGTTTATTTTATGAAGTTGTTTGCACTAGTATTTGGTGTGCATAAACTTAAAATTATTATCTCTTCCTGCTGATATTCCCTTAACTAATACATAGTGATCTACTTTGCCTCTTCTAATCAGTTTTAGCTTGAAGTCCACTTAGTCTGACAATTTTTTAAGGCATTCTTTGTCATGGAATGTCCTTATTTTGTCAATGATTTTGAAGGAGACTTTTTTTTTTTTTGTGGGTACCAGGGGTTGACCTCAGGACCTCGCGTGCCAGTAGGCGCTCGTGCCGCTGAGCAATATCACCGGCCCCTTTTTTCCTATGTGGGATCCGGGAGTCGAACTCGGGCCCTTGCGCTTGCCAGGCAGACTCGTAGGCCGCTGAGCCATCTCACCGGCCCCTTGAAGGAGACTTTTGCAGGATACATTCATTTGTGTTGAAAGTTGATTTTTGGAACTTCAAATACTTTATTCCAAGCTCTTTTGACCTTTAAATTACAGCAGAAATGTCTGTTGTAATCCTAATGTGTTTACCTCTGTAAGCGATTTTTCACTTTTATCTGACAGCTTTTAGGATTCTGTCCTTGTGTTGTATAACTGGGATTTTGATTATCATGTGTCACAGGAGGCTTCTTTTTTTTTTTTTTGTTATCATACTTGTTTATTGTTCGGTGAGCCTCCCTTTACTGCATACTGAGTTCTTTTCTTATACTTCAAATGTTTTCTGTAAACAGGTTTTTTTATTCTATTGGTGCTCCCTTTAATGTTTCTTTAATTCCAATTAGACTTAGGTTAGTCTTCCTAGTGTCATCTAATACCTGTGGGAAGAATTTTTCTTGCTCTCTTGTCAATTCTGTGGGATCTCTGAGTATATCACCTTTTGTTTCCAGTCTCTTCTCTAGACTGAGAGCTTTTGCTTAGATAGGTAATATGATGTTTATGTGTTCAGTAGAATTATCTCTGGGATTTCAGTTTGACACTTTTCTAAGGAGTCTATTTTATTGGTAAAGTTGTTGTTCAAGTTTTGTTCAGCTCTTCTAATTTTTTATTTCTTTCCTCTATAACCACATTGGTCAATTTGTTTCTTAGTTCCACTATTATGAGTTTTTCCTCTTTGCTTCCTCTTTAATCATTTAATGCAGCTCAACCATTTGGTGTTGAATTTCCTCTCCACGGGTGCCCCTTGGCTCTGTTTTAGGAATGTTGGGAGTCTTCACAGAAATTTTGTAACCTTGCTTTTTCTTTTCTTTTTTTTTTTTTTTTACTTTCTTTTTTTGTGTGTTGGTTTAATGTTGAGGTCAAATAGAGTGAAGAGTTACTATCATGAAGATCTCTTTAGTAAGGTTCTATTTTACAGTGATGAAAACATAGCTTTATTTTTCAAAAGGTATTGTCTTCTCCTTCACTCTATTCAGTTTAATTGGGATAGATCCAGTCACCATGTTGTAGGGAGAGAATTCCTACTGTTAATAACAGCATCCACAGACCCATCAATCATAAGTATTAAGATTTTTTTTACACTTACACCCTTTTACCAGTGCCCCTTACAGACTATATTATACTGTTATTTGCAATTAATCTTCGATGTGGGGAAAGAAGGGAAGGAAAGAGGAAAGAGGAAGTGGAGAAGGGTAAGTCAGTAGGAAGAGAGTGACATAAGGAAATATTAATAGGTAAATTACAGATAGGAGATCAAATTATGTTGGAGATATTTGTGTAGCTGAAATAAATGGTTAATATTGAGGGAATTTATTGAGGGGAAGGGATGAATTGGGAATTTGGTGTAGTTAAAAATTTCAGATTACTGTGAGGTAGTCAGAATCTGTCAATATACTTATGTTTAGTTTTGTTTGTATCTTTAAAGCACACTTCTGTTAAAGGTTATCCCAACATGATAATGAATGGTGCCATTCAACTTAAAGCTCATGAATATATTTGAAAGCAGGATAAGAATCAATGGATGATACGGGGATATGTAAAATGAAAATTAATAGAGATAGAATAGAGAGGAAGGAAGGTTAAAAAGAAAAAAAAGAAAGACCAAGAGAGCAGAATAAAGAAAAAAACTTTAAAAATGAAATTTAAAAAGTAAAAATAGGGCCACGGATATAGCTCAGTGGCACAGCACCTGCCTGGCAAGCGTGAGGTTATGAGTTCAATTCCCAGTAGCAACAAAACAAAACATAATAAAAAGTGAAAATAATAAAAGATAATATAGTTACAGAAGCAAAAAATCAAAGACAAGAAGAAAATAAACAAAAACAAAGAGAATCCAGAACAGATACACAAGTAAGAAAACAAAAAAAACCCACTAAAGTGGCCACCATACCATACATCCAGTATGTTCACACAATTGACTTTTTGCAGTAATCCTAGTCTGTTTGTATAGAACCAAGCCAATTCTCCCTCAGGCTGCTTGACTGCCTGCCTGGGAGTGGTGAAGATTGTCCATCTCTCTGGACTCACCTCCTGGCTATAATTTGTGCTTTGGTTGTGATTAACTGCAAACTTTGTCTCTGTTCCAGAATCCAATGACCTCAATTAATTTGGGAAGAGGATGTGAAATTGTTTGCCTGGCAAACAACTCTCCACAGATTTCCAGCAATGACTTCCCTCCCACTCCCCTTGGCAGATTCTGTGTTTGTCTCTTTGTTTTCCTTCTGGAGGTTTTCTACTCAGTATATTACCAGAAGCTTTCTGCCACACTGACCCGCTTGGTTCCTTTGCACTCTGATCCCCAACTGTCCCTGACTCAAGAGCTCCACATTCCATCCTGGAGGATCTGGCACAGCTACCATGGTTGGCAGAGAGTGTCTTTTGCCTGTGTGAGAAGGTAGGTTGTAGGGAGTCTTTTCTACTCTCTTAGGCATTTCAGGTGTTTGGGGAAACCATGGGAAAGCACCCACTCTAGACGAATTTTGCTGAGTCTCTTCCTTTCCCCATATTTTAAGGAATACAGTCCGTGAGTCCCTGGCACTGCTCATAGTTCATGGTGCTTAGGCTAGGGCAGGGTGCTTCTTTTGCTGACTCTGGGTGTGTGTTGGGTAGGCTGCCACTAGGATGCAGTGATCCCCAGTGTTTGGAAGGATAATGGAGGGGCTGAGTGACTGCATGTTTTCATGTTGCTATCTCTCATTTTCTTTGGTTACCATTCGTGTCATCCTGGTGGGCCCAGCCACCATTTACTCCCATTTTTGGTTTCCTCTTCCAGCTGAGAGGGAGGGTGTGTAAGAAACCTGCCCCAGAGTCTGTCCTCTGCTGCACCAGCTCTGTCCCTTAGGCTGTTCAAATTGCTCCCAAAAAGGCATGCTCCCTGAGTAAAAAATGGGTGTAGTGGAGGGCTGTGCCACACCACCAGCAGCAACACTTCCCTTTTTTCAACAACCCAGGTGTTTGGTTTAATCTATTGCAGTGGTGGAGAACCTACGGCAGGCATGCTGCAGCGGGCACGCAGAGATCTCCCTGTTAGCATCTGAGCCAAATCACCCCAGCCAAGGTTTGACAAATTATCAGCCTGCATAGAACAGCACAGGTCATATTAATTGTGCAATAGCATGCCAAATTGCAAACATTTACCTTTCAATACAAAGCCCTTTGTATCACTGAAAGCTCTATTATCGTGTTTTTCTTTTAAGACAAAAGATGTTACTATATGAGCTACTAAAACCTCAGTATTCAGATGTAATTGCAGTGTTGGCATTTCATGATAAATAAGTGGGTTTTGGGTTGCAGTTTGGGCACTTGGTCTCTAACAGACTTGCCATCACAGGTCTGGGGGAAAATGAACTCCTAAGCCAAGTCTATCTCACTTTGGGGCTATTGGATGTGATTATTTCTCTATTTTCTGAGGGTAGAATTAAGAGGATTATACTTTCAGCTAGCAGAATGACATTGGCTCTTGGACGTGAAGGATGAGTTGTTATGGTAGATGAGGCCAAATGGGAGCCCCTGACTTCCACATATTATCAAGGTAGTAAAACATAAGCAAACCACATCCTGGGATGACCAGCAGATCTCAGTACCTCCTTCAAATACTTAATGACTTTAAAATATGGTTCCCATTCTATCTCCATTTAATTTTCCAGTGTGTTTCTTCAAAAATCAGATGGATCATGACAACATGGTTGACTATGATAAATTTTATCCTTTTAGTTCCAATTTCAACTCTAATGCCAGATGCTGAAATAAGCTTTCTTCTCACTGTCACAGTTTTGTTACATGTGTTATATGTTACCATTATTGTATAGCAATTCCTTTTGTCCCCCCCCATTTCTTAGATATCGCACAATTGCCACTGAGTCAAGATCTTTTATTATCATCTTAGAGCTGCTAATTGTTTCCATTGCAATTATTTCCATCTTGCTTTTTTTTCATTTTTAAAGTCTAACGTATAATTTATATATATTAAAAGTCACTCGTTTTAGTGGACTACTCTGGGACTTTTGATAAATGAATTCAATTTTGTAACCTCCAGCACAAGCAGAACATAGAACAAGTTCATCATTCCCCACAAACCCTTTCACATTTGTGTTACTCCCTGTGTCAGCCCCTGGAAGCCATTGACTCTATAAGCGTGCACTTTCTAGAACGTCATATCAAAGCATGTAGCCTTTTTGATTTTGAGTGTTATCATATAACACTGCACTTGAGATTTATCTGTGTTGCTGCAAATATCACTAGTTTTGTTCCTTTTTGTTGCTATGTAGCTGTTTTATAGCACTTGCTTCATGTTATATTTCAACAATTTTATTCTAAGTGTATATGCCTCATTCCTTAAACTGAAATATAAATTTCTTGAGGGTTATATGTTTGTGTGTCTTGTATCTCCTGCTAAGTCCATGAATGCTCTGTACAAATATTTTTAAAATTTATATTCCTATTTATTTTTATAATTATGTCTTTAATTGTCTATATTATGGGTTACAATATAATAACTTTATATACATGTATACTGTGTAATGATCAAATAAGGACAGCTAACATTTCTATCTCATTAACCATCTGGAATTTTTTCAACTGATATGTAATAATTGTACGTGTTTATGTATACAACGTGATATTTCAAAACATGTATACCGTATGCACTAATCAAATCAAGGTACTTAAAGGGTCCATCTCTTTATTATTATTTTGTGATTGGATAATTTTGGCTCCTTTCTTCTAGTTATTATAAAATATTTAATATGTTATTATGAACTATGGTCTCCTCACTGTGCTGTAGAAGACTAGAACTTATTAATTCTATCCAACTCTACTGGTATCACCTTTCCAAAATCACTCTATCCTTCTTCCTCCCTATTCCTAGCCTCTAGTAATCACTATTATGAATTTAGATCAACTTTTTAAATCACCTATGTCTTATTTACTTTCTTTGTTTCTGAGACAAAACACCTGATATCCAAAGTTAAAAGAGGATAGGTCTATTTCAGCTTACAGTTTATAAAGGTTTCAGTTCATAGTAGACTGGCTCCAAGGCAGGTGGCATGGTGGAGGGGCATCACAGAGGAGAAACAATTCATGACAAAGTGGAGAGAAGGCAGTGAAGAAGGATGCAGCTGCAGCAAGCCTGCCTTCCCTCTCTCCCTTAAATTCCATTCACGCAATAAACCTATTGATTGGTGCCACCCACAACCAGAGTGGGATTCTATTATCCACACCCAGAACTATGCTAAACCCATTACCACACACACTTAATCCCAGTATTATACACCCTAGATACAGCCACCTCTGAAAAGCCCCACCTATGAGTGCATAAGCATTGGGGGGGGGACATCTAGATGCAAGGAATAACAAGAGAATATGAGATATTTGTCTTTCTGTGTCTGACTTATTTTACTTAATATTATGTCTTCCAAATCCATCCATTTTGCTCCAAATGGTAGGATATCATTCTTTTCATGATAGAATAATATTTCAATGTGTGTTTATAGCACATTTTCTCTAACCGACTTTTGATGGGCATTAAGGTTGTTTGCATATCTTAGCACTTGTGAATAGTGCAGCCATAAAAATGGGCATGCAGGTGTCTTTTTGATATGCTGATATCAATACCCAGAAGGCGCATAACTGGATTATATGGTAGATATAGTTTTAGGTTTTCAGGAAGCTCCATACTGGAGCCTCCAAAGTGGCTTCACATTCTTGTCAGCATTTATTATTATTTTTTGTCTACTTGATAATAGACCTTCTAACTGGGGGGAGATATCTCATTGTGGTTTTGATTTGCTTTTCCTTGGTAGCTAATGAAAATGAGCATTTTTTCATAATTTTTTGATCATTTTCATTTTCTTTGAGAAGTGTCTATTCATATATTTTGTTCATTTTTAGTTGGACTGTTTGATTTTTTGTTACTCACTTTTTAATATTCCTTATATATTCTGGTTAGTAATCCTTTGTCAGATGGATAGCTTGCAAAGTTTTCCTTATTCCAGAGGTTATGTCTTCCACTTTTTGTTTTTTTCCTTTGCTGTATAGAAGCTTCATAGTTTTATATAATCCCATTCATCTGTTTTTGGCTTTGTTTCCTAGGTTTTGGTTTAAAAAAAAAACTTCATTGCTCATAATTTGTTTCTTGAAGAGTTACGCTATGTTTTCCTCTAGTAGTTTCATAATTTTGGGTCTTACATTTGAGTATTTGGTCCAGACTTTGTTGAATTTTGTACAGGGTGAGAGAGGAGTCAACTTCCAGTCTTCTGAAATGGATGTTGAATTTTCACAGCACAACTTATTGAAGAGTCTCTTCTTTCTCCAATGTATAGTTACAGCAACTGCATTGAGAATAACTTGGCTTTAAAAGCATGGGCTTATTTCTAGTCAGTCTTTCTATAATATTGGTTTATATGTCTATTTTTATTCTAATATCATTCTACTTTGATAACTATATGTAGTTTTGTAGTATATTTTGGTGTTGGGTGCTGTGAAGAATTCAGATTTGTTCTTTTAGCTCAAAGCTGGTTTCAGTACTCAAAATCCTTTGAATTAAAAGATCTTGAAGTTGATGAAGTTCATTAGTTTTTTCCTATAAGGATAGCACTTTGAATTTCATGCTTTCAGAAATATCTGCCTAACTCAAGCTTACAAAGATTTTATCATATGTTTTCATGTGGTTTTATAATTTTGAATTTTACATTTACAGCTATGAACAATTTTGAGTTAGCTTCTGTATAAATTTCAAGGTAAATATTTAAATATATATATATACATTTTTTCCCCCTGCACAATATTTTGAAAGGACTATCCTTCAATGGAGTACTTTTGTAATTTAGTAAAAAAGTCAATTGGTGACAATACATAGTTCTGTTTCTGTTCTATTCTGTTCCACTGATTTATATACATACCTTTTCTCCAATTCCATGTTGACTTTATTATTCCAGCTTTGTAGTGATTCTTGATATTAGGTAGTATGTGTTTTCAATCTTTATTTTTCTTTTCCACATTGCTTTCAATGGTTAAATGCATTCACCTTCCCTTTGTTATTATTTATTTTTATTTTTGGATTTTTTGGGACAGGGTCTCATTATGTAGTCCAGGTTGTCCTTGAACTCACTATGTAGTGCAGGTGGCCTTGAACTTTACCTTCGCTATTCTGAAAATCCTATATTCCCATTGAATGTACAGAGTCCATTTCCACAGTAGATTCATCCATATTAACACTGGCTTACAAAAGGCAGCTCCTTATCAACTTCCTTTGTGTAGCACATTTCCTGTAGCTTTGGTGAAAAGTGACTTTGGGGCCTTCCTATGGTAAGTAATCAGCTGGTAGATTCTTTGTTCCTGCGTAGTACATTTGTTTTCACATTTCCACCTTTCTGGGCCTTTTTTTTATTGTTCTTCCGTATTCTGCAAAAGCAGTTTTAGCATCTTTAATTCATTTATCAGTAGTAATATTTTTGTTCTTTCAAGCTTCAGGGAGCAATCCTAGTTTTATATTGGGTCCTCTTTCTGTTACATTTGCCCAGATATTATATTCAAATATAATATGTTGGAAAAAGCCAACATATTAATAATCTCTACCTTATATTCTCTTTTTTACTGTATTGTGCCCAGCATCCTTCAGATCCATTTCCATCTACTGTTTCCAACTCAGTTGGAACTATTTCCTACTGTCTGCTAGTATTTTTAGACCCAGTCCTTAAAGATTTTAAAATTATTCAGTTCCTTTCCATAGCAAGGACATTACTTAGTCTTTTGGTGATTCTGAGATAAACTTCTAGTTGTGAGAAACAAGGTGGAGAGGTAGAGTTTTTTGAGATGAGAGAACTCAATTTTTCCAGTCATCCACCATAAGCAATGGGAGGCTGCTTTGCTCAAGGAGAGGAAAAGGCCCCTCTTGATTATATATTTCAGAGCGAAGTGTTCAAAGTTCTCAAGCACATCCTCTCAAATATTCCCAGCTTTGCAGAGTCTCACTCTATATATACTAGCTATTTCTGCTTCTTCTCAGTTAGGGTCCCTGATTTTAGCATAGGATACTTACTTTGGCTGTGAATTGACCTACTTTATAATGTTATCACTTTCTACAATCAGTTCTTGGATTTCTAGCACATTGAGCATTTTAGTTATAGGAGGTAAAGATATATTTAAATACAGGAATGGAGGTCTTTTGACTTGCACACAGGATCCTGAGTTGCTGAATAGCTGATTTTAGCCTGTTACTGTTATTTCTGTTATTTAGCCTGTTACTGTTAGGCTTCAATGACAGTTAACAGAAGCAAACTGACTGTGTGGTCATAAATATTATTGGTCTTATCCCATATCTCATCTCACTTTAACATAGGTCTAAATCTTAGGAATTTTAGTAATATAGCTCACCATGGGTTACAACCACGCTGGCCCAAAGTGATCCATTTTCTAGAATTCTATCACTGTATTTTACTATATGTCTTAGCTTCCTCAGAGTTAGATCAAGAAATTTAGAGTTTGAGTGTAAATATGTTATTTGGGAGTTGAACCTAGGAAGCTGATAGAGGAGGGAAGAAATGAGACAGAGAAGGGAAGAAAGTTAATGAAGGTTATGTTATTGGGCAGTATACTACTGGGGGCCATTCAGAATCAGTCTCGCTGAGAAATATGGAAAGCAATGCATTCAACTTCAGAGATATCCCACTAGAGGCCTGTGAAGTTAGGTTATTTATATTCCAACTGCCATCCATCATTTTCTAAGTTTCAAGAGTACTTACTTTCCTGGCTTTTTAAGGCCATATTATATTGGGTATTTGGAAGGCATTAGCAAGTTACTAGAACTGCAAAACTTGGCACATGGGAGAAATATTAATGATATTTTCCATAATTCAATTTGGTAAATGGTTATTTTAATATTTATAATATATGCTAAAGTTATTTATTTATATTTGTACATGGCTATTTTGATTTTTCTGGCTAATTCTTTTGGATCTTTTGGTAGAAACTTTAAAATTTACAAATAATGATACTTACAAACTTTCTTCCACATTACAAAAACATTTGTTAGTTTTCCTTTTATTTCTATATCAAATAGGTCCTAAGAAAACTTGAATAGTATTGTTAGTAGTGGCCTGCTTCTATTGATTCTGACTTTAGCAGGGAATCATCAAGTATTTTTTTAGGACCAATTTAGATTTTTGCTTTTACATACTTTTGAAATACTGTTTCATTCTGTTCTTAATTTCATGTGACCTATTATCTTACTATATGATTTTAAAAATTCCCATTTCTGTAGTCATGTATTCATTATTTCTCTACTGTTTCTTAATCAGATTATAAAGATGTTTATGTCTCTTTTCTGATCTTTGGTATGGTAAAAATGAGATCATTGTTTCTATTTTCCAATTCTATTATTTCATTACTTTCTAATTAATTTAGTATAATTTAAAGCTTGGTTTAGCTTTTACTCTTGGACTTTTTTATTTCTCAAAACTTTTGAGTTAAATACTAAGCAGGTGTGTCCTTTATTAAAAAAAACTTGGCTATAATCCTGTCTCAGATTCACACATATTTCTGCATAGCTCCTATGAATAGACTCCTGACAAAGATGCTCTTCTTTCACCAACACCATAGTCAGGCTCATTTGAACCCTGTGCTTGCCTAGGTCCTTAACTTGGGGTTACCTCTCTGTCTTTATGGAATCTAGTTTGCCAAGATATTCTAATTACCCTGAGTTGATCACTACTTGATATATACATGAGTTAAAATATCACACTGTACCTCACAAATAAGTACAAATATCCTGTCTATAAAATGAATCTTGCTAAGACAGTTTAGTAAAATCCCCTGATCCTTGGTATCTGACTACCCTTATTATTTTATCACTCTTGTCTGTCTTTAGTGAAAATTTAGCTAGAAACTGAAACCTTTTATCTTTGATGCTTCCTCTTAGTAATTTCGCATTCACTGACCTACACCCTATTCCTTGGTTGCAAATTCCCATTCGTTTTTATGGGAATCAGAGTTGAGAAGATTCTTTGCCCCACTATAAAACCTATTGAAATAATCCTGAACTCTATTGTCATGTCAAGTCTGTTGTAATATCTTTATCAAGTGTTATAAATAATGACTTTCTTTAATATTATTCTGCTAAAAAAGCCCACAAAACATTACTGTGCTAGATTGTTATACAAGAAAAATAATTCTGAGTTTCTAGTACACCTGAAATTGCTACAATTCAGCACATCCAAAAATACTTTGGGGGGCCGGTGAGATGGCTCAGCGGCATAAGCTCCTGCCTGGCAAGCGTGAGGTCCTGAGTTCGACTCCCGGTACCCACATACCAAAAAAGGGCCAGTGATATCGCTCAGCGGCATGGGCGCCTGCTGGCGCATGAGGTCCTGAGTTTGACCCCCGGTACCCACAAAAAAAAAATTACTTTGGAATTCAGGCTTTAAAAGATTCAGTTTACCAAATAAAAATATATGAAGCAGTTAAAAAAAGAAAATAATACAACTTACAATATTACCAAAGTTACCAAATTTTATTGGATTGTTAATGGTGGAAAATTAAGCAATCCAATCATGTGATTATTGTTGCCACACAGGCAATTGCATATCTTCAGACATCAGTGTTACAGAGGCCGGGGATGTGTTGATTCCCACAGATATGAGGAACTTCCAGAAAGTGCTGAAGGTCTCATTTATTTTCAGGAATTAGTGCGGTCACCTATTACTTTTAGTTTATCTCTAACTGTAGCGTTCATGTCCTTTTGTTTCTTATTCCCCTCGGGCTGTGGGGTGATGGCACATGTTTATTCATAGTGGCAGAAAAGTGAAGTTTCAGTCTTGCTGTCACATACAGCATTAACAATGTCAACTATCTCCAAGCCCTTTAGAGTCTTCAGAAAAGTACCTGGTATAATGTAGGCTTTTAATGACCATTTGTTGCACTTGAGGCATAGTCTGAGAAAGGAGTTATAGTGAAACTTTATCTTATACTATGAAAGTATTAGAATAGAAAAATGTATTTTGGATGACAAAGTTTTTACAAATTAATGATCATATTTAGGTTATATAAAATGTTAGAGAATATACATTTATTGCATTTAAGGAAGTACAATTATACTTGGCTTACTTTAAAGGTAACTATGGGAAAAAGGGCACTCAAAAAGTATAAGAATCTCTTTTCCATCTTTGTAGTATATAATTAAGCAACTTTTTAACATTTATTCAGGAAAGAAATAAGCCACTTATAAATAATGGTAATGTGTTCTGTATACCTAAACGTCAATAATCTGAACATAAATTTTCTCCTGTTCTTAGTTACAAAAGTATGTTTTTGAGATAATGCAGGGACAGGTATCATTACTATTGCTGTAGGTCCATTTTCCACAAATGTAAATGTATGTGAATGTAATGTAAGACACGGAGGATAATCAAACATTCTCCCCTTACTGAAAACTGTAGTGCATGGAAATTAAATCAATATGAGGCTTTTAAAAACACAACCTGATGACAGCAGAGAAATGAAACCCGAGTGCATTTCAGGAAAGAGACAGAAGTAGTAGGTGTCTATTAAAAAAACAGTCATGGGCTGGTGATATGGCTTAGCGGCTTAAGCGCCTGCCTGGCAAGCGCGAGGTCCCGAGTTCGACTCCTGGAACCCACATACGAAAAAGGGGCCGGTGATATCGCTCAGGGGCACGGGTGCCTGCTGGAGCGCGAGGTCCTGAGGTCGACCCCCCGGTACCCACAAAAAAAAAAAAGCAGTCATAGGTGAAAGAAATAAGAACATATCTTTTCCACATTTTAAAAAAAGTTTTAATAACTTTATTTCCAAACTAATACAGTAACCTGAATCCAGTTACCAACATATTTAGGGTTGGAAAATAATAGTTATCTTAGACACACCCCTCATTCCCACTTTTTTTTCAACTGAGCAAGTACATTTTTTATAGGTAGCACAAAGTTGAACTTCAGTCAAATCCAAATCCCAAATTCGTAGAATCCACATTGGTGAGAGTTTATTAAACCATTTCTCCTTTTGGTACATTAAAAAAAAATATATTCAAAGGACACGTGCAAAAGCTCATAAAATTCTGTTCACTGTTTCCAGCTAAATCTAATACAGATGAAAAAATAGATCTTTGTTACTTGAATACAACCTAACCTTTACATGAATGCTACCATAGAAAGGTATTCTTTATCGTAGCTATGCCTTTAATCTACTATGTATTACATCCCTTTTAAAACTCATAACATATGGGGCCGGTGAGATGGCTCAGTGGCTTAAGCGCCTGCCCGGCAAGCGCGAGGGCCCGAGTTCAACTCCGGGAACCCACATACGAAAAAGGGGCCGGTGATATCGCTCAGCGGCACGGGCGCCTGCTGGCGCGCGAGGTCCTGAGGTCGACCCCCCGCTACCCACAAAAACAACAACAACAACAACAAAAAACTCATAACATCACTTCTATGTGTTTCCCACTGGGATAAGGGACATTTTAAATAATTACCCGAAGAAGCAACATTTACTAATCTTCAATTATTCAGCTAGTACTTCTCATGTCTGTTCTCATTTGTAGGGTACTTAATAATGTGATATTAACTAACCTTCCCAACCATCCTGGGTAGATCATTAGTACATCATTTCATATTATCACAAAGATAACATGTAGTCTATTCAAGAATTAGAAGGGGATCTGGAATGAAATGATGATAATGACTAACAATTGATAGAGTACAGCATGTGAAATGTATTTCAGATACATTTAAGGTTTCTTTGGTTTTGTTTCTTGGTTTTTTGCTTTTATTTGTTTGATACTAGGGCCTCATGGACACTAAGCATGCACTCTACCACTGAGCTACATCCCTAGTCCTAAGAATTCTTTTTAAACAAAGAAAGTCATGAAGTAATATGGAGCTCCTCATAAGAGTTTCTTTTTTTTTTAATGTGGGTACCGGGGGTCGAACTCAGGACCTCGTGCTTGCCAGGCAGGCGCTTATGCCGCTGAGCTATGTCACTGGCCTGAGCGTTTCTTTTTAATTTCACAAATTTTTAAAACACATACAAACCATTTTCACATATACAAGCTTAACAGAGCTTTTCAGCACTCTGTTGAAAGTAAAAGACTGACCAGATGAACAGTCCCAGCCACTCCACAGGCCAGTAACTCCCAGTGAAGCCCAGGTCACAGAGTTTCGTTTCACTCTCAAAGATTACCTCTGCCTCTCAGCCCAAATTCAAACAGTATCTGTGAAATTGCTCCCAACCTGGCTTACCTTCTAACTTATATTTAGGCCCTCAAAGGTCAGATCAGCTTAGGAATAAAGCCACCAAAATAATGCAAAGCTACTATGTCTTGTTGGGCCACAAGAGTTTCCCCAGGTCCTACCCACCATACTGGATTTTATAGGGAACCTAAGCACAGGAAGCTGAAGGTCCTCACACTCAAAACTAAACCAGTCTAAGGGAGTGGGCTTTCTGAAGACCACTCACTGAGCATCTGACCAAAGTGTCTGGCTGTTCTCAGCTGTATCTCAAGGTGTAGCACACATTCTTCAGCTTCTACACGCCTCCCATTTCAAAACTGAAGCAAGAGTACAAAAGGCTAAAATGTAAGCATGCTTTGTGCAAAAGTAGTCATTGATTGACCTAAAAAGTAAACTAAGAAATATGTAGATAATATATTAATCTCTAATTTCAAATAATATTTATAAAAAGTGTTAATAATATAAAGAAATGCTTATGGTAGAGTAAAATATTGAAGGAAATTGTCATACACAGTCATGAACAGAACCAAGATATATATATATATATATATATATATATGTATGTATTTGTATATATGTCCATGTATATAGGTGCACACACAGAGACAGATTGTTTTTTATTTTAAAGAGAAAATAATAGAAACAATGATACAGAATTTCAAAACAAGATAATGGGAAAGTTAACAAGAATTAATACATTGCATATTGTTATATTCAAAGTAGTTGCTCAGATTACAAGATATAGTAAAACTGATCAAATGATATAAGCACATGCTGTTCTTTTCAATGAACTAAAAGAAATTAGTAGCATAATTATCTCAGCTATCTTGTGTATACATATATATATATATATATTTTTTTCTATTCCCTTCCTTTCTTTCTCCTTTCCCCCATCCCAGTTGTTTTTTCCTTTTGAGCAGATTCTTTCCCTTTCACACTATCTATTGTAGATTTTGGATCTTATTTACTCTTTCAGTTTCTTATACTAGGGAGACAATACGATGTTTACACATGCGAGACTTGATTCATTTCATTTATGAGTATGGTCTCTAGTTGCATCCATTTACCTATAAAAGTCTCAAGTTTACCCTTCTTTATAGCTGAGTAGTACTCCATTGTATAAAAAGACCATATCTTTTTTATCCATTCCTGGGTTGATGGGCATTTGGGTTGTTTCCAAGATTTAGCTATTACAAATTGTGCTGCTATAATCATGGGTACACATATATTGCTGTGGTGTGATGTTTTTAATTCTTCTGGGAGAACACCCACAAGGAAAATAGCTGGGTTGAATTGGGCCTTTAATCCTACTTTTTTGAGGAATCTCCACACTGATTTCCATAGTGGTTGTACCAGTCTACACTCCCACCAACAGTGGAGAAGAGTT
The DNA here is from genome assembly GCA_028451465.1 of Erethizon dorsatum. NCBI lineage: Eukaryota > Metazoa > Chordata > Mammalia > Rodentia > Erethizontidae > Erethizon > Erethizon dorsatum. Next base: position 31,926,383 of record CM051823.1, read on the forward strand.
CCTTTTTCCCTGTCAGCATTGTTATTGGTTGATTTCTTGATGATAGCCATTCATTTGGGGGTGAGATGGAATCTCAGTGTTGTTTTAATTTGCATCTCTTGAATAACTAATGATGTTGAATTTTTTCTTCATATATTTATTTGCCATTTGTATTTCTTCATCTGAGAATTGTGTACTCATCTCAGATGCCATTTTTGGATTGGGTCTTTGAATTCAGGGGCCTGATTTTTTCAATTCTTTATATGTTCTAGATAGAAGTCTTTTGTCTGAGGGACAACTGGCTATAATTTTTTCCCAATCTTTGGGTTTTCTTTTCAATCTCTTGGTGGTAAGTATTGATTTTGTACTTTAGACCATAGGAGCAGAGTCTATAGCTATATAACAGAACCTATCATAAATTAGGAGTTTGTATGCAAAGTATTTCTCTTTGGTTACCCTGTGGTGGGGAGATTTAGGGAGGATAGTTTATAAAACAAAGATAACTGGAAAGAAAGTAGAAGAAAGACTGGAGGACAAAGGATGATCATGCAAGGTTTGGGAAACTAGAGAAGGGGGTAGAAAAGAAAGAATGAAGGCATATTTGAGGGATTATATGAACTTGGTCTCTGTGTTTGGGGGATGGGGTTAGTTTTTTGTGGCTGGAGTTCTCCCCAGACATTTAGAAAAGAGAGAGAAAAAGGAAAAAAAAAAAAGAAAAAGGGAGGAAGGAAAAAAAGAAGAGAAAAAAATGTGAGAGAAAAGGGCCAGTTAAAAAGTCCCGGGTTTTTCCTCCGTTGACTGCCAGTCCCTTGCTATAGTGCATGGAGCCAGGAACCTGGATTCCTCCGGGGGAGCCAGTTACTGAGTCCCAGGTTCTTCCTGTGGTTTTACATTGTTAATTTCTGGGCAACTAGGGTAGGGTGTTCATTTGTTGCCTAGGTGAATTTTATGCTATTGCCAATGATAGAATTATCCTTTAAAAAACCAAAAGTCTTTGCATGTTTCAATAAAAAATATTTTTCATAATTGAAAAGAAAGAAAGACAGGTCAGGCATTCAGCGATGTCGTAGTTCAACTGTGAAACAAAACACACATGTGGGAATTAAACAGTAAAAAGCAAATGGAGCCTTAAGTTCAGGATTTCATATGACATCAGCAGTTATCTTAACAAGAAACATCCCAGTGCTCTATTCAAAAGCTCTAGCAGTTTGCTGTTTTCCTTTTTGTTGTTTTTTGTTTCGTGGCACTGGGGCTCAAACCAAAAGCCTCATGCATGCTAGGCAAGAACTGGATAAACAGAGGAGAGAGTAAGACACAAAGGTCAGAGAACACTACTACAATAAATGAAAAGATAATACTAAACACAATTAGCAAGGCATTGTTGGTGAAAATAGGGTTTCTTTTTTTTTTTGTGGGTACCGTGGGTTGACCTCAGGACCTCGTGCACCAGCAGGCGCCCATGCCGCTGAGCAATGTCACCGGCCCTTTTTTCATATGTGGGTACCGGGAGTCGAACTCAGGACCTCACGCTGGCTAGGCAGGCGCTCATACCGCTGAGCTATCTCACCGGCCCCCCAAAATAGAGTTTCTAACTGAATTATATTCTTAACATTATTGATTTAAAAAGGATCTCAATAAAAAGGAAGACCTAGGTTTCTTTTAATAAAAATATGTTTATACTATGCACAATTAATGGACTTTTAATATATATTTAATGTATACCATATCTATATACTTTTAAGATATAGTAACTTTATAGACATATCTTAGGTGTAACATGTTATAAACTCATCAAGTTACATTTGCTTATATTCTGAAAATTTGATATTAAGTTGGTTGTTTGAAATTCATAGTAAATTTTCAAACAAACAGTGCATCCTAGTTACTTTCTAGTCAGTAAACACAATACTCAAGATCCACAAATTAAAGGAGAGTTTTATTTTGGCTCACAGTTAATAGGTCCACGGTCATCTGGCAACAGTGCAGGGCACCATGGCAGAGGGACAGAGCAGAGGCAGGATACTTACGGCATGACAGACAGGAAGCAGAGAACAAGGTGGTAGGAGATACACCCTTCCAGGCCACCCCCCCAGTGACCTGCTTCCTCCAATCAAGCTTCACCTCCCTTCATCACATTTAGCTATAAACTCATCAGTGGCTAATATATTGATGAGTATCATGCCCCCATTATCCAAGCATATCCTAAAAGCCCCACCTATGGGCACATGAGTCTTTAGTGGGACATCTAGATATAAACCATAACATTTTACTCCTGGCCCCCTAAAGGGGCCTCCCTTTATGCAAAGTATATTTAGTCTATCTTTAAGAGTTGCTAAAGTTCTAGCAACTTCAGTATTGCTGAAAAGTCTAAGTCCAAAATCTCCGCTGAGATTTAAGGCAAACTCTTAGTAGTAAGCTTCTGTAAAAATCAAAAGAAAGTTAAACAGTTCCAACATAGAATGGCATAGGATAAAAATTCTCCTTCCAAATGGGAGAAAAAGGGGATAGAAATGAATGGAACAGAAAGGAAGACTGAAACCCAGCAGAGCAAATATTAAATCCTATAGTTCCTTGTTCAATTCCCTGGGCAAATTATGGTGAGACATAAACTCCAAAGGGCTTGGGTGGTTCCGTCTCTACTGCACTGCCAGTTGTGTTAGGCCCTTAGTGTCTCTCTCTTGGGCCAGCTTTTCTCAATCCTTGCTATTTTCTTCAGACATCTCACTTTCCTGTCTTTTTCAATATCTTGGGATCTCCAGTGCACTTTTGGCTTAACTCTTACGGCTTGCACTGCCTTCTCATAGGCACACTGCTTCTGAAATATAGGTAGAAGCCTTCCTGACCACACACATCTTGCGTTCTGCCTGCACAAAAAATTAGCACTGTGTAGATGACAATGTCAGTGTCAAGGTCTCCTACCAGCAATAGTCAAGCGTTTTTGTATTTTGCTAGTGGATGCAGAGGCGTTTAAGTGCCTGGCTGGCTGAACACAGAAAACCGGATCCTAAGAATCAATTCCCTAGGTAGCCCTTCTCCAACAGAGTGCCCTGAAGCTTTCTCTTCAAAGCAAAGTTTTTCAGCCTGGCACCATTCAGCCTGCTAAGAAAGGGGCCTTGCTGTTTCCAGGGATGCCCTAAAGACAGTTTTTCTATTAACCTGTTGTAAACTACATAACTTCTTTTTTCAATAAGGACATTTATTTATTTATTTTTACATGTATGTTCGCAGCACATAAAGTTTACATTCCTTGTGTGCAGTTGATACATGTACATAACTCATGTTCATTCCTTTTCTCATCCCCTGTCCCATCTCTTGAACCCTTTCCAATTTGAGCAGAGGCTCTTTACTTCATATTATCTATCATCTATTTTGCTCTTTATTTATAATTTGGGTTTCTCATATAAGAGAAACCATGTGATATTTAAGCTTGTCTTCTTTTTAATGGTAGTCTTTTCAGCAACCAAGCTCTTTGCTACAATTTTGCAGACCCCAACTTCACCTGAGCTTCCTTTCTGGGCAAACTCAAAACTTTTTATATCATTCAGCTATGCTATTTGCTTTTGATTCTCAAGGTACAGCTGGCTAAATGCCCACAACAGTAACCATACAACAGCCTCAACATTAGACTGCCTTGAAATCTCCTCTACCAGATCAGTTGCTCAGATGCTCTTAATCTCAGTCTCCCATAGTCTCAGGACAGGAGCAAAATGCAGACAAATTTTCTGCCAGAATATAACGCACATGGCTTGGAGTTCAATTGCCAATGGAGTCCTGTTCCCAACCAAAAACTCCTGAGCCTGCTCTTTTCCTTTTGCTTTTTTATCAGCATTCTAGTTTTTTGCACTCTGACTAGAACCTCCCATGAAGCTCAAATCACAGCCCTGTAGGGCTGCTTCCCCAGCTAGCATCTCCAAACCTTTCTAAACTCCTCTTATGAACCAGTTCCAAGGACTTCTGAACTATATGATCAAGTAGTCACAGCAATGACCCCATTTCTGGCACCAAAACTGTCTTAGTTGCTTTCTTCTCAACGAGACATAATACCTGACACACAAAACTTGAAGGAGGAGAGGTTAACTTGGTTCATAGTTTGTAGATATTTCAATCCATAAGTCAGCTGGGTCCAAGCAAGGGCACCAAGGCAACAGGGCATGGCAGAGGATGTTTGCTCATGGCATGATAGACAGGAAGCAATGAGAAAGCAAGGGTGGAGGGAGGGAGATACTCTCTTCCAGACCACACCCCCAGTGACCCACCTCCTCCAATCAGGCTTCATCTCCTAACAACAGAATTACCTATGAACCCCTCAGTGAACAATCCAATCGCCTTCCTAAAACCCCACCTATGAGCACATAAAGTTTAAGGAGGGCATCTGGATATAAACCATAGCACGTTTTTATAACTGAGATTTTGTTTTTCAGTTCAGCTCAGGTGTAGTTTAGTCCACAATGTTACTTATATCTTTATTTATTTATTTTTTTTGTGGGTACCGGGGGTTGGCCTCAGGACCTCATGCGCCAGCAGGCACCCATGCCACTGAGCGATATCACCGGCCCTTTTTTCGTATGTGGGTTCCAGGAGTTGAACTCGGGCCCTTGCACTTGCCATGCAGGTGCTTATGCTGCTGAGCCATCTCCCCGGCCCCTGTTACTTATATATTGACAAACAGAAAATAGTTGAAAACAAATCGGTTGCAGAAATTTAAATATAATCTTGAAAATATAATCTTGAAATATAATCTTGAAATTGAAATATAATCTTGAATAAGGAATAATATTTAAAATTTGGTGCTCAAGGAGAATGAACTTGATTGTAGAATTAAATGGATAAATGTGTCATGTTTTAAATTGAAATCAATTGTGGTTTTTATGAACATATTATACCATTTCTTAATTTATAACTCATATTCCTTCAAACATGGATTGTGAGAACTCATCTGTACTAGTTTGCTGGGACTGCTATAACAAAATAATACAGAATGGGTAGCTTGAATAACAGAAATTTACTTTCTCATGTTTCTAGTGGCTAGCAATTTAAGATGAAGGTGTCCATATAATTATTTTTCTGAGAACCCTCTCCTGTCCTGTAGATAGCCACCTTCTTGCTATGTCCTCAGATGGTCTTTCCTCTGTGTAAGCACATGTCTGTGTCCCACTCTTCTCTTAAAAACTCATGGCAGATTAGGGCCTTCACCTTAATTACCTTATTAAAGACCCTATCTTCAAACAGAGTTACACACTGTCGTACTGATGGCTAAGATTTCAACATGTGAATTTGGAAGAGAGACACAATTAGGCTTATAACATGGCCTAACTGAAGTATAGTCTATTTGGATTACTGGAATTCTTTTACACCTAATTTAATCACTGCTAACTAAGGGAGCAGGGACAAGCAATTTGCGGAGAAATAAAGGGTAGGGGAGCCATGGAAGGATATTTTTAAGTTATTTGGTTAAGAACAAAAAAATACTGAGAAAGGAAAATATACATTAATTGTATAAATTGTAGAAAATTGTATAAATTTTACAAAAATACAAAATAGAGAGTTAATTGAGCCTCAGATGGTCCTAAGCAGGGAACAAAAGGATTTTAGGGATACTACTGGGTCATTTTCTTCTGCAAGTGGCAAATATGAGATAGATCGAAAATTTGGATTTGGAAGTTTAGAGGGGGAAGCAGGGTGCAATTTGCTGATTATGTTGATCACTTGAGGGTATTTTAAATTACCTTCATTAATATAGGTATGAAACTTCATTTCATTACTTAATGTTTGTGTAAATTACAGCAAGTTGTCTTATTTCTTCATCAGTTTTCTTACTTGTAGAATGTGGACAATATAGTATACGTTATATGTTATTTGAAAATTAAAGGAAGACAATATACATAGAGTATTTGCATTTTGGTGAATGTTTGTAAGATAGCTATAATAGTAATCATGACAATAATGCTAACAGTAACTCAATTGTTTGAGCACAAAACAAACCCAGAGATTTAAAAATCTCACTTTTAGAAGTAAACACATTTAATGTCATGAATTCAATGATATATTAATTTCCTAGATGTATTAAAACAAATTATGACAAATTTAGAGCCTTGGAAGACACAGAATTTCTTCTAGATTTTGGTGTTGATAAGAATAGATGCACACCTTCATAATTCTGGAACCCAGAAATCTGAAATCCAGGAGTTGGCAGGATTGGTGCCTTCTAAAAGTTTTAAGGAGGGTCCATTTTGGATCTCTCTGCTGCTACTGGGGGCACCTGGAAATACAGTACTTGGTATTCTTTTGCATGTAGGTTCCTTATTTTAATCCCTTCCTTTGTACCCATATCATTTTCTTCTATGTCTGTCTTCTACTCATTTCTTGTAAGGACACTTGACATTGGATTTAGGGGCCTAACCTAATACAGAGGCTTTCATTTAAAATCTTTAACTTAATTACATCTACAAAGATACTTTAGAGAAGATAACATTCATAAATAGACATATCTTTTCAGAGATCACCACTCAATCCACTACAATAGAGATCTAATATAACTTAAAAAAACTTTACTCCATAATATAATCCATTTGATAAGTAGTTTATTAACATAAATATAATATTAAATATTCTCATATGATACTAAATATTATAATAAATTAAACATGTTATTGTATTTTGAGCCCATTTAGGGTTTGATATTTAAAATAAATCATAAAAGAAAATTAATAGAATATTTTTGGCTAAATATTATTGAGGTAAAGGAATTAGATATTAATATAGATATAATTTATGATATATGGAATATAACACTACAAATAAAGAAAATTGGGGTAATAATAACTAATGATTATGACTTAGCAAATGTTTTATTTCTACTAAGTTAGTTGATGCTTAACACATATTTCTTTTCATGTACTACTTCATGTACTCCTTAGAAAACCACAGTAAATACAATGTGAGCTAAAAATAGATTCACAAGAATTTTACATTTGGAAAATTGTGATGGTATTGGCAAACACACCAAATTACAATCATTCATATATATTTTAAACTTGGAATTTTGTGAAATAAATAATGAAGGCATAGTAAAGGCTTCTTTATAAGCATGGCAGGCCAAATTATTATATGGGAGAAAGGAAAAGATGGTTTTATGCTGGAGGAAGCTTGGTCTGTATCTACTTTCTTGAGCAGGAAGGCAATGAATTAAGATGAAATATGCTCATCATTTAATGAGAGAGCTCCTGGAGGACAGGATTTCTTCTAGGTGTTGGTGTTGATGAGAAAAGCAGAGAGTTTGACAAAATGGTAGCACTTGAATGTCTCCTTGTTCAATTTCTTGTGACTATGATGAAGCTTCCTCGTTAGAGGAAAATAACACTCTGAAAAGATTATGTTATCGATTTTGTTGCCAAATGGAAAGATAATGCTATGTCTTCATGTACTGAAAGAAGTATTGCACTTAACAGAAAATATCTTCTCATGGAGATATTGGAGGAATTGTAAATCTTTGTGGTTAACACTGACCTTTAGAAGTGGTGGTGGCAGAGGCAGTCATTGCAGAGCAGGGTCATTGAAAGAGCAATGGGATTAGGACCTGGCTTGGGCCAGCTCAACCCTGCAGAGGTGGCAGAATTGGAGGATTGGTGGTAGAGTGCTAATTAATAGCACTGGTATTGAGAGCCAAAATAGTGAAGGATGTTAATTAAATAAACTGTGATTTTGTTTTGCCCTCTTTGAATAAGAAACTTGTCACTTAGATTGTAGAATTGATCTTTGCAGAAAAGTGTCATTGAAACCGAAGACCTTTTGATTGTAACATATCCTATTGATTGTATACATTATGTCCCCGCTAAAAAGACCAGTAGGAATAGTCTTCAGAGTGATTTTTATCATCCAAAGAAATACCTTCATCCTGAAGACCAGATTTTGAAATTCTCAAACTCTTTATGATACGATGTTATTAAAATAAATTCAAAATAATCACTAAGCATGGTTAACATTAGTAAAAATTCATGAACTTTGTCACTCAATAGATTGACAACCAATTCTCAGATTTATGGAGCACAACTTAGTAATTGAAAATAGTATGTTCTTGAGATCTAATAATTTCCTTTCTCTCCCCTTTTATTCAAAATGCTCAAAATTCACAAATTAGAAAAAGAAAAATACATGTAATTCTATTTTGAAAAATTTGATATGAGTCAAAATGAAATGTAACATTGCACGAGATAACAATTTGGAAATCTAAAAGAAAGATTCACTTGTTTTAAAACATTTATTGAATTCTTTTTTTTTTTATATGTGGGTACTGGGAGTCGAACTCAGGACCTCGTGCTTGCCAGGCAGGGCTTATCCTGCTGAGCTATATCACCAGCCCAATTTATTGAATTCTAAAACAATTTATAGTTAGAATTTATATAAGGGAACTGTTTATAACAGATAAATGTTGAATAGCTAGTTTTGGATGCTTACGCAAACACATACTTCATATTTAATATTAGTGGGCACACTTATATTAGTTTTTATTAGTTATATTACTTAGTTTTTCTTAAGTGGTTATAGGAAACATTAAAACACAAGTCACTTTGTAGTTTGTAGCATGAATAATAAATAAGAAAAACTTACTCGACTATACTACCTTATTTTCTACCCTTTATTTTTTCCAAATTACTTCTGAGTAACACTTAATCTTACCAATTACCAATCCACATATAAATGTGGAAGAGCAGGACACTGGAAAACTATTTTTGGAGGTCACATTTTGAATCTTCTAGTTTCTCTCTAGGGACCTATCAGAGATGACCTACATTAGAAGAGTGGATATCTTCATTATAAATCTGGAATCTTTATATGAATTTGTCACAGAAAAACTGGATTAGAATTTATGTGAAGAAAGGGGCCATAATCTTGGGATACATCTTTCTTTTCCACTTTGAAATTGCCCATTTCTTCCTCTTGTTATTCCCTTCCTTGGCAATGGGCCATTATAATCTCCTTGAAGTGACTGATCCAGGGTAACCAAGGAGCAGTGTTTGTTCATGATGCTTATATACTGATGACCGTAAAGCATATGGATATAACAGTTGAATTGTGGAAATGGGCCACTTACAGCATTTCAGAGTTTCCTATATGGGTCTTGAAATAAGTTTAATGGAAAATAACTGATTTAGAAATTGTTTTGTTTCAAGGACTAATGACTTTCCAGTTGTAATTTCAATCTATGCATGTCCTGAGAGCAAATCCTCTCATGTTTCTGCCAGCTTGAATTTATGTCTACACCTTGTTACTAGTTCTGCTAAGACAACGAACCTGAAACTCTTGTGCTTTAACGCATAAAATGTAGTGTACATAGAGTCTGCAATTAGTCAGGATACCATCTAAGGGTAGATGAAGTGATTAAAGTGTTTTAATTTCCTGCCTTTGCCATCTCAATAAATGGATTCCACTGTTTCCCCAGCAGGGAAAGGGAAAGCACAAGGGTTGTACACTGGTTTTTAAATGGTTCAGTCTGGAATGGACACACATCACTTCCATACAGTCTCTTGGCCAGAGCTTGTCCAGGAGCCCTGCCAAACTGCGGGAAGGCTCTGAAATGTGGGGGAGCATTTGAATAGACAGTAGGTAGCAAACGCTTCTGCCACACAACTAAGTGAGCCTAAAAGAAACAATACCACTCATATAGATTATAATCAGTTTGCAAGATGGCAAAGGATTACAGTCCTTTGTAAACTGTGTCGGAAGATTCTGACTGGTATACTTACTTGAACAGGTTGAGAATTCTTCTGAAAATATTACCTCTTCATCTAAATATTATTTGAGATAAGGGAGAAAAGAAAGTATGTGGATATGTGAAAAGAATTTGTTCATATACAAGACACATGAAAAGTGCCTTGTAACGGAGGTGGAATAAGTGGTTAAGGAATATAAAACTGATTATTTAAGTGACAATGTTATAGACCACAATGTCCACTTACTTGTAATTTTTCTTTCCTTTATTAGAATCATACCAGTAACCCTATAATTTTATACTCAATACCTTTGTATATTTCTGTCCTGCTTTTTTCTACAGAAGAGTTGAAGTAGCTTAGTTCAAATGCTGTCTTAAATATTTTGTTAGATGTGCATTCTTGATCTAAACACAAATTCCCAGATTTGCTCAGGTTCCTAAATTAGAAATCCAGAGTTTTAAAAGAAATCTCTCAACTCCTACACATCATTTAGAACAACCGTGCTTTAGATATAACAAAACTACTATTTAACCTATCCAAAGTGTTTAAATTTCCTTTTCAACCTTTGAATTTTGCCTTCCAGGTTACAATACTGGGGTGGAATAGAGATGATCTAGGGGAAAGTGGGTTTAGGTGAGGGCTGGGCATTGGAGGCAAATTGTCTGCCAAAGAGAGTGCTGGTTGTAATGCAGTATTTTATTTAGAAATATTGGAGAAATAAGAGAAACTTGTCACCTGCTAAAGGTTTGTGAAGGCATGTTTCTTTTTAAGATGAAATGAATCATACTTTGACAGAATTGGCTCTTTGTGAAAATGCCTTTTGTATCATACAGAGTGTCCTAAATAGTTACATGAAAATGTAAAATATGTGTTAATATTAAATATGTGTTAATATGAATGCTACAGAAGTGGTACACATGAGCTTTTTGCATACTCCATCAACTGCTCATAATTGTTAAGGCAGTAATTTGGAAATATATTAATTGGTATTATTAGTTAATAATAGGAACTGGTATACCAAATGGTCATGACTGATATTGTAGTTCCATTTGTTTTTAACATTACTACATTTTTAAAAGTTAGATATTTTACAAACAAGTATACAGGGAAACTTTATGCCAACTATTATTTTATTTTATTCTGTGAATTTCTAAATTCACAAAATTTTATTACAGATATAAAAATCTCTTTCCGACCTGTCAATGCTACATTTTCCTTAGGTCCTCTCCAGAATCAGACTCTATTATGAATTTGGTGTATGTTCCTGCGCTTTATGGTATCTAAATTTAACTTACACGAAACAATACATATTTAACATTATATAAATGTTAACATCTACACATCTTTCTATTATTAAGGTTCAAGCCTATCTGCTTTCATAGATTGAGTTATAGTTCATTCAATTTTATTGACATTTTCTTTTATTTATCTCCCTGTATGAAACAGAATTACTAGAATGCATTATTGTGCCTTTAAAAACTTTAGATAACCTGAATTGTTCTCCAAAGTGACCGTAGAAATTGTTTCTTTCACCATCATATAAGGAGAGCACATGATTTACCCACATCTTTAGCAATATTTGGTAGTAACGGAATTTTAAAAATTGCTTTTTGCCCCCAATTTGCAATTATTTTCCATTTTTAAGATTGAATTGTTGTAAATACTTACTTTTCTTAGCAATACTTAATTTTCTTAGCAGTTCTTAATTTTCTTTACTTTTTACAAAGCACCATTTTTAATAAAAAAGGATATTAGATATGCTTAAGAACACATTATGTCCCCAATTAATAGAATTACACATGATCACTTTCATAAATGAATTTTATATATCTGTGTCACTCAAAATAATTCAATGACCTACCCTTAATCCAAGCTAAAAACAAGTCAATTGTTGATTCTATATATTCTAATTATTCATTCTGAATTGCATACGTGATTACATGTATATCATCCATTTTTCTATCTTTACATTCATTATATACAACATAAGAATAAAACGGGCAGGTCCAACCTCCCTTGTATCTATTTTGTCCTGCTTGTACACTTTGCCTCCCACAGCTGCCCTTCAAATCACTGCAGTTTGCCCTGAAGATAAATTCACAGCTTGAACTTTTTATTTAGCTAATTGGTACTTGTTTTTGCCACTGAGTTGTTCTCATTTAACTGGGTAATGAAACTGGAAATTGCTTCCTCTCAGAATCTCATTTAATTGAAGACAAACCATAAACATAGCAGTACTTTGCTTAAAAACACCGATATAGGATAGCTCTTGATCTTAGCTCTTGACCTCAGAACAAAAAGTCATGCCTTAGGTGGAACTTTTAGGATGGCATCAGGCAGAGTTCAGCAAATCTCAGAAGATAACGATAGCTCTTGGTGTGTAACTCAAGTGACAAAGCTCTTGCCCAGCATGCATTGAGACTGTGGGTGTGACCACCAGCACTGCATAAACAAAATGAAACCAAAAATTTAAAAAATAACTGCAGAACTGGACAGAGTAAAAACAAAACAACCACTTCATAACTCTGAGGATCTACCAAAGGCATACAATAAAGTAAGAAGTATTAATTTCTGAAAACTTAACTGAACTTCACGTATGAACAATAGGAATCAGTGGCTTTCTTGCTCAGGGCTTTTCGCTTCTCTCCTAGTTTGAATGTTACAGTAATTTTGTCATGGTGATGAAGGTCAGAAAAACCAGAAGTTTCATTACTAGAAGTTTCTTTCTTGATTTGGAATAGTAGATAAACCTATTGCTCAGTGGTGCTGTCACTAAAAGCAGTGATCTCAATGGCAAGTCACCAGGGAAAGCCAACAGCTCAGCTAGCCTGAGGTTGTCATCCTGGCTGCTGTGTGCTAAAGACAAGCGACCTAAATGGAATTTAACAGCAAGGTCTAGGACATGAGATAGCATAAGAGGGCTCAATAATCTTTCCACAGTTCCCTGACTAACTGCAGGTCTCTGTAAACTGGCCTGTGAGACTGAGGACAGCTCTGAATTTTCACACAGCGCAGGTGGGCTAGGAGGCTGTGTGCATGCGCAGATAGGATGCAAGGGGGCCTGAAAATCGAATTCCTAAAGCTGGAAGACTAATAAAATACTGGGAATAAAATAGGAAAATAAAATCTGGGTCAAACCTAAAAACTTAATTTTAAAGTTTCCCTGAAACAGCAAACATCCTTGGACAGTGTATGGAATAGTTTCTTGTGTTAAAATGTTTGAACATAGCCTATGATCAGTACCAACCTGGCTGATAATCCCTGCAGATCCAGTAGTCTCCAAGAACTCAATCTTAAAACAAGATATGGAACATTTTTTAAAATCCTGAGCATAAACAGTAGTCACACACCGTGAGATGTATTCCTCACATTTAGTCCAGGAAAGTAATTAAACAAAGAGCAACTACTGTAACTACCAGAATCTAGAGACTATGCACATTAAGAAAATGCTTAGTTGCAACTAAAAGTTTATGAGAAAGGGAAAGAAATTTAATGTGTCATCCATAATTAGGAAAAAAATAAGCAATTAAAGACTGTCAATGAATTGATCTAGATGTTGAACTTGTTGTTTTGTTTTGTTTGGTTTTGTTTTGTTTGGTTTGGTACCGGAAATCGAAATCAGGACCTTGCATGTGCCAGGCAGGTGCTGTGCCAGTGCGCTATATTCTCAGACCCTCATGATGTTGAACTTGGAAGATGAAGTTTGCAAGGAATCTTTTATTACGTTCAAATAATTAAAAGAAAAAGTTTAAAGAACTGCATGGCAGTCTGATGCCACTTGTTCAATAATTAGAGGCCTTAGAGGATTACTACTATATAGAAATGGAAAATCTAGATTTGAACAGTATAGTAACTCAAATGAAAACTTTGCTAGCAGGGCTCAGCAACAGATTGGAGATGCTAGAAGAATCAGTGAAGATGAGGATAGATCAATAACATGATCTAATCTGGAGAAGAGAAAGAAAAAAATGTTCAAGAAAAATGAACAGAATCAAAGTGAGAAGTCATGAAGTGTACCAGCATTTGTGAATGAGAATACCAGGAGAGGAGAAAGGATAAGGGGGCAGAAAAATAGTAGGAGAAATGATGGTCAACAACTTTTAATATTTGATGAAATGTATTAACATGTACTTCTAAGCAGCTCAACAGTCTCCAAGTAGGATACATACAGAAATACATACTTCACGTACAAACTTTTGAAAAACAAAATCTTGAACACAACAAAAGAAAAAGGAATGGTAGTACACTACTGGCTCGTTCACCAAGTGACATGGTATAGAGTGCAAAACAAACAAACAAAAACAAAAACACAAAAAGCCTGTCTGCTAATTGGGAATTCTAGATCCAGTACAGTTATCCTTCAAAAACGAAGAAACATTAAGACCTCCCAAGGTAAACTTTGACAGAAACGACTTGTTAGCAGAACTGTCTCGCAACAAATATGAAAGGTTGAAAGGAAATGACACTAGAATGCAACTGAAATTCCTTGAAAACATGAAAATTATAGCAAGTAGTAAGTACAAAAGCCTATAGAAAAGCATAGTTTTTATTTCATGCTCTTAATTTTTAAAAGAATATATGTTATAAAGCAAAATTTGTTGGTTTAAAATATTTAAAGATGTACATAAAAGCTGCTACACAATCGAGGGGAGAGGAAATAAAGCAATATTGCAACAAATTTTCTCTAGTTTATAGGAACTAAATTATTATTAATAAGAACAGTTTGTGATAAGCCACGAAGATAGGTAAGTCACTAATAAAGTAAATATAATATACCAAGATGTAATTACATGTCAGACTAAAATTTTTTCTTAGCACAAAAGAAGTCAATAGCAGAGGAATAGCTAAACAAATGAAAAAAGGATGTGAAAACTGGATTGGTTATTTTCATATGAGACAAAATAAACATTATGAATATTACCAACAACAAAGAGGAAAATTACCTCATGATGAAAGGACCAATACATCATGAAGCTATAACAATTATGAATATGTATGTACCTAACAATATAACATCTAAATAAGACAAAAATGAAACAAAACAGAAAGAAAAATAGGTAATTACATAATAACTGTTGAAAGTTTTAATTCTGACATCTGAAAAACTAATAGAACACTGGGAAGACAATTGGAGTGGATCTAGCAGATCTGACCAACACTACTGACCAAACTGACAACTCAAACGTACATATCACTTCATGCAATAGGAGTAGAATAAACATTCTTTTATTATAGAGAACATTCTTTGAAAAACATTATATACTGGACTACAAATCAAATATTAATAAAATAAAAGGAATTGAAAATAAGATTGGGATGTAGTTCAGCTTTAGAACTGTTGCTTAGTATATGCAAGGCACAGAGTTTGGTCCCCAGCACCAGGAAAAAGAAAGAAAGAAAGAAAGAGATGGACTAAAATGAACTCACTTGAATTAAATTAGAAATCAGTAAAAATATGAGAAATTGGCAAAAATACACATTTCTAAGTAATTTATAAGTAAAAAAAATAATCACAAGGTAAAAAATAAATATTTCATGCAAGCCTGGTGTGGTGGTACATGCTGATAATCCCAGCACTCTGGGAGGCGAGGCAGGAGGATCACAAGTCTGAATTCAGCCTGGGCAATTTAGTGATTTAGTGAGATCTTGTCTCAAAAAAAAAAAACAAAACAAAAAAAAAACAAAAAAAAAGTTCAGTGCAAAGACCCTGGTTTCAATCCCTAATACTAGCAAAAAGAAAAATCATTCTAATGAAGATGAAAACACAATTTAGAATTTGTTAGATTCAGTTAAATTGGTGCTTAGATGGAAATTTATAGCTTTGAGACACCTATATTAGAAAAGAAAAATTTTCAAATCAATAATCTGAGTGCACACATAAACTAGATAAAGAAGATACACTTAGCTCAAAACAAGTGGGAAGAATGAAAGTACAGATTACAAAGAATTGGAATAACAAGACAGAACACAGATAAATAATAGGGATAATTAATAAACTCAAATTGGTTTTTAAAAGATAAATAAAATTAATAAACTTTAGCTCTAGTAATCAAGAGAATAAATGACTGAATTTGAAAACAAGTAGAATAAATTTTAAAGAAGCAAAATCCCAACCTTCATTACTTAAAAGGATCGTATGTTATTAACAAGTTATATAAGGAATTGTCAACTTAGTTTAAGTACATGGATGCAGAAGACATATTAAATTTTCATTTCTTACAACACCATATGTATTAAATAGGAATCTTAGATGGTCCCTTAAGAGTTCAGCTCATGTACACAAAAACACACACATGCACACACACATATATACACACACACTCACTCCTTCTCTCAGTTATTAAAGCAAACAGTAGAATAGGTAATCCTATAAAGGGATTTTGCAGATGCAATTAGCTTTCCAGATCATTTGACCCTAAAATAAGTATTATAAGCCATGTGGGCCATATTTCATCAGTAGAACCTTTTAAAAGTGGTTTTCTTTGATTGGTCGTAAAAGATAAAATTCATAAATACAAAGCATGAAAAACATGACTTGTTGCTGACCATGATGGTGAAAGGGGCCACATACAAGGCATGTGGGCAGCCTCTGTGAGCTGTTCTATACCTATAAGTTTGTGATAATTTGTTACACAGCAATAAAAACTCACTCATCATTTAAATAGAAAGAGCAATAACCATTGCATTTCACTTTTTCAGGGCAAGCAATGAAATAATTTCCTGGTGTTTGTGAACCCTGTATGAAATATGAACTTTAAATTAAAATGTACTATACTATAAAATACTAATTAAGAGCACATGGGGGAAATGTAAACACATTTTCTATCTCAACACTTTCTTCATCCCAGTACATTGACATTTTATTCCCCTGGGAAATCTATTTTAATGAAATGACCTTGAAATCAATCATGAAGTATATACCAGTATGTTTCAGTCTGTGGTTAATGTATAAACTCAAAATTTTGTCATTTATTCATAAGAGAATGATTATAACTATCCGAGCAGGAAATACTCTCCCTGTCTGCTCTGAGAATAATTGCAAGAACTTAACTGTTTTCATGAAGATGACAACATCAATCTCATTAACTATTACAGCTTGACCTCCCTTCTGTTCATAACATTGATTATACAGCCAGGGTCTATGTGGGTGACATTGACAGGCATTACTCATGGAGACTGATCTGAGTCATAAAGCTATGCCTGATGGAGAGCATTGCCATGAAGCGTCTGCATAATTCCAGAAGCCTGTAGGTGTTGACAAACACATTTTGCATTTAAATCTGGGGTGATTCATTTGAATTAGTGTATAACTACTAAAGATTTCAGAGAAGAGAACACAAGCATGAAAAAGTATAGGCCCGACTATAATCTAATTCAGTCTCAATCAAAGCAACAGCTCGAGTTTAGTCTCAATCAAGGCAGATTCCAGAGATTAGAATTTATTTCCAGGACCATAAAGTTTTGGTTTCCTGGGCTGAGTTTTCCAGCAAATTGCCTTGTGACCTTGAACAAGATTCTCAGCATTTTTTCTCCTTCTAAAATAGCAACAACAAAATTGGAATATCTGAAGCTGTCTCCTGAGGTGTTCAGGAAATTAATTTTTTTGTAAACAGCATTGAGAGACTCAGAGGGATAGGGTAAAAACCCCAATCATCACAAACAACAAGGTTAATAGCTCACCAAATACTTTTTACTTACAGTGTTAAGTCAGGGTTGAAAAAGAAAATTCCTGGCAATAAATGGTGAGGATATTTTTCGCAATGATGAGATTGAAAATACGGAAGTACAAAGAAGTTGCCAGATGAACCCTAGCCCATTTTTAATTTTTAAAAACTTTTTAAAAATTTTCAAGCTTAATTTTTTCAAGTAGAGAAGTATTATAATTAACTTCAAGCATCCATAAATCATTTTAATAATTATCAACTCAGTTCAAACCTTGTTTCTGTCCTAATCTCAGAATTTAAAGAAAGATTCTTCATCATATCATGTTATGTAAAACTCCGAGTATTCAGATAAGATACAGAAATTTATGACAATATCATTTTATATAAGGGATACTATTAAAGGGAAACTTTCACAGCAGTAACATTTATTCTAAATATTTTAGGAAAAAATGGAATGTTTTTACTAAACTTAAACAAGAGACTCGACTAATTTACATTTTAACATTTACTTGAATCATATATATCAGTTTTCTTGCTTATGAATGTTCCCTATCCAATTTAACAACTCTGTACTTATAGAACTCCTAGATTTATCATACAGTGTTAAAGTAAACATGTCCCAGGTATATATACCATAGAAGCTGTCCACATTCTATGTTGCATGGAAAATGCTTTCATAGCACATTTCGATTGGCTGTTCTATCCTTAATATAGCACATTTGACAATTGTTTTAACTTGAAAAATAGTACTAAATTTTTATACATATTAATATTTCTTTATATTTTGATTTACGTTTAAATCATTTTTTCTACATGTATGGACCTTATTAAGCTTTGGAAAATATGCTCTTAAATGAACTTAATGAGAAATAGCCAGAATTTCTATGGAAAAAGGATTAGTGAATGGGGAGCCTGCAGTCTCATGAAATAATGCTAAAATAGAATTTAAACTAGAAGACAAATTACCAAGACTGAACTAGTGATATCACATGAAATAGAAGTCAGAACCATATAGGTATAGGAATAAACTTAAAAAAATTGTGTATATGAATTCCACTTATTGCATGGGAAAATGTCAGATCAGCTACCTGGCTTGCAGAGGGAAGACCTTTAGGGGGAAAGAAAAGAAGGAGGTGACTTGATTTAATCTTAACTGGGCTTATGGAGACATGTACTAATGCATTATTTTTTGCTTCTGAAATGTCCCTAGGAGGATAACTCTGGCTAACGATTTTAGTATATGTGCTGCCCAAGTGAGCGCAGTGGCTAAGGATTGTAATAAGTAGAACCCAGGATCTGAGACATGGCTTCCTTGAAAATGTCACACAGTCTTTCTAACATTTTCCAGTGTAAAATAGGAAGTTTCATAGTATAAATACTTTGTGCTGTGTGAAGGACTCTCTGAATCTCATCTATTCAGGGCCAGTGATGCATGTTTTAGGTGGGAATAAAGGACTAGGGAACTGTCTTCGAAGATTTGCTTTTGTAAATTTGATTTGCTTTGTCTGAAACTCTTGACTTCATGTACACTTGAAATTATTTACTGAAGTGTACTATTGGATATGATCTCTGTTTAGCATGAGATATTTTTTGGCATCAAATAGTATGTACCAGTTCATTTTTCTCAGGAATAGGGAAAGAAATGTAAATGTGTATAAAATAATTCAGCTCATCTATTCAAATCATTTATTAGTTTAAAACACATTACTTTAAGATTATCCCACTTTCTTTTTCAGTAAATATTCAGCCTTTCAGTACCCTGCTTTTTTGAGTTCTTTTCTCTGGATAATACTCCTCTCCTATCCTCTGATTCTTACAGCCTCCACTAATTTGTAAATTTAACTTGACCTTCGGATAAAAGCTCACCAGTATGTGGGTGTGTTAGCTCACGTTTCTTTTCAAGGCCAACCGATGATGATTTTCTTTATTATCTTTCAAACATTGTAGTTGGGCTCATAACAGGAAAATATGCATAATTCTTAGCTATTGTAGTTACAGCTCTTATGGTTTAATTGTTTTGGTTCCTCCAAAAACCATGTTGAAACTCAATCCCAAGAGCACCAATGTTGGGAGGTGGGGTCTAGTGGAGGTGTTTAATTGATTAATACAGCTATAAAAGAGCTGGAGGGAGCCTCTCCCCCATGCTCTTTCTCTTTCTCTTTCTCTCTCTGTCTTCCTCTAGTTCTCCCAATCTTCTGCCACGTGTGGAACAGCATTCAAAGCATCATCTTGGAAGTGAGACCAGGCCCTTACCAAACATTAAATGTCAGTACCTTGATCTTGGACTCCTCAGCCTCCAGAACTGTGAGCCAATAAATTTTTGTTGTTTAGAAATTGCCCAGTCCTTTTATAGTGGCACACAGTGTACTAAGACAATGGCTCACATTAATAATGCTGCTTCTTAAACAAAGGATTCAGTCTTAAAAATAAGTATAACAATGCATTAGTACCACCTAGTAATCGACCAGAGATTGTACTCAAACACGTGTTATGTGGTGAGTAGAGGAGGAAGTCTTTCTCATGTATAAAAATTAGAAATTAATACAGAGAAACCAGTGTATGAATTGTGTATTACCAGTCAGGATGCCAATAGGGTAGAAACATCCTGTTCTCTGTGAAGGCTAGAAATTCAATCAAGTAAGTGCAACCTTACTTAAACACAAGTTCAGATTAAAAGGTATTTGGTGGAACATAGCCAGATATCCAGGCACTTCCCCTTTAAACAACATGAAAGATTTCTTAGAAAGCCACATATCAACATAGTAGGATTTTTAAAAAAGTTGACTAGTATGTGATAAAATTACACTCCGAACTGTGTAATATTTAAGTCAGATATTACAAATTTGTATGTTTATCTCAAAAACTTGAGCTTTGTTTTGCCCTCTGATCGCATCTCAGCAGAGAATAGAGAATAGTTTTCTTTCCAGATGTAGCTAGAGCAGCTAGATCCCTACTCTTGTGTCCTCAATGTTTTGGCTTCTGTGATATTTTTTTTTCCTGGCAAATATAGAAAGATGACACGATGATCTTCCTCTTTGCTTGAGATGTAGATAATCAACTATTGGGGGTGTACTGCCCTTATTATGAATTCTTACAATGAGATTGCACATTTTTTTTTTTTTTGGTGGGTACCGGGGGGGTCGACCTCAGGACCTCGCGAGCCAACAGGCACCCGTGCCGCTGAGCGATATCACCGGCCCCTTTTTCGTATGTGGGATCCGGGAGTCGAACTTGGGCCCTCGCGCTTGCAAGGCAGGCGCTTATGCCGCTGAGCCATCTCACCGGCCCAAGATTGCACATTTTAAACTCTCCTTTTCCCTAAAATATGCAACTTAACGCATCCTACACGGTGTAGTGGGGGAACATTCCTGCAAAATGTACTCACGTGTATTGCCCCACACTCTACTCTCTCACCTCCTACTTGCTTTTTTATTTCTTTCTGTCAAACACATCTTTCTTAAATTATTGGGGTCTATTGCCAGTGGAGTTTTACTTTCTTTTTGTGTTCCTATCTTCTGCACTAGAAGTTATTTTTACTTTTTGTTTTCACAGTTCTACAGTTGGTGCCTAAAGGCCTTTAAGAATAAGAAGGAATCAAGTTTTGACAGATGAGCTAAGAAAACCACCATCTTTCATTTCATAGTATTCTGCCTTTAATCTTTTCCTGCCCATTTGCAGTGAGTTATACAACCTCACGTTTTTAAAACCAGATAGATCCAGTTGGACAGAGCCGCCCATTCTTATCAGGTTTTATTTTTACACTATCAAATAATGATACAAAACATATTTCTATGGTACTTTCTGCTTCCAGTTCTGTCTTTATCAATCTAGACTGTTGCCAAATTAAATTTTCTAATACTTTGATGCAGTTTTCACTTTCATGCTCACAAAAGATAAAATCTCTAACCTGTGGCTTGCCATTCAGGCCCGATATTCACCTTACATTGACTTTCACCTTGCTTGCCTTTCCAGTGTTACTTTTCCTTCTTTCTTTCATGTACCTTTCATAGCACTGTTTGCTTTTTGTACACACAGTGCACTCTTATCTTAAGGGATTTACATGATCTTGCTGGCTTCTACATGAATGTCTTTTATTTTCAACTCGTAACGATTCATGTTTTCGTTATTTTTGATTTTTTATTTTAAATGTCACCATCTCCCTAAGCCTGGGATGCCCACTTTGACTCTCCTCAGATGCTAGAAATAAGGTGTTCTTCTCCTGAAAATTGATGGCAATTTTTACATTTTGTCTTGAGCTTATTCATTGTGTTGATCCTTAAAATTTCTTGGACACTCTAGCCTGTAGAAAAAGATAGCCTTAGGCTCAGGGATATAGCACTGAACAAAACAGACAAAAATTCCTGCCCTCAAGTTTTTCTCATTGTGTTATACTTGCTTAGGGAGTTTTAAAATGCTGATTTGTAATTACTCAAAATGATAAGTGAAGAAAGAAGAGCAAGTGTTATCACATTGACTTGCTTGTAGAATTCTATAAAAGTAAACATAAATTAGTTCACATGAAGAAACACTACCAAATGGCTCAAAGATGTGACAGTTCTTGGTTTCACTCTATTTTGAGAATAAGTGTTGCTTCAGGAGACATGGATTAATGAAGTTCAAGTTCTCACTTACCAATTCAGGAGCCTAAATAAGAAACACTCTAAAGGACAGTCAAGCTCAGCAGGAAGACTTGCCCTGTCTGGTGTGCATCCATTGTTTCAGGCTGTTCTGTGAGTCTTGGCTCAACTCCTAGCTTTCCCTGAATGAGCAGTGAAGGTGACAGCGTAACAATGTACTTACCATGACTCGGGAGGTGTCCTGATGTCATCCCTATTGACGACCGTTTCTCTTTTGGCATTGATGATGAGGAAGAGATTAGTGGGTGTTTCTGCTTTCCTTCTTTGTCAATAACAAGCCCAACAAATAAATGCCTTTCCCATGAACTTTAATGAGGAATCAGATAATATTCTCTTATTTCTGCTTTGCTTTTACAAAGCCCATCAGTACTCCTGTATTTCTTTGGGCTTATATTAACGATATTAACCATAATGTGGGCTCATATTAATGATAATAATCAAGATTTCACTTGGCTCATGTACGATCTCATCCCGCCTGGAAATTGTCTTATCTCCAAATATAATATTTCTGGGAGTTTCTGATGAACATTTCATGTTTTCAATGACACATTGGTTAGATGACTACTTGCTATGTAGCAGCCAGTCTTGTTGCTTCTATCAAAGCATAGAATATCTGCTGGGTCCTGTTGATCTCTTAAGATCCACTACTTTTATTTCTTCTGAGTAGCAAAATGCTTACCAGGCCCTGCTCTTGCTGACTGCTCTCTCCCTGGTTACCGCTACACACTTCAGGCACTGTGTTCCCATCACATCCAGGTACTTTGGTGCCATTGGGGACCAAAGACTCACATTAGGCAGCATCACCATTTTTGGGCACTACTGTCACTTTAGGCACTACTACAGAAGAACTGAATACCTCACAGGGCCTACACTGCTCTGTGGTGTATAAAAAATTGAGGAGAAACAAAAAACACCTCCTTTTTATGTTTTATTCTGTTGCAGGTGGGGAGCAAAGAACAACCTATCTGCTCACGTACATTTTCAGAGTAATTTAATTATATTAGTCTTTACTTTTTATTTTTCCTTTTTCCTCTTCATTCCCTTCCTTCCTACTTCCTTCCTTTTTTCTTCTTTCCTTTGTTCTTTCTCCATTCCTCTCTCTGTTGTTCTTTTTCAATCTTTTACCTTGTTTTTGGTAAGAATTGTGCCGTTAAATGCACAGAATTTGTGGCTTGTTCTTTTCCTTATAAGAAAAAATTCCCTAGAAACATCTCAAAATCTCTCAAGTAAAATGATCATGGAAATCGATCTCAGTTAATTCAGCATGTATGCTGTAAAAGGTTCTATGTAAAGGCATAGTAAGATCTCAAGAATAACTGTTGAATGAATGAATGAATAAAATCTCAATCTTAGTATAGCTATTATCTGAAATTACTGTGCATTTGTTTTGATGCATCTTTTATTTTCTCTAAAGTTTGTAAAAACAAGGGTTTGCTTTTATTCAAGTTGCACTTTCCAAGGCTGTTTTGTTACTATTTAGCATATAATAAATTGAACACATTTTTAAAGTAATGAAGGATATTTTCTTCATTATGTACTAAAATACATATGTGCGAGATGCATCACAAGCTAGATGTACTTGATGCCTGATATGCAGCGTGAAGTTCATGTTTGAGTAAGCTTAGTATTTCTTGCATATTGTGCTTTAAGTTTCTGTAAAAGGTTAGCTTCCATCTTAAAAGGCAAAGATTTGTCCTAGTCTTTTAACTAAAAAATGTCTGTATGATCTAATTGTTATCATTAGGCCTTTTGAGAAATGCCTTATTTATATGATTTCTTTCAGAATGAGTGACTTATTCTTAAGAGCAAATAAGGCACAACAATTAAACAGTCTCTAAAAAGTCAATGTAAAGCAAAACTACAATTACAGAATCCTATTGGTTTTAAAAGAAAATAAATAAATTTGACCAGGGTTATATGCTAAATATTATTTATGCTTTCTTGTTAGGATTAATTATTTACATGCAAAAGGCCTAAAAAGACATTTTATTTTTATTTTATTTATTTTTTATGTGGGTACTGGGAGTCGAACTCACGTCCTTGCGCTTGCCAGGCAGGTGCTTATGCCGCTGAGTTATCTCACTGGCCCTAGAAAGACTTTTTTTTTTTTTTTTTGTGGGTACCAGGAGTCAAACTCAGGACCTCGTGAGCCAGCAGGCACCCATGCCACTGAGCCATGTCACCGGCCCTTTTCTAATATGTGGGTACCAGGAGTCAAGCTCAGGACCTCGCACTTGCCAGGTAGGTGCTTATGTTGCTGAGCTATCTCACCAGCCCGTAGAAAGACATTTTATTTTATTTACTTATTTATTTATTTATTCATTTATTTATTTTGTGGGCACCGGGAGTCGACCTCAGGACCTCGCACGCCAGCAGGTGCCCGTGCTGCTGAGCGATATCACTGGCCCTTTTCTTCCTTTATGTGGCTTCTGGGAGTCGAACTCGGGCACTCGCACTTGCCAGGCAGGCGCTTACCGCTGAGCCATCTCACTGGCCCTTATTTATTTTTTTAGTGGGTACTGGGAGTCAACCTCAGGACCTTGCGCTTGCCAGTAAGTGCTTGTGCTGCTGAGTGATATCACCGGCCCTTTTTTTCCTTTATGTGGGTTCCGGGAGTCGAACTCAGGACCTCGTGCTTGCTGGGCAGGCGCTTATGCCACTGAGCCATCTCACCGGCCCTAGAAAGACATTTTAAATTGTTCTCTTTTTGTGCCTATTGGTCCTTCTTGGCATAATACCTTCTTTATTAATACATGAATACTGTTGGGGGTCCTGTGGGAATGGCAATAAAGATTGCCTAAAGAAAACTGCTTCCATAAAGATAAGGTAATGTGAAAGAGATTTTCAAATGTAGCAAAGATAAGCTTCAGAAACAGATTGAGTTACGTATCTGGAATTCAGGGTGGAAAAATTTGAGGTGACACAGGTGTGACAATACTAACATGACTCTTTTTAATCCTGATTTAAATGGTCCTATGATGCTACAAGGCAACTGTAGTGCCTTTGTTAGTTTTGTAATATAAACAGGGAATTCATGCTAATTTTGAGATCAAATGTTTTAAATCTAGAAGAAAAATTTTTCTCAAGGATTACATGCTTTTCAAGTTGACACGAATTAAAAATTAATAAATATCTGATTTGTTAATTCCTTAGTTCAGTGAATCTCTCTCTCATGGGTTAGCTTCTCAGGGCAGAAGAAAGTGCTTTTTCATCCCAAACATCAAATTTATCTATGATACTTCTTGATTTAATTCCTCAATAACTTAGAAATATTTCTATTTTTTCCATCAGAATCACTGTAGTTCGAGTTACTCTCATCTTCCTCTGAAGTACTGATATAATCACTGAACAAATTTCCCTGTGTACCTTCACTTTATTAGTTAGTTCTCAGCAATGTATTTACCAAACTTTTTAAAAAGCAAATGTCCTAATGTGAGCTCCTTGCATGCAATCTGTCAGTTGTTTCTATTGTTCTTAGAGACAAAATTCTTTCATATCTTTTATGAAAGCCAACAGGATACGTTATTTTCCCCCAAGCTTCTCTAGCTACTTAAACTCCATAATCTATGAATACTTCTGTGACACATCTTGTAAACTTCACATACATACTCAGTTGCTCAAATGCTTAAGATTGATTCGTTCTTCTTTCCACAAATTTGGATAGTCTGGAAATTTGTGTCCTTAAAGGTATTTTCCGTTTTGTCTAAATTGTCAATTTTGGCATAAAGTTGCCCATAATACTTCCTTGTTTTGTAATATCTCTAGGTTTGTATCTTAAAATATGCAAACCTTTTTACAAGACTTTTTGTATATCTTTGAGGACACTTAATTCTTGAAAATTACTGGTCTCATGTAGTGATCCCATTACAGAAAATATAAACGACAAAATATTATCAGTGATTATGTGGAGATAGCTAGATTACAATTAATGTTTAGTTTCTTCTCTTTGTTTACATATATTTTCTAAATTTGCCACAATAAACACATTTTGGTTCTGTAGTTATAATAAAAACATTAAGGAAAAAGTCATGCTCTAAATTAATGTAGTTTTGGTGATAGAAAAAATCTATTAATGCAAATTCTCTGGAAAGTAATAATTGCAAAAAAAACTGTGTAAAACATTATGGAAAACTACACATCTAAAATTAGATAGAGGCTAAAGGAAACAATGGTCTTGAAAAGCTATAACTGTAGAGGGCAAAAATGGTGAGTTTGGAGCCATTTTTCCTGTAGCTTTTTGTCAACATCTAAGTCTATGGCAGAAGACTTGCCAGCAGGAGAGGATCAAGATACAAAGAGAAAGCAAACGGAAAACATCTCAATGGTGGAAAGATAGTTGGAAATTTCAGAAGGAAATCCTATGAAGGAAAAATAGAATTGGTGGGACCAAAACTGACTACAAATTGCATAAATCTCTGACAGCTAAATTGCACATGTGCTTTGAAGAATCTAGAGATACCAACCCAAAACAGGCAGAGAAGAGGGGATGAAGCAGAAAATTATTCTTCCTCTTCCTCCTCCTCCTCTTCTTTTTCTCCTTCTTTTTCCTCTTCTTCCACCTTTCCCCTCCCCTTCTTCTTCCTCTTCCTCTCTCCTTTCCCTCCCCCTCCCTCTTCCTCTTCCTTTTCTTCCTCTTCTCCTCCCCTTACCCTCCCCCTTCTTTTTCCTCTTCCAATTCCTCCTCTTCCTCTTCCCCTTCCCTTCTCCTCCCCTCCCTCCCCTCCCCCTCCCTCTTCCTCTTCCTCCTGTCCTCACCCTTCTCCTTCCCCTTCTTGTTCTTCTTCTTGTTCCTCTTCCTCTTCCTCCTCTTCCTCTTCTTCTTCTCCTTCTTCCTGTCTGTTGTTGTAATAGGGATTGAATCTAGCGTCTCTACACTAAACTACAACCTAAGCACTTTTAGCACTTTTTGTTTTCTATATTGAGACAATGTTTTGCCAACTCACTTAAATTATCTTGCTTAGGCTCAAACTTTCCATACTCGTGCTGCTGGGATTACAAGTATTAGTCACCATGCCCAACAGAAAATTAATTTTGAAAGAGCTGCAGTGGGTGAAATTTGTCATTTTTCTACTATTCTAACTGAAAGTATATCCCAAATTACAAACAGCTTTGTGACAGACAGCTGGAGTCTTTGTGGCTTGAGGCATTAGAAGACAGAACTTGAAGCTGGAAAAACAGCTGAAATTTAAGGATAGATTTCAAAAAGCAATGTGATCTTTGAGAGGAAGTGCTTCCAAATCTGTGTAGGCCTTCTACTCAGATATTTGGGTGACTGCTCAACTATGTAGATGTGTGGAGGGCTCTCAGGAAGCCAGGCTAAGGAATGTAGCAGGGAGAAGTTGTAAAAACTAAGGAGAAGACAGGTGTGGTGGTGCACACCTGTAATCCCAGCACTTAGAGAAGCTGAGAAGACAGGAGTACCACAGGTCTGAGTCCCATCCAAGCAATTTAGCAAGAGCCTGTGTCAACATTTAAAAATTAAAATTAAAAGGGCTGGAGATGTAGCTCAGTGGTATTGTACTTCTAGGTTCCATTCTCAGTATTGCAGAACACAAACAAAAATAAAATAAACAACAAGCAGATATAGTAACTGTTGTAAAATATACGATGGACAAAGTTTGCAATTTGAGTACAACCTAGGAAATTGCCTACTAGAACATCAACCACCACATAAAAGATGAAAGAAGTCAATAACAAAAAGCAATCTTTTGAAGAAAAAACTGATTGCAATATCCCACTGGCTAGTTTTTGACTAAAAATCACTAGACCTGCTAAGGAACAGCAAAGTGTGACCTACACATTGAAAAATAAAAGCAACCAATAGAAATGTATTTAGAATGGGTTCAGTAATTGGATTTGGCAGATGAAGATATTCAAACTGCTATTATAAATGTGCACAAAAATTTAAAGGAAAATGTGTTCAAAAAAACTAAAGGAAAATTAGTATCATGAGTGAAAAATGGAGCATGAGCAGAAAAACTAAAACTATTGAAGAAAGCTATTTTAGGGCTCAAAAGCACAATAACTAAACAGAAAAATTCACAGATAGGCTCAATAGTATATTGGAGATGAAAGAAAAGAATAGTAAGCTTAAAATTATAGTAACAGAAATTACCTCTCACAAGGAACAAAGAGAGGAAAGTTTATTTTAAAACTAAGCAAAGCCCAGAGCTCAGAATGTATTAAGTAGCCCCATACACGTGAATTCAGGTCCCAGAGGGGCAGAGAAGATGCAGGAAAACTATTTGGAATGGTGAAAACATTCTAAAATTTGGTCAAAATCAAGTAAATTTCAGTTGGAAAATTTTTTTGATAAAAACACAAGTAGGATGAAAAGAACAACAAAAATGTTTTGCCTATTTTCTTCAAATTACTGAACATCAAAGATAGAGAGAAATCTTAAAAGTAGACAGAAAATAACAAATTACATACAATGGAATGTCAGTGAAGTATAGAAGGATTTCCTGTCAGAAATTAGAGTTCAGAAGATATTGCAGTGATATGTTCAAATTATGAAAAGAAAAAAGTATCTATCCACCCAGAATACTGTAGTCACGTATATACCATTGCTTTTCCACAGGAGTCTAAAGAACGTTGTGTAGGGGGAAGGGAAAGAACATACATGGATGGACTCAAAAAGACATGAAGTACACAGGAAATGATAAATATTGGTTAAATATAAAAGCTTGAACTTTTCTTTCTTAAATTCTTCAAAATATATGGTGGCTGGAAGCAAAAATGATAACACAGATGCAATATATGTAGAAATAGTAGCTCAAAGGCTGGGGAACAACAGTAGATACATTGTTATAAATTTCCAGCATTTTATCTGTAATAATTAAACATGAGTCCTAAGAATGTGGTGATAAATTAATGATGGATATTGTAATTACTGGGAAACACTGGCTTATTATGCAAAGAAACAAACCTAGAAGGCCAAAAGAGGAATTACAATGGAATACTTACAAAAATTAATTTGGATTAATATAAAGTAAGGCAAGAAAGGAGGAAGAGGAGCAAAAGTAGATAAGGCAATTAGAAAACCAGTTGCAAAATGGCACACCTAAATAAAACTGTATCAATAATTACATTTAAGTAAAATGGTCAAAACTTTATAATCAAAAAATAGTTTTTCAGAATGGATGAAAAGCAGGAACCAAGAAGCAGTTATATGTTGCTCACAAGAGACACAAGGGCTGGTGACATAGCTCAGCGGCATAAGCGCCTGCCTAGCAAGTGTGAGATCCTGAGTTCGACTGCCGGTACCCGCATATAAAAAAAAAAAAAAAAAAGACAAGAGACACAATTAGACACAAATATATGAATAGGATGAATGTAACAGGTGCAAATAATATATTATACAAATAGTAAGAACAGAAAGGCTATATTAATATAAAAAAGATGAGATAATAAGGAAAACTTCTTAATCACAATAGGGTTAATACAGTGAAATAAAATAATTTATAAATTATTCTATAAATTATATACTATACATCTAATAATAGAGCTTCAAAATACATGAAGCAAAAGTTGACAGACTTGGAGAAATAGACACATGCACAATCAATGTGATTTTAAGCGTCTCTTATGTATTGAGATAAGTAAAGCCTCAGCAAAGATGTAGGTCCTTGGACTAATTATATTAAGAACCATAAAGTTTTTCAGTTTCGTAGTTTTAGGTTTTTTAATTTTAGGCTGTGATTCATGTTGAGTGAACTTGTTATTTTCTGAAAATTGCTGGAAAGTTTATTGAAATCTCATTGTTTATCAGTTTGAGTAGAACTGACATTTCACAATATTGAAACTTTCAATATGGGAGCATCTGTATTAGAACTTTAAATTAGGCCTCATTTTATTTCTTTTATTAGTGTTTTATAATTTTATGCATAAAGATCTTGCACATATTTTGTAGGATTTATACCATCTTATAAGGTATTTAGTACCATTGGAATTGATAATTTTTAATTAAATTTTCAATTGTACATTGGTTCACGCAAAACAAACTGGTATTTGTACATTGTCCTTGTCTTCAGGATTCTTGTAAATATGTTTTTTGTTTCTAGTTGCTTTTTATTATATGTGTATATATTCTTCATGATTTTCTAGGTAAATATTTTTGCTTTCTGAGAATAAGGTCAATTTTTTTCTTTTCAAATCTCTATGTCTTTTACTTATTCATTCTTTGACTTGCTTTATTTCATTGAGTAGGACAATGGAGAAGATGCTGAAGATGTGTGATGAGAGCAGAAATCCCTGCATTTTCCTCAGATCATAGGGGAGGGAAATATTTACTCTTTTTTCCATTAAATATAATTAATATGCTTTGTGTTTATGTGTGCATCTGTTTGTGGGTGCTAGGGCTACTCTCCATCAGCTTCATGGTGCTCCTTTCTACTGCTAGCTTGCTGAGAGTTTTACCAAATAGAGGTGTTGAATTTGTCAAAGGACTTTTCCATAACTATCGAGATAATAATAGAGACTTTCTTCTTATTCTTTTAGTATACCAAATTACATTCCATCCTCATGAATAGATCTTTATTTGTGAACTTGCCTACTTGCTAAAATTTATTGGTAACATCAAAATCAGCACTGATGGTAATCTTGTCACATTTGCAGACATGTGCAGAGCAATGAAACCTTCGAGTCCCTGATGTGCACATTCTCAGCTGAGGTGCTCTTCTGCCTTCTTGTGTCAGCTTTCGTCTGTAAAAGGCACATTTTTTTTCTGTCTATTCACTGCCACATTTTGACATTTTTATGCTTTTCATTGACAACTTTGCTGTCTAAAATGGCCCCCAAGGCACAATGCCAAAGTGCTAGTGTTTCTTACAGAACAAATGTGTGTACGAGATAAAGTTTAAGTATGAGCTATAGTGCCGTTGGCTGTGAGCTCGATGTTAACAAATCAGTAATGTGTGTTAAGTAAAGTCTGTTGAAACAGTAACACACATACAACATTACATATGGATCGCTTGATGAAAATGTGGGTGGTGGCTCACAGGAACTTAACTTGGTACGTATTCCCTCTGGGAGCAATGATTCAATATTTGCTACTCAGTGTTCCTGGAGATTTTCTAGAACACAGGTACTGTGAATGAGGACTGTATCCTGGAACCCAGAGATTGAATTTTAAATGTGGAACAATTCTTGCATTCTTGAAGTTATTCAGTAAAATATATTATTCTTTTTAATTATTGTTGAATTGAATGTGTTGGTTGTTTTGAGTTTATGTGTGTATTTTCTTTTTCCTCTTGTTAAAAGTTTTAATAGAATAAAATGCTTCAGGTCAATGATCAAAATAAGAGTCTGACGCCCAGTAGTCTTTTCTTTTTTAATTTTTAAAAATTTTTATTATTACATGCTTGTAGGGGACAATGATTATATTCATCATGGGGAATTAAAACGTGTACATAACACATCTTAATTCTCGTTTACCTCTCTTTCCCTTTCCTCCCCTGCACCCCTTCTTCCTTCATCTCCTGGTCCCCTTCCCATTTGCAAAAGATTTGGGTATTTTTACAAAGGTATCTTTGTTGTAAATTTTTTGTCTTATTTTGGAATCAAGGTAATGCTGACTTCATAAAATGTGAGAAGAATTTCTTTCTCTTCTATATTCTGGGAGAATTTTCTTAAAATTATCATGTCTTTTATAAATGTTTGATAAAATACACCAATAAAACCACATAGACCTACTGTTGGCTTTGTTGGAGAATATTCAAGTATAAATTTAGTTCTTTAATTGATTTAGAAACTTTCTGGTTATTTCTTTTGTCAGTGAGCTTTGGGAGTTTGGATTCTTCAATGAATTTTGTAATTTCATCTAAATAGTTGAATTTATTGATGGGCATGGCGGTGCATGCCTGTAATTCCAGCACTTGGGAAGCTGAAGCAGGAAGGAGGATCACCGTGAGTTCAAGGCTAGACTGAACTATATAGTGAGACCCTGTCTCAAAAAAAAAAAAAAAAAAAAAAAAAAAGGGTATTTATGGCTACAGAGTTGTTCATGGATTTCTATCTACTATTTGTAATTTCTATATTTTCTATTTTTCTTGCTTTGTCTGACTTACTAGTTTTGATTTTTTGAGAAACAGGGTTTTGGTTTCATTTTTTTCTGTTTCTTTTCCTATTCCTTTTAGTTTTCAATTTCATTGATATATCTTTCTTGTCTTTTTTCTTCTACTTGCTTTGGGTTTAATTTTCTCTCTTGTTCTTAAATTATTTAAAATGGAACTTTACATATTAAATTGAAACATTTTCTCTCATGTAATATAAACATTTGATATATAAATTTCTCTCAAAGCCTCACCATAATTTTGATATAGTATGCTTTCATGTTTTTTCAATTAAAAATATTTCAAAATTTTCTTCTATATTGTTTTGACCTTCATGACCAATTAGGACTCACTGTTTTAATTTCCAAATATTTGGGGGAATTTCCAGATATGTTTGTGTTATTGATTTCTTGTTGTGATTCACTACTGCTAAAGAATGTTTATTAGAGAATTGCTATAGAACCATTTGTATAAATCAATTAACCTTTTTGATGTTTCTTGAAAGCCTAGAATATGTTATATCTTGGAGAGTGTTTTGTATGGATTTGAAAAAACATATGCTGCTTTCATTTAGTGGGATTTTATATATGACTAACAAATCAAATTCATTTGGTCTTCGTTGTGCTTACTGATTTTCTATCAGTTATCTAGACAGGAGTGTTAAATCTCCAATTACAACTGTGGATTTCATCATGTCTCATTTCAGTTTTGTCAATTTTACTTAATGTATTGTAAAGCTCTGTTTTTGGATTCATACACATTTATTTATGATGATAATTTCTCTTTGGAAGTTGACTGTATCCTACATAAATACAACCACTCCATCTTTCATTTGACTAGCATTTGCCTGATGTATCTCTTCTTGTACTATTAATTTAATGTGCTCTGATGTAATTGGATCAAAATCTACCCATTTGCTAGTAGCTTTTTATTAGCTTCATTAGGTACTTCTCTTTCTTCTGTTTATTTTGGGCTAATTGGCTTTTTATGATTTCAGTTTTACTTCCATAATTTATAGCTCTTCTACATTTTTTCTTGTGTTTGCCACAGATGTTGCAATATATATCTTTAATCAGAATCTATCTTCAAGTAGCATTAAACCACTTTCTGTGTAGCATAAGGACCACTCAAAATTTTTAACTTTCCTCCTTTGTTACAATTATATTACAACCTTATTATTGTACCTGTGCTCCAGATGTGCAATGTCAATTCTCTATTTGCTGTAGTTAGTAATTTATCTTAAGGCGTAATTTTAAAAAGATAAAATGAATTTGATATTACTTTTACTTATGTTATTCCAGTGTTCTTTATTTCTTTAGATAGATCCAAGTTTCTTTTTAGTATCATATTTCTTCTGCCTGAAATACTTCCCTTAACACTTGGTATAATAGAGATCTCCTGGAAATGAGTTTTCTAAGCTTTTCTTTTTCTAGGAAAACTATTTATTTCTCTTTTATTTCTGAAGTATATTTGCAGAGCATAGAATTCTGGAATAATAGATTTTGTTTTCCTGTCACTTTCAAGATGTCACCACATTGTTTTCCAGTTTTCAGTGTTGAAGATTAGAAGCTCACTGTGTGTAAGCCAAAGTGGAAAATTTTCAGAGTAACTTAGCTGTAGCATGATGTGGAGGCTCTGTCCAGCCTGGGCAGCTTTCCTGAGCCTTGGTTGATTGGTGCCCATGCATTCTAGGCTTCTGTTTATTCTTGCTGGCTTTCTGTGCTTAATAAATCTGCTTTGCCTGATGTGTGTGAATATTCTGTCTCACAGGACTCCTACAAGTAGGAAAGGTACGTGGCATCTGCTCCATATTACACCTGTCCTCCTGGTATGGACGTTGTCGTGGCTCTGCTTTAAGACCCAACAGAGGGAAGAGCCTGTGCACCAACACCGAGTAAGTCTCCTCCTTTCATCCTCAATGCACTAGTCTTTTAATATTTTGATAATAGCAACTCTGCCAGGTGTGAAGTGATATCTCATTTTGGTTTTGACTTGCCGTATTAAAGTTTGCTAGAGGAACAGAATCAATATCAAACATGTATAAGGGATTTATTAGGTAGGCATACAGGATCAGATGGGGAAGACTCCCCATGGCCTTCTGCAGAAGCAGAGGCAGAATAATCCAAAGTGGCCATCTTCACCATGGAGAGCTGGGGATCCAGTAGCAGTCAGAGGCTGAAGAAGTGGAAACTCACTGTAGTCATCAGTGTGAGTCTGTATTGGAATCCTAAGAATCTGTACTGCAAGGCTACAGAATGTGTGCTGGAAGGCCAAAGTGTTTCCACTGGAGACCAAGTTCCAAAGGCAAAGTTGAAGGCTGGAGTGCCTCTAAAATTGGGGAAGCATTTGCTGCTTCTCTCCCTTCTATTCTGTCCAAGCTACTAGTCAAGCTCTTGGTTGGTGCCACCCACATCTGAGGTCCCCTCCACCCATTTTGCTAGCCTACATGTCATCCATCCATCCACAGACACACCCAGAATTTGCTAATCTGCTAGGCGGGTCTTAATTCAAGTCAAGCTGACAAATCATGTTTGCCTTTCCTTGACAACTAGTGATACTGAACATTTTTCATACAGATGTTGACCATTTGTAGGTTTTCTCCTGAGAAAAATCTATTCAATTCCTTGGTTTATTCCTAGTTTTTTTGGCTGTTAAATTATATGTTGTTCTATATATAGTTTGATTAATATTATTGTTGGAGAAAATTCTATTTGCCAATATACTGTTATTTGGGCCTGTTATGAATAGTATTGACATGCATAGTCTTACATATAAATTTGAGTGAATATATATATTTTATGATATATATATATATATATATATATATATATATATATATATATATATATATAAAATTATCCAACATGGACATGATAGGTTTTAAGAGACCTCATCTGAAAATCTTTAGAATGATTATACCAGTATATAGTCCTAATAGGAATATAAGTAAGTTTTAGTTTATCTAAATTATTTCAAACATTTGTGAATGTCTCTCTTTTTCATTTTAACAAATCTGGAAAATACTAAATTGTCTTAAGTTTTATTTCTCTGATGATTAATGAATTTGGCTACCTTCCCACATGGTTAGTAGTAATTGAGATACCCCATTTTGTGAAGTGACTGATCAAATTCTTTGTTCTCATTTTTACTATTTGTACAGAATACAAAGATCAGATATGAACTACATATGTATCACATATATACTACATATAACATCATATATATGTATATATATACATCATATATATATATATGTATATATATATGTATGTATCAGTAGATATATATATCCATAGCAACTGATTTAGGATTCTGCAGTGAATTGGGAAGATGCTTTTCAATAAATATGGTTTATGGCATTATGAAATACAGGTGACTTTAACTTTTATCCTTAACTACTTGCTTTTTTTTTAAATGAAATACATACACTGATATATATATATGTATGTGTGTGTGTGCATTTGTAAATAGCTTTAACTGGTGCAAAGTTTTAAAAATTAAAGTTCTGTCAGAATGCATTGCTATGTACATAATTATTTTGACTCATGAATCAATCTGATCAACAAAACTTGATTAGAGATTTAGAACTTTTAAAATGACAAGAGAATGTTCTGCTTTGTTCAACAGCATGCTTTCTGCACTGTTTATGAGAATGTGAATAAATGCACGACTGACTAGTGTGACAAACAGTGTGAATAAATAAATTACTCAAAGAAATCTTTTTTCAAGATTATATAATTAATTTCTGTATTTCTTATCCACAGATGCTTTTATAGATTTTATTTTTGGTCATACTGCTAATTCCAGCTTCACAATATTTTGGTTTAACTGTAAAGGCTAAATGTATATGTTTTGTAATTTTTCAGTGATGCAATAGTTGTTTTGTTGAAAAATAATTATAATCTTAGTGAATTTGTCCAAATATAATATTAAATATCAACCTTTTGAATGGAGATATTTATTTGTAGTTTCTAATTGATGTCTCATCAATTTCATTATCTTTGTTCTTTTCAGTACTTTACTGATGTGTTTTTATCCTAATTTGTAATACAATTTACTAGGATTCATGTTAGATACTATGTAGGGTTTTAAATAGTAAACTTTGAAGGCCAAATTTTATACAATATTAAGCTTCTTTGCAACATTGTTAGTGGGAACAGGATATACATTCATGTAGACTACTATATGATTATTTTACACTTTTAAGGCAAATATTTGATATGTAATAGGAAATATACTTTCCATAAATGTGCTCCCCAAAGCCAATTTAAAAATCATTCAGGTTTAAAATTAGAATGTGAAAGGTCATGAGAAAAGTGTTTGAATTTATTGCTTACTTGTTATCTAAATAGAACACATACATAGCATCCTACTAAAACAACTTCATCTGATTTAGTCACTGTTAGCACAGCTTAAAGTAAAATTCATTAAATAAAATGTCTGCAAATGCTTTGATTGTAGACATTGTATTATGCAAAATGTAAAGCTAACAGTAAGTAAAGCTCTTCAAAAGTATGGTAGCCATTGCAAATTGTTTGGAATTAATTTGTTTTGAGTAAACGGAAATTATTCTGTTAAATGAAGCTTATTAAAAAGGGTTACAAAGGGTTAGGAGACCATCTCACCAGGATAGCTTAAAACCCACACTTTGTATGAGTCAGGAGAAGTACTGTCCTTTAAAAATGATCTTATTCCTTCCAGTTGCCTGAGCTTTGTGCCTCCTGATGTGATTCAATGATCTGGCGAAGGATAAACATATTTAGAATCTTATTCATTAGGATCCTGAACTCATCCATCAGCGGAATTGACAAGGTCTGAGACAAAGCATTTTGCCTGGCACACAACCTGTGCTGAGTTTTCCTGTGGCTATAATGTAGCACACCTGACAGATGTGTGAGTCATTTAACACAGTAGGAGGTACTCATAAACACTGCACATTGGCATTCAACATGACGGAGATTATTTTTCTTTTGTCTGCCTGAAGTTGTATGGCCTATAATCAATAAAGGGTTGAGGCATAACTACCTAAAACATAGGCTGTGATATCATTTATATGAAATATTTCTCTCGCTTGTCAAGCTTACAAATTATCCCAAAAGCTGAGATACTTTTTGATATTGGTGACAAATATGTTACATATCCCTCCTTTTTCATGATCTAACCTGGTTGAGAAAGGAAAAGCATCAAAGGTGTTATTTAGCTATTAAAATAACATGTTATCTGTTCACATTCTTGATTCTTCCTTAAGGAAGTAATGGGCTTTACTAAGTCCACACTAATTTTTAAATTCAACATGGTGGTGATAAAGTATAACAACTACAAGAACACTATTTTAAATTCCCAATAAGAATGTGTCTGAATCAGAGAAAGAAAGGCAGAAATGCATAGACACCATCTGTAGTTTTTCAAATTATACTGTATGTCCTAAGGGATGGAGATAGATGCTATTAATTTAAATGTCATGTTTGCATAGAATGAAGCACAGCAATTTTAAATTTGGCTTTATTAAAGTTTCTTTTTTAGCTCAAGTTTCTCGTTTGGTAAATAGCAATTGGAGCAAATGCTCATTGATGAAGTTTATTTAGGTCCTTTGGGGAGCAGTAACAGGTGGGGGCCACAATACTTTCAAAATAACATTTTATTGCATTTATAAATTATTGCATAATCAAACTCTTCTTGCAGTCTACAATTGTATAGAGAGTTCAGAAATAGGAAAATTAATAATACCTTAAAGGAACAAATAAATACCACAAATGAACCACGGTGCTCCCTGGCATATATAATACTTATTTTAGAAGTTTTTTTTTTTTTTTATGCACAGATTTGTTAGAAAATCCAGCATCGTTTTTCACAGGTCACAGTTTTTTTCAGTTTGCTTCAGGATTTGGTGATCTGCTGGGTACAGCTGCATATGCATATGCAGAAATTGTTTCATTTTAGAAAATGACTAGAGTTTAGCTTCTACGTGCCAACGTAAGTCTGTAGAAGTTAATGAAAACATTCTTTAAGGCTATGCCTAAACACAAAGATTTTGGAATTCAGGAACACACACACATCAGAAAGGTAGAAATTAGTGAAACTATTATAATGTTTTATTTATCCTTTTTGCTCTCTACGGTATAACTTCTTTCTTAACATTCAAATCCCAGTGCCTGCATGTCCAGGCTAAAAATCTTTGACTAGCTCAAGTCATTGTGCTTTCAAAGTACCATGTAATACTTGCTGTTAAAAGGGAGTACTGTTATTGTTATAGTTATTATATGCAATGGGGACTAAACCCAGGATGTTCACACTGAGCTACATTCCCAAACCTTTATTTCGCTTTTATTTTTAGACAGGGTCTTGCTAATTTGCCCAGGCTGGTCTTAAACTTGGGATCCTCCTGGCTCAACCTTCTAGAATACTGGGAACACAGGTATACACCAGCATATCTGAAACAACACTGTTTCTTTTTTAAAGAGGAAAAAACCCATAAAAACTATGATACAGAATTTCATAACAATATAATAGGAAATTAGCAATGATTAATATATTGCATATTGCTATCTTCAAAGTAGTTGTTCAGATTATAAGATATAGGCATGTAAAATTGATCAAACAATGTAAGCAGAAACCGTTCCTTTCAATGAACTAAAAGAAATTAGTAGTATAATTACCTTAGCTATCTTGTGTATACATAAATGTATATTTTTTCTTTTCCTTTCTTTCTTTTCTCTTTCCCCCATCCCAGTTGTTCTTTTCTTTTGGGCAGTTTCTTTCCCTTTCACAATATCTATTGTAGATTTTGGATAGTATTTACTCTTTCAGTTTTTTACTCTAGGGAGACAATACAATGTTTACACATGTGAGTCTGTTTATTTCACTTCTGAGTATTGTCTCAAGTTGCATCCACTTACCTATAAAAGCCTCGAGTTTATCCTTCTTTACAGCTGAGTAGTACTCCATTGTATAAAAATACCACATCTTTTTTTATTCATTCCTTGGTTGATGGGCATTTGGGTTGTTTCCAAGATTTAGCTATTACAAATTGTGCTCCTATTAAACATGGGTATACATATATCGCTGTGGTATGATGTTTTTAATTCTTCTGGGAAAATACCCAGAAGAGAAATAGCTGGGTTGAATGGGACCTCTAATCCTAGTTTTTTGAGGAATCTCCACACTGATTTCCACAGTGGTTGTACTAGTCTATACTCTCAACAACAGTGGAGAAGGGTTCCTTTTTCCCACAGCCCTGCCAGCATTTGTTATTGGTTGATTTCTTGATGATAACCATTCTTTCTGAGGTGAGATGGAATCTCAGTGTTGTTTTAATTTGCATCTCTCAAATGACCATTGATGTTAAACATTTCTTCATATATTTATTTGCTATTTGTATTTCTTCATCTGAGAAGTGTGTATTCATCTCAGATGCCCATTTTTGGAATGGGTCTTTGAATTTGGGGGACTGATTTTTCCAATTCTTTATATGTTCTAGATAGAAGTCTTTTGTCTGAGGGAGAGTTGGCTAAAATTTTTTCTCATTCTGTAGGTTTTCTGTTCACTGTGTTAGTGATTTCTTTTGATGGACAACACTGTTTTTTCATTACTTTTTCAACTGTAATGACCATTGCCATGTGGAATGGCATTGATATTCTCAAGCAGCTGCACAGGTGGGAAGTAAGGAATTACATTATGACTTGACACTGGAGAGAGGAAGGCCTAAGGCAAACTCAGGGAGGAAGCTGTTATACGAATTCAGGTTGTGCTGAAGGTGACGTAGAAGAAGGTAAAGTCAGAGCAAATGCAAGGACATGGGTGAGTTTGAGAAACAAGCAGGAGAAAGAGAGGAAGCATTTGAGTCCTAGAGAAACCTACATTTCTGGCTTAGGTGGTGATGCAATCCAGTAAGAAATGCGATCACTGAATAGTAATCAATTATGTATGTGTAGCACAATTTCTCTAGCCATACAAAAGACAAATGACGTAATTTCTTATGACTTAATAAAGCACTTCCTGGCATTAAAAAGGACAGATAACATATGTGGGAAAAAAAGTGAAGATCATGGAAACAAAAAGTAGAATGGTATTTTCCAGGATTTGCAGGTAGAAGCGGGACTAGGGTGATTTGGGTCTAATTATACAAACTTTGGTTAGGAGAAATAAATCCAAGAATCTATTGTGTAACATGGTGATGGTTGTTAATAACAATGCACTGTATATTTAAAAAATGATGAGAGTAAATACTGAGTATTCTCACTACAGAAAATGTTAAGTATGTGAGGTAATGTGTATTTAAATTAATTTGACTTAGCCATTCCACAATAAATCAAAGCATCACGTCTTAAACCACAAATATATAGTTTTATTTGTCAATTTTAACACATAGAAAAAAGAAATAAATTACTGAAGAAAAGAGGGCTATTTTGATGTGATCCATGGTAAGAAGAAGATGACTATGTATTTTTAAAAGACACCAAAATAATCTCTTCATTGGTATCATTCTGCATTCCTGTCTCCGTATTCAGTCGCAGTTGGGCGATCAACTTTAACCGGTGGTCTCTCTATATTTTCCTGGGGAGGCTGAAATCACATTCTTCACGGTGGCACTGCCAAACGGTCACTATTATCTTCAAATGTGCCTAAAACTCCCCACTCCGCTCACAACACCATCGTGATCACCTCGGAGAGAGTGTTCTCCACCAATCACAAAACAGAAGTAATCAGACAGAGACTCCTCCGCACTTGATCCTTTTCTTCCTTTCTCATTTCTAGTCACTCCCCATTCTTGCAGTTTCTCAGTTTCCTCAGAGCTGCTTCATTTCCTCCTTTTCTCACTGCTTTGTCCAAATCATGATGGTCTCTGGCTTTAGTTTTTGCTGTAGTCTGCTCACAGGATTAGTTTCCTCTTGCTTTCTCCCTGCTACCTTTCCTAGCAATGCCACCATGATCTTTCAAACTGCAGAATTAATGATGTCACACTTTGCTTAAACCTCCCAATAACTCATCACCCTGCCTTCACAATTTACTTCTGAAACATTGATTTCACTTTTAAAATTCCACCACATTTCTTATCACCTCCAAGAATTTGCATGTACGTCCCGTCTGATATGAATCATGACTTGTTTTTCATTCATATTATCTTTTACGTTGAGTCTTAAAGATTATTTAAATGTCACTTCCTCTTGGAAGTTTTCCTGACTGCAGCCTGTCCTTTTAATATGGACCAGATTTCCCTCCTATTTGCTCACACTGCATCTTATATTTTCCCTATCATCATCACCCATCGTGGAGCTTCAAATTTCTTTCCTTCTTTGTCAGAGTCCTGAATTATACTTTACCCAGGCAGGCTCTGCTTCTGTCTTGTAGCTGTCTCTTGGTAGCCAATAAAGTTCCCATTATATACTTGGTGATCCATAATACTTTGTAAGGAGTATCGAATGTTGAGTGATTTATATGGATTAGTCTATAAACCTGAGCAATTTTCAGCATGTATGATAATTACCTAACTTAAATGAAGAATTTGAATTTTATCAATGTAGATATCCAATGGTGATTTGTCACATTGAAATCTTACTTTTGACCATCAAGAGTATGTTGATAATTGGTGAAAATAGTTTACTAATATAAATGCCATTGGCAAATTGCAGTTGTATCATATTTTTCTCCTCTGTTACAAAATACTGAGCTCTGAGAAAGCACAATTCCTGGAATTTTGGTTAATGCAAATACTACTCCTTCTAATTATATTTACTCTGTAGTATTATAATGTTTTAAAAGCAAATCTTTTCTACTTATCTGTGAAGTCATTTATGATTTTTTTCATCTGCAGAGCATGATTCTCTGCACTAAATTAATTATCACTTGCTATCATTTCCATATAACTCAATATCATCCTACTTCCTTGAGGTCACTTTGAATTCTGTTGTTATCTTTGCAATCCTTTTTAGCTAAGCTATCCTGCACATGTACATCAGCTTAATAATTTTGACATATTATTATTATTGTTATTATTATTATTGTATTCCTATGATATAAAATAAAGTTCAGTGAATTTCTTTCATTATCTAGAGATTTAGGTTTCAAAATTTATTGCAGGAGGAATCTTCCTTCCCAAGCAAATGTGTGTAGAATCTTCATAGTCTCTATCACATAAGTCAGATGTGCGTGTGTGTTTTTTGTGTGTGTATGCATGTGTGTGTGTGGCTGGATGCTTGGCAAAGAGCTATGCTTGCAGAAAGAAGATAGAGATAGAAATAGAAATAGGGCTGAATAGTAATCCATTGTATAAAAATACCACATCTTTCTTATCCATTCCTCAGTTGATGGGCATTTGGGTTGTTTCCAAGATCTGGCTATTACAAAATGGAGTACTATTCAGCCATAAAGAAAGATAAACTGGAGACTTTTATAGGTAAATGGATGCAACTCGAGAAAATACTCATAAGTGAAATAAACCGGACGCACATGTGTAAGCATCATATTGTCTCTCTAGTATGAGAAACTGAAAGAGTAAATAAGATCCAAAATGTACAATAGACACGGTGAATCAAAAAGAAACTGGTCAATAGGAAAGAGAGACTGGAATAGGGAAAAGAAGGGAAAGGGAAAAAAAAAAGAAATAGAAATAGGGGTAAGATAGAGATAGGGATAGGGGTAGGAGTAGGGATAGATAGAGAGACTCTGGCTTTATGAACATGAGAGGTAGAAGGAGAGCCAGGTGAGCTGAGGGTTTGAAGAGTAAGGTAGAAAATATTTGAACAGAGCCATAAGATTTGAAATTCTAGGAATGAACAAAGATAAAGATGCTTTTCGGATAAGTTGCTGTTTTAATGTATTATAGTTCCCTCATCCTTCACCATTTCTTCATGGAAAATTAATCACAGTATTGAAGCAACGGACCTTATGGGATATGGATTGCAATTCTCAGTACCAAAAATATATGTTAAAACTCCAATCTCAAAATCAATAACAATAGCAGTCACCCAGAAAGTATCATTATTTCTGCCATTTGTCTTCCTTTTAATATTTTTTTCAGAAAAGCCGTTATTACTAACTCTCATGAATGAAAATTTAGTCAGGTCCATGCATTTTCGGTTTTCTCTTTGGCAAAAAATTATGGCCATTTTAAGTTTCAAATATTTTCAAAAATTATGGTTAAGTTTCTACCTATAATTCTGTAATTAAAGGGAGGTAGTACCATGTAATATTCAAAGTTTGAATCTGATTTCAGGTGAAATTTCTCACTAGCTGGATCATTCTCAGAAAGTAAAAGAAGGGGCTTTTCCTTTTTCTCTTTTTCTTTTTTTTTTTTTTTTTGTGGGTACCAGGGGGTCGACCTCAGGACCTCGCGCGCCAGCAGGTGCCTGTGCCGCTGAGCGATATCACCGGCCCTTATTTCGTATGTGGGTTCCGGGAGTCGAACTCGGGCCCTCACGCTTGCCAGGCAGGCGCTTAAGCCGCTGAGCCATCTCACCGGCCCATTCTCTTTTTCACACCCTTTTTCCTTCACCTTTCTCCCGCATTTTACTAAGTTTTCCAATCCTGGAAAATCAGGGCAGGAAATCTAGGGAAGGAGGGCAGGAATGTTTCTCTGTGTGTTTACACTGGTTCCCAGAAGACTCTGCCACTGTTGGGAGCCCATAATTCTATTTTTCTGACACAGGTGAATAAGGTCTCCTCTGATTTGTGGTTTTAGCCCTTGAGAATTTTGTGACTTGCCTGCAGTCTCTCTCAGATGAAGTCCTTTTGTTCCTCTACTTGATAGAATAGATCAGATTCATAGATGGCCTTGTGGTTTGCTTTGATAAAATAGAATGTGCTGAAAATTACATATTTGAATCAGTATGTCATGTAAAAAGCTTTAGATAAAGGATAACTTGGAGAGAAAGTGAATGACTTGGTCAACTCAACTTTACTAGTCACACCAATTGAGGCTTCAGAATACAAGAATGTGTAAAAAAAAGATATAGTGCATGTTAAATATTAAAAAATTACAAAAAGAGCCATTGCTATTAATTCTGCTCAAAATATACCCTTCACTCGAAACCCACTCACCCCATCATTCTTGTCAGTTTCTGAGGCAGTTCTGGAAGTCCTTTTCCATGAGTGTCTTTAGTTGAGTGGCCATGGCAGCCTTGATGTCCTGAATCAATTCAAAATGTTTACCTTTCAGGGTCATCTAGACTTTGGGGGAAAAGCCAGACATTGCATGGGGTCAGATCCAGTGAATAAAGTAGATGAGGACACACTACTGTTTTCATGAGCCTGCCTTTCTATTGGATGGCACTCAGCAGTGACATTCATGTTTTTTTTTTTTTTTAATCACACCTTGTAAAGACACTCCAGAAAAAGGACTTCCAGAACTGCCCCTGAAAGTGACAAGAATGATGAGGTAAGTGGGTTAGAAGTGAGGGGGAGTATTTTAAGCAGAATTAATAGGACTGTCTCTTTAATTGTATACATTTTTAAAAAATTAAACATTCGCCATATAATTTGATCATCATTTTTGAGAATATCTCAGGCTCACTATCC
This sequence comes from Erethizon dorsatum, assembly GCA_028451465.1. Lineage (NCBI taxonomy): Eukaryota > Metazoa > Chordata > Mammalia > Rodentia > Erethizontidae > Erethizon > Erethizon dorsatum. The sequence continues at coordinate 31,970,938 of CM051823.1, forward strand.
CGCCTCATTCAAGCTTTCAGGCCCCTGACTGAGCCCACCCGAACTGCCTCAGTTGGGATTATTAGGATACCTGTCTAGTCAATCAATAGTATTGGGAGGAAGTATGAAATTATTGTTTTAAGTTATTGTTAGGGGCAATTACACAATAATAATGATAGATATGCCATGCCAGATGGTTTTATAGCTATGTGTGACCAGTAAGACCTACTCATTCATCGTTTGTTCAGAGAAACTTTGGGATGCAGCATATCTCTATGCAACTTCTGGATAGTTCTTTGGATTTTTCCATCAACAGCAACGTACCATCAGAACCTTCTAAGAAAAGAGGCACAGAGCAGTTTCCAGAGAGTCCTTCTGGAGAGTTCTCCGATTGCGTGTGATCATTAATTTTGATATGTCAACTTAACTCGAATAAGAACCACCTAGCAGATTAGTAAAGCACAGTTCTGTGTGGGTCTGTGGATGACTGATTTGTATGTTAGTAAACTGAGGGGGAAACTCCCAGCCCAGAGGTGTGTAGCAACAACAAATAGGCTTATAGCGTGGATGGAATAAAAAGGGAATGGAGAAGAACGTGTTCCTGACTCAGATACGTTCTATTCTTTGGACATCTTTTGGACATTATCTTTGGACATCTGTTTCCAGTTTCTTCAGTCTTCAAGTATAGACTCACATTGGCAACAGGCGAGCTCAAGGTCTTTGAACTTTGACCAGTGCTGCACTATTGATCCTTCTGGTTCTGTGGCTTCCATCTTCTTGGGCTGAGCAGCTACTGGATCCTCTGGCTTTCCTGCAGATAGATGGCCACTGTGTACTCTTCAACTCTGAGCCTGCAAGCCTACCTAATCAGTCCCACTGCATAATTATATATGTATTTTCCATTGATTCTGTCCCTCTAGAGAACACTAACTAATAACTAATACATTGGATTTTAGGAAACATTTTCCCCATATCTCCCTCTTTGCAAATAAATCTTTCTCATGTTTTCTTTCATTTTATGTAGATTAAGAGCATAGTATTTTATATGTGGATTTTAGCAACTGGTCTACCATTCTTTATGCACAATTTTGAAATCCAAGAAATTCTTAAAAAAGCCAAGGAATACAGAATGTATGTGTGCATGTGTGTAATAGTTACTTGACTAACAGGCTATTTATAATCTTTATTTATCCCCCTTGTTGAGAATATACATGCATCTTGTTGCAAAAACCCTGATCTTAATATCCGCTGATGGCGCTATATAATATTTAGCATATATATCTTTCTAAAATTAAAAAGTGAATTATGTAAACATTTTCTCTCATAAAATCTCTTTTTTTCTTTGAGTATTTGTGTTTTGATTGAGTACCTGATTTTAATGGCTGAGTTGTATTGTCTTCTCCTTGATGCAAAATGTCTGTTTTAACATTCCTTGCTCAGAGAATAGCAGAGATTAACAGTTTTTTAAGTCATTACAATTGCATTTTATATTTCTGTTAGAAGAGTTATCATACATAAGCCACGGCTCAAAAGGGCCAGTCTCACTAGACATTATGAAGAGATGACTTATGTATTAGTCAGCATTCCTAACCTGCAGACAAAATACCTGACACCCACAACTAAAAGGAGGAGAGGTTTATTGGCTCACAGTTTCACAGGATTCTGTGCATGGTTGGCTGGCAGCAAGGCAGAAATGGTATGGTGACAAAGCCTGGTGGAAGAAAGCTGCTCAACCTATGGTGGCCAGGAAGCAGAGAGAGACAAAGAGAGAAAGAGAGAGGGAGAGGGAGAGGGAGAGAGAGAGGAGGGGCAGAGGGAGGGAGAGAGGGAGAGACAGGAGTTCGGTAGCTCAGTACAAGAATATACCTTTTCAGGTCATAGTGCCCACTGGCCTACCTCTTTCAACTTGGTCCCACCACCTAATAGTACATTAGCTATAAACCCATAAGAGGATTACACTACTGATGAATATGGTGCCCCCAAGATGCAATCATCTTCTGAAATCCTTACTTCTGAATACATGAGACTTTCGGGGAACATTTAGATTTAACTCGTAACAATTTATGTTCTTAAAAAATTGTCTTCTTAAGTGATCAATAACTTTCTTTGTATTGGCCCTACATTATACACTACTATTTTCCTATACATCAAATAAAAATGTTTCAATTAGATTAATTTACTCTCCTATTTCACAATGGATGTAAGTCAGTGGGCTCAAACTACACGCAAGGATCTGTTTCAGGGGCTTTGCAGACAGTGAGGACTGAAAAATGAAACAGCCTGTACAAACCCCAGAGTTCTCAAACACATTTAATCTAGTGAATTTCCTTTTACGATCTGCTTTAAATGATGAAATATGACTTTTTTCCCTTGAGGAAAGAATTGCCCCATGTAGTATGAAAAGCACAGCTATTTTGAAATTTTTATATGACTTTCAAATGTATGTAGGCTTTTATTCCAACAATTCCAATTAGGTACACATAGCCAACATTTATTTCATGAGCTTAATTTGTCTTGTATCATTATCTAAAGCTATTATAATTTTAAGTAAAAATAATGGTGGATTTATGTTTTACTTCTGTTGCCACCTCTCACTATCTTTGTAACAATTTTACTTGAGTATTTTTCACATTTTTAATAGTTCTTAAAAGTATTGGCTGCATTTTCCATTAGATGTGTTTTGGGACAGCTCTTCAGATTTAATTTTTCTTGATAGTTTTCACTAGCAACAGGTATTTGATTTTTTTTCTTTAGTGGGTAACAGGGGTCGACCTCAGGACCTCGCGTGCCAGCAGGCGCCCGTGCTGCTGAGAGATATCACCAGCCCTTGTCTCATATGTGGGTTCCAGGAGTCGAACTCAGGCCCTCGCGCTTGCCAGGCAGGTGCTTACGCCGATGAGCCATCTCACTAGCCCGGTATTTGATATTTTTAAAATAACTAATCTGTATCCTAAATTGTTTGAATTCAGCTCCACCTGGGAAAAAGGTATTATTTAAATTTATTTTCCTTTCCTTAGTTAGACACATCTAGTACTATCTTCTACTTTATCTACTTCATTTATTTTTAAATAGGATTTTTCAGTTTTTCAGTCACATATGCTGTCCCATCTGGCCCTCACTTCTATGAGGCAGATTAACAAAGAAGGAAAGGTTACAGTCACTAAATAATTTCCATTATACTCATAGACCTTTCAAATATGAAGGTAAAAGTAGAGGTCATTTATCATTATGTAACTTCTTGAACCGTAGTCTATCATCTAATACATAGGCTTTCTTTTATTTTTAAAAATATTTTTCTGCACCAGATCTGAAATTGTGAACAGGGAAGTGTGTCATTGCCAGACATTTTCATTTGGTTTATGAAATTTTTTGGGAGACATTTAACAATACACTGAAATATATGTCCTTTAATATTTTCTGTACCTGACTGAAAAGAAATTTAAATTTAATAGACTCGAGATATTTCTAATAGAAACTGAAAATTTCATTAGATAACAATACAATGACCGTTTGAAAAATCTTAAACCAATTACACAGAAGAACATACATTTAGAAATCTTTTTTGAAGACTGTCTCTAAAAATACTAAAACACACTGTAATTTCCCATTTAGCCACAGGATGGCGGCAAATTACTTTAGTTTAAAACTTGCCATCCTTTCCCTTAATTGAAAGATTAAATCCATTCCTGTTTCCTGAACAGTATTGCAATAGATGTGAGATAGTTGAAGCTGGCTGAGTATTGTAAATATAGATTTAGTATCTTTTTCTGCACCTAAATTTGTTCCTTCATTGACATTTAAACCAGCAACCACAGTTTTCTATGGTTGACACATTAGCAGCATTATTTTCCTACTTTTTCAAGATCTATCGCTAATCTTTATGACCAAGCATATTCTCTTTGTTGCTGTATTTGAATTTCAAACGGATTAGCCTCCTTATTTTTTCTGCTTTTTTTTATAAAATTGCTTTTCAGTGAGATTCGATGGTTTGATATCTGGTTATTACAGTAATTTCCTACCCGGCTTTGTGTTCAAGAATACATTTAATAAAAAAAAAAAAGAAAAAATTGTAAAAACACTATTACTTAGTAGTTAAGGATTAAAGACTACTGTAATTGTATCTGCGTTTATTACTACCTTTCACATCTAGACTTCCCCATCTTTTTATTTTTCTGTAAATCTCCACACATCATTCTCAGTAACCCCTCTGTCTCAGTTAAGGTAAGTCATTGTTTTTACCATCATGCAGTTCATTTATTCTCATAACCCTCTTTATATTATAATTTTTAGTATTTTATGTATGTCCTCCACCTCTTTTTAAATGTTTCATCCTTTTATTACAAGTCTTTGAAAACTGTCCTCTTTGGGGAGTCTGCCTTACCACAACATACAACAAAGTTGCCTTATTTTCTCATTCTAAGACTCCATAGAGGTAGTATATTTATAAAAAAGAAAAAAAAATATATATGAATTCTCTGTGAATTTATATAATATTGGTATATTTTAAATATTATTAAATATTATTTTTTTTAATGTGACTTCATTCCTCGGCAGTTACCAACTCATTAAAGGATAGCGTTTAAAATTTCTGTTGACTTGCACTTAATTTGTGTTATAAATTACACGTATATTTTTCAATGTTAAGTTACTGAGTAATTATTTTTATCTATTTATGTTCATCATAAATAGATTATTATATTCAAATAAGCTTTTTATGACATCTCATCTCAATGATTTACGATTCAATAAAATTTTTTATTGTATGGCTTTTACTTTCTATGCATAAATGGCTGAATATTATCTGAATGTCAACTTTTGCTATTAAACAAAACTAATTATGGTTTCTTAATGTGACCTATTGATAGTTGCTAAAATTTAGTACATTAATATCACTGGAAGGCACAAGAATTTGAAGGACTACCTAATGAATTCTCTAGAGAAAATCATATACCAAATACCCACAAAAGATATCCCTGTAGCCCTTATTCAGAATTTAGAGAAGGTTCTATAGAATCCTTCAGTTACTACATCTTTTATGTTTTCCAACATTTTCTATCTAGGTTTTCTTTTTTTCCATCCCAGGCAGATATTTCAGCTTATATAATAGTGTGTTTGAATTTACAGAAGGCTAAATGTGGCTTCATCTTATTATAATACCATATTTGACTAAATACCTTGACAATTGATCTATTTTAATCCTAGGGATATTTTTATTATTGTAATGGGTAAAGTTTTCCTTTTTGATTTTTCTCCTTTTGAAATTGCAAATTTGGTTCTATGATAATTTTTAAATGATGTAAGGGACTGTTTTGACTTGATAATTCTATGCTTAGATTTATTACTTTCCTACCCAGTTCTTCCTGTCTTCTTTTTACTTATTTTCTCAATTACTTATTTTATGCTCCCCTCATGTATATTTTCTAAGTAATTTTAACACTTTCATCTAATGAGACAAGTCATGATAAAGACATTAACATTAATGAATAAGATGTGATATGTTCATGTTCTAATCCCCCAGATGAATGTAATTATTGTGTATTGCAAATATATACAAATAAAAAAGAAGCTAAAATAATTAAAAAGTAAGATGTAAACCTTACTTATTATGGCACTGGGAGGAAAGTCTAGATCCTGGAGTCTAAGATATGTTATAGATAAAATGATGACATAGATGTACTAAACAGCCAGAAGAATCAGGATCGTCCATCGTCTACACTGAAATAGATGCAATCTCCTGCATGAAGACTCCATTTATGAATTAATATTTCCTCGAGAACTCTATGTACTCAGCAAAAAGAACAAATATGGGAAAGGATGGAGCCCCTGCACCCTCCCCAGGCTACAACATAAACATGAACAGCTGTCTTCAACGTTTGTTCCTGGAAATATGGTTGGCTAGACAGTCTGCAAATTTTCTGCTAAAAAACATTAAAAATATGTGTAACTTGGATTTTAAGAAAATAAAGGAGCATGAGAGTTGAAAAGGGAAAAAGAACTGAGAAACAAAATAAAAAGTGGTCTTTTGGGGCATAGCCAATCTCAGAGTGACTGGTTTTGGTAGCTGCACTGAAACAAGAGTCAAGGACTTTGGATGGAACAAGGTGAAACTTCCACAAAACTTCACATATAAAGCCAGTATGCTTGAAGTGCTAAATTCTTAACAAAAGAACAAGTCAGAAAAAAATTTCACCCTATGGGAAAAGAAATCTTTATACGTTTGGAAATAACATACTTCTATATAACTCAAAGAAGAAATCATAATGGAAATTGGACAATAAAACTGAAAAATAAAGAAAACAATATATCAAAAGTTATGGAATATGGCTAACATAATGCTCAGAATACGATTTATTGCAGAAGAAAATGCTGAAAAATATGAGCTCAGTGTCCAACTTAGGAAGTTAGAAAGAGAACAACAAAATAAATCTAAAGTAAATAGAAAGAACCAAGACTGATAGAGAAGACAGAAAAAAACAAATAAATAACCAAGGTGGCGCAAATACACATAAAGTAGACATTAAAAATATAGTTATTTTATTGCCAATAATTTTGAAAACTTAGGCAAAAAGCACGGTATAAGAAAACATAACTTCTAAAAGTCTGATTTAAGAAGTGGAAAACAAAAATAACTTTACCTAATAAATTTAAATAGAACTTAAAATATGTGCTTTTAATCATCCCTCACCTACCATCACACACACACACACCCTTTCCAAACTGGTGTCACAAGCAAGATATAACAAACATTCACGTAACCAACAAGTCCAGTATTGCACTTGTAGAATGTCCCAGAGACTGGAGGGAAAATCAGTGAGAGGAAAATGACAAGCCAAGTTGCTCCATTAATTTAGAAGAAAAAAATCCTAAACCAATTAATTCTCACCAAAATCCGCAAATCCACGTTGCTTAAAAATGCATAGTGACGAAGTGGGGTTTATCCCAATAGTGCAAAGATGATATACTACTGATAAAAACAATGAAATTCATCACATTAACAGATTAATAAAGGTAAGGGTCACAGGGTTGTTTCAACAAAAACAGGGAAAATGTCAACAAAATTCAATGTTCCTCTATGATAAAATTTCTAGAGAAGTAGGAATACAGGAAAATTTCCTTAATTTACCCAACCTCTCAGACAGTGATGAAACATTGGCAATATTTCTCTTAAAACCAGACAACAGAAAAAGATGTTTTATTTTGCATTATATCAGGCAGCCCAGTAAGCTCAGAAACTGTATTAAATAAATAAAACGATCAAAAGCATTTTTTTCTTTGCATTGGAGGTTAATAAATACGCAAGAGAAATTGCAACTAGATTGTTAGAAATAATGGGAAGTTTCAACATGCTTATGATGTATAAGATTCCACAAAAAACATTTGAACATGTAATTTTAAAATTTTACAATAGCAACTAAAATATAAAGCAGCAAAAATAAATCTAACAAGAAATATGCAAAATTTTTATGGTAAAATTATAAAACACTATTTAAAATTATTAAAGGAGTAAATTAATGGAGAAAAATATTATGTGCAATAGAAAAAGTCAAAATACTAAAGATGTAAATTATACTTTATACTTATAAAACACTTGTATATTTATGCATAAATTCAGAACAATATTCTAATAAAATTGCCACAGTATGGAATATAGGATAACTTTACCATTCAGATAGAGATGAAGGAAGCCAAGACAACTGTAATAAAGAACATATATATGTAATATATATGTATATACATGTAATATATACATGTAATATATATTACCTATATATGTAATATATATGTAGATACAACACATATAGATATATAAACACAACAGTGAACAGACACATGAGTCCTGAAAATCAGTGGGAATGAATGCACTTTTTATTTATTAACATTATGGGAAATTAAGATCCTTATTTTTATTTTAATTATTTATTTAATATTTTATTAACATGTATTAATTGTACATATTAATGCAGTTGAGTGTGATATTTCAACACATGCATACAGAGTGCACCTAAGATACTTACCTTTAACTACAAACAACAATTAAATATTTTCTACTTCATAAAGGCCTGAATAAAAAGAAAATTTTAGGGCATTGTAAAGAAACCAAAGAATGACATTTCTTTACTTTAGAATAATGAAGAATATTTAAAACAGGGCACAAATGTCTAGAACAACCTGGATCATTTTTTTAAGAGATTTTTTTTAAGGGGATTTTTGTGGGGGTGCTTTTCTTTTTTTCTTTTTTGATACCAGGCATTGAACTCAGGGCCTTGTCCTTGCCAGGCAGATACTGCACCACTGAGCTACATCCCTGGCCCTGGATCATTTTTAATAAAATGGGCTATGATAAAATTTGAAACACTTTTATTCTTTAAAATATAATGTGAAAAAGAGAAAAGGCAAGTGAACATATAAGAGGAAGATATTTGTGCTGCATCGAATGATGAAGGATTATTACAAAGAATACATCAACGCTTTCTACAAATCAATAGTAAAACATTGAAACCCCTGAGATAGAAATGGGGAAAGGATATAAGAAAGAGGAAGACATTTATTTCCTTGGCCAATAAATACTTAAAATGACATATGCAACTTCATTAAAATCAAGAAGATGCTACTTGTAACCACAATGAGGTTTCATAAATTAGAATGAAGTTAAAGTCTCATGTACGCAGCATGGTGGCACATGAACTTAATCACAAGTACAGGAGAGGCTGAGGCAGAAGAATCTTAAGATTGGACCAGCCCCTGTAATGTAGGAAGACCTTGTCTTAATAGAGGAAAGAAATGAGAAAGGAAAAAAGGAAGAAGAGAAGAAAAGAAGAAAGGAAGAAAGAGCAGAGAAAGAAAGAAAGAAAGAAAGAAGGAAAGAAAAAGAAAGAAAGAAAGAAAGAGAAAGAAAGAAAGAAAGAAAGAAAGAAAAGAAAAAGGAGAAAATTAGGGATTTATCTCAGTATTCTCAGGCTTCAATCAATCACAAAACAAACAAACAAATAAACAAATCCAAATGTGTAGACACGTTTGAAGTACGTGCAGCAAAGGAAACTTTCACACAGTACTACTACGGTTAGAAATTGATAAAATCGTTTTAGAGAGAGGGTTGTTAATACCTAATAAACTTGATGCTATGCATACTCAACACAAATTCCCAGGGATAATATTGCTTATGTTCATAAAGACATATGTGCAAGAACATTCAAAGCCATTGCTCAAAAGGAAGAACAACATGAGATAATGTAGATCACCATCAACAGCTGCATGCGTAGGTATACTGTGGAAAATCCCTGTGGTGGAATATATTAAAGTGATAAAAGGCAGGATAATAGTTGTGAGTTTGAGGCCAAACTGGGCTACATAGCAAGAGCCTGTCTCAAAACAAAACAAAACAAAACAAAACAAACAAACAAAAAATAAAACAAAAAATATAAAGTGACAAAAAATGAATGAACTAGAGTGGAAAACTTCTTGTGGTAACTCTTCTAAACACAACACTACATTTAGTGTTAGCATCCTGGAAAAGAATACACACTGTATTTCCCCAATAATATTCCTAATATATAATTAGAAGAATATATACAAATATATATATTTTAGTTATATATATATATACTGTATATGTGTATACTGACAACATAAACTAGATTTGAAAATGACAAACATTTGATCCTAAATGATGTGTAGTTCTGGGATGAATGGAGAAGAATATAATTGGGAAGGGGGACTGAGGACATTTCAAGTGTGTTTATGATATTAAATTTCTTGAGGTGTATTTTGGATTCATAGATGTATATTTACTATTCTTACACATTTGGATATACTTGAATTATTTCGTTTAAGAAAGAAACATAAAAACAAAACAAAACAAACGAAATGGGCTCTAGCAGCTGTGTGCCAAGTATATGTAGCCTTCCCTAAATACCACAATAGGACAAGATCATATACCAAGTTAGGGTAAAATTTTGTTTCTAGGGAAAGGCAAATACCTCTGTCCCATGAATGCTGACTGCCTTTTTAACAAATAAGATGATACTAATAAGGATATTTGAAGCAAAGCAGAGGCAAAAGGTGTTGGGGATCGTGTGTGTGTATGTGTGTGTGTGTGTGTGTGTGTGGAGAAAGAGACTGGAGAGAATTGAACATATAATAATTACAGTCAGAATTTTATTTATGAGTCAAAAATTTCATAGATATCATTCTTAAACTCTTTCTCTCTGTCTCTCTCTCTTTCTCCTCAGCTTGGCAGTCATTGGTAAATATGTCTTCACACCTTCTCCACGTCAAATTATCAGAGAGTGCAATCCTTGAGGAGAATGCTGTAAGTCCTCCTCTCATTAACACTTTAAATTAAATACTATATAATTATGAACATACAATGATATATGACTAGAAATACTAACGACTATTCTGTAATTCACAAATTTGTAGTTTCTCTTTATTGCCAGATCCATTATCTTTTCTCAGTGCCTCCTCTAAGATAGATTTAAAAATCCATTTATGGAACAGAAAAGCCATGCAGCAAAAACATGAGTATCTTTATTATTTTTTAAAGGATAGAGCTGATTGTAATTCAGCTAGAAACCTTTCTGAAGATTAGCTCTATTCCTGAAGCTACAATTTTCACAGCAAAGGCTTTCTTATTCTTCAGAATAATTTATCCAACTTCTGTTATAAATATGGTATTTCTTTTCTTATTTGTGTACTAAGGGTTTAACAAAGGCTTTTATTAGCAGTTATTTTATCAAGATTCACAATCTTTAAAGGAATACTTGATGCTAATTATTTTATGGGAGGCCTTCCATATATTAAAGTAGGCATTCTGTCTAAATATTTTTCATCTTAGTGAAAGCTTGAAAGCTGAACTGATTACAGTCCTGTTTGATACGGTTGTGACTTATTAGAATCTACTTATCAAGTGCTGGTTTCACCAGGCGCTTTTTTTCTTGTAATCTGTATATTAACAATGATATTGTGGGGCCAGTGAGATGGCTCAGCGGCTTAAGCGCCTGCCCGGCAAGCGTGGAGGGCCTGAGTTCGACTCCCGGAACCCACATACGAAAAAGGGGCCGGTGATATCGCTCAGCGGCACGGGCGCCTGCTGGTGCGCGAGGTCCTGAGGTCGACCCCCCGGTACCCACCAAAAAAAAAAAAAAAAAATGATATTGTGACCAAGTAGTTTCTCATTAATCAGCAAGGCAAAGGTAAACACAAGGAAGTGGTGACCAAACCCATGTTTCACTTTCGTGACACTAGTGTGGGGCATTTCTTTGCAGAGGTAGCAAGCTGCTTTTTAAAACTCATGTGTGCATGTCCAAGCCAGCTCATGCCATGACTGTGGGATCCTTCTTCCCAAAGGTCTTAAACTTGGAAACATTGCCCTTTGCTCTCACATCTAGATGTTGAAAGTCAGTGTTTTAAGTATCTCAAAAATTAATATCTGAGGTAAGAACTGATGAGGAACTTGGCTGAAACACCTATAATCTTTGTTCAAAGCCATATTCTTGGCTTCTTGGGATGGGCAAGTTTTCCAGACCTGGCTTCTGAGAGCAATGAGTATCTACTTGCACTTGGCTTTTCTCCCAGAGTATGCCATTACAGGAATGTTGATATGATTGCTGTTCTTGTCACAATGCAAGGTTGTGGGTTTCACAATCATTTTTGATGACCAAGTTATTTTCATTCATTCATTCATTCATTCTGGTACTGGAGATTGAACCCAGGGTCTTTACAATGAGCTACATTCCCAAGTCTTTCAGTTTTACTTTGAGAAACAGTCTTGTTATGTCCCTCAGTTGCCCTGGCTGGGTTTGCACTTGCCACCCTCTTCCCTCAGTGTCCCAGAGTGCTGGGATTACAACTGTGTGCCGAATGTCCTGTTTCAAGTTGCTTTTTTTTTCTTTTTTGTGGGTACCAGGGGGTCGACCTCAGGACCTCTCGCACCAGCAGGCGCCCGTGCCGCTGAGTGATATCACCGGCCCTTTTTTCGTATGTGGGTTCTGGGAGTCGAACTCGGGCCCTCGCGCTTGCCAGGCAGGCGCTTACGCTGCTGAGCCATCTCACTGGCCCTCAAGTTGCTTTTAAATGACAAGTAATCCCCATTCACTCTGTAACCTTTGTTTTATTTCCAACTTCTCTTTATTTAATGGAAACAAGAATTAGAGTTCCTGATTTGGTCTAGAAATATGAACACTATACAGGAAGTTCCCATCCCATAAAATTTGTCCTCAGGAAGAGAGTTTAATCTGTTAAGATTTGGGGTTGACATTGTGCCCTATCTCTTTTCTTCCAAGCTGTTTCAGGGAGTAGTGGGTGCTCTCACCCTCCTCTTTGATAACCATTCTTTAGCTCTTTGGTAACTCCAATAAAATTTGTCTTTAACCCACGGTGTAAAGTGGACAATGAAGAAAGAGTATTACTTCAGTTGAAGGTATATGTGAAAAGAAATTGAGAAAATGAGGAAGTAAGCAGTGTACATATATACTGGATGGAGTGACTATGTAAAAATTACAGTGTTCAGCAACAAGTGATTCCAAAACTGGAATTAGAGTAAATATGGTCTTCTCAATTTCTCTCTGACTTAATCCACTTGTCATGAACAATGGGTTTATCCTCGAGAAATGTTATTTTGCATTACTGCCAAGTCTTAAATTTTATGCCATGGATATGCATTGTGTAATAAAAAATAAAATAAAATAAGAACTTAATGTGATAAAAATTATATTTTTTGGGGGACTAGAATCAGAAGAAATGAGTTACAATTCTAGAAAAAATGGATTTAATTTACCAACTCAGGTAAACAAAACATATCATGTTATATAATTTTTAAAAAAAGAAACAAATATTCTCTGAGGGGAATTTTACCTCAGTTATTATGGAAAAATCTCTTTATCCTACAAAGTTGTACAAATCTCCTGTTTTTTAGGGCATACATAAACCTGGAAGAACTCCAGATGTAGGTCCCCATTAGTTTTCTGTGGGTGGCCACCTGGGGCAGCATGCAGAGCCTCTTCAAGTCTCCTAGTGTCAGTTACTCTTTTGGTGTCACATCTAAAGCATGGGCTCTGATCACACGCCACACATGGTTTTTGTCTCCTGAAACTGTTACTTCCCTGCAGTACACAGGCTTTTAAGGGGACTCTACAATTTCCTACCTTTTCCCTGTTTCAAGCCTATCTTCTCCTCTCACTATCCTGAGAAGAGTCAGTTTTCTTTCTTCTAGGTAGAGGACCCTTGGGATAATCTCTTGGAGGAGTTTAGACTTTTACAAGAAGCAGTGAGAAATGTTTATTCACAGAGGCTTCTGCTTTCAAGCTGGCAAAAATCCCTAAGCAAAAAAAAGAGTAACCTCACCCACAAGCATAGAGGAGAATGTATTGGATTAGCAAATCCAGTTTAATGTTTTAACAAATTAACCTGATCTAAGTATGTCTGGGATGTTTAATTATATTCAGAGAAATCCCTAATCAACTTGTTTTGAAACACATTTGGACCTTTCTCAAAAGTGGTGATGGTTGTGAGGCCTCGATGTGAGTTTTCTTGGGAAGATTGTGGGGATTATTCCTCTCCCTTGAAACCCGTGAAACTGCAGGAATGGATTCTGGCTTCCATTTGTCCTCTGTGGTAGGGTGTGAAGTCCTGGAGGGGGTGTTAAGGAACAGTCAGCACCGCTTTCTCAAGCTCAATGCTTGAGTTGAAGCTGGCAACCTTTTCTGAAAGAGCACGTGGATGGAGGCAGCGTTTGAGAGGAGCCTACCAATATCATTTCTCAGTGCTTTGCAATAAGGAGATCTTGATTTTCAAGATGATAAATCTATTCTGAATCATCAAAGACTATGTTGAACTTGTCATAATTGTGTTTATACTATGTTTAATTCTAGTTCCTTAATGTTAATAATTGATATTTCATGAAGTTTTATGGCATTTTACTAGCCTGATTAGTTAATAGTGTAACCTCACTAAGTTCCTGAGACTTGCATGAAAAAATGCTTGAAATTCTTTTTTAATAGGATTGAAAATATTAAACTGCAACAGAGAAGGAAAATAGGAATTTAGATCCACTATTTTGTATTTTCTCTCAGTTTACTTTAAATCATAGTCTTCGGGCTGGTGAGATGGCTCAGTGGCATAAGCGCCTGCCTGGAAGGCACGAGGTCCTGAGTTCAACTTCCGGTACCCACATAAAAAGGAAAAAAGGGCCGGTGATATTGCTCAGTGGCACAAGCACCTGCTGGCAAGCGGGAGGTCCTGAGTTTGACCCCCGGTACCCACATAAAAAAAAAATCATAGTCTTCTTCGTAGTCACTAAATTTAATAGTTAAATTTTCCAGATTTTTGAGGTCTTTCTAAAGAAAGTCAACCTTGACCAGAAGAAAGTTATTATATTAACTTCTTAATCTCTCTTCAGAACACCCTAAAAAAGGTCTAACCTACTGTAGGCTCTGGCTCCCTGAATGGAAAATAATTTTGATGTTGGAAATGACCTCCTCCTGTATCAGTGTGAACCTCTGATATATACTCATACATTCCATATGCTCTATGTCAACACATTATACATACTATTAATCACATTCTTGGTTACTCTCATAAGGGTTCTCAACTGTATCAATATGCTTTTAAATTTATTTAATTTCTGAATGAACATTTGTGACTTATGTGGATCCTATTACTTTTAAGTGTTTGTTTATTCACCTTAGCCTATCTTGTTCTCTTTATATGTATACATGAGGCATGATTGAATCATACAGTGAACGTTTAATTTAAAATATTTATCACTGTAAAAGACACGTTGCTATTAATCCCTCTCAAAATAGCCCCCAACACCCACACACTTTGAGCATACTTAACCCATTGTTCTTTCCATTTTCTGAAGCAGTTCTGGAAGTCAACTTTCATGAGAGTTTTTTTGTGGTGTGATCAAAAACATGGTGAATGGTGCTGTCAAGTATTATCCAACAGAAAGGCAGGTTGGTAAAAGCATTACAGGGTGTCCTCATTTACTTTATTCACTGGATCTGGCACCATGCAACTTCCAGCTCTTCCCCAAAGTCAACATGACCATGAAAAGTAAAAGTTTTGAATAAATTCTAGAAACCTAGGCAGCTGTAACATTGCAACTAAAGCCACTCATGAAAGAGGACTTCCAGAACTGCGTTAGAAGTGGGAAGAATGATGGAATAAGTTTGTTTGACATGAGGGGGAATGATTTGAGGGGGGTTAATGCCAGTATGTCTTTTATTGTAATAATTTTAAGTTTAAACATTAACCATGTTGTATAATCGCCCAATGTACATATATAGTTTTCTCTTTTAGAAATGATGAAATAATTTACTTTATTCAACAGTGTAAGATGCCTTTTGATCTTTTTGAAGTCATGGCTCATAAAACCACATTCTCTCTTTTCATTTCTGGTTTTCCTTCAAAAATTATTTAATTTCTGTCTGACATGTATTTTCCACCAAAATTATGTCTAGACCAGTGTTTAGTATCCTAGGCACACTTTTCTACTAGAAAATGTGGGGACATCCTAAGTGAAAGGTGGGGCTTCTAAATATAGTCAGTGTGCTTGAACATTATTGTGTTCATGTTTTCAATCATGTTGACATGTTTGATAAACATTAGATTTAAAGTATTTATTATACAAGCCAAAACTTGCATCTCCCCAAATTTAAAAAATGTGACTCACATCTCACACTCCGTATTTATTACTATGCTGTTTATTTCAAAGATTTTTTTTGAAAGAAAGCATTTGATGACAACGACAGTTTTTTTGAGTAGTTACAATGAGAAAAAGCCCCAAATTACAGGACAGTTTCTGTTTTGTACTCTTATTAATCCAGTCATAGTACTTAAAAAAAATCATTTATGCAGGAGTCAGAAAGATGGTTACACATCCCACAGCAAGGCTTAGGCCAGGGCCTTGATGAGTAGCGTGGGTGCCGCTGCCTCACATAATGTGCCGCTTCCTAAGTGGGAGGAGATGGAAAGTATTGCCATTCTGTGGCATCACTCAGCAGGTGCAAATGAAGTATGAAATGAAAACTCCCAACCCACACAATGCACAGAGAAAAAACAGATAGCACTTTGTAGTCACTGCTGTGCCAGGCTATTTACTGTCATAGACAACTCAGCTCCAGCTAGGCAAGCGCCCCAAATCTCTGTGACTCTGACACCTGCAAGAGAAATTGTGTTTCACTCGGTGCTACTTTGCTTAGGTTTATTCCCCTTCAGGAGTCTCTGCCGTTCCAGAAGAAAATCAGTTAAAGTTTTTAGGAGGTTTTTCCTTTTTTTAACAGGGAAGAACAATGCGACTATGGCGGAAGGTGCTATTGGGAATGTGGGTGATTCCCAAAACTGATAAGAAGGTGATTTTCAGGTTAGGGTTCACATGAAATTAGCATGCTTATCTTGCAACATAAGAAAATATGATAAGTAACATATTTACTTGTTCAATTTTTTGAGGTCATTAGGAAACCTACCGTGTATCACTGTTGGTAACTGATATAAGAGCAAGTAAAAAGGTTAATGCAATTTTCTAAATCAGTTCAGATAAATAAATATTACAATGCTTTTAGAGTATCTTAGTATATTTCCCTGTCTTGTTTATCTCAGTATGTCTCAACTTATAGGTGATATAATCTCTCTTAGAAGAAAAATAAATAAATGAGAAATATAGAATAAATGAATTTTGGGGCGCAGGCTTGGAACTTTGTTAGAATACACTGCAAGGACCAGGTCTCCGCCTATTCAAAGTCTGCATTCTGTGAAGTTTTAATACTGCATACAAAACAATGAGCATGATAAGACATATGGTAAAAATTGAGTAATTTTAACAATAAAAATATATAAATGACAAGAAGACAAAAGCTATTCTGTTTTAATCAACACAAGAACTGTAAAAAGTTTAAATATCAATGCTCTTTCATTATATTCAAATGGAAGTGCCGATATAAAATGAGTTAGAAAAATCAAAACATCAAATACATGTGAACAATGTTGTGGATGCAGAATTGTTAGAATGTCAACTAAGTACTGGGGGAAGCTCTGACTTTCTAAGCCTAAGTTTCCTCATCTGTTTGAAAGAATAATAGTAACAAAACAATAGCCATCTTACAATGTTTCTTAGGGATTAAGGAAAATAATTTATGGAGAGTGCCTAATAAAGTACCTGGCTCCTAATAAATACTGCAACAGTAACAGCGTTAACTAGATTCATGTATTAATGAACTCTAAAACAAGTCTGAGAGAGGAGAGAATCATTCTAAACCTTACAGTTTGTATTTAACCACAGCTATCATACATTCTAAATCCAAACAAGTTAACATTTGCAGATTTTATTTATATGAAAGCCTAATTTAAAAATGTTTAGAATAAGATTTTTTTAAATTTATTTTTATTTTTTTATTTTAAAGAGATAAAAATAGAACAAAATTTCAAAACAACATAATAGGAGGGTAACAATGGTTAATACATTATGTATTGTTATCTTTTATTTTTTGTGGGTACCAGGGGTCAAACTCAGGACCTCACATGCCAGCAGGCGCCCATGCTGCTGAGCGATATCACCGGCCCTTTTTTTGTGTCTGGGTACTAGGAGTCGAACTCAGGACCTCGTGCTTGCCAGGCAGGTGCTTATGCCACTGAGCTATCTCCTCAGCCCCTTGTTATCTTTAAATTAGTTTCTCAAGGTACAAGATATCAGCATTCAATTGTCCAAACTATATTAGCGCAAACCTTTCTTTTCAATGAACTAAGCGAAATTAGTAGTGTATCTATCTTAACTATCATATATATATATATATATAATTTTTCCTTTCTTTTTTTTCTCTATTCCCCCATCCCAGTTTCTCTTTCCTTTTGACCAGTTTCTTCCTGTTTTACCATATCTATTTTACATTTTGGTAGAGTAAGATTTTAAAAGCTTAAAATAGGAATTCACACTAATACTATTTAGTTCTTATACACAAAATGAAATACAATCGTTTCCTCCTTTTATACATCTTTAGAGACCACCAAACTCCTTTATTCTAAAGATGTTCAGTGCCTGAGAAGTGTGCTTTATGCCCATTTCCTTCACTGTTACCTCAACCTATTGAGATTTGCTCTTGGAATCAGATGCCCCCAATCAACTGGAGATATTGTCTCATTGATCCCTTTCTTGACAAACTCAATGGCTTCTTATCTGTGCAGTGTCAATAATTTTCATTCATAGCTTCCTTAATATCTATGATTATGGTTCTCACCATTTGGTTGAGTAAGAAACATAGCCTATGCTCTCTTTAGTAAAATATAAAATGATATATAAGGTATAAAAATCTAACCAACTAGATTTCTGACTGATTAGGGTAGAAGGAGCTGAGAATAGGAATTTATTGATGCTCAAGATTTTTAATTTCTTCCTTTTTTTTTGATACTGGGAATCAAACTCAGGACCTTGTGCTTGCCAGGTCAGCACTAGTGCTGTTGAGCTGTATCCCTGGCCCTATTTCTTCCTGAATAGGTCATGGACTTTCATTGAGTCAGAAGATACAAGAAAAAGAGTGCATAAGTTCTATTTGGACACACTGGTTTTGAAGCAATTATATGTAATAGGCACTGAAAATATAGGTTTGTAGATCAAATCTAGGTTATATAGTAACACAGCTTAGAATTATGAGTATGGTAAAGTTTTTGTATGGTGAATATATATTGTATCTTCAGTAACCATTAAGCATCCAGATAGGAAAGGTGCTTGATTTAAACCAATTTCTAGAGAGCAACTCTAATTGCATACATTCTTTGCTTGGAACCACTTTCAAAACACATATTCCCGTCTTGAAAACTACGACCTCATTCAGAAATAAAATTTTAAATTAAGAAGAAATAAAACTTTAGTGATTGAAAATATTAAAAACAAGTATATCACAAAATGGGAACTTGAGAGTATTTTCATCTGATAGCAATGATTTTCTCTAAAATAAGAGATATGACTATATCTTGAGAGGGAGGCCATATTGGAAAAATGTTATAAACTATATTGTTGACTAACAGGGAACACAGACATTATAGAAACATACAAATAAAGTAGACCCTATGAAGAAGAAAAATACTTTGGAAAAAATGAAAGATTACACCATTAAGATATTAAGTTAGACAAGGCTTCCAATTCAATGGATAACTAAAGAGGAGAAAAGCTTCAGGAAAAAAAGGAAAAGGAAAATGATAGTACATCGTATCAGTAGAAAGAATTGTGACGTTTGAGTATAATAAATATTTTACTGGTTTTCAATTTTATATTAGCCCCCTCTTAGTGGGGGTGGATGAAGACAAACCCTTGCATTTGCACCGTGGGAGTCCAGCACTAAATATTATTGTTGAAAGAAAATACACATCCCAGCCTTACTATTCAGTCTCAGTGAGGTGCCTCCTGCACAATCTCAGGGCTAGGCAGTCTCAGAATTCAACACCCAGGTTTTCCTGATGCCAAAGAGTGTGCTTGATCTCATTGTCCCGGCTGCCTCACTAATACCTTGTTAGAGGACACACTTATTTTGGTGATTCCTTCCCTTTGTCATTCTTTGTGTTTCATTGTTTTCATGTTTCATTGTTTCCAATTCTTATGTTTGGTGTCACTCAGACCTCTGGCTACGGCTCCATATCCTTCCCCTATTTTGCTTACTTCATCTATGAAATCCCTTTATGTTCAAAGCTTTAATGATCACATCTATACTCTTGATTCCTATAATTTCATCTGAAACTGTGTCTTATGCATCAACCTTATTGTTACAAATATTTTCAGAAAAAAATCCAGGTAAATGAACTGATATAACCTCAAATTCCCTATGTCCCAAATTGAACTTACCATCTTTTGGTATGCCCAAACGGCTTTCTTAATTTTTCATTCCTCCATACATCTTGAAACCATTTCTTTGTTCCTTTACTATTTTTGTAAAAACAAATCTGTCATAAATCTTCCCAGTGAAATCAAAATTGCCTTTCTTTTTCCTTTTTGGGTACACTATTTCAAGCTGATGGAGTTACATGCTGCAATAACTCTGTTTTCTGTGCTCCTTAGAGTTGTCATTAACAAAGACAAAAATCTTCGCCTGGCTTCCGTGGCAATTCATCATGTTGTTGCCTTGCACTCATTTTTATATTGCCTTGCCACAGAATCCTTCAAAAGAATTGATATTCACTTCAAGAGTTTATATGAAATCTATTTGAATAGTTTTTTTGTGGCATTTGGTATTCTTTGCCTATAATTATACTATGCCTTTGCTAAGACTCCTTATGGGTGGACATACTTTCTTACCCATTGACTTCAAGGTTGGTTATATGACTTACTTTATCCAGTGAAATACAGGGAGGAAATCAATGTGCCAGTGTTGAGTATTTCTTCTCAGGATTCTGTACTCCTCTAATACACCACGAGGAGAGCAGTCAGGGAGCTGTTTTTCTTTGCCCAGGCTCCTGGAGTAAGAAAGATACTCTTGGAGAAGGCCTGAATTGGACCTCTAGAAGCAGAACTGTCTGCAGATCATCTTACATGAATAAGATGCATGTACTCACTGACTGTATATAGTGTGTGTCCGTATGCAGGGCGTGTGAGTGTGTCTGTGTGTATCTAATATACAACCATCCTGGGAACTGAGATAAACCCAGTCATAACATTGAGTTTGGTTTCTTCCTAGCTGTTGAGCATTTGGCTAAATGTTTTGAAGAAGTGTTTTATCACAGTTTTAAAGCATTTGTTTTGTTGTATTGTATAGAGCTGGCTATATTTATTTAAATATGAAAATAATTCTGAGTTTGTATTGGGAGATTTGTATTCTAGTTCTCAGTAGAATTTAAGTTAGCAGGAATTAACTTGTAGAGAAGAAATATTTTAGTAGTAGAAATTGTTATGAAATGAGCTTTCTAGAAATTAAGTTCTTTCTGAAAAGTAATTCTGATTTAGACATTTCTGAAATCCATTCTAATACCTACAGAATTTTTAAAATTGCTCTTAAAATTGGATTTTTAATTTTGAGCACTAAATAGATCACATTGCAACCTTTGTCAACCCTTTTATGTCCATGGAACCCATGTTTACGTTTTCAAAGAACATTTTTTTTTTCTTTTTCTTTCTTTTTTTTTTTTATATGCGGGTACTGGGAGTCGAATTCAGGACCTCATGCTTGCCAGGCAGGTGCCTATACCACTGAGCTATATCATCGGCCCAAAGAACATTTTTTTAAAAAATATTATTTCCTTGAATATCTTTCCCAAACACCTTACATAAAACATTTTTGGAAGGAAACATTTCTGGGTTTTCTTTTGGAATTTTTCCAGAATCCTTTCCAAAGCCTGATAACCAACACCCCAGAACAGACACTTGTAGCAGAGGATTCTCCTTACCCCCCAACCAGTATACTTCAGTTTATTTGTTACCCAGGTAATAGTTCCTGTTTCAATTCTGGTTGTTTCTGTCTCTTAGATACAGCTGATCACTGTGATGCATAGCTGGTCACTATGATGCACATTGTATAAACCAATCCCCAATTGACAAGCCGTTTTGCCTCCTTACTTCCTGCTTGGTTAACTCATATAAGCCCCAGACCACCAGAGATCAGGGCCTGATGTTCTGGGAATGATCCCGATCAGTGCCCATTGACGTAAATAGATCTGCCCCCAAATCCTGGGTGTCATTTAGGTGTTCTTGCTTGCTGTTGCATCTGGTGCATTGGCTAGGAAGACCAACCATGCTGACCTCTTTGATCACTGGCCATGGCCCTCAAGGACAGAGCAGGGACCTCTCCAGGTCCTGATGGGAAGGCGTGCCCTTGAGATTTTTAAGTCCCCTCAGAGGTCTGGAGGAGGATTCCTGGCTCCCTGCTTGAGTGGCTCACATCGGGCCTCAAAGGGAGGAGGACACAATCTGTCTGTCTGTCTGCCTGCCTGTTTCCAGTAAGACCCCTGGGGGCACCCCAGTTAGTCTGTCTGTCAGTACTGCTCAATTTGAGCAGAAGAAGAGCTTGATCAACTCTTGTTAGTTAAGGCTATCCTCAAAGGAAGGGGGGCTGGAATATTTAACCTCTGAGTGCCTACTGAGTGAATGTGTGAGTGGAACTGACAGCATAAGCAATAGGCTGCTCCCTCTGTGCACCAAGACTGGGAAGGACTGGTTGTGGTGGCTCATTGAGCCCTCACCTGTGGTTCCATGGCAATCAACATATGACATAATGGAGGCCTCAAACCCTCCTTAGCTAAGTTGTACCTACGTCCACACAGGGGCATGACCAGATAGGCATCTGAATGGTCTCTCTCTGAGGGGCACCCACCCTTTGTGTGTTGCACCATTGTTCAAGGGTACAGAACACACACGTAAGAAGTCAGAAATGGGAATTAATTAGTGAAAACTCACAGACACTGACTGCAGGAAAAAGGGCTTTTGTGAAGTTAAAAATGAAACAAAACCACTCCCTGCATCTCAAAGAAAAAAGGAAAAAGAGGCCCATTCTTCCTGAGAATTCTGCTTTGGCGCCCTTGTAGGCCACCATCAACCAAGTGAACTGGTTCCAGCTAGCCATTGCTTGCATTCGGCCACACCCCCCCTGGAGACGCACCTATCCTGTTCAGATGGCGTCATCTAATGCCCACCTGAGATGACTGTCAGCAATTCCTTCTAAGTTCCACATTTTGCCTGAGTAAAAATTGGACTGTCAGCCTTGACAAATGAGTTGTGCCGTGTTGGGCATAAATAGATAGGACAGACTGAGCTCTACCAAATTTGGCCCCCAAAAGCCCATAGTCATTGCAAAAGTTGAAGGCAAACTTGTGACTTTCCTGGTAGACAATGGAACAGAACCCTCTGTCTTCAAAAATTCCCTCTGTCAAAAGTTACCATCACCAGGGCAACTGGGACTCTTGCCTTTCACCTTTTCTGCCAGGCACAAACTTGCCTAGACATGTCCTTTGCACCAAGCCAGTCAGCCTCCCTCTCATTTAACCCTGCATATCCAACTTTGACTATTCTCCAGAAAAAGAGATGATGCCTGCATCAGCCTGAGACAGATAACTGCAATCCTGAAGTTCTAAAAACTCTCCTTCAAGACGTATAAACTAAAGACTCACCTTTGGGCCTGGCCATCAACCATGGCACTTCACTGTGA
This sequence comes from Erethizon dorsatum, assembly GCA_028451465.1. NCBI lineage: Eukaryota > Metazoa > Chordata > Mammalia > Rodentia > Erethizontidae > Erethizon > Erethizon dorsatum. The sequence goes on from CM051823.1 coordinate 31,994,034, forward strand.
CCTCCTGTTGCTGTCAGATGTCATGAGAAGCACAAACAGGTGTATAGAAACAAATGATCCTGATAGACTGTTACTCACCTTGGGCAAGATCTCCATGCTGTCAACATTGCCGCCATCACCTTACATCCTGTGGTTCCCAACACAAGCACAAGGTTTTGAGAACTCTCCCACTATTTCCATGGAGCCTCTGACAACAGATTTGGCTGCTCTGAGACACCCTGTTTCTCTGTCCCTTCCAGCCCCCAGCACCCCAATATTTGACCATTGACCATCTGCCTCTGATTGTAAAACTCCATCCTGGGGCAACCCCCACCTGCATCAAACAGTATCCCATGGCATGAGAGACTCAGCTAGAAAGTCAACCACACATCCAGAGGTTTCAAAACTGCAAAATGTTTATAGGCTTTTAATCTGCTGAAATACACCTCTCCTGCCTATAAAGCCAGTTCAAGATCTTTGAGCCACCAAAGCCAACATGCTTGTCCTCTGTATATATTGCCTCAGTCTTCTGCTACCCACAGCCTGCTGGTAAACCTGCCTGGACCTAAAAAAATGCCTTCTTCTGCTTTTGGTTAGCTCCTATCAGCCAGCCTCTCTTTGCAAAGACCTCAGTTCTGGACTCAAAGGTTAACTGACCTGACTCAACCTCTCAGAGGTTCAAAAACTTGTTTCCTCTTTGAAAAAACACTTCTGATTAATGATCCTGCTGGAAAGGCACAAAAGCTCTACTACAGTATCTGGCAGAAACTGGTTGCAAGAAAAAAGCTCCATAAATTTTTTGGAGCTGCTGGCTTCTATAAAATCTGGATCCTTGAGTTCACAAAAACAATGATGCTTACTCAGACTGTCAGCCCCTGGGAGTGCCCAGTGACCTATCTGTACAAATACTTAGATTTGTTCACTAAGGGTTGCCTACCCCCTTTTGCCTCTGCATTCTAAAAGCCACTGTTCTTCTGATCAACAAAGCTGCCAAGCTCACCTTAGACTGAGACCTAACTGTCTGGGTGCGACAGACTGTACTGGGATGAACCATTTTAAAAATGGGCCCCCTGATAGATGCTGAGTACTCCTTGTTTACAGATGGAAGTAGCTCTGTTAGAAATAAAGTTCAACAGGCTAGATATGCTGTAGTCACCTTGGACAAAACTGTTTTGGGCAAAACTCTCCTGCAGGGATGATCTGCACAGCAAACTGCTTCCTGCTGCTGTTTGGAATCCTGCCACCAATGACTAATCTGGTCCAGAGGCCTAAGCCCCGTCTAGGGATTCAACTGACTGAAATATCAACCCCAGCCACCAGATCTACCTCCACCACATGTTCTGCAAGCTCAGCCAGCTCAGGTTTCAGTGTCTGTGTTACCAGCTCAGGTTTCAGCATCTGTGTCACCAGCCCCAACCTTCCATTGCCTACTTGCACTGAAAAGACAATGACAGTTTGTAGGGTCCTGCTGTAAAAATCATTCCTCGATATGGCCTACCATTGATCATTGGCAGCGACGATGGGTCTGCATTTGTAGCAGAGGTAACTAAAAAACTAGATTGAATAAAAACTATGTACAGCACACAGCCTACAAACCTCTAGAAAAGTAAAAAAAAAAAATCTTGTAACCAGTTAAAAGACCAGCTGTATCTATTGACATTCCTGCACACACATATAACCCAGGTACATATTAACTACCTCTACAAGTTTCAGAAATCCGGCCTTAGATCCACTGAAAAATTTACCTGGACAGCTCCTCTGAGGCTCACTCTGAAGAGACAATGCACACTGACCAGTCCACGCACAGTAAAAGCCTGAGGACATCATTCACAGTGTTGCTCCATACCTATTCCCCTTGAGCTTTGTGTCTTTTCAGGCTATTTACCCCAGTCCTTCCTTCCCTGCCCCCTGCTGGCTGTGATTTCTGCCTTAAACTCTATTGACAGTTACCCCAAGAGAATAAAACAATCAATCAAACATTTGACCAAGACTTGATGAGCATCCAATCACATTGGACACTCTCCTAGATCAGATTAACTCCCTCACTACCTTGCGAGAGTAATATTACAGAACAGATAGTCTAAATTGTCTTTTCTTCGAAACAACTTAGGGAAAAACTCTGTAATAAGACAATCTTGGGGAGCTTGGCTAGAGCTCATCCTGGGATCACTGACAACCCTAATGCTATTGCTTCTAGTTGGGCCTTGTCTCAGAAGGTTGCATGTAACATGCCCAGCAAAGATTTGCCAGGGAAACTAACAGAGGGGGGAAGTGTAGCAGAGAATGCCCACCCAGCCAGTGTACTTCAGTTTGTTAGTTGACCAGGTAATAGTTCCTGTTCCAGTTCTAGTTGCTTCTGTCTCAGAAACAACTGGTCACTGTGATGCATAGCTGGTCACTGTGATGCACATTGTATAAACAAATCCCCAATTGACAAGCCATTCTGCCTCTGTACTTCCTGCTTGCTTATCCCATAGAAGCGCTAGACCACCAGCGATCAGGGCCTGATGTTCAGCGATCGGTGCCCATGAACATAAATAAATCTCCCTCCAAATCCTGGGTGTTGTTTTGGTATTTCTGCTTGCCTTCGCACACTGACACACATGTAGTTTCAAAGATCTGTGAAGCAATATCATATGTTATCTTTGATATGTGACTACAACTTTCTAGACAGTTTGGCTGGATTGATAGTCTTAGAAATAACTTTCTTGGGCTAGGTGAGTTTCTGTAGCTATGGGACACTCAAGCACCAGGACCTCAACTGAGAAAGAGAAAAAAAGAAAAGCCAAGGTTTCTTGTTTGTAAATTTATTATGGAATTCTTTCTACATTGTATTGAGCACCTCCCAAATCATATAATATGTATGAATTAAATCTGATCAATAAATAAGGTGATAGATCTGGTAGATCCTGAAGGCCCTGGGGAGGTAACATCATTAATTGTGAAATGCTGAGGAAAATCAGTTCAAAGAAAAAGGAGGCACACAGTAGACTCTCAAGAAAATCTATCAAGTAGATTAAAGAGATTAACCAGAAATAAGTAGTCCAAAATACTGTTTTGGTTACTTTTCTTGTTGCTGAGGCAAAATGGCTGGCACCCAAAGTTAAAGGAGGGAAGGTTTATTTTGGTTCACAGTTTGTAGAGGTTTTAGTTCATAATTCACTGGCTCCAAGGTAGGGTGGCATGGCAGAGGGGCATTGCAGAGGAGAAACAGTTCAAGACAGGCAGAAGGCAGCAAGACAGCAAGCTACAAGGGACTAGCTGCAACCCTCTTTCTGTTCCTTGTATATTCCTTGTATTCCTCATATTATATTCTGTTCCTTATATCTAGGCTACCTGCCATTAAGACAGGTAGCACTCACACCCTTGATCCTAGCACCCTTAATTCTAGCATTGCACCATGAATCAATATCATCATCACATCCTTAAACACAGTACACACACTCTAGATCCAGCCACCTCCAAAAAACCCCACATATGACTGCATGGGGCTTTGGGGGGACATCTAGACACAAGCCACAATAAGACAATAGCCAAAAGTAGGCTTTATCCCATAAATATTTTGGAGGCTGTTATGACACATTATGTCAAAAACATAGAATGGAAGCTGGAAATTAGATATTAGGGCACTGTCAAAAATGTCATATCTTGTCCCCATTTGTTCAAATGTGAATCACTTTATTACTGACATGGAAGATTTTTAGTGTTAATACCTATTTTTTCTCCTCATCTGCAGAGATTATAAATTGGAAACGCCACACTTCTTTTGATCTTTTAACCTATGGGGACAAATCCACTGGTTGCCTGTTTTTCCAAAAAAAAAAAAAAAAAGTTTTGTTGAATCACAACTGCATTTGCTTGTTTATATACCCATGGCTGCTTTCGTACCAGGAAAACAAAAGTTGAGTTACTGCAACAGAGACTATATGGCCCAAGAAAACTAAAATTTTTACCATCTTAGTTTCTAGAGGAAGTGTGCCTACTTTTGTTCACGCCCAATGGCTTTCATGCTGTTTTGATTATTTTCTAAGGTATTAAATACATTTTACATCCGCACAAGCTTACACGAGCACACACAAACAGGAATATACTTCGGAAAATACTTTTGTAAACATTTTCAGTTTTCTTTCTTTGTTTAATCTTATTCTCCCAGCTTTTAAAATATGCCCCTGAACTCTTATCTACTTAACACTTCTCCACCCCCCCCATTATAAAGGCAGCATATTCTGAACATATGTAATGATGTCTCACAACCATTAAGAGTATGGAGCTGGTAGTTTAAAATTTTATTATGTTTGCTAGTATTAGCATGCAAGTGACAAACAATTAAGTCAGGATTATGGTTTATATCTAGATGCCCCCCAAGAGCCTCATGCACTCATGGGTGGGGCTTTTGGAAGATGATTGGATTAGGGTGTTTATAACTAACTTGCTATTGGGAGGTGGGGTTTGTTGGGAAGAGGTGGGTTACTGGGGTTGTGGGCTGGAAGGGTTTATCTTCCTGGCTCCTGGCTTGATTCTCTCTGCTTCCTGTCTGCCATGCCTTGAATAGCATTCTTTTGCCATGCCCCTGTGCCATGCTCACTTGTCTTGCAGCCAGCAGACTATGGGCTGAATCATCAATAAACTGTGAGCCTAAACAAACTTCTCTTCCTTTAAATTGCAGGTGTTAGGTATTGTGTCTCAATAAGGAGAAAGTGACCAAGACAGTCAGACAACTAATATGACACCATAGGGAACAAGAGTGTAGTACATATGGATTAAATGGAGAATGGATTAAATCTGATAAACAAACTGATAAATCTGGTCATCAGGGTCAAATGCGGGCAGCATCATTGACTGTGAAATGCTGAGGAAGATCAGTTCAAAGAGAAAGGAGGCACACATTAAATTTTCAAGAAAACCTATGAAGTAGATAAAAGAAATTAACAAAATAAGTAATCTGGGGCCAGACTGCAAGAACGTTAGGATTTTACTAACTTAATAATGTAACATTTTTTGCAAGCCTTCCTCAAGAAACTCATTAGTCCAAATGATAGCCTAAATTCTTGGAAATTTGACTCAACTCCATTTGTAACTGTTAGGTTTTTCATGTGTAGTTTGAGCAAAAGCTTAGTGTGCAATGCATAAAGACACAAATCCATAAAAAAGATATAAACTGAGTCATTGTTAAATTCTTGACTTTTTCATTTATTCTTTCATGTATTCAAATAGTGAACGCATATTCACGAAGACCATTTTTTATGGTAGGTACTGTGTTTATGGTGTGTTAAGTTCTCATGATTAAGTGGTATCCTTTTGAAACCCACCACTGAATGTAAGAAGCAGAATTGGTCACATATTCACATAAAACCGTACTTTGGATAAAAGAGAAGTTGAGATACACGTGCTGTTATGTCCCTAACAGAGAAATCTGACCTTGTCAAGAGGTCATGTAAGACTTGCCTGAGGAAATGATACCAAGCTGGTTTCAGGGGCTCCCATACCTGAAGTGTTTGGGTGTTCAGGATGCTAGGAAACCTACTTCATCTTCCCAGCATTGCACTCTGGCTCTCTCCTTGGATGGTGCTTTTGATTCCTCTTTTTCAGCTTTACTTCTGATGCTACTTTTAATTAGCTATTTTTTCCTCTAATGCCTTTTGTCCATGAAATAGAGAGAATCTAGCATAAGAATGCTACTGTCTATTTATTTAAATATTTCCTTGAAGGATACGTTCACATGTGTGGAAATTATTCCTGTTCCTTTGGATTAAGTCCTAGACAGTTTCCTTAAATAGCTCCATAAATCATGATGAAGACATGACCTTGGTTTTCAATCAGCTATATTTATGGTTTGGAAATACTTCTTTGTGAAGCCAATAGGTTCAGAGTCACTGACCATGGATTTATGGTTGCATTTATTGCGACAGGCTTGGAGTCTGGAATGATAGCAAGGTAAAGGCACTGTGAGAATGGATTTAAACATATAAAACTTTATATGTTTTTCTTGTATAGAAGTTTCCTTTGGAAAAGCAACTGAAAAACAATTTATAATTTGTATTTTATCCATCATTTATTTTCCAGTCCTTATATATTGATGCAGCTATTTTTTTTCTTTTTTTGGCAACAATGAATGATCTAACAAATACATTTTAATTTCACTGTTTTTGTAACCATACTGCTATACAGGGGATATGGAATAACCAAGGCAGTAGGGCAGAATTTTACTAGAAAGCTTTAAAAAATTGTATGAAATATAATGGAAGTGCTCATTTTGTGCACAAAACCATAGCAAGACACTTGGTCCATAATTGTCTATGGAGATAGAAGGACATGAGAATGAAACTCGGGGCCTTGCTCACGCTGAGCAAGTACTCTACCACTAAACTATTTTTCATTCTTTTGTGCCTCCAATGACCTACTCGTCAAAGGAAATACAAAGAATTGCAGTTAAACAAACGCTGAACATGATCACAACAAATTGAGTGACCTAAAAATGAGTTCTCCCCAGGATTATTGCACTGGTATGCCACCTCACTCAGATATGATACGAGTGCTCACAAAGTTTTCCCTACGTGGGACATGACTGGCCTTTGCTGCTAAAAAGAACTCTGGGAAACATTTCAGCCTTTTCATTCCTTTTTAAATTACAAGATGCTCGGCTATCATGGAGACTTATAACCGGCAGATGGCGGTAGAATTCTATATCAAAAAGAATTGAGTTGCTTATTCTTTGGCCAGTGCTTATTCCTTTTAAGGGGGTGAAAAGCAGTGTTCACAGAAAAATCTTTGTTAGCACAAAGCCTCTGTATGTGTGAGAAACGAAATTATGTTTCCAGTTAATTCAAAGACCAGTTGGTAATCTCTGAATTTTGCAAGTTGACTCAGGAACATAGAAAAAAAAAATGCTCTTGCATGTATTGATTAACGGGTAACCTCATTTGCTTTATCAGTCAATTTGTGGGTTTTTTTTTTTTTTTGTGAGCATGGAAAAGGCAGTTGATGTTTTCACTCATTTTGAAGGAAGAATAAAATGGCTGGTTCTTTGCTTTGCTTGCTCATAGATTTTGTAAGCCGAGTAAATGGATACTACGGTTGTTTGTAAAACCAGATCCAAACAAAGGAAGAGAGCAAGGATACTTTCTCAAAACATTGACACAGGCACCATACTCTAGAAGAAGGATGAGGCTGCAGAAGAAGGTTTTTAGCTTAGCATTTCAATTCTAAAATGGATGGTCTTATTTAATTTTCCACACACAATATCTTTCCTTGCTGAAGAATAGATTAATATTACTAATCTCACTTATGTAGCGGCTTTAAAAGGCCAAAGCCACAAGGATATTTCTAAAGCAGATTGTAGTCATTTCTGCCACTATCGAAAATTCTCTGCTCACACTGCAAGTAATTGTGTTGGTAATCTCACACTATTGCTGTCGTAGGGGTCCATGTCTTTCTTTGCTTGGCGCAGGCTGTAGACAGGCATAATGGATGAAATGATGAGGAAGTGTGATGATGAATTAATATCCCAGAGGTCCTGAAAGTAATAACAATGAAAGGAGTCTCTACTGCGACCACTAGGTTCTTGGAGTTGTGTTATTAGATGTGATTCTGAGGTTGTCTGCTGACTACCATGCCTGGGAAAAGCTAAAGGGAACAGTTCCTGCAACTGCAGAAGAGAAAGCATGAGAAAAAGCAAGGGATGCATTTGCATGTGCTATAATGCAATGAGATCATGAACATAATACACTATGCAGGTGAATGTGAGATTTTACTTTTCTCAAGCAATGCACTACATGAAATATTTACACAGTTTGCAGCCTTACACAGGTTGCAGCTAAACCTACTTGCTTTAGGTTGACATTTTGTTAGGGAAAGCATATACATATTAGTGGCATATTAAGCTGTTTCTTCCAATATGTGTAGATTAAGTAGCAGAGATGGCCTGAAAAGTGCTTGTCTATTCTTTGTGATCCTTGGAGGTGTTACAGTGGAAAATGGAACCAAAGTAGAATGATGAACAAATGTAAATCTTGATTATACCTTGTTCTACTGTGTCCATTCTCAATCTCTCACTGTGGGCGACCTTATGCTAGGCACAGCACAGGGCACTGAGGATAACAACAGAGTATGAATAAGCTGTTCCTTCTCACAGAAATGCAGACACAATTAGTCCTAGTAATGGTGCAATATGTTATGAACCGTAATAAGAGTGCAATAGTGCTCCTTAGCTCAATTAGAGTTATTAGCCCAGAGGATTGGAATTCTAGATAAACTTACTACCAAAAGTACATAAAAATTATTCTCTCTACAGGGAAAGTATAAGCCAGAGAAAGTGCAGTCTTAGGAAGAAAGAGGACGAGCGTGTTCCTTTTGTCTGAAAGATGCTGCCCTTATGAGCAGCACAGGGATAGGGAGGGACCTGGGACAGAGGAGTACCCAGCGATGCTGACCAGGCTTCTGCAAGGCTCACATTACATCTTTAATGTGTTTTTAAAGTTCAGTTTGACTGTGTCCTTCCAGAATGCAAAAATGTTCATACCCAAACAACACAATATATTTAAAGGAAACAATACTTAAAACATTAGTCAGTTTAGACAAGCCATGTACCTTCTGTCCTCCATTTAGTCAGGTAAAATCAGTATATTTCACAACTGAATTTCACTGCTCATATCTTGAGACACAATCATACATATTTTAATGACATATTGATATAAAAATAAGCAGCGTGTATATTTTGTGGTCTATAAAATGAATAACTGTGTTATATTTTTATAGTATTTATAAATAGCTTTTACATTTTTAAAATGAAGGAGTAGCTACAATGATGTGAATATTGAAACAAATATATACACATATAAATGCATAGTATTTGGTTCATGAACTAGTTTGAAATTTGTTCTATGGTTTTGGTAAGTCATCTATATTTTTCTTGCGCGAGACACTTTCAATAGAATTATTGGTAAAGCTCTTGGAGATCACTGGTTGAAAAGTGAAATCTACTCTGAGTGCAGGCTTCAGAGCCTCACAATTAAGAGTCATCTTTAGTTTTACCTTGATTGGCACCACTACGGAGCTCATTTTTATACAGAGGTAGCTCTTTTATTTTGTAAACATTTTAAGCTAGATGTTTCTGTAATGAATCTTAGACCAATGGAAAAATGTGTTGCAAACCTGTATACCAGTCACTATTTGAGTGCATTTGTAACTTTCCTTACTTACCCTGGTTGGAATAAGGAAGCACTGATATTTTGAAATAACTCTTTTATGTGTCGTCCTTTATATCTGTGGTGACAAGATTATAGGAGTTGAAGCCATGCAGGTTTATTTTGTATAAAAAAAAAGGGAGGTATTTAGTTTAGAAATCTTCCCCAATAGCCCAGATTTCTACTAACTTTTTAAAGTTAAGCAGACACTCTGGGATGATACTGAATTTATCAATCACAGAAAGGGGAGCCGTGGAGTTGTTACAGGTGCTGTTTCATCACCTATCAGTTAGAAAGAAAGGAAGTCTTAAAGGATGAAGGTAGAAGTAAATTAAACTTCCCTCGGTATCAACTTAACTTTTCCAATCAGAGAAAATTCTCTGGGCAAGTGGAGAGAGGACACAAAAAATTGGAAACTGTAGTAGGAGCACTGATGAAGAATACATCACCAATGACTAACAAATTGTAAATGAAAATTGGGTGACTTTCAGGTGAGAGCTACTAACAGGCTCTGAGGCAACATTTGACCTCTTTTAATGGAAGTTTTAAGAGAGGACTGGAGGTGATGAAGGGTCATTCAACTGGATGTCAGCGACTCCTGAGCGGTACTCCGGGTGGGCTACTAGGGCTACGTTGAAGGATGGTGTAGAAGGTGCATCAGTCAGCAGGCCAGAAGTCAATCCCCTGGCTAGTCTTTTTCTGCAGCAGTTCAGAAATTGCAGAACATACTGTAAATCAGATCATTTATTTATTTCGCATTTTTAAAAAATGATAATAACAAGATCTCATATTTGTTTAGTGCATTCTGTTTTGAAGCACATGTGTCATATTAATTGATTAAGAATATCAAAATGAAATAATTTCATCTGAACTTTTTTGCTTGGTGTAATAAAATATTCACATACAAGTCATCTGGGATCAGAGCAATCCTAGAAGCTGACCTTTTGCTCATATAGTCTTCTTTTATGTATGGGAAAATTTGGAGAAAATAAAAGCCATTAAGGTTATGTATGAAAGACACATTAAGAGTTACATTTATGTCATCGATTATACTGTTTCTCAATTATACAGTTTAAGAAAAAAAACAAGCAATTAATCATGGTAGATTACACTTATTTTGTATTTGGCTAGCAGTAGCAAGTAGTTATTAAAAAGTCTGAGTTTCAATTGTTTCCCTAAATAATACTTCATAATATCTTTTGCTTATGTGATTTCTGTAATACCCTTCAGTAAATGTGATTACTTATACCTGGAAAAGATTTTAAAATAGCTCTCATTCCCTTTTTATAATTATACATTTAAATAGGCTATTAAATATATTTATATGCTTAATATGATGCCATTACCAGCCTTGCCATTTGTTTTGTTTAATCTAAATATGCATAATTACAAACCGCACCAATTATAACCACTATACATGCAATATCAACTGGGTGTAACATTTGGTAGTAACAGTATTACTGAAATATTCAGGGAAAATAATTATCTCTACTTTATCTAAAACAACCACAATAAAACCCCAGAAATTATTAGATTTTATTTTTCAGGAATATATTAGATATAGATAATAAATTTAAGTATTGGTAAAGAGTAAAATTTCTATCAGCAACTTAATTCTTCAGATAGGAGTTTCTTTAGAATGGGAAATACCAAAAAGAAATTGAGATATTGGAAAGACATGCATTTTTAAGATTTTATAGGTATTGAAATGGCCTACTGAAAGCAAAAGAAGGTTATAGAATTTAATACCTTATCATCCTTTGTTAGACTTTGTTAGAGTTCGAATTTGGAATGTCACTCAAAAGCTCATGCATTGAAGGCTCAGTCCCCCTGTTGGTGGTGCATTGGGAGTGGTAGAAACTTTAGGATGTGTGACTGCACTGGAGGCTTCTGGAGGTGTGCCCCGAAAGAAGTGTACATTGAGAATCTCTCTCTCTCTCTCTCTCTCCCTCACTCCCTACTTCCTGGCCACCATTAGGGGAGCTTCCTCCTTTACCACATGCTCCTGCTGCCATGATGTTCAGCCTCACCTTGGGCCCATGGCAGTGGAGTCAGCTGATCATGGACTAAAAGTCTGAAACCATCACCCAAAATAAGTTGTCCTCTTTGAGTTGTTTTTCCTGTTTTTTTTTTGTCACAATGATAGAAATCTGACAGAACTCAACAGAAAATAAGAAATTAAGAAGTAATTAGCAAGAGAGTGTTTTACGTTAACATGATTTGAAACAAATATTTTTCTCTTAGGAACTACAAATCATTGATAGTGTGGCTTGAAATGACTGGATTCACAACACAATCTTTCCATTCTTATCCATAATATTCTAAGAAATACAATTTTTTTTTCTTTTGCAGTGCTAGGGATTGAATTCAGGGTCTCATGCGTGCTAGGCGAGAACTCTATTGCTGAGCTATGACGCCAGCCCAAGCCATACATTTTTGTATTGCCTATGAACTTGAGCAAACTGTCATCCTTCAGATGGTATCCTGACTTTTCCATCCTTCTCTGTATCTTGAGAGACCTAATAAAAGTGAATGAGTTCAGGGTTTCTAAACAACAGGAACTTTCAGCACTTATCTCTTCTGTATAGTTAATTTATTAGAAAATACAACTAGGTATGATGGATGACTCTTCCATAAGTAAGATTTGAAGTAATATTCTCTGGGTCCCACACCTCCAGCCTCCACCGGCGCAAATTGGCATTTGTACAACATCTGTCTGGTTATTAAATTGAAATCAGGATAAAATAGGATATCGTGCAGTACATTAAACATGTCATTGTGATTTTGTATTTCTGTAACTTAATATAGTGTCTGTCACACTAGTAGGTACCAAATCCATGTTTATTATAGAATTATATTTAAATTTTTATTGGTATATGTTTGCAATGCTGGATATTTACAATCATTTTGCCTAAATGGCACATATATACCACAGCTTTCTCACTTTTGGTCTTCTATTTAAATTCATTAAACTGATTCTACTAAAATTAACTAGTCAGGGCCAGTGAGATGGATCAGCGGCATAAGCGCCTGCCTGGCAAGTGTGAGGGCCCAAGTTTGACTCCCGGAATCCACATACGTAAAAAGGGCCGATGATATCGCTCAGCGGCAGGGACACTTGCTGGCACGCGAGGTCCTGAGGTCGACCCCTGGTACCCACACACACAAAAAATTAACTAGTCAAAGGGAACAAATTAAAAATATTGATAAATGTTACTAACAAACTCATCAGAAAAAAGATTTAATATAATACAAGAATGGGGAAGAAAGGGTGAAAGAAAAGAAAGGGACTGGAGAAAAAACATTTGAAAGGCTGGGAGGAGATGGACATGTCCTGCTAGAATAGATGAAAATCTGTGTGTTCAGGTAGTCACCATCACCAGGTGAAAATCGATAAACTAGAGTGTTTGCTATTTTTAGAATGAGTTCAAGGTATGTTTAATTTGTGTTTACAGGAGGAGAAACTTCATTAATTAATGGATGATGTTCCCAAAGTTTGTTTATTTTTATCATACAACTTGTGATGAGTGAACAAATATATTTCTTGGAAGATGCTTGGTTTGCATTCATCTGTATTTCACATCCTTAAACACACACATTTATATACATACATACACACATACATACATGCATATGCACACACACTGAATACTGAAATCTACTCATTTCTAGTTTTCCCAGGACTGACACCTACAGCAACTGAAACAGTGACTTTTCAGGATTTCATCCCTTGCTATGTGATTCATTCTTCTTCCTGTTGTTGCCAGTAGCTGGTATTCTCTGAACTGAGGTGCAAGTAATTCTGTTCCCATCTCTATGCTTTGTCCTCACAGTGTGATATAGCGCCTGTACGCAGGTGATTTCTAAGTCTATATCTCTAATCCATTTTTTGTATCTCCTTGTTTATATTAAAAAACACTTGTTCTATATTTATTGATGTTGTAAAGATATATAACTAAGCGTTTTCAAACATAATTCTTTTTTTTTTTTTTTTTTTTGATACTGGATCCGACTATGTTGTTCAGGCTGGTCTCAAACACCTGGTTCAAACAATCCTCCTGCTTCAGCCTCCTAAATAGTTGACACTACAGTAGTGTGTGCTGTGGCACCTGGTTTATAATTCATTTTTAAAAACCCAAATCCCTTGTTTCTAAGTTTTCTGTTTTCACTATTCTTCTCATTTGGACTCAAAAGTTTGAATTATAATTAACTAAGTTAATTCTTTTTTTTTTTTGTGGGTACCGGGGGGTCGACCTCAGGACCTCGCACGCCAACAGGCACCCGTGCCGCTGAGCGATATCACCGGTCCCTTTTTCGTATGTGGGATCCGGGAGTCGAACTCGGGCCCTCGCGCTTGCAAGGCAGGAGCTGACACCGCTGAGCCATCTCACCGGCCCAGTTAATTCTTTTAGTATCTTCTATCATTTATATTTCTTTATCTTTACATTCATTACTTTGTGTCTTTGTTGATAAAAGCAATTTAATTTGTATCCCTATACATCACAGACAACTATTTTCCTACAGGTTTCAATAGGATGTGGCTTATCAAAAGTGCTTAATATATATTTGTAAAATCAATGAACAAACAAATCTTCAAAAAGAAATGTTCTAGAACACTCCCCATCAATAGTTCTTCTCCCTTCATTGCAATCATTATCTTTTCATTGATTATAAGACTTTTTTAGTGTTCAACATATATACCATGTAGAACCAGTTTTTTTTTGGACTGCTATTTCCTTGACTGAATTGTAGGGACTTGAGGACTTGTTATCGTCTATGTCACATTGTAGATTTACACAGAATGGGTAATATTTTTACGGTGTTACTCATTTTATGTATTACGTATTGGAGGTAAGAACGCTCTTGAAGACATCAATAGTTTCAGAACCCAAGAGAACCAATAATCCAGGGTCATTTATTTAGCCCTTTATGTTTTCAAAGCTACTAATTCATTAATATTATTAAAGTAGCTTCAAAAATAAATGAGATATATAGAAAATGATTTTTAAAGATTGAAGAAAAGTCAAAACCATTCTTTGAAGAGTAAAGGAGAGCTACGATTAGATACTGTAGAATGAGTAATTTATGACTTAATTAGTGTGGTTGAGATTTGCTTTTACCATTAGTTTACAAAGTCAGGTAAAAAGAGAAAACTAGAGGGAATGTAGTTAATTTATTCTGACAAAGGAGCTTCGGGTATATTTTGAATGATAACATAAAGCATGTGTGATCTTCTGCATATTGATTTTTCAACAGTTAATTGATTTCAAGAGATATATTTCATGGGTTTTCATAAAGGCAAAAATGAGTAATGCAATGAATAATGTCATTTTCAAGTATGGCTTAGTCAAATACAAATGTTCAAATGAACTTTTTTTTTTTGTATATGGTCTTCTAGCAAATTTGAGAGTGATTACAAATTTGTGAAGAAGCCTCACTGCATGTTTTTGGAAAAGATGCTGAGCCTTTTAACTTTATAAATAAATGGAGACTAAGACTGATTTGTAAAGCCCTAAAACCTCTAAGGACATTAAAACTATTTCTAGTTGGTGAAGTTGTTCTTCATGAGGGAGGGGTGGATTGGAAATTTGAACCCATGGTCCTATACACTGCAAGTGAATAAGTACGTAATTTATGGCTGAAGCTGGGAGCCAAATTTCCCATTTTGGAAGGGGGAAGTTACAGAGAAGCAAGAGGGGAAAGCTGAAATTATCTGTTGAGGTAATAGATGAGAGTTGAGGACAAAAGTATGACTTTCATTTAGCTTAATATAGATACAAATAGATGCATATAGAAATATTTATAAATATGTGTGTATATACTAGTTAATGTATACACATATATTTTCTTTCTCTTTTAGATGAAAGGGATAAGAAGCAAATATATTCCAGTAGCAACAAGTATACTTAAGGTCCAGATTTTGGTTGCTATACCATCCTTCAGTATAAATAACCAGGGCTTCCAGAAAGGAAATGACTGATCCTTTGGTAGAGAATATATTATATGATCCCAAAGCACCTTTTAGTTAAGGTGGACGTTAAGGAAGTGCTCAAACACATACACATCTGAGCACTCAAATAGGAAGAGGGCGTGTTCAAGAGACACATCATCCTTCTAAAAGATCTGGGACAAGCTGAGCAACAGAATAAATAATGTAACACTGGGTGATCTTCCAGAGTACAAATAATTTAATTTCATCCTTATGTAAATAAATGAATGAATAAATAAGTTAGTGGTAAAGAATGCACAAAAATTCTTAGTAATTCCAAATAATTTATGCAAATATTCTACTTTCATGGAGCAGGATCATAACTTTATACCCCTCACTTATTTCTTTCTTTCAAAGAATGCAATATAGAATGAGGGAATAAAGACTTAAAACCACTATCTCGTACAAGGCATCAAGATTGAAACACCAGTATTAATACCTCATTTTGATCATCTATGCCTTAGTATAATGTGATAAAAATGGTACTTTACCTCTGTGGCATTTCTCTCTCAAACCCACAACATCAGTTTAGTTATGGGAAAAATATCAGAGAAATTCAAATTGAGGACATTACAAAACAGCTGACTACCACTCCTAAAAACTACTGATGTCAGAGTAAGGGGGGGGGAGACAGAGACAGAGACAGAGACAGAGAGAGAGACAGAGAGAATGTGAGAAACTATCACAGCTACAGGTAACTTCAGGAGTAATCGTGACCAATATAATGTGGAGTCCTGATAGGGACCTGAAATGGAGAAGGACTTTAGGGAAAATGTAAGGAAATCTGAATGAAGTATAATCTTTAGGTAAAAAGAATTTATCAATGTCGATTCATTCATTATAACAGTGCAGCAATACTAATGTAAGATGTTAATTATATGAGAAACTGAGTGCAAGCTATGTGGGTACACTTTATCTTTGAGACATTTTCTTAAATCCAATATTTTTCTAAAGTAAAGAAATTATTAAAAACACATGTTAAAGCTTGAAATTAATTTTTATTGCAGGAAAGCTGTACCATCCTGGATTATGCTTCAGTTTTAAAAATTTATGATTATCTCTTTTGATGTATACTTACAGTATTTTTCCTTATATAATTGACAGATACAAACAAAATTTTACATACTAGTGGGGTACGATGTGATGTTACAATTCATGCATAATTGTGCAATGTATTTCTTGTTGTTGTTTGTTTTTTTGTTTTTGAGACAGGGCCCCACTATGTAGTTCAGGCTGGGCTTGAACTATGTAGCCCAGGCCAAACTTGAACTCACAGCAAGATTAGACAGGTGCACCACCATGTCCAGCCATTTTGTAATGTTTAAATCATGCTAAACATATCTATTTAAGATTATCTTATTAAAAGTTACATAAAAGGAGAAAACTGAATAGTTAGCATTCCTATAAGAAACTCTCAAATAGTAGAGATACTGTTTTCTCCATTTCTGTTGCTATAACCAAATACCTGAGGCTGATATATTTATAAAGAACAGAAATTTATCTTTCACTCTCCTGGTGGCTGAAAAGTCCAATAGCAAGGTGCTGGCAAGGGCAGTGTCTGGTGTGGACCTACTTTCTGCAAAATGGTATTTTGCAGAAAGCGTATTTTGGAGAGGACAAACACTGTCATTACCTGCAGAAGGGGTGGAAGGAACAAACTTACCTCCCCAAGTGCTTTTGCAAGGCTGTAATTAACAAGCATGGAGCTCTTATGACCTAAAGAGAGCTTTGCTGCCTTTCCCTTGTTCTGCTCTTTGATATAAACCTTGTGCTTCCCTGAAATCTCATGAGCACCTTTGTTGTGAGCTACAGATCTCAGAATGGAATGCATTGCCTTAAGTCATCTCCCCCTTCCGCTCACTAGGCTTCTGGGAGATGCTCTGTGTGTAGCTCCTTGCTTTCTGTTCAAGGAGATTTCATTGAAGGTGTGTGGACTAACGTCCTTCCCTTTCCTAGATTGCCACCATGACTTCTCTTAGCTAAAACTGGATAGACTTGTTTCACCCTGAACCTACTTCCTTAGATTTATTGAAAATACCATTTATATTCTATCTTTCAGGTCAGCCTTACTCTTTAGTTTGGATGTGACTTTTCACCTTTTTCTGAATCTTTATAGGCATTTTGGTAGCAAGTCGGGTAGGCTGCTTTATGTACTTCTGGCTAGATGCTGTTATGGATTGGATTGCCCTGCTAAATAGTTTTATTGGATTATGGATACTATCCTTAAAATAATTCCAAAATAGTTCATAGAGGAAAATCTAACTTCAAATTCACCTCTTGCATCCTTGTCAAATACTTTAAAAACACAAAGTCTTTCAGTTCCAGCCTGTACTTCCCTTATTTGTAAGTTGACCCTATCTTCACCTTAATACTCACTCTGTTTGGCATCTCTCCCAGACCTATTTTCCTTGTGCCAGTTTGGCTTGCCATAGATCTTAACTTTTACAATCCAATCTAAGAACTAGTCCATCAATCTATGAAAGTTGCACAGTCTGCACTTTTCCCCAAGCCTGTCCCATTGCATATTCCAGGAAGGCTGTGTTTTCAGTCCATCTTGGTGGGGAGGAGGTACTGAATTAAGTAGGAAATGTCATTTGCAAGGATTTAAACCTCTCTGAGGCATATGCAGGTTCCCTTCTCCATGCTACTTTGCTAGAGTGTTAAGAACTGAAAATTAGTGAAAGGTCAGAGATGTGTAAAATTCCAAAGGCAATCTTTTTTATACCCAAAGAAGTTACTCTAACAATGAATTTCTGAGACATTCTACTACTTTCTTTGGCTCACTTATCTTGTTAGCACTGCACTAAAGAAAACTAAAAGAGTTTTTTTTTCTTTTCTAAAAATCATTTTAGCAAGTGCTAAGACTTCACTTCTTGTGGGAGACTTCTTAAACTACTTTTTTTCTCTAAAACTTCAAAAATATAAGTAATAGAAAAAATAGTTTCAACTAACCACCGTATCTTCTGCCACTAAGGAATAAAATTGAATTCTGTACAAAGTATCTTGGTAGTGCTTCTTGCAAAAGATAAGGTCGCATGGAATTATCTGTAAGGTCCCTGCAAACAATGAGAAAGCTAAATTGCCTGACTAAAAACCAAATTGGATATTTGGGGATTGTGCAGTTCACAGGAAGAGAACAAATGTGAAAAGACTTGAGAGTGATCTTGAGGCCACAGAAAGCTGCAAAGCATGAAGAGAGATGTGGACTCAGGGGGAAACATCCACATTGACTGTGTCTGAGGGGATTTTATCTTGAGATCATAAGTGTGTACTATTCCATCTTACAGTAATTTCTGGGCTGAGCAGTGATTGTCTTTACCACTGAAGCTTTGGGAAAATCTACTCAACACCATGCTTTATGTGAGAGGTGTTCTGAGGAATTTATCAGAAAAGGTGACTATCAGAACTAAGGCCCATGGAAATTTTCATAAATACTGTGGAAGATATGAACAAATTATATTTCTATTTGAATTGAGAGAAGAGAATTTTAAAGACTCATTTAATGGCAAAAGGGGGAAATATTTTCAACAAATAGTGATTATATTGAATTGCAACATAAATAATATTATAAATATTCATGACTTTATACTTACATAAATATATAAGTAAGCAGGAGAAAAGGAACCCCTCTTCCTTACAGGAGTATTTCATATATAAATATCTATCTATCTATCTATCTATCTATCTATCTATAGATATATATATATATATATTCAGGAATTAGAGCTTAATTTTCCTCCTTTCAAGTTGAATCTAGACATAAGAACTTGCTTACAAAGTATAAGGTATAGAAGAGGAAAAGAGCAATGTTTTTACACTGTAGTCATCTGGTAGACTCTATCTTAACTCTGGGTAAAGATTAAGGATTGTGGTTATAAACCATATTGATATCATGTATCCTTTGGTAGGAAGCAAGAAGAAGGGTACCTTACTTTTGTACAAAACAAGCCAGTCTAATCATGAGAAATAAACAGGCACACTCAATCCAAGTGTTATTCTACAACAGAGTAGGCAAGAATTCTTCAAAAACATCAAGGATGTGAAAGTTGGGGAAAGATTGGGAAATTGTCAGACTGTAGGAAGCATAATAATATGATGGCTGAATATGATGTAATTTCCTGGATTAGATCCTGGAACAAAGGATAGTGACAGGTAAAATGTAGTCTATAATTTAGTAGCGTTGAACTAATTTTTTAATTAGTTTTGTTAAGTGTACATTAGTTTTGCAAGACGTTAACATTAAAGAAATCTGGATGAAGTATATATGAGAACTCTCCATATTAAAATGATGATCTTTCAAAATTATTTTCAATTAGAAGTTCACTAAATCTGTTAAAGGGTGTGTTACTTAGCAAAACTGCTTAGTTACTTAGATTCACTTTAACAAAATAGTTTTAATTAAATAATTCAACTAAATATGGCTAACTGAATGACTACAACAGGAAAGTCTTCATTTTAGGTGCCTGGTATATATGAGCGAAAAAATGAAAACAACTACTGACTTCTTGTTGTGTATTGTTTTAAAAGGACAAGGGAGACAATAAAATGTAAGTATGGAAAATAAATACATTTTTACTATATATTATTTTTCTTACTAAGTCATTTTTAAATACTCTACTCTTAAATTTTAAAACATTAAGATGAGATGATGAGGTACATGGATTACATATTTATGGTATTTTTGTCATTTTTTTCTTTTAGACTCTGTAAGAAATTAAACATTTTCTCTTGCTGAAAACCGAGATCATCATAACAAGTCATGTTTATAAATTTCTAAGCCGAGATAAATAGTCTAAAATAGTCTAATACAGGGCCAGTGAGATGGCTCAGAGGCGTAAGCACTTGCCTGGCAAGCGCGAGGGCCTGAGTTCGACTCCCAGAACCCACATACAAAAAAAGGGCCGGTGATATCGCTCAGCAGCACGGGCGCCTGCTGGCACGCAAGGTCCTGAGGTCGACCCCCGGTATCCACACACACACACACACAAAAAATAGTCTAATACAAAATTACAAAATTTTGGATTTTATGCGGATGAGATACTCTAGAATGCCTAATTTAGGAAAGGAGGATTGGAGAATGGGGATAGAGGGGATAAAGGGAAAGGGAAAAGGAAATTGTCAATTTTCAGTGTACCAGATATAAATATATAAATCAAATATAATTTAGGAATTTCTAGATTATGTCAAAATTCTTGCTAAAATTAGCCATGGAATTCATTTATTTATTTTTTTTGTGGGTACCGGGGGTCGACCTCAGGACCTCGCGCGCCAACAGGCACCCGTGCCGCTGAGCGATATCACCGGCCCTTTTTTCGTATGTGGGTTCCGGGAGTCGAACTCAGGCCCTCACGCTTGCCAGGCAGGCGCTTACGCTACTGAGCCATCTCACCGGCCCCAGCCATGGGATGTAGATAATTAATTTCATTTATTTTTTGTTTGAAATTGTAAAATCAATGTGGGTAAATAATATTATAACATACGAAATTTTTTTTTTTTTTTTTGTGGGTACCGGGGGGTCGACCTCAGGACCTCGCGCGCCAGCAGGCACCCGTGCCGCTGAGCGATATCACCGGCCCCTTTTTCGTATGTGGGATCCGGGAGTCGAACTCGGGCCCTCACGCTTGCCGGGCAGGCGCTTAAGCCGCTGAGCCATCTCACCGGCCCTAACATACGAAATTTGACACCTATTCTAAAATGTAGAAATTAGAAGAAGCAAACATATATAAATTTCCATGTTAAGTAAATTTGAGGGTAACAAAACATTTCTTCTGTTATAGTTTAATAAAACGATTTGGCCTTACAAATTCTAATAACAGAATAATTTTCTTTAAAATCTCAAGTTATGTGCTGTAGTCCTATCAATAATATTGTATTTTCTGATTTTTCTTATGGCTTCAAAAATTGGCATCAAATTTTTTGAAGGTCAGTATTGCTAGGTATTAAAGATAGTGTTAGTGTATCAATGAGGACTAAAAGTATAAATGGAGTAACCCAGTGCAACTGTGACTTTAATATTGAACTACAACTTAATATCGAAAGATTGGTAATATTAATATTGAAAGGAAAGGGATATGAATAAACTGAAACTTATTTTTTAACATTCAGTTAAAACTCTATTATTAATCATTTTTTAAAGAATTTTTCCTTGTTAATTATATTTGAATTGCTATTTATAATTGATTGTGAATTAACACTATTTTTGGTAACAGAATAAGTTGGAAAAATGAATACTTCTGTGTTCTACTTTCAAATGCAATACATCAAAATAAGGCACATTATGACAGAAAAAAAGAAATCTTGTTCCACTCTTGTCAGCATCAGTTCATTTCTTCATTTATAGGGAAATTTAAGGAATGTTTAGCAAAATGCTGACAAGTAGACTTCAGAGAAATCTAATTAGTAATTTTTTTTCTTGGATAAGTGGAGAATGGAAGGTAATTATAGAAACTCAAAATTAGTCTTCAAATTAAAGCCCAACTTAAATATAGTTTAAAACCTTTATCCCTTTAAGCTCACATCTCTTACTGCTTTTTGATTTTGTGGTGGTTCATCCATATTAATGTATCGAATGACAGACACCCTGAAAAGGTGAGAATGAATCCTTTTCCTTTGACATATCAGCAGAGGATGATGGTACAAATCGTGTCTTTCAGTGTGTATCTGGATGGACTCCAGGGCTGAATGATATATACTTCTACTTTATGCCTGCAAGATTCAAAAGGCCTTTTCAAATATTCATGTCTTTTTCTTTTTTCTTTTTATTCTCTACTGGTACGAGTTATATGATGAGAAGAATGTCAGAATCTCTGGAGTTTTATTTTAAGTTTTATTCTTGCCTGAGGGGGGAAATATATTGAAAATTTGCTGGTCAAGTTCTTCACATTTTCTCATAACATGTCTAATAATTGCAAAGCAGTTTGTTCAGATAATTTAGTCAGACCTTGCATAGTCACTGTGATAGACTATGAAGTGAGTTATTGGGCAGTGCCCAGCAATCGGTCAGTAACACCTGGAGATAGCAGGCCCCTTTGTGCTTCCTGCTATAACCACAGAGAAGTTAAAGGAGGCGCACAGATGAGGGTTTTTTTTTTTTTTTTCTTTTGGCTGAATTTTGATCATTCTTCCCTGATCATGGTTCAACATGGGTCATAATTTCCCCATGTATGTTGCGTGAGGTTAATAGGATTTGTACTGCTTTAGGCACTTTTGGTATTCCTCATGCAGTCCTAGGTAATGGGAGTTGCTGATTAGGATCATGGTAATACAGACCTCCCCCCGCTGAACCTAACCTTGGCCTGAAAGCACTGTGTGTGAGTAGTTTTATTAGTAGACTCCCTATTTGTTGCTGTGGTTCGTCTTTTTTATTTTTCATGGTTTTGAGAACTTGAAATATACATCCATGTATATTTCACTTAATGTCTTCTTCGGTGAGCTTTCTGGATATATTTGTAAATAGTTTTTTAAAATTTTCAACAGTTTTAAGCTTCACTTTTCTTCAACTAGGAAGAAAAAATTAGGAGAAAATCACCAGCTGGTGGGAAAGTCATTTGGAGGGTGTTAGCCAATTAACCTTTACATAATAATTATGAATTAATAACTTTTCTGTCCTCAATAAAATTCTAGTATTTAGTTAGCTTCAGGGAAAATAGGAGAGGAAAGAGAAATAAAATCACAGCAAAGTGATTCATCATATTATAATAAAACAGAGTTGTGGCTTGAAGGACCTATAGTCTTTAAAAACTACCCAACATAAAAGGGATGAGGGAATTAAAACTATAATTTCCCAAGTATCAGAATATCAACTTGATTCTGAGTAAAGTAAATAACTTGTCAACCCCTTTTTCATAATGGGAACAACCACACTGGGATATAACATGTGTTAGAAAAAGTGATTAAAATATTCCAAACCAGTGCACTAAATTTTTAAACAAGTTTTCACTCTCAGAACAGAGAGCTATTCCCTGGGAATAGCAATAATATCCACTTAGGCAAAAATATCTTTTGACGTGTGATGAAAACATAACCTCTAGATACACATTCTCTCTTGTAGGTTTTCAGTGGGAATTATGCCTCGCTGATTAGGGCAGGATTTTGTCCAATAAATAAGCTAACGATTTTGTAACAAGAGGTAGAGTAATATATATAAATTCTGAACAGATTGACACTGTGATTTGGGATAAAAACTATAATGATTACAGAACACAGTCAGTGTACGTTTGGTTTGATAGACTGGAACAGATGTGTCCACCTGTTCAGGGCCTAGCTCTACGTCACTTGGGATGCATGATCTGACTGACGTCCGTAACATTCGCTATTTGGAAAGGTTTACAGGTTAGCAAAAAGGAGAAATATTGAATCCTGGATCATGCTTTTTTTTCCCTTCTATGTAACTATTGGGGTCAAAAAAAGACATAACTGAGCACACTAAAGAATAATATAAGAAAATCCAGAGGAGATGTAAACATTGAAGGAAGCCCTTCATTGCAGATCATTTGGAAAGATTCATAAAGGGCATTTGAAAGTCATGAGTATGGGGTAGATTCAGTTTTCATTTTCATAAAATCAATAAATTCTGTGTAAGTTAACTCAATTTGAGGGATTTTTAAAAAGCTAAACTTAAATAAGAAAGAGAGAAAGAGACTCCAGTATTACAATGTTCATGCCTGGGGCACTTTATGTATCTGAAATCAGTAAGATTAGGCTTTTGTAAATATTTATCCTTTGAAATCATAGGGAAAAGAGTTTTTTCTTTGGACAGAATATGCTCCTGGTCTGAAGATTATATTACATGTCATTAACTGGTAATTTTACTTTTCTTAAAATAGAAAGAAATATCTTTTTACTATGGCAATAAATCTGTTTTTGTATATGAAAAAACTAATCATAACATCGGTCTTTTTAAAGACAGGTTATTATGAATGTTACTATTAAGAACATCTTTCCCATCTATACTCTTCAAACTTGTTTATTTAAATTTACTAACAAAATTGAATATGCGTGTGTTGCTCTCCCTTAGATCCTGTCTCTTTCACCCTTTGGCTATTTAACCAATCATTAACCTATAGGGCCTCTGTCAGTATGAAAATGAAACATCATTTTGCTATATCTTAATATACAAAAACAATGTTTTAAAACTCAAAACTCATTTATAATCTCCAAATACACTTCTTGGAGATATTTTCTATGAAGAAATTTATTTCACTTTCAATGTCACAATATTCCTTGGAATAAGGATTTCAAGTTCCACAACGTCACTATAAGGTCAGTTTAGAACACTGAAGATATATTCTTGGGAAAAACTTATCAAATGTGTAAAAAGTCATCAGAAAAATCCAAGAAGCTTTTGAAATTTCATCTCTCTTTTCTGCTGCTTCCCATACTGTTTGTGAAAGGATTAGAGCGAGATATCTTTTCAATGATTCATTATCATATTTCACAGAACTTTTAACAATCCAAAAATCCCAGTGGCTAGATGGTGGCATGGAATTTTACAGAGAAGAGTTTGACATACATCTTACTTAATGCATGTAAAAAGGAGAGATGACTAAAATGCATAGATATGACATGTGAAAGTGGTTCATTTGGAGGATTAACAGAATGGTTGGTTTCAAGACAATTAAGTGTTTGTTAGACATTTGATTTAAGGTCAAGCAGTCAGAAAAATCAGTGTGTCTTGTACAGTTATGTAATAGTACACTTTTTGTTTCATATAGGTATAATTATTTTATGTGTTCAACAATTAATTATGTAGAAGTAAATGCTAGAGCCAGTGAGATAGCTCAGCAGCATAAGCGCCTGCCTGGCAAATGTGAGGTCCTGAGTTCGACACCCGGTACCCACACAAAATAAAAAATAAAAAAATAAATGCTAAAAAGTATGAGTTAAAAATAACTTGCATTACATATGCAAGTTATCATAGTGGAAGATAGCTATGGATTTTTTTATTTGTTTAAATCAGTAGTTTTCAAATTTTTCAGATATATATCTATATATCTGATATCTATTTATATCTATCTATGTATCTGTACCTCGCTCTCTATATATCAGGTGGGACACTTTTACCCAATACTGATGTCTTTTTATTTTTTTTTAATGTGGGCACCGGGAGTCGACCTCAGGACCTTGCATTTGCCAGCAAGTGCTTGTGCCGCTGAGCAATATCACCGGCCCTTTTTTTCCTTTACATGGGTTCCAGCAGTCGAACTCAAGACCTCGCCCTTGCCGGGCAGGCACTTATGCCGCTGAGCTATCTCACCAGCCCAATACTGATGTCTTGGTCCCCAGTTTTCTAATCCCCAATCCCCTAGGTAATTATGTTGTGTAATCAGGTTTGAGAAACACTAATCTTAATTTATCTATTTTCAAATAGGCAAATTGAAGTCATCCCTTCTTATTTAGAAGAATTCGTATGGAAAAAATATTAAATCAATAGTATTGTCACAAAAGTGTTATGATTATCAAAGAATTTGTAATTGACTGGAGGTATATTCTCCAGTTAAAGATTAAAATAGAGGTTAATAAGTTTTTGAAGGATTTACTTAACCAAATACTAGAGATGTCAAGGAATGTTTCTTGTGGAAGGAAACTTAAAATCTTTGTGACAGAGCATAAGTAGATTTCAAGGTTAATTTGTGTAGTGGCAAGTATTAGTACTTCAATTATTTTATTGCCAAATAATATTCCATAATATGGCTGTACAATAAAATTTTCATCACAAAGAGCATATATTATGTACCTTATTTATATAAAATGTGTGAAATACTCACATCTATTGAGACAGAAGGGGAATTAGTTGTAACCTAAGACTAGGTTGGAGGAAGAATGGTGGGTGAGAGAGGAAGGGTACAAGGTACACATTGTCATGATAGAAATGTGATAAAAATGACCGTGATGATGGTTGAATTTATCAGTGAATATATTTAATTATACAATTTACATTGTGGAACTATATAGCATTTGAAATGTTTCTTGATCAGTTATTTTGAAAAACAAGTAGGCATGCAATCTCAGTGGATGAGACTACTTGATCTAAGTGGAAATATGGCAAAGAATATGAAGAATTTGATAAATGGCAAGGAGTTGAGAATAGCTGGCATGTAAGATTCAGGGAAGGGTTTCAGAGTGGTTAGAAATTAATCTGGAGAAATAAGGTGGGTGAGGTTATGAAAGATGCAATAAGCCTTAAATTGTTATTTTGGTTAATTATTTTTGCAGTACCGTGGGTTGAATCTGGGCCTCTGTAGATTGGGGTTTTCCTTTTTCTTTTTTGAATTTGAGACAAAAATCTCACTAAGTTACTAAACTCCCAACGTGCTCAAATTTGAAGTCTTTCTGCCTTAGCATCCTAGTGTGCTGGTATTACAGGGATGTGGCACCACAGCTGGATGAATTACTTTTAATGTAGTAAAAACACAAATATCAAAATTTATCATACAACCATTTTTAAATGTACAGTTCAGTAGTGTTAAACATATTTACATTGTTAGCTAACCAATCTCTAGAATTTTTTCATCTTTCAACATTAAAATTTATACTTGTTAAAAAATAACTTCTCATTTCCCCTCCTCTCAGACTCCTAGGAACTACAATGGCAGTAAATCACCAAATAAGCAGTATTAAAAAGGAGGCAGAAATTATTAAAAATAACACAATGAAAATATTAAAATCAAAATATCTAGTATGAGTCACAAAATCACTAGAGAGCCTTTATAGAAATTTGAGCTGGAAAAAAATTCAGTGTGGTTGAAGACAGAGATCATACGAAGTGAATAATGAGAGAAAAAAGAATGAAGAACTATTACCAAAGATTCAGAGAAATGTGTTTTCCAAAGCCTGGGTCGCATCATTAAATGTGTCCATGTATATGCAAGGGAAGTAAGAAAAGAGAATGAGAGAGAAAAGTACGGAAAAAAATGTTCAAAGAAATGATGCCTAAAAACATCTCAAGTGTGGTGAAAATTATTAATTTACATATCCTACAAACTAAATAACTCCAAATAGAATAAACGCCAAGAAATGTACATCTTGACACATCATGTCAAAATGCTGAAAGCCAAGAACAAAAAGAATATATTTATAGTTGTAAGAGAATACCAAGTCACTGGGCAAACACACAAAAAAATATCAGTAAGATTAATAGCTGACTTCTCATGAAAACAATGAACCCCAAAATTCAGCGAAATAACATTAAGTGTTATAAGTAAAAGCCAAGAATCTCATATCAGTAAAATCATTTTTGAAAAATGAAAGTGCAATAAAGAAATAGCATGAAAAGCAAAGAAAAACAAAAAGAAACTGAGAACTTGCTACTGGAAGACATAGTTACAGGGATACGTACAGAATTTCATCAGACTAAAAGTGAAGTCACTAGTTACTAATCTAAACCTACACAAAAGATATAATTACCTCATTAAGTAATTTTGAAATGCAGTTTAATTGCATATTTTTTCTATGATTGAAAATATGAAGAGATCTAAAATAAGCAAAGAGATCAAAATTGTGATTTAAAAACATCCCACAAAGAAAAGCTTGGACCCAGACAGCTTCTCTGGGGAATTCCATCAAACATTCAAAAGAGAATCAATGCAAATCTTTCACATAAGCTTCCAAAATACACAGAAAAAGGGAATGTTTTCTATTTATTCTACAATGCCATTTTTACCCTGATGCCAAAACCAGGCAAAGACATCGAAGTAAAGAAATTTACATAACATTATACCTTATTAATATCAGGACATACACACAAGAAAGGTCTTCAACAAGATACTATCAAACTGAACCCATCAACATATAAACAGAGTTGTACATCACAGGCAAGTGTGATTTAGCTTAGGAGTGGAAGACTTATTTTAACATTTTTTGTGACTTATGACTAAAATATCACAAAAAATTCTTGTGTTTAGAGATGGGTCTTTTGGACAGTGATTGCACTATGAGGTCACTATGTTCCTCAGTATATTGATGAGCTCATAGATGGCTGTGCTGCTTGGAAGTGAGGCCTGGTCAGAAGAGGTGGATAACTGGGGGCATGATCTGAAAGAGTGTTTTCCACAGTCTCTCTCTTGCTTTCTTTCTCTCTGTCTCTCTCTATGTCTGTCTCTCCATCTCTCTCTGTGTCTCTGTGTCTCTGTCTCTGCCTCTACCTCTGTCTCTCTCTGTCTCTCTCTCTCTCTACTTCCTGGCCACCATGGGTTAAAGAACTTTCCACCGCATGCACTTCCACTATGCCATTTCTGCAAGTAAGCCAGCTAACTATGGACTGAATCCACTGAAACTCTGAGCCAAAATAAATCTATTCTTTTTAAACCTGCATATGTTGGGTATTTTGTCCTGGAGATGGAAAAGTCTACTCATACAGAAAATTGTTGCCAGGTATGGGGGTCATTGTGGTACCTGAACTTGTAATTTATAAAACTTTGAGACTGCTTTGCAGTAAAAATTTGAAAAGTTTAGAGATATAGGCTTGAGAAACATTAGAATTCAATAAGTTGAGTTTGATGAGTGATTCTGGTTGGTGCTCAAAATAACAGAATGCTGATAGAAATGCCAAAAGTAGTGGCTTAGGAGATTTCAGATGGGAATGAGAATTCTACTGAAACTAGAGGCTATGTGTGTTATGTTCTGGCAAGAAACTTCAACATTTTGCCTATATCCCAACATTTGTGTGAGGATAAATTAAAAGATGGTGAACTAATTAATCTGGTGGAAGAAATTTCAAGGAAGCCCAACATTCAGGCTGTTATAGGGGTACTGCTGACTGCTTTTAGTAAGATTTATATTAAGAATCAGGAACAAAAAGCAGACACAAATAATGTGATCCTTGGTCAGAAAGACAGTATCTGCAAAGTTTGGGAAAAGGAAGTGTGGTTGCTGAAAATATTAGGATTAAAAAGAAGCCAAGTATTTTGCATGAGGATACTAGAAAAGATGGCTAGAAGGCAACTCAATAATCAGCAAGACCTTAGAGGCTCAAGGTACAAAATTGTAAAATTTTCATTTGAGAAGAGAGTCCTTGGGTGCCCTGCTCAAGAAGGGCCACCTAGGATATTGGTTGCCTTGAATTCATTTCACCATGCTTAGCCATCGAGATGTTTGGATGCCTCTCCAGCCATGGTCCAAGGGGTACAGGTTATTTCTTCAGCTGGTGGCACACCTTGGCATCACCCATGTGGTGCTGTTTTTTCAAGCATACAGAAGGTAAGAGTTGTAGGGTCAGGAAGGATTTGGATGCCAAGCAATATGCCCCTAAAAGTACAGTGCATTAATCTGTGAGACTGAAACCAAAGGTACAGTGGAGACCCCAGCAAGTAGGACATGCTGGGGATGTGGAACATCTGCTGAGGAAAACCACAGGCAGTGAGTGGTGCTAGCCCAAAGGAAAGGTCGTGTGGCCTGTAACCTGAAGGGTGATAGGGATTGGGTTGCCCAAGCCCTTTGTGCTCAGGTTTCATCACCACATACTGGACATAGAGCTACAAAATATAATGTTTTCCCTGCTAGATTTTGGTCTTGCTTATGTCTGATTCCTTTCTATTCCCATGTACCTCTATTTTGAGATGGAAATGTTCACTTTGTGCCATTGTATGTTGGAAGTATTTAACTTACTTTTTGAGTTTTACAGGGGCCCACAGGTGGGAATTTCCCATGTGTCTCAGAGACTTTGGTTTTGGACTTTTCAGCAATACTGGAAATGTTAAGATTTTGGCAACTCTTAGAGTTGGTCTAAATGCATTTTGAATAATAAGATGGAAATTAACCTTTTGGGAGTCAAGGGTGGAAAGTCCAACACTCTAGTGGAAGGTGTGTTACTTTAACAATTTCTGTCATGGGGAATAGGATGGAACTGTGTGGAGAAGGAAATGTTTCAGAATAATTTTGATATAAAAGAAGTTTGAAGCAAGTATGGTGTTTAACAGAAAGTGTAGAGTGAAAATTGAATGATTTCAAATAAATATTGTTTTGGTCTTCAGATCCCTTTGCAGAATGTTTCAACTTGAGCCAGGTGTGGTGGCACACTCCTGCAAACCTAGCACTCTGGAAGCTGAGGCAGGAGGATTACAGTGAGTTCAAGGCCAGCCTGGAATACATAGTGAAATCCTGCCCCCAAAACCAAACAAAAAAATGAAGTGTGATCTTCAAATAGAGTATTAAATTACCTTGAATTTATTCTTTGGCATTAAAACTGCTTCTTTTGTGTAACATAGTATCAGTGATATTCTTTTATCCACAGGATAAAAAGAAAAATAATCTTTGTGACCATTTTCCCAGTTCTCCAAATGGTAATAAATATCATGTCCATGCTAGATGTATATTAGAAAGAAATTAATAAATGCCTTAGTGCATTAACTGGGGCTTAATTCTCACAGAATCCCAGTTGAGATATGCTGAGAGGACTATCATAAAATCCCCATATTCACAAAAGCCAAAGAAATGAGTATAGTTAGGCTTATGGAATCAGATATTTCTTGTCAAAAGAGTCAGGTTGATCATGTTTTAAAAGTTTTATTTTGTATTAATTTTACTAATAAATAATTATCTATAGATATGAGACACAATGTAATATTTTGATACATGTATTTGTACATTGTAGAAATATTCAATCAAGGTAATTAATATATCCATAACCTCACCAATTTTTTTTGAGTATGTTAAAAACATATTCTTATATAATCATTATGTAATACAAATACCTACTACTAGAAAAAAATATTCTTGTAGCAATTTTGAACTATGTAATACATTATTAATTGTAGTCACCATGGAGTGCAATAAATCAAAAGTACAGTACTTATTTTTCCAGTGTAACTGAAATTTTTTACTCTTTAATCAGTATCTCCCGTTTCCTCATCCACCCTGCTCTCCCAGCCCCTAGTAATCATCTCCTTACTCTCTTTTCCTATGAGATTGACTTTTTATGGTTCTATGTATCAGTGAGTTCATATGGTTTTTGTCTTTTTGTTTTTGGCTTAGTTCGCAAAGCAGATTAATCAAGTTTTAATGAGGCTTATTTCACAGAATCAGGGCCACAGAGTATAAGCTAGTACTGGGAGTCCACTATAAAATCCAGCAGCACCGTAGGTCATAAATGAGCATAGAAGTTATATGTTTACATATGCGTATGTCTGAAATTGGGTATGGAGGAGGGTTAATCTTGTTTCTTCTTTGTCCTTAGATGCTACCCATCCTCTTTTTTGATGACTCATGTCCATCTTTGTCCTGTATAGCTCTGAACTTACCTAAAGTGTTCTTTCTTTCAAGGCCTCAATTTTCAAGCTGCATATCGCTTACCCTATATTTTGCTGCCATACACAATATCACAGACTGGGTAATTTATAATGAACAGAATTTATTTCTTACACTTCTGGAGGCTGGGAAGTCTTGTATCAAGATGCCAAAGTCTGGAGAGTCCTTGTTGCTGTGACATTCTATGGTGGTTGGTGAGTGTGCGAGAGGGAGGCAGGAAGAGAGACAGACAGACAGCAACAGAGAGAGCAAGAGATAGAACCTGAAGCTTCAATGTTTTTCTGACTGGCATTAATTCATTCACTCAAGTGGGACCAACATCACCTAAACATTTCCCATTAGGCACCACCTTCCAGTGCTGTTGCTTTGCAGGTCAAGTTTCCAATACGTTTTCCTTATGGGGAGCATTCTAATCACAGTAGCACCCCTGAATGACTTGTTTTTCTTTGCTGTACTCTGCCAAATAAAAAGTGCCAACTTTCTTTGGAATTCACAGGATGATTTTCTTCTATTTTATAGTCCTACCACCTTCTAATTTCAACCTATGATCCCAGTTCTATAATTTTTATTAAAAGAAGGGCATATTTATTTCTTTGCTGCTTTATTTTATGTTTTAAATTTTTGTTTTTATTACTACATGTTTTCAGTACATAATGATTTACATTCATCTCAGGGAGTTGATACCCACACGTAACACATCTTAATTTCCTCATTCCCTTTCACTCCCCCTTCCCTCCATCCGTTGGTCTCCTCTTTTGAAAAAAGATAAAGCTCTGTGTTTCCTATTATCTATTATTTTGCTCTTTAATTTATTTATATTTTGAGTTCCTCATATAAGAGAAATTATGTGATTTTTAAGTTTGTGTGTCTGATTTATTTCACTTGCACATGTTCTCAAGGTGCATCCATTTTCCTACAAATGACTCAAGTTATTTTGAATTTATCTTTAAACAGATGATGTATGAACACAGTATAGTGTTGAAAAGTTAATGAAAGATATTTTATGAAATTTAATTTCTCCTCTTCATACTTATTTCCCAACTACTCAGCAATTCTTCCTCTATTAATCAACATTACTATTTTTTAATGTAGCCTTTCTGACTTTTTTTTATGTAAAATCTGATTTAGGTCTGCTTTCTTTAAATACAAATAAAACACTGTGGACTATTTTTCCCCTCATAATATAGTACATGTAAATCTTAACTTTTCCAATAAAAATAATTTCCTTAGTGGAATGTGAAGTGAAAGATAAGGAGAAAACTCAATGACTTTAACACTAAATGTCTTTCCTGGTTGTCACAGTTTTACATGCTTTTTACTTAACAAACAAATGAATATACATGTGTGTGTGTGTGTGTATATATATATATCACAATAAACTATTATATTATGCAATTAAATGTACTGACAAGTAATTCACTATTTAACCAGAAAATAAAATATATTTAATTTGGAAAAAATTCTTGAAAGCATATTTAAATACATACTTTTTGCATTTAAATTTTGTCATGTGGACAGTACTTTAGAACAGTGCTAAACTTTATTAGGAGGCCAAATACGCGGACTAAGAGACCAGTTCCAGTACAGTTTTTTTTGAGTTTGTGCAATCAGTACCTCAATAACTCAGTTTCTTGTCAACTAAGAATTTCAGTAATTTAGCATGATGTACATTTGTAAAGTTCCTTTATTTGAGGGGTTATTTTGTTTTTTATAATTCTACATTTATGCCACAACATAAAACCATTCATTTGCTAATTTGAATCCTCTTTTGCACTGGAAAAATCTATTCTGATCTTATGTTATTAGATCTTACACTTCATAAGAAATAACTTTTGTATTATTTTGGAAAAATTTGTAAGCTATAAAAATACAGCCATTCCTATCTTGGCCTATTGGAATCTGACACATTCATTTGTTTGTAAAGAATAAACTAGGAAGATGGCTTTATAGTACTGGCACTTGCAAAATAGGAAATATAATTAGCTTGAGAAGTAGTAAATGACTTTGCTTATTTCATTAAGCCAACATTATATCAAATAACAATATTTCTTAGGAACATTTCTAAGTCATCCCATTTTATTTTTAGTTTTATAATATTTACTTGTAAATTAAATTTTACTTCTTAAATGAAACAGTTTTCTAAATGAGGAGAAAACACCTCCTGTGGTTGTTTCTAATTTCATTTTCTGCTAACATAGCTGTTGGCACTAGAAATGCAGAACAATTTTTTAGAGAGTACTGTCAACCATGTAATTTCTTGGCAAATATATGACAATTACTTTCCATGTAATTATAGTGTCATGCCATGGGATCCTACAGCTTAGTCAAAGGAGAGAGTTAGGAGGTCATCTTGTCCATTATTCTACTGTGGTTGTTTCCTTATGTCAATAACCTGGTCACATCATAAACTGGGACTCCAATTTATACTGCAGCCAGGCCAAAAGCATGGCATTCACTTAAATGCAATGATTTTTCTCATGCTACTAGATGATTCCTTTGGATTAATATTAATTCCAAATCCAAGCCACTGTATTGGTTTTGGTTTATTTATTTATTAACATTCCCAGGGTGTGTTCTCTGGGGAATGAGCTCAGGGCCTTCAAACAGAGCTACAAATCAGCCTTTGTTTGTTTGTTTGTTTCCACAGACTGGGCTTGGTGTTGCCCAGACTAGACTTAAATTTGTGATCCTACCTCCTCAGCCTCCCAGAGTGCTCAGATTACGGATGTACAACATCTTACGTGGGTTACATTTCTTTATATTCACAGGTTATGGTGAGCTGTGTGAAGTATGGAGAAGTGGAAAATGTGTTGACATTTGCCGTTTGGTGAAAAACTACTATTTCATTTAGTTTTGGATGGAGCAAATGTTTAAATGCCTTACCGAGCAATTATTTTTAAAAAGCATCACATAATTTAAAAAAAAAATCATTTCATGTTCGAATTATAACCCCTATAAATATAGAACTTACATTGACATTTAAAATTTATTAGTTCCTCAGTGTAGGGGCTTGATCTGTATGAGGCACTTTTTATAGGCACTTATATTCATTAAATGATTTAGATATTAGAGAAAACTTTTCCATTATGATAATAAAATTATAATAAGGATTTGACGTATTTCCTGTATTCAATTATATTGGCAAAATTTTCATAATCTGTAGGAAGTTGAGTGGGAATAGGCTAGTTTAACCTAATGTATGGATATTATTAGTTAGTATTTTTGCACTATCTGATTAATTGTGAAAGTTTCCAATAATTTTCTAAGAATGCATAAAATTTGAAGGAAAAATACTTCTATATTTAAAAAAATGATCATTACTGAGAGTAAACATTATTCTTAGTTAGTTTTAAAATGCTATTTGATTATACTATAAAATGATTATGAGCAATGCCTTTCCAGAGATAAGAAATGTTAAAATACAGGAAATACTTTACAAAGCTGTATCAATATTAATCACATTCTGGTGAATTTATAGGCATAAAAGGATCTCCTCACTTCTTTATAAGTTTTTTGAGCATCTACCTGATTCATGGCATAACACAAGAAGAAGAGAGAGTTACAAAAGGGGCAGAAGCAAGCAAAAATAGAGTGATAAGGTTCTGGTGTGTTGGAGACAGTTTGTGCAATTTCGTCATGGCTCATTTGGACCATCGCTTATGAAATCATCTTAAAGGACCTTCAACTGGTAGTTTGAAATTAGTCATGGTGGAAGTATGACAGTGATAAATAAATTTAAAAAATGTCACAAAAAATTATTTTTTCTTTTTCTTCTTTCTCTTAAATGTTTTCCAGCATACCACTGCATTGTGAGTAAAGACTATGCAATCAGATATGCCTAAGCAGCCTTGCTTTCTAGTGTGTAAATTTGTTCTCTATGTGCAAATCACATCATTAGTAGTGTTATGGATCTATTTTGAGGGTTGAATGAGGTAAAAACCATAAAATGTTTAGCAAGGCTCTGTTCATAGCTAACTCAACACTGTTTTTCAGTCACAGATCTTAACCCTTATAGATCTAAATTATGTTAATTATTAATAACACAAAATAATAAGGTAGACTAAATCATAAACACTATTATTGAAATATCTTAGAATACTTTTGTAGAAAGTATTAAGGTACTGTAGAGAAGGGGATCCTTAATTCTGCCAAGGACGCTGAGAAAGGCTCAAAGGAATTAATGTATGGAAGATTGCAATAGATGAACCAACATTTACTAAGCAAAGGAAGTGGATATCATGCAAACTATCATAGGCAGTGGGGAGAGAGTGTGAGTAGTACAGATAGGCTGCAGAAGGATATCTGATAAAATGGATGGTACCTTCTGAAATACAGATGTGTGCTTTGATTCCAGCTCAACTATAGAGACATGAGTTTCTTTTGAGAAGAGTTCCTGAGATTGAGTTTAACATCTTCCATAGTTTTGCCTGAAACACATGTTGTAGTTTTCCCTCTGATATTTAATTCTTAGAAATAAGAAAATGAAATATTTCTCACCAGACACTGGTCACCAGTTTCATATCAACTGGAGCATTAAACAAATTAAGTCTTCAAAATGATTTATAAGTATAGGTAATCCACTGATTTCAATTACAGGCTAACTAGTTAAACATTCATATTAACTTTTATAATTGGAAGTTTAAAAAAAAGCATATAGTCATTTAATTCCAAAAAACCAATACATTTGAAACTTGTATTTTGTAAACACAACCTATTCCTAAATTAAGTATTTCATTAAGTGGACCTGAGGGAATAATATTATACAAACATTAGACTCACTGCATTTTTCAATATTTAAAAAATTTAAGGTTATAATGCTATTTATTCTGCCCATGGTAAAATTACTGCACATAATGACATTATTAAGCATTGTTAGACTCTCCCAGTAAATATTATTTTGTTCTGCCAACCTCTTTTTCATGTTATTTATAAAAATATTAACTCTCAAAAGATTATTTTATACTCTCAAGAGGAGTAAAAATTGAAATAATAACCAAAACTAACCCCATGTTTGATAATGCTTGGCATCTTATTAAAGTGTCTTTGGGACAATCTCCTTTCTTTGAACTATGTTTTCTTCAAGAAAGTAGCATTTTATAATTAGAAATATATTCTTTGGTTACCAGACTATCTCCTAAGCCATTTAAAGACTATCGGCCAGAGATACAAAGCAACCTGATTTTTGAACATAGCCATTAGATTTATTACTGTTTTGTTTGTTAAAATGTAAGTCAGTGAAGGGTTTCATTAGACATTGAGAAAAGTTTTTAGTCCATTGTTAATATAGAGATTATTAATATTACTTAAGTAGGCCATGATACCTGGTGTGCTAAAACCCTGTTCGCTCTAAACCTGACTAGGCTCCCCAGTTTGTAAGGTCTGTACCCCACATGGCCTATTGAAAAGAATAGTTCAGTTGATTTTGTAGAATACCAGGCTAACAGGGCATCTCCTAACCTCAGAGTATGCATGCTTTGACATGCAATGGAAAGGGAGCCTGTCTTCTGGCTTCTTAAGGTTAGTTTTCACTTTTAATTCCTCTTTTATGTTGCACGAAATTACTTGAAAGGGTAAGAAACTGAAACCTTCAACTCTTCTCTCTACTTTTGGGAGCATCTTTTATTCTGTTAGAGCCTTTTTACAGATCGGTGTCTCTACCTGAAGTAACACTTACCTAGAGAGAGAAGAATAGAATCCAGCATAAGTTCTGGAATAAGAATTACTCACCAGACAAGGAGCTTGGGGTGACATATGACCCCTGAATTTAGACGACACAGCAAAGTGACTTGCATTGATGTAAACAAAGCAATCAAAAAGGGAATTAGATTTGCAGCCAAAGGAAAAATCGCTGTAATTTCACATCACGAAAACTTTCCAAAGTAAAATCAAGGATATTCTAAAACAGATAAGACAATAAAAGTAATTTGTCAAAATAAAACACTTTGATAGCTGCAAAGAAAGTACTTCTCGTTCTGACCCTTAAGACCTGTCATTACTATGAGAAGCTGTAAAACAGGTCTGGAGGAACGATATTAAAGGAGTAGAGGTTGATAAGGTAGAAATCTCCACAACGGTTATAAAAGTAAATCTTCCTAAACCAGAGCCCACCGTAAAAGGGAAAGATTTACTGCTGGCTGTCTCTGCCTCTGCTGCTGTAATGGGCACCATTAGCTATATGTTGTGAAAGCAGCCACTTGCTAAGATGGGGGACATTACTTTTTAGATTGATTCTGGAATTTCAGGGTTATTGTTCTACATTCTTCAGAAGTTTCATGAAATGAGCAGATAACTTTAGATTCAGCTTTTGTGACTTACTCATTGACACTGCACAGTATGGCGGGCTTTGTTTTTACCTACATTAAGTTACATGCCAGTTTTATTTATCAATTGTGCAGTCTTACGTCAGTTGATCTAATAATTTTGAAGATGATAGTGATGATCACTATGGCAAACATCTATATTATCTAGAGGACTAAAATGTGTTAATATAGGTCCATAAAATTTTTATTGGAGTGTTTGGCACAAACATCACATTTCAGTGTCAGCTAAAATACAGTCACGCCATGGACAGTAAGTGCTGCATTGGAGTGATCGACTTTCTATTGCTGCATTGTGGAAAAGATGACTTCATTTGCATTTTACAGATAATCTGTGGAGGGAGGGGATGAAAAAGAATTACGACGCGTTATTTACATGTACCAGCTCCCCACGAGGAATGTAATCATTGCGTACTGCAAACATATAAAAATTAAAAAAAATGATTCTGTGAGTTAATAGATATACTAATGGAAAAAGAATGAGCCTTCAATAGACATAATTCATTGACTAAGCAAAAAAACTAAAGCAATTTAATTCTGATCGTAGCAGAGTAATTCAAGAATGGAGAGCAAATTGGAAATAAACAAAAATACATTAATGAGACAAAAGAAAATTTACTTGTATAAGTGAACTAAGCATTGCAGCTATGTGACCCAGGCCCTTAATGGAAGAAACAGGAGGTGAAGTACCCAATTCTGGGCCATGTCCTTTATATATACTATCTCATTTAAACTCATGAGGGAGATTTTCTTTTTTCATTTTATTAGCAAGTAAACAAACTCAGGAAACTCAAATATTGAAGCCCTAAAGAAGAGATGAGATGAGCTGAATAGGTTTTCTGTTATGTTTTTTGTTCGTTTTTGCTTTTATGGAAATATATCTAATCAGTAGAGAAGTACTAGACTAGATTAAATTTGAAGAACTGAAGTAATGGAGGAAGCCTGTATGGAAATGATTACTTTCTCTTTCTGGAAGATCCTGAGGTAGGTAGTGAACCTTTTCTCTTTAGGACTTAGGTCTGACTCTGAGGGGCTGATCATGCATGCAGTCTGCAAGAACGTAGAATATTATAAATACTGTTTTTTTTTTTTTTTTTGTGGGTACCGGGGGGACGACCTCAGGACCTCACGCGCCAACAGGCACCCGTGCCACTGAGCGATATCACCGGCCCCTTTTTCGTATGTGGGTTCTGGGAGTCGAACTCGGGCCTTCGCGCTTGCAAGGCAGGCGCTTAAGCCGCTGAGCCATCTCACCGGCCCTATAAATACTGTTTTAAAACATCTTTACAAATGCTCAAAAGTACCAAAGTGTGTGTGTGTGTGTGTGTGTGTGTGTGTGTGCGCGCGCAGAGAGAGAGAATGAGAGACAGACTGAGAGACAGAGTGACTGAGAGAAAGAGAGAGAGAGAGAAAGAGAGAGAGAGAGAGAATAGAGAAAAAGAGGGACTGGAGGGAGAGGGAGATTGAGAGTTCACGGGAAATTGGGGAAGTACTTCCTTTATTCCATATCACTTCTGTTTTCTTATTATTCACATATTCTGTGGAGTCATACACAACGTAGTCTTGATTTTCTTACTTTGGTTCTTGTTTTCCTAGTTATTTTCCCTTATAGGCTTGTGTGGACAGATTTGTTCGGTAGTGGCTTGTTAAGTTATAGTACAACGAAGATCTTGGATGGAAGAATTTTTTTTTTTTTATAACTCACAACTGGTACTTTTCAATCTCGGTGAAGCCCAAAGAAAATGATATTAATTTACATGTTATGATTTATCTCATGACAACTCATATTAAAAGAAAAACTAAATATTAAGGCTCTGTTTTTGGCAGGAAATGATGTTTCTAATTCTTTGTAAATTTTTTAAAAAAGCGACATCTTTAACTACCCATTCCAAATCTTCCAAAATTAGTATAAAAACACATTTTAATGTAGTAAATTCAAGATACCTACTGCTTATGGTTCTTCTTCAAAGGGAAGATTTTTCTCATCATTGCCATTGTGATAGCTACTTTTAAAAATAGTTTTCACATATATAAATGTCCTTCCTAAGTTAAAAAAAAATTCTATTATTAGAGCCTTAGCTTTTCCCTGTGGAAACTAGAAAAAACACAAAACCATACAAAACAAAACAAAAAACACTAAGCCTTCTCTACAGGTAGAGCACAGTCATATGCTGTGGAAGTTTCCACCGATGAGAAACACTTCATTCAGGTGACCCAAAAAGACAGGTACTAGCCAGAGTAACAGCAGATATTCCTATTTCCAAAGGCAACAGTGGTGAACTTTTCAACAAAATATTCAGTACCTGGTGTGAATAGACTTTGTTGTAAGTAAGAGCCTGTACCCAAGGTGGTAGGTAAGGTAACTCTTCTTGATTACCCTAAAATTCATTGAGTTGTTATTAAATATAGAGATTTTTAATAAATATGTGAATGAATATTTCAGGACACACATCATGGTGACTTATGACTGCTGAGAAAATCACATTCTCTGACCATGCCAAATAGCAATTCTTTGAGACCAAGAGCTCTTAGATTCCCATTACATTCTACAGTAAGGTGATTATTGTCTCAATATGTGGTCGTGGACTATTTTTATAATGGTTTTATACAAAAGAAAAATTTGAGCAGAAAGTAAATAATGCCCATATTAACACTTTCTCGCCACATATTTCTCTGTTTATAAACATCTTATATTAGTGTGAATAGAATAGTACATATGCCATAATTATGAAAAAACACTCAAACGTTAACTTTGTTTAGTGCAAAGTTATTATCTAGCTTTT
Source organism: Erethizon dorsatum (assembly GCA_028451465.1). NCBI lineage: Eukaryota > Metazoa > Chordata > Mammalia > Rodentia > Erethizontidae > Erethizon > Erethizon dorsatum. The sequence continues at coordinate 32,034,526 of CM051823.1, forward strand.
CCTTATTTCCCCCACCTTGCCATCTAGTGTTCCATATTACATTACATTTAGTTGTTATGTCTTCTTAGGACCCTCTTGGCTGTAAAAGTTTCTCAGACATTTCTTGTTTCTTTATTTTTGATGACCTTGGTAATTTTCAGGAATACTGGTCAAGTATATTGTAGCATATCCTCATATTGAAAATTATACATTGTTTATCTCCTGAATGATTTTGGAAGAAAATCACTGAGATCAAGTTCCATTTTTGTCATATTGTACCAAGGGTACATACTGTCAACATGATTTCTGACCACTGGTGCTGATCTTGGTAGCAGGGCTGAAGTAGTTTTTGTTGTTTGTCCACCATACAGCAAGTGTCACGCTCTACTGTTTGGAAGGAAGACACTATGTGCTCGAATTTATTTAGGTTTTTTTAAGTACTGGGGATTGAACCCTGGGCCTTCTCACTAAGTCGGTTAATTGCCTGTGCTGGTTTCTAACTTGCAGTCTTCCTGTCTCAGTCTTGTAGATTTTGGGGAATACAGGGATGTACCCACCATGCCCACTGTGCAGTCCAATTTTAAGGCCTGGGAAGTTATTCTCACCTCTATTAGGGTAGAATATCTATAGAACTCATTGGAATTTCCCTGCATGGGAGATTTGTCTCTTGTTCTAAATTCTTCAACCTTTTCAGTAACTTGCTTAAGTTAGCATAGACCCATGGGTATTTACTTTAACCTTTAGATTTTAATCTAATACTGCTCTCATTATTTTGTTGTGCAGGGTGTTCCAGGTTAGTGTGCCATGAGCTTGTGCAGTTGTTCCCCAGCGCCTCTGACAGACCCCCGCTGATGTGAGCGTGCATCTTCATCAGCACTGTCTCAACTTCTAGCACAAGATGCTTCATTCTCATTTTTGAAAATATTTTAGTGAAAATATGAATGATATGAAAAGCTGTAAGTATTTAATGTATACATCTTTCATCTCCACCCTTGTTTGAAGTACAGTATTTTATTGAAAGTGATGCACGATGCTATAGGGTAGGTCTCTTATGATTTACTCATCTTTCATAACTGGAACTGTGCTCTCTGAGCAGCACCTCTCAGGTTCCCTTTCCCCTAAGGCCCTGGAAATCTCCATTCTACTCTGCTTCTATGGTTTAATTACTTTAGATTCCTGGTATAAGTGAAGACATCTATTATTTGTTTTTCTATGTTTGGTGTATTTCACTTAACATATCTTCCAAGTTCGTTCAATTTTTAACAAATTATTTTCTTTCTTTTTAATCACAAATAATATTCCACTGTATGTCTAGACTATATTTTCTTTATCTATTCATCAGTCAATAGACATTTAGGTTGTTTACATGTCTTTGTTATTTAAATAATGCTACGATGAACTCAGAAGTAAAAAATATCTCTGCAAGTATTGATTTCAATTCTTTGGAGTATATATCGAGCAGTAGGATTGCTAGTTATTAAATAATAGTCCTCTTTTAAATTTTTTGGAACTTCTTTGCAGGTCCTGTATGTCTGTATTAACTTACATTTCCATCAACAGTCTATGCAAGAGTATTCTTTTCTCCACAAGCTCGCGAACACTTGCTATCTTTTGCTTTTTTCTTATTTTTGTTTAGTACTAGCCGTGCTAACAGTTGTGAGGTGAAACCTTACTGTGATTTTGATTTGCCTTTCCCTGATGACGGGTGATGTTGAAAGCTTTCTATGCCTGTTGGACATTCGTACATATTCATTGGAGAAATGTCTATTCACATTATTGGCAACTTGTTTTTGATAGGTTATTTGACTCTTTTTGGTTTTGACTATTGAGTTAGAGGAGTTCCGTATATATTTTGGATAGTAACCCTTCATGAGATTTAAGAATTGTACAGGCTCAACTTGTATAAATTTTGCCCAGTATTAAAATCATACGTTTCCTAAAAATTCAATTAATTATATTGGAGAATGGTATTAGAAACAAAAAACTGGGTGCTAATTGTGCTTTTTGATACTGGGATGCTGTCTTTTTTAGGCCCCCGTAGGTGGTAGAGAAAAAAAATGTGTGTATACTAATCTATGTAGATACATATCTATAACTGTCCTTATGTGTAACTATTTGTATCTACATTAAGCTAAACATGACTTCTTACTGATGCCTCCCATTATAACTTAATACCACACCATTCATCCTAAATTCCTTCCCTTGCTCATTTGTAAATTTCTTCTCCACTGGTAAAGGCATAACTTCCAGCATCTGCCATATATTTGCTTAATTGTTCAATTCTAGTCTACATGTACAGCACTGTCAGAATTGGCGACCAATATACATGGAAAATAATAGTATCGACTAATGGAGAAAGAAAACTTCTGTGCATTTCATTTTGCCTTCACTTAGACTCCATTCACATCCTGAGTTAATTAGGTTGGCACCTTTTCCTTCGCACCTTTCAGTGAGATTATTCTAAATGCTTATAATAGGGTTTGATACAATTATCAGAGGCAGACCTTCTCAATACTTGACTTTTCAATTTCTATACATTAAGGGTCCCTTATTGTGTTGCAAAAAAATTCTGTAGGCTTTGAAAAATGCATGTCATGTATCTACCATGATAGTATCATACATAATAATTTCACATTCCTAAAATGCCCTGTACTTCCCCTGTTCATCCTCCTCTTTTCCCCCAAACTTTTAGAAAAGCATCTGTTTACTGTCTCTAGAGTTTTGGCTCATTTAGAAGACCATAAAATTTTAATCTTAAGATATGCATCCTCTCTACACTGGCTTTCACTTAACAGTATGCATTTATGGTTTCTCCATTTTTATTTGTAGCTTGATAGCTTATTTATATCACTGAATAGTAATTGTTATGGTTTATGTCTAGATCTTCCTTTAAAGCCTCAAGTAGTTTTAGTTTTTCAGAGGTGACTGAATCTGGAGTGTGTGATGCTGGGATTAAGAGTGAGTGATTGCTAAATCGGTCCACTGATTGGTATGGCACCACCCTAATCCCAGGAGTCTCAATACAATACAAAAGGAGCAGAAAAATGTTAAGGCCCTTTGTTGCTTTTGCTGTCTTCTGCTGCCATTAGCTGTTGCCCCTCTGCCATGTGCCACCCGGCCTTGGAGCTAGCTGATTATGGACTGAAACCTCTAGAAACTGTAGCTAAATAAACCTTCCCCCCCTTTAACTTTGGGTGTCAGTTATTTTGTCTCAGCAGTGAAAGAAAAGTAACTAAGACAGAAATAAATTGTATGGATGTACTATGACCTTCTGTATTTGTAAACTCCACATCTGAAGACCTGGGGACTCAAAAGTATTGACAAAAAATGCATTTGTATTGAACATGTGCAGATTTTTCTTGTCACCCTTCCCTAACTAATAAAGTAAAACAATTATTTACATAGTATTTACTTTTTATTAAGTACTATAAGTAATCTAAAGAAGATTCAAAGTATATAGGAAGAATGTGCATAAGTTATATACAAATACTATTCTGTTTTAAATAAGGAACTTAGATATCTGTGGATTTTGGTATCTGGAGGAACTTCTCAAATCAATCCTCTGTGGATGCTGGGGAAAATGGTGCAAAAGTTTGTTTATATGTGCACCTGTTAAAAAACATCTTGGTTGTTTCTAGATTTAACAATTGTGAATAAATCCACAGTAGACATTCTTGTTCAAATAATTTTGTGGACGTGAGCTTTCAACTCAATTTGGTAAATATCGAGGAGTGTGACTGATGGAGTGTATGTCAGCATTATCTCAGCTTGTGAGCAGCTGCCACTCTGCAGAGTGACTGTACCATTTCCCATTTCCTCCAGAAACATGCTAATTTCTGTTTCTCTGCATGCTTCTGAGCATTTGCAAATGTCAAATTTTTAGGTTTTAGTTACTTCGGTAGGTGTGTAGTTGATATCTAACTGCTACTTTAATTTGAAATTCTCCAATGTCTACAATGGAGAGCATTTTTTCACGTGTTTGTCAACTATGTATCTTTCTTGCAGAGACATCTGTTTGGAGCACTTGCATATTTCCTATATTACTTTATTTTTGATAAATGGGTATTAATTATATACAATATTGAGTTTCCATGAACTATTTCTTTTTTTTTTTTTGTGGGTACTGGGGGTCGATCTCAGGACCTCGTGCGCCAGCCAGTGCCCTTGCCGCTGAGCGATATCACCGGCCTTTTTTTTGTACCTGGGTTCCAGGAGTCGAACTCGGGCCCTCGCGCTTGCCAGGCAGGAGCTTATGCCGCTGAGCCATCTCACCGGCCCCTCCTTGAACTATTTTTATAAAAGTTGCATCTTGAATATTCATTTTTTTTTCTTTTATCAGTGCGTGTTTGCAATTTATTTTGAGGAATTGGTACATCCATAAAATATCTTGATAATTTTCAATTCCTTTACCCCCTTATCCTTATACTATTTCAGCTCACTTATATGAAGTACACTTAATTGTTTTCTTAATTTTAAATTTTAAAGGTTTTCAAGTGTGTTGTATACCAGTTCTTTATCAGTGGTGTTTATAATGTTCTCATTCTGTAGTTTGTCTTTTCATTCTCGTCACAGTGTCTTTGGTAATACAGAAAAAATTTCTTAAATTCTCAAAAGTCCAATTTGCTATTTTTCCCTATAGAATGTACATTTGCTTTTTTTTTTTGTGTGTGTGTGGGTACCGGGGGCCGACCCCAGGACCTTGCGCGCCAGCAGGCGCCCGTGCCGCTGAGCGATATCACCGGCCCCTTTTTCGTATGTGGGTTCTGGGAGTCGAACTCGGGCCCTTGCGCTTGCTGGGCAGGCGCTTAAGCCGCTGAGCCATCTCACCGGCCCAACATTTGCTTTTGTATTTTAAAAAACCACTACCAAACCCATCACCATCATCAAACCAAACCCATTGCCAAACCCGAGGTCAGTGAATATTCTTCATGTGTTATCTTCCAGAAGTCACATGCTTCTGCATTTTACATAGGTTTGTAATCCATTTTTAATCAAATTTTGCGAAAGATGTAATTTTTTTGTGTAAAATTTTTTCTTCTAATTTTTGATAGTGAATTGTAACATAAATTTCAAAATGGCTAGTCTTTTTCTGTTGAATTGCCTTTGTTGTTTTCAAAGATCAGTTTGGCTATATTTGTTTGAGTCTACTTTTAGGCTATTATGTTCCATTAATCTATGGGTCTGTTTCTTCACTGATACTATGCTCTCTTGGTTGCTGTGTGCTTTTATTAAGTCTTGAAATCACATAATGTCAGTTCTCATACATTGTTCTTCAATATTTTGTTGTCTATTCTGAGATTCTTTTACTTTTTCACAGAAGATTTAGATTCAGCAAGATAGCTAGGGAGAACACTGAAGCAAGCTGTAGCAGTCCATTAGGGCATAAGGGGGAGCAAAAGTAAGCCATAGGGAGAGACACAGCCAGTACGGGGAAAAGATGAGAGCCTGGTGTCTCTTGTGTGTCTCCTCCTACCCCTCAACCCCGATTTCAGCTTTCTTAATGCTCCCCCACAGCAGCCACCTCAGAAGATACTCTTACATTATTGAGAACAAAGAGGGCATCCTGGAGTGGCTAAGATCAGAAGGGGAGGGATCTGGGCCCTTATTTGCATATCCAATATTCACAGCTTTGTTTTCAACCCTTACCATCACTGAAATAGGCCTGCAAGCAGCACTTCCCAGGCACTTTTCAGGTTTTAGTCTAAGAGAGCTCCTCCTATGTACTGGGCCCCTGTGATACAGCACAGGCCATATTGAAACAAAGACTCCCTTTGGTGTTTCCATTTTAAAAAAAGAATCAGTGGGCCGTGAGATAGCTCGGCTGCATAAGCGCCTGCCTAGCAAGTGTGAGGTCCTGAGTTGGACTCCTGGTACCCACATAAAAAGGAGAAAAGGGCCAGTGATATCGCTCAGCGGCACAAGCTCCTGCCTGGCAAGAGCATGCTTCTGAGTTCGACACCTGGTACCCGCATAAAAAAAAAAAAAAAGAATCAGGTTGTTGATTTCCATAAGCTACTTAACTGGGATATTTATCTAATATTCTGTAATGAAACTTTAAGGTTAGGAAAAATGGACATTGCAGCAATATTGAACTTTCAATGAATGAACACAGAATTTGTCTTCAATCATTTAGATCTCTGATTTCTTTCTACAGAGCCATTTACATATTTAGTATCTATTTTATTGGATTTACATTTAAGTTTTCTTTTGTTTTATGCTGGCAATTTAAATGATACCGTGTTTTTAATTTCAAATTCCAATTTTCCGTTGCTGGAATACAAAACAGCACAAAACTTTCTGTATCGCTCTTGTAGTGCACAAACTTGTTATACTCATTTGTGAGCTCTAGGAGTTCCTTTTTCTTTGTTCTTTGGGATATTCTCCATGGATAGTTATGTCCTTTGTGATCAAAGGCAGTTTTATTTCTTTTCCCAATCTGTTCACTTTTTCTGCTAGCCTTACTACATGCAGTAGAACTTCCAGTACGATGCTGAATAAGAATGGTGAATAGAGATACCTACCTCATTCCTAATCTTAGGGGGATACAATCCAGTTTTTCCCCCACTTGATGTAATGTTACTTCCAGTTTTCTTTAGATGTTCTTTATCAGGCTGGGGAGTCCTTCTCTGTTTTTAGTTTACTGCAAGTTTTTTTTTTTCAGTCATGAATGGTTGCTGTATTTTGCCAAATGTTTTTCTGAATCAAATGGTATGACAATTAAATTATCCCATAGCCCTGTTGATGTGATGACTACATTACAGGTTTTTAAATGCTGAAGCAGGCTTACACACTTGGAAAAAATTCCAAATATTCATGATGAATAATTCTTTTTAAACATCCCTGAATTGAATTTGATAGTGTTTTGTTGAAGATTCTTTTTTTTTTTTTTTTTTGTGGGTACCAGGGGGTCGACCTCAGGACCTCGCGCGCCAGCAGGCACCCGTGCCACTGAGCGATATCACCAGCCCCTTTTTCGTATGTGGGTTCCGGGAGTCGAACTCGGGCCCTCGCGCTTGCCAGGCAGGCGCTTAAGCTGCTGAGCCATCTCACCAGCCCTTGTTGAAGATTCTTGCACCTATATTCATGATAAATACTGATTTGTAGTTTTTTTTCTAGTGATATCTTTATCTGTACTTAATATTATTGCGACAGTGTCTCACAGAATGAGTCAGGAGACTTTCTTTTGTTTATATTTTATAGAAGAGACTACAGAGAATTGATAACATTAAATGTAAAATTTACCATAAGTTATTTGGTGCAGTTACTTTCTTTTATGAAAGCTTGGTCATTATCAGAATAATTTCTTTCACAGTATGGGCCTTTCGAGATTTTCTGTTTTTCCTTGTGTGAATTTTGGTAGTTTTGTCTTTCAAGGAATTGGCCCATTCCATCTATTTAATCAAACTTCTGGACATAGAGTTCTTCATACGTTTTCTTTAGTGTCATTTTAGTGCTCATGTGATCAGAATTAATGACCCTTCTTTCATGTGTCTGTCAGTAATTTGTGCCTTTTCTCTTTCTTCTTTGTCCTTTATTTGGTTTACTTGGCTATAGAATATTTTTTTTAACCTTTTCAAAATACAAGCTTCATGTATGTTAAGATAATTAAAAATGTTACCAATTTATTTGAGCAGTTAATATATGCTCATGGTAAATCATTAAACATAAAAACTGTGTAAAATCAAACAAATCTTCTCTTTTCCCTTTGTATTTCACCAGTCTCCTTCTTGGAAATAATTTTTGTTACTAGATTATTGTATATATTTTGAGAAATATTTTCTGAATATAGAAATTTTTCATTTTTCCTCAAAAATTGACAGTCAACTTCTATAGCTCTTCTTTGTGTGCAATTTGATGTTGTTTTTTGGCTCTACCTCATAAAATAGGATTTTTACAGGACTCAGAGCTCTCCAAATATAGTAAACACTATAACATTTATTTTTTGTCACAATAAGCCAAGAGAACAACAGATATTCAGTTATGAATATGCCTTACCTTAGGGATTTGGAAAAATTTCTGAGACTTAGTTAATATATCTTGGACAGAAATACATCATAGTAACTTGAATACAGTTGGGAAGTAACTTATGTTTCCACGAGTAGATATCCTGACAGATATAACCCATTCCCACTGTGTAGACTAGCGTTAGCCTAGAGAAGTTTCAAACAAAGTGTTCCGCTGAAAGTCATCTAACTTCTGCAGTCTCTGGTAAGAATTTCTCTAGTTTTTTTTTGGTTAAAAAACCAGAATTGTCACAAATGATTTCTTTTTAGGCGACTATAGATACAAAATATTTCTAAACCTGATTTAATTTTTGTTTTCAATCTTTCAGTCACAATATTTTCATCACCTATTTTTTTATATTGATTCTGACAAGACTTTTATATTTGTTTGACCAGATTTCAGTGAGTGTTTCTGGGTGCTATTGGTTACTTTAAGTTTTCATTTTATGAAGGGCCATATTTTGACTATCCTTGGGTGTTCGAAGTTATCTTTTTGTTAGTTTTATAAATGCATCATTACTTGGCTATTATACTTTTGGATTATATCCTCATTCTTATAACTTGCAGACATTGATTTCTGTGTTCTAGAATTAAACACTGTTCTGAAAAGTCTTAGGACAGTGTGATCTTTTCCTCTTTCTACTCCTTACAATTGATTTGGTGTTATTACTTGAATGCTCATAGGTTCTGTGAATTCACTGGGTAGAGTGTATTGCTATTTATTTATTTATTTATTTTTGCTTATTTCTCCAACAACAGTGAGTTATCTTTGGTGGCAGACCTAAGTTTCAGGAATGTTTTAATCTTTTATTTAAGAGTATATTTTCTTTTCTATTTGCTGTGCTTCTGTAGTAACATCAATTTATTCAGTCATGTTTTCCATATTTATCATATTTTCCAAAATATGTCAGGCGATTTTATTTTAGTTTATTCCATTTGACTTTATTTGACTTCTTCTGGATTCTTTACTATCTCCTTATTCAATTTTCATGAAATTAAATTTTATTCTGTTGTATTTCTGTTTCTATATTCTCAGATCCTAAACTGTGCTTACTCAGTAGTTATTTGTTAAATATTGTTGGGTGAAGTTGATTAAAAATGTAACCAAGAACAGAGATTTATGCACAAAGGAGTGTTGAATGTGCTTTAGGACTGGGATGAGTCAACACTGTATCTGTATTTAGGACTGGGATGAGTCAAACATTGGATCTGTATTCCCGGGGGGGAGGCCAATCAGGAACATTATGGCCTGTGCCCTGAGAAACTAGGTGCAATTTAACAAGACTATAAAGATCATGTCTCCAGGCCTTTTCTTTCGTGTTTGGTATTAGTTTTTACCTACATAAACAATAAACATTTTAGAAGAAAAATGTGATCTAGTCATATAAAGTTTTTACAAACATATATTTATTTATCTTTTAAAAGAAATGTTATACTTTAGGTTTTGCTTGCTTTTACTACATCCTTCACCTACATATATAACATCCAATATGTTATATGTTTTTAATTAGTTGCCTTATGCACATATCTGTATGTATGTATATATCTGCATGTATCTATGTACATGTATACAGACATACATATTTATATCATTGTTTAAAAAATAGGCTAGTTCACTTTCTGCATCATGTTCTTTTCTTGCTCAAAAGTCTCATGGAATGGTCTCTAAATTTGAATCAGTTAATCAGTTACTGTACTTATAAATCATTCTTTTGAAGACTGCATAATATTTCACAGTGTGGATATGAAGTAAATTATTCAGTCACTTTCAAATGGCGAGTATTTAGTTTATAGCCAGTTGTTTTTCCTCACTTTGCAAAAGCTGTACCATTGTGTATATTTCCGCTCTTTTTAATGAGTTATTAGAGTATAATTCTTAACAATGAGCTTGCTGGGTCGAGGTTTTCTTTAAAGTTTTAATTTTAATAAATGTTTTCAGAGTGCTTTTGATAGATAAATGATAATTCCTATTTTCTTTAATAATATATGAGACCATGCTTTCTCCATACATTACATATATATACTATTACACTTTAACACTTTAGTCAGCCTAATGTAGGCAAATTTTCTTTACTATTGCTTATTTTGTGTTTACCTGACAGATGTCATTTTCAAGCATTTTGTCTTTTCCTAGTTTTGGCCATTTGATTTGCTGTTTTGTCCTGCCTCGTTGCATCATTTATTTATGGAGGATATTTTAAAAATTTTGATCCACTTTGATTGTAAAAAATACATCATATTATAAATATTAGCCTTTATAATATACTATAGTTCTTATCTTTTTCAATACATTCTCTGTATTATATTTTTTTCCAAAACAACTGTCTTTTCCTATGTTCATATTATCTTACTGCCTCAATTTGAATTTTACATGTGAAAATATCTTTTTTTAATTATAAACTTTGCATTTTCTGTTTCTGCTAAGGATATATTCTGTATTCATATATTGTACAGGCACTTAAATTTTTTCTTAGAGCTATTTTATTTGTATTTTTCTGTCATTATTTAATGATATAACTTACATTCATAGGAATGGGCAGGTTTTTAGAAAATAAAAACACGAAATACATGATTGAAATCATGGTACAACTGAATTGATTTCTGATTAATAGGAGTTGATTAAGAAAAGATGGGGGCCAGTGAGATAGCTCAGTAGCATAAGCACCTGCTTGGCAAGTGCGAGGTCCTGAGTTCGACTCCTGGTACTCACATACGAAAAAAGGGCCGGTGATATCACTCAGCAGCACAAGCACCTGCTGGCGCGCGAGGTCCTGAGTTTGACCCCCCAGTACCCACAAGAAAAAAAGAGAGAGAGAGAAAAAAGAAAAGATGGGAAAGAACATTTCAAATATAAAGTGGACATATATGTAAATATCCTTTGATGGAAGCAAATTTACATGTGGAGAAATGGGTAAGGACCAAAGTATTCAGGTCCTTGTAAATGGAGTCTTATTTTAATCTATATAGTAAGTTGCAACCAATAAAAGAAGTAAATTCTGGTGCTGGTGGTAGAGTGTGCATGCGTGCATGTGTGTGTGTGTGTGAAAGAGAGAGAGTGAGATACAGAAGCGAGGTTTGCATTTCATGTATGTAATTTGTAATTCACTTACTCTGAATGAGCTATGGGGAATGTAGGAGGTAGTTGTAGGTGAGAGATGCTGGTAGCTACACCATGAATGTTGATGATGGAAAAGGAGAAAATTGAAAGATTGAGGGATATTGAAGAAGTGACTATGTTTTTGTTGATGCACTGTATATAGAAAGTGGGGCAGGCAAAGAACAGGATGGTTATATTATCCAGTGACAGCTGGGCCTTTGTGGTCCTCCATTAGGGTTTTCTGATGAGTAACTCAACGATGATTTATTTCATGACCTGTTTTAGCAGTAATTGATTACTTACTTCAGTATAGATTTAGAAAAAATGGAAAGGTTAGTCATTCACGTTGAGTTACATCAGGTGCATATGATGAAGAGAACAGGCACTGAGACAGAAGAGCGTATTTGCAAAACTCTTTTTGAAATAACAAAATATGCAATCTTATCTGGTATAAAAGAAGTAAAAAAAGTAGTGAGCAGAGACACTGTGTTTAAATTTGTGATTTTTATTTCCCCAAGGCGTTATACTGTACAATTTTATACTTTGATCTCAATTCCTCTTATCAAGTGCCTTCACAATTGCCTGACCATTGGAACATTTTACTGAATGCTTTCTGGGTTGTTCCTCGTTCTTTTGATCTCTGATGTTATGTGGATTCTTAGTATTGCTCTTAGTAATTTTGAGCTGCTTCTTCTAGAGATTTTGATGCTCTCTGAGGTTATTTTACTTAAATGGTTGCTTCTCTATTAGTCTTTTTAAATACACTATCTATTTTATGATCCTGTGATAATTTAAGAGCTGTTCTTTTTGGATTAAAATAGATTGATAGAGGTGAAGAGTGAGTTGGGGGAGGTAATGCTTCTTGGGTTTTTCTTTCAGAAAGATATACTTTCTGGGTTTGAAAAAATCATATGTATGCTTTAAGATGTTCCAAGTATTTTTATTAAAAGAAAACAAGCAACAGCAACAACAAACCTTGTTCCAGAATATTGTAAGAGGGAGTCTAGTAGAAACCAGGCTTACAAAAATCCCCAGCCTTTTCCAGGTTATTTTCTCCTGAAAGAAACACAAAATTTTGCTTTACCTGTGTTTCTAGATGTTAGATGTTTTCTTTTCCAGGAAAATTTTTATTTGCTTTCTTTCTTTCATGTCCAACATTTAACACACCCTTTATCATATCTTCCTCCTATAGGAAATTGACCTGGTCAACAGTTGCATTTAGAAGAATTTTTGCATTTTATGGTTCCAAGTTTCAAGATCTAAATGTACTAGAATTCAATCAGAGAGTCTCAAGAAAATTGGGTATACCAAGGCTAAGTTCCTTAAAGATAGAATGAGTCTGAAGAGTTACTTGAAAGATAGTTTGGATGAGACTGTGTATGAGACCACTTAGTATGTTGATGATTTAAAATAGTATTTATAGGTCTTTACTTTTCTCTTCTCAGTCTTCATATTGATTCTGGAAGTGCAATCCTGAGAAAAATGTTGACTTCTCCAGGGAAACTGAGATAACAGGAGAGATTTGTAATCAACTGTCTGTAAGAAGTTAGTGAATGAGGGTCTTTTTTTTAGGCTATTATTTTGAAGTGACTTTCATAGTGGGAAGATCTAAAATTAAGTTAGGGTTACATTAAGAATAGCTTTTGTATTGTTTCAATGCATTAAACTTTAATTTTAAATGTAATAATTTAGAAAGCAATTTTTAGAAATGACACTTTTATTTCTACTATGGTATTTTTAGCACTAACAGTTAAAATGATTCTAAATATTCTTTTTCTAAGAACAAATATAAATGAATTTGTTTCGTTAACTGGATATCTGTTACTAATACTACCCCTTGCTATAAACATCAAATATGACAGATTAATTTATTTAAGTAGTATATACTATGATGTAACCAGTTTATTAATATAGCAAAAAATTATTAGAAAACGCAAGTACAGGATTGTTAAGTTACTACCACAATTTTGTTTCTGTTAAAAACTGAAAAATCTTTACAAATTCAACAGCTAAAGTAAAATTTGTGAAGGTTCTTTCTCATAAAATAGTTTAAGTGCAGTAGTTCTAGTCTGAATAATGTAAGAATAATTTTGAAAATGCAAGACCTTCATAACATTATTAAAGATCATTGTGTAAAGAAATTGACATATATATGCTTCAAGACCAGAAGAATAATAGGGATTTTAAATCCTTAAAATTTACCTTATCACATTTCCTTCCTAAAATGTGCTCATTAGTCACGTCAAAGAGGTAGAAGCTATACTGTTAAAAGATTTCACATGCTTGCAAATATTAACTTTCTTTTAGGTTCAGAAGTTTCTAAAAGCATATTTAATGTGTATGAGCAGAGCATTATTACTTTCATTTGGCAACTGAGAATTTTAATCATTGCCAGTTATTAAGCATTATTTCATACAACTAGATTGTCATACAGAGAAGATTAAAGAAAATTCTACTGATTAATTAGAAAATCCTGTTTTACCCTTTGTTTGATTTGCTTCTAATTTTTGGTCTCATCAACAAAGTTCTGCAGCGTTTAGTTCTGTGAATATTAGATGCTGCAGAATCATCAACATAGCAAAGGTACCATTTCCATATTTCACTCCAAAAATGTCAGTATTTTCTCTCAAGGAACAAAAGTGCACAGTGATGGCAATAATTAGGAAGACAAAGAAAAAGAGTGGTTGAGAAAAACTGTTATTAAGCCTTAGGTCTGAATAAGTATGTGAGTAGCATTTTACTCTCAGCTCATTTTGAGACTCTGCTGGAGAATAGTAAAAGAGGTTGTTAAAAGTAGGTAGTTAAAAGTATCAGGTCATTTGAATTTATGTCAGCGCTGCTGTGAAAGTAAGGCATTTTTTCTCCCAAGTCTGAAGTGTTGTTTTGGCCCATTGTCAGCTGGAAAACAGATGTCTTCTAGGTGAGATGTTTGGTGCACTATATCACCTAGTGGAAGATGGTGCTTCATTCTACTGAGGGGAATAGGGAATTGTATGTCTCCGATTTAACCATCTGTGGATGCCTTTTTTAGGGGTGTGTGTACATTTTATTGAATATCAGGTGTTTACTTAGGACACAGGGTTTTCTAAGTGCATTGTTAAGTAATTTAAACTCACTATTGATTTGCTTTAATAGTACAAAATCTTTGTTGCAGGGTGCTATTTGTACATAAGTGAATCAACAATTACTATTTGTCATAAGTGCTAAAATATTCATTATAAAAATTGTGGATTATCTTTTTTTTACATTTTAGGCTTTTTTATGCTTTATACTTACACTGTTGAGTCACGGATGATTTTTTGTTAGAATTCTGGAGTCTTTTTGTTTTAAAGTTGCTTTAGATTTTTGCTGAGAGCAAAATATTCAACACAGAACACAGATTCTAATAGATGGCCATATAACCTCTCTTTCCAAATATCCCATAACAATGTGCTCATAATAGTACCAAGGCCTTTAGCTTAAAATATTTGCTTTCTTATTTTTGCTAAAGAAAATACAGGGTTTCTGCAATATGTAATCTATTTTGTAACCTAGGAAAACATAAAGCAAGAATTCTTGGTAATGATTGCACTTACATGAAATAAAATAAATAGCATTTCACTTATTTCTCATCATTGGCTGGAGTCTTTCTGCAGACTTCAATTTGGGGTGACAAGTAAACCAGACAAACTATAGCAGCGATGCTTGGCAAAAAGTTATGGACTGGCAAAAGACAAACATAAATTTTTTTCAATGTGATAAAATCTTTCATTTACTCCTTTTTGTGACACTTGAATCCTAAGACAAATGGCAGTGAAGATTATGAAACAAATAAAGGAGAATTCAGAAATAAAAAATACAATCCTTATTAACTAAAATGATGTTTCTTATTTTTTTCCTCAAATCTGTGACATGTTTATTTTAAATACTTTGAATTGAAAAGAGGTACTGATTAATTTTGGCATCATCAGTTGTTTTATGAAATTTAGAAAGCCATATTTTAATAAAAGTCAAAACAAAAATTAAAGCTCATGTATTTGGAAAGATTATAACCTCATTTCTGTTCCTCAGTGACCTGTAATTCATGATGGCTTGCCAGAATCTAGTGTCAAAATTCGAACAACCTAAAGAGCTTTGTTGAGAAATGGTCTTATCCTTTGACCAGTGAAAATTGAAAAATAAGCATTTCAGGAAAAGTATATGGCAGCTTCTCTACTCAATCTATGATTATCTGAGATTAGTCTTTGCTACTTTTCCACTGTAGTTGTGACTTAAATTTGGAGAATTAATTTTATATGATTTCTGTTTAAGAAAATTGTCCTCTTATGAATAAATTTAAATTCTACAGGCACCCATATTTTGTTTGATTAAAATGTGTTTATTTTCTTCAGTAACTTACCCCAAATGCAGTTCATGCCTTTTGATCATTGGTGAGAGAGGGTAGTTGTAAAAGCTTGCCACAGTATTTTTGTAAACTGAAAAAAATTGACAGGCTGGGGAAAAGAAAAATCCATAACGATTTCCCAGTCTTAGACTTGAGATGATAAAGAACATTTTTATACCACTGACTTATTGACAAGCCAGAAAGCTTAGGACTTCTGTAATAAATAATGGACATTTCATATAAAATGCAGGTGCTAGTTCAGAGACAATGAGTATTTAATGCTGCAGTTGCATTTAAATTTCTCAAATGCTGGACTCACACTCTAAATTGCACTTTTAAACATTAAATTATAAACAAAAAACTTGATTCTGAAGCAGTATGCTGATTTCTTTGTGTATAAATATTTTATTTATTTGTTGCTAGTTACTTAAAAATAGAAAAGAGCACATTATTTTGTGGCTTTTAGAATCCTTTACCCAAAATTCTAATTATTACTCTTGAAGATTAAACCTGTCCAAGAGTAAGAGGACAATTTTTAAAGATGCTACTTTGATGCCTTATGGAAATTTTGGACTTGTTCTAATTAGAAAACAAAGAACATTCCAAGCCTTCCATTATATAGGAAAGTTAAATTTATGCTCCCTTATCTGGGAATTAAAGATATGGTACTATGCCTTGAACAAAAGACAGTGTATTTGTGTATTTATATCAATGATTAATTCTGGTAGCAGAAATAATTGTCTCACTTGTTAAGTTTCAATACCTTGAACAATTTAGAAAGGCAATTATTGATGATTCTTGTAATACGGCTCCTAGTCAAAAAAATTTACCAACTAACAAACATCCATTGCTTATCTGACAATGTATTAAGAAGAAACATGTGAGTAATTGTACACCATCAGACAAATTGATTATCCATCCATAGCTTTGCACCTCAGTTGTCTTTTATAATGTATATCACCTTGGCTGGAAACACACCACCTGACTACTCCCTTTCTAGACTTATATTCATTTTATCATTTGCTTTCAATGAACTGCTTGATATATAGATTTCTGCTGTAAAAATCAATCTTATAATACATGTTTGCCGTACACAAGTTTCCAACTGCTTTGAAGCTATCGATGGGCAGTCCTTAAGAACTTACTAACTTTAGCAGCAACATCACAGGTTTGTTAAAATGCTCAAATAGCCTTTCATATCCTGTGCTAGGAAAAGACTTAGTGATTTCCATTATTTTGTGAAATAGAGATGAGTGTTCATTCATATATTCCCAAGCCTGTTTGTGTATCTTCTGCCACAAACATGAATCCAATCCGTTGTGCAGTTCTTTTTCCCTCAAGCACTTCTCCTCAATACTGTACCAACTTATAGTGCACACACAAATTCAATCATCCTGCACATATATATCTGATTAAATAGTTGTCAGAGATATATAAATACAGTTTGATTTTCTTATAGGGTCTTACTGTTCAGACATTGACATTGTAATTAAAGCTTTCCAAATGAATTATTTTGGGGTCTCTTAAAAAATTTAAAAAATGAAGACAAATTGCCTAAAATATAGTGAATGGCCTATAGGTGTACTTTCAAAGAAGATCTCAGGTATAGCTCGGAAATATAAAAGCCATTTTCACTCTTACAAAATGTTAACTTATTTATATTTTCACTGGAGATGTCATAAAATGTGTTGAAAAAAATGTAACCACAAAATGACTCTGCACATGAGATTCTAGTGCTACAGTTTAAAGCATACTATTAGAGCATTATGTAATCTTGGGTCAAAACATGGTAAGAGTCAGTTTTCACAATTTTAATTTGTAAATTTGGAAACATTCAAAATCTGCTGTATGTGTTGGCCATCCGTTTTCGCTTAGCTTTGGTTCCTTAAGTTTTATCTACCTTTGGGGCTTCACTGATTCTCTAACACGATGAATGTTTCAGTATTTATTTTGGTCATTAAACATACAAATATTATGTGATCTTACCCATGTGTGAATTATAAAACTGTTGTCCTCGTTGAAGTAGAGAATAGAATGGTGGTTACTTGAAGCTGGGGAGTAGTAGGGAGAGAGAAATGAGAAAAGATTGATCGAATAATAAGTTACAATTAGATAAGAGTTAGAAGTTCTGGTGTATTCTTGCACAGTAGGTTGACTACAGATAACAGTAATGTACTTTATACTTCAAAAAGATAGAAGATGGAATGTTTTCACCATAAAGAAATGATAAATGAGGACACAGATATTTTTAACATCATTTAAATATTACATAATATGTGCAAATATTGAAGAAGCATCATTCCCTAAAAATATATATAATTTTACGTTTTTATGTATCAGTTAAAATTTAAAATTAAAATTGTAAAACACCTGAAAGAGAAAAATGTTCAAATTTTCTCCATTTATATTTTCTCTCCCCCTTTCCCACCCTGATACATAATATTCTTGGCAAAATTTGCTTTCCCTTTTAAACAATTTTTCTTTCTTTCCATAAGCCTCAAATACAAAGACTGTACTCATATCTATAAAAAACAGATGTTCTAATTTGCCTCAGGGAAGATTAGGAGGTATTCTGACATAGTGGCTTCTATATTTATTAACATATTTTATAAAATATTGCCTTAAATTCACATGAAAAAGTCAGGCAATGTGCAATGGGAAAATGGTATGTTTTAATTTTATTTCTTAGCAAATGAATTTGGATTAATGTGTAACATCTTGTCTTTGCCTAGACATAAATCTTATACTTATTCCAAAAGTGAATTCATAGCATTTTCCAGTGTGTCTGTGTGTAGAGGAATGAATAGAAACTATGTCTGCAGGTTTGGTGTATTGATATCTGCACTCCATGTTTGCTGCTGCCTTCCCACATAACACACAGGTGTTAAGAGCAAGAACATCTTTACAGGTGAGTACATAACTAGTCCTTAAAATGTAATTCTTTCCTTCTCAAATGGTTAATGAAATCAGGAAGGAACATCATAGGAAAAATTATTTGCTTGCCCTTGAATAAAGGAGAGCTTGCAACTAACATGCAGGAAACATCAAAAGTAACTCTAGACACAGAAGATAGGAAGAACACATAAAGAGTCAATTTGCAAATATATTTCAAACCAAAAGTATTGTTGGTTCTGGAGAATACATATAGTTGAATCCTATAAAGGGGTTGGACTGTTATGTAGATGATAACTGTAGTATTTAGATAGCCTTTTTAAAAATTCAACAATACTTTTAAATAACTTTATTGCAGATCTACCAATACTGCATCATCTAATAACAGTGAAAAAATAAAGAAATCGCAAAGAAACTCGGGCATGGTGGCACACATCTATAATCCCAGCACTTGCTTTGAGGCAGGAGGATTGCTGTGAGTTTGAGGCCAGCGTGGGCTACAAAGTGAGTTCAAGGCCAGTCTGAACTGCATAATGAGATCCTGTCTCAAAAAGACAAAAAATAAAACCAAAATGAAACAAACAACAAGAACAAAAAATCACAAATCAAATAATATAGCAAGTCTTTAAAAAATAAAAGAATACACTTGAAGTAGCTTAATAAAAAGGGCAAATGCAATTGAGAAAGCATAAACTTTATACACATGAATAAAAAATTTATCTACTCATATTTCAGAGTGAAAAATTAGATTTTTGTTTTTACTAAAAGCAGGAACAAGGCAAGGATATCACTTCTTACCATTCTTACCACACAATAAGAAAAGGAAATAAAAATATATGTATGTATTGGAAATGAGGAAATAAATTTGCCTTTGTTTGAAGATGACATGATGGTTAACATAGAAAAATCCTGAGAATCAACAAAAATTTTAGGAACTAGTAAGTATAGTAGCTTGCAATATAATACACAAAATCGTAAGTTACCATGTAGGAGTAATATACAAAATCAGTTGTTTTCCTATACACCAGCAATAACTAACTGGAGACTGAAATTAAAAACATGACACCATATACTTTAGCATCAAAAACAGAAATTGGTGTAAATCTAACAAAATACATACAAGATCTCTATGAGAAAAAGTGCAAAACTTGGATGACAAAAATCAAAGAGAAACTATATAAATGGAGAGATAGTCCATGTTTAAGATAGGAAGGTCAATGTTGTTATGATGTTAGTACTTCGCAATTTTACCTATGGGTTTAATGCAATCTGAAGCAAAATCCCAGTATGGCATTTTGTACATATGGATAAAATGATGCTAAAGTTTATATGGAGAAGCAAAAGACTCCCAAACCTTGCATAAAGTTGAACAGAGTTGGAAGCTTAATACCACCAAACTATAAAATGTGATATAAACCTATCAAGTCAGGGAGGTGTAGTCAAATAGATTAATGAGGCAGAATACAGTGCCCAGAAATAGATCTGTATAAATAAACTCATCTGACCTTTGAAAAAGGAGAAATGGCAATTTATTGGAGAAAAAGTCTTTTCTGCAAACAGTGTAGGAATAAGATCCAGACACAGACCTACTTTTCACATGCACAGATAATTAACACAAAGAGGATCATAGACAATTGGAAAACAAAAATAAAAATCCTACAGCATAATAGAAGAGTATATCTGGATTTACTCTTGGGTTTGGCAATGACTTTAGATACAGTATTAAGCAGGAAATTCTTGTCAGTTATAATAGTGTGGATGATAGTGGAGACCATTATGTTAAGTGAAGTAAGCCAGGTATAGAAAGACACACACTGCATGACTCACTTATATGTGGAAGCTACGTAAAGCTGAACTTATAAAAGCAGAGAAGAGAATAGTGGTTGGCAGGGCATGAGGGTAAGTGTAGGAGCTGGTGAATGGAGAGACATTGACAGATGAGTGCAAAGTTCCAGTTAGGAATAAAAATTTTATAAATATGTTGCATATCATGATTATTTTTCATTACTTTTTCAGTTTTTATTTTTTTGTTAGTACATGTCTGCCGTACAAAATGATTTCATTCCTTGTGTAAAGTTGGTACATGTACATAACACATCTCAATTATTTTTCATCTCATTCCTCTCCTCTCCTTCCATTTCTTTGTACCCTTCCCATTTGAAGATTTAATTCCATACTTATTATTTATCTTTTGCTTTGTTTTTATTTATATTTTGGATTTCTCACATAAGAGAAGTCATGCAATACGTAAGTTTGCCTGTATTATTTATTTCACTTAACATTATTGTCTCAAGGTGCAAGCATTTTCCTACAGATGGCTCAACTTTATCCTTTTTATACATGTAGTTAATTGTGTATTCAATATTTCAAAATTGCTCAAAGAATATATTTACAATGTTCGTATTACAAAAAATAAGTATGTGAATAGTAGTTATGCCGAGAAACCTGATATGTACATTTTACTGTGTATACATTGATCAAAATATCACATTGTAACATATACTGTATATAATTTACATATATATATAATTTACATTTGTCAGGTAAAAATTACATAAATGTAATGAAACTGACTAAAATAAAAAATACATCCATAAGTGAGCAAGTTGGATTCCATTAAAATTAACAATTTCTGCTTTATGAATGATATTCTTAAAATAGTGAGAATGTAAGACATAGACTAGGAGAAAATTTTGCAAAACATATGTGATGGGAGATTCTTTCTGAAATATACAAAGAATTCTTAAAACTCAACAAAAAAGAAGACTGGTATCCAGCACAGAAAGAAGCCAGGACTTGGCAAACGGCTCCACCGGAGGAATTCGGGTGCCTGGGCCCTCCACCTACATTGCAGGGCCAGGCCAGTGGGGGAGTGCCAGCCACACAGTAAGACCCAGACTAGGGTGCATACGATGGACAGGTGAGACTAGTGAGATGGAAAAGAAATACGAGCTAACAGGTGGTAAGTTCGGTGAACCAGCATTGTACTTAGAGACAAAGACACATGGAATAGAAGCAGGTGGGTGGGGCTGCCCCCCTTTTTAAAATTCAATTTTGTATTAGTTCATGTTGCTTTATTTTTGTTTTTATCTTACATTCTTTTCCTTTTCCTTTTTTCTTTTCTTTTTTATCAATTTTTCTTCTTCTTTTTTCTCTTTTTTCTCTCCTTTATTTATTATATTTTTTTCTGTTTTCTAAATGGCTGGGGAGAACTCCAGCCACAAAACTCTAATCCAATGCCCCAAACCCAGAGACCACGTTCAGGTAATCTCTCAAATATTCCTTCATTCTTTCTTTTCTACCCCTTCTCTACTTTATCAAACCTTGTGTGGTCATCCTTTGTCTTCCAGGCTTGCTTCTATTTCCTTTCCAGTTATTTTTCTTTTATACAGTATCCTCCCTGAAGTCCCCAGCACAGGCTAAAACCACTCTACCAAGGGGAAACAATTTGCATATGAACTCCTAATTTACAATCAGTTCTGTTATATACCTATAGACTTTCCTCCTATGGTCTAAAATACAAAATCAGTAGTTACCACAGTTTGTCAATTTCTAAATTGTACTTGATGCTATAATTATTGCTAATTTTACTACTTTAGTTAGGATGCCATATCTGTTGTAAGCAGATGTTCTTGCTTCTGTAACAATACTTGGAAGCTCTGGTATAATAAACTCACCACAGCCCTAAACCAAAGGACTGGGAACTGAGCCAAACAGATACCAACATCCCACTCAATTAATTGGGAAGGTAGGATCTTGGGACGAACACAAACCAAGAAACTGTGACACACTGAAGACATCCCTGAAGAACAGACTTTTCCTAGAGAGTCTTTGGTACTAGTGATATAGCTACCTACTATAAAAACTCACAAGGATCATCACAGAAAATAAAATAAAAAATTTCTTTGAAATAAAAAATGACAAGATGAAGAAAGAAAATGCAACCTCAGACCTCCAGCCCACTCAGAACAAGTCCAGGAGACATCAACATAGAAAAAATTGGGGGCTGGTGAGATAGCTCAGCAGCATAAGTGTTTGCCTGGCAAGTGCAAGGTCCTGAGTTTGACTCCCAATACCCACATACGAAAAAAGGGCCAGTGATATCGCTCAGCAGCATGGGCGCCTTCTGGCGCACGTGATCCTGAGTCCGAACCCTGGTACCCACAAAAAAAAAAAAAAAAAAGAAGAAATTGGAAGACACACACCTGAAACTTCTGAAAAGATAGCAAGTGAAGTGAAGAAACAAATCCATGGAGGCTATAGAGGAAATCAGATCAGAAATAATCTCTCAGGTAAAAAAAGAAATGTCAACCTTAATGAAGGAATTGTTCAACATATCTAGAAAAGACATAGATAAAAAAATAGAGAAACACAGGAAAATGATGCAAATCTTGAGTGACCAATATAGGAAGGAAATAGAATGCATGAAACAGATTCAAAAAGATAACCGGGAAATTAAAAATTCAGTTGAAAGCTGGCAAAACCGTTAGAACAAATATGAAGATAGACTTTCATACCTTGAAGACAGGATCGTGGTTAGTGATCATGAAAGGAAAGATCTCTTAAAAATATCAGGGGACCAGGAAATAACAATTCAACAGCTGCAAGATGATGTTAAGAACAATATAAGACTGATAAGTGTCAATGAAAAACCAGGAGTCAACACAAATGACATGAAGGACTATTTGCAGAATAGCAGAAAATTTCTCAAGCATGGGAACATAATCTGATGTACAGATAAGTGAGGCATACAGAATTCCAAACAGCCATAACCAAAATAAATCTAAACGCAGATATACAATAATCAAGATCCCAGAAATTCAGCACAAAAACCAGAATATTAAAAGCTGTTAGAGAAAAGAAACAGATCACCTATAAAGAAAAGCACATTAGAATCACAGCTGACTTCTCAGTACAAACCCTCACATCAAGATGAGATTGGAGTGAAGTATTTCAAGTCCTGAAAGAAAATAACTTTCAACCCAGATTGATATACCCTGCAAAACTATCTTTCAAAATTAATGGAGAAATAAGATACTTCCATGACAAAGAACAACTGAAGAAATTCACGACCACCAAACCAACCCTACAAAGAGTACTGAAAGATATTCTAGATAGAGATAAAAATGACCACAATTCCAAGAACAACAACAAAAAGAAACCACCAGGCACAGCAAGCAACTAAACAGAGGGGAAATGTAGGGAACAAACACCAGGAAAATAACATGACAAAGTAAGCCAATATATATCAGTCATAACCATCAAAGAAAATGGCCTCAGTTCACCAATCAAAAGAAAGAGACTGGCAGAATAGATTAAGAAACAAGATCCAAAAATATACTGTATACAGGAAACACATTTAACTCAAAAAGAAACTCATAGACTGAAAATCAAAGAATGGAAAACAATACTCCATGCAACAGTAATCCAGAAAAATGATGTATCTATCCTGTTTGCAGATAGTGTGAACTTCAAACCAAGAATGATCAAAAGAGATAAAGAAGGTCACTACATACTTGTTAGGGGAAAACTTCAAGAGGAAGAGATAACAATCATATATGCACCAAATACTGCAGAACCCAAATATATAAGACAAATATTAATAGATATGAAAAATAAAACAAGCAACAACACAATTGTAATGGAGGACCTTAATACCCCATTTTCACAAAGAGATACATCAACTAGACAAAGAATCAGCAAAGAAATAACAGAACTAAAACAAACCTGTGAACAAATGGACTTAGTAGGTGTTACAGAGTGTTCCACCCAAACACATCAGAATACAAATGCTTCTCAGCTGCACACAGGATGTTCTCGAAAATAGACCATATACAAGTCCATAGGAAATGCTTAAGTAAATGCAAAAGAATTGAAATTATACCATGCATATAATCTGACCATAGTGCAATAAAATTGGAAATTAATGTCAAAGAAACCATGTAAACTCCATAAACACATGGAAATTAAATAACACCCTCCTGAACAACCAATGTGTCACATATGAAATTAAAGAAGAAATTAAACAATATCTACAAACAAAAATGCAAATACAACATACCGGAACCTGTGGGACTCAATGATAACAGTCTCAAGAGAGAAATTTATACTGGTAAATTCTCACATCAGGAAAACAGAATGAACACAAATAAACAACCTAGTGCTTCACCTCAAACTCCTAGAAAAAGAACAAGTCAAACCCAAAGCCCATGCAAGGGAGGAAATTATAAAGATCAGAGCAGAAATTAACACAATCGAGACTAAGAAAACAATACAAAGAATTAATGAATTGAAGAGTTGGTTCTTTGAAAGAATAAATAAAATTGATAAACTCTTAGCCAACATTATCAAAAAAAGGAAAGAAAAAACTCGAAGTCATGCAATGTGGAATAAAAAGGGTGAAATCACTAAAGATCCTATGAAAATTCAGATCATCAATATATACTTTGAAAATATTTACTCATATAAGATGGAAAACACAGAAGAAATGGACAGATTCTTAGAAATATGTGAATTTCCAAAGCTGAATCAAGAAGATATAAAAATTCTGAATAACCCAATATCAGTTAATGAAATTGAAAATGTAATTAAAAACTTACGAACAAAGAAAAGCCCAGGTCCTGATGGATTCAGAGCTTAATTCTACAAGAAATTTAGAGAAGATTTAATGCCAATACTCCTCAAACTCTTCAATGAAATTGAAATGGAAGCAATTCTCCCTAACTCATTTCTGGAGGCAACTATTACCCTGGTACCAAAACCAGTGAAAGACCATTAAACAAAGAGATCTATACGCCAAGCCCCTAATAAATATAGATGTGAAAATCCTCAATAAAATACTAGCAAATGGAATGCAGCAAATCATTAAGAAAATTATACACCATCACCAAGTGGGATTCATCCCAGGAATGCAGGGATGGTTAAC
Organism: Erethizon dorsatum; assembly: GCA_028451465.1. Lineage (NCBI taxonomy): Eukaryota > Metazoa > Chordata > Mammalia > Rodentia > Erethizontidae > Erethizon > Erethizon dorsatum. The sequence continues at coordinate 32,059,785 of CM051823.1, forward strand.
CATACACAAATCAATAAATGTAATACACTATATCAACACATCCAAAGACAAAAATCACATGATGATCTTAATAGATGCAGAAAAAGCTTTTGATAAAGTCCAAGACCCATTCATGAAAAATACCCTACAGAAAATCAGAATAGATGGTCTCTACCTCAATCTGATAAAAGCCATCTATGACGAAACAACAACCAACATCATACTAAATGGACAAAAACTGAAAGCTTTCACTCTAAAATCAGGAACAAGACAAGGATGTCCACTATCACCACTCCTATTCAATGTAGTTCTGGAAACATTAGCCAGAGCAACTAGACAAGAGAGAAAAAAGGAATAAGGTTAGGAAAAGAAGAAGTTAAATTATCATTGTTTGCAGACAGCATGGTACTTTACATAGAAGGCCCCAAAAACTCCACCAAAAGACTTCTAGATTTAATAAGCAAATTCAGCAGTATAGCTGGATACAAAGTCAGCACTCAAAAATCAATAGCATTTCTGTACCCAATCAACAAACTCACTGAGGGAGAAATTACACCCTTCACAATAGCATCCAAAAAAATGAAATACTTAGAAATCTATTTAACCAAGGAAGTAAAAGACCTATACATTGAAAATTACGGTATCCTGAAAAAAGAGATCAAAGAGGATATCAGAAAATGGAAAGATATCCCTTGCTCATGGATAGGAAGAAACAAGATTGTGAAAATGGTGATACTCCCAAAACTGTTGTACAGGTTTAATGTAATCCTGATCAAAATACTATTAGCATATCTCACAGATGTAGAGAAAACATTCCTAAAATTCATATGGAAACAGAAGAGACCTGGAATAGAAAAGGCAGTCCTCAGCAACAAAGGCAAAGCAAGAAGCATCACAATCCCTGACTTGAAATTATACTACAGAGCTACTGTGATAAAATCAGCATGGTACTGGCAACAAAAACAGACCTGATGATCAGTGGAACAGATTAGAAGATGCAGACACAACTCCAAACACACTCAGCCACCTTATCTTTGACAAGGGGGCCAAACATGTTCACTGAAAGAAAGATAGTATCTTTAATAAATGGTGCTGGAAAAACTGGCTTTCCACATACCAAAGACTAGTACTTGACCCATGTCTATCACCAGGCACTAAACCGAAGTCAAAATGGATCAAAGATCTAAATATTAAAACACCCTATTCAGGACACCTCCTGTTTCTTAGAAGCTGTCCTAGTCCCCATTTCTTTTCTCCAATAAATTTTTCTACTCATGAAAAAATAAATAAATTAATAAATATTAAAACAGAAACATTAAATCTACTGGAAGACAAGGTAGGTAGAAATCTTGAAGGCACATGGGTAGGAAGAGGGTTCATGAACAAAACCCAAACTGCATGGGAAGTACTTCAAAGAATCAACAACTGATCTCTTTAAAAATTTTTTGCACATCAAAAGAAATCACCAACACAGTGAAAAGAAAACCTACAGAGTGGGAAAAAATTTTAGCCAATTGTCCCTCAGACAAAGGACTTCTATCTAGAATATATAAAGAATTGAAAAAATCAGGCCTCCAAAATTCAAAGACACAATCCAAAATGGGCATCTGAGATGAATACACACTTCCCAGATGAAGAAATATAAATGGCAAATAAATATACGAAAAAATCTACAACATCATTGCTCTTTCACGAAATGCAAATTAAAACAATACTGAGATTCCATCTCACCCTAGAAAGAATGGCTATCATCAAGAAACAACCAATAACAAATGCTGGAGGGACTGTGGGGGAAAAGGAACCCTTCTCCACTGTTGGTGGGAGTGTAGACTGGCACAATCACTGTGGAAATCAGTGTGGAGATTCCTCAAAAAGCTAGGACTAGAGGTACCATTCAACCCAGCTATTCCCCTCCTGGGTATTTTCCCAGAAGAATTAAAAGCATCATACCACAGCGATATATGTGCACCCATGTTTATAGCAGCACAATTTGGAATAGCTATATTTTGGAAACAAACCAAATGCCATCAACTGAGGAATGGATAAAAAAGATGTGGTATTTTTATACAATGGAGTACTACTCAGCTATAAAGAAGGATAAACTCGAGGCTTTTATAGGTAAATGGATGCAACTTGAGACCATACTCATAAGTGAAATAAATCAGAAACTCATTTGCAAACACCTAGTGTAACAAACTGAAACAATAAATGAGATCCAAATTGCACAATAGATATTGTGAAAGGGGAAGAAACTGCTCAAAAGGAAAGAACAACAGGGATGGGGGAAAGGAGAAAAGAAGGAAGGAAAAAGAAAGTGTATATATATATACTAACATATATATAATTATATATACATATAATTAGCTACCTATCTATTATACATACAGAAAAACATACATATATACATACATACACACAATATAGCTAATATAATTGTACTACTAATTTCTATTAGTTCATTGAAAAGCACAGTTTATGCTTGTATTGTTTGAGCAATTTTTCATGCCTATTTCTTATAATCTGAGCAACTACTTTGAAGATAACAATACACAATATATTAACCATTGTTAATCTCCTATTATCTAGTTTTGAAATTCTGTATCATAATTTTTATATTTTTTAAATAAAAATCTCAACAAATAAGAAAACATTTCAATTTAAAAATGGGCAAAAATCTGATGAGGCCAACTAGAGCAGATTTTATATGAAAGTGCCTACGTTTTTCCCTTAAGTATAGTTTACTATCTTTTCTATTCTCATGAGTTTACATCTCTATTATTTTAGATAACTATATGTCTAATTTGGGATATAACTTCCAAGGGTAAAGGATTTCTGAAATTTGAAAAATGATCATGCAGATATACTTCTACAGAACAAGTCTACAAAAATACAGGAAATAAAATAGCTATTAAACTTTATTTAAAGAACAAGTCTGTCATTTTATATATATGGCACTAATGTATAGGATGTATAGGAATTCTGAAATGAGAATGTAAATTAATATAATCATGATGAGAAATTGCATGGAGGTTCATCTGAAATAGGAATAAATGAAGAATTCATTTGATTGATCTATATAAAAATCTCTATATTAAGAAAAGAGAGAAAGTTTGTATCTGAGTTGAAAAGAAAAAGATGTTTTTATTGTTAAGAAAAATAGCCTGTAATTATGGAAAGGACAGAAACTTGCTTCCTTTTCACTCTTCATGATGCAATATTTAGGACATAAGAGTTAGGCAAAATAACTGCAGTTCAGCTACATCTTTTTGGAAAAAAGCAGTTTGTAAAGAGTTTATATCTTTCAGCGCAACAGAAATTAATGTAAATTTTATAAGTAATCAAAAGTAGAGTTTGGGGAGGGCAATGAGAAACCAATTCGGTGTGTTGGTAGTTTGTCAGATTGTCCATTAAGTGAACTGGTCGTTTGGCAAACTGCGTCTATTTCTGCCAGAAAAATAGCCTTTAACAAAATGATTTTTGGAGAATTGGTCTGTTCTCTTAATTGTCCATCTTGTATTTAATCTCTTGTTCATCTAATTTATTCTACTCAGTACTGCCATACTTCCCTCAGCAACCTCAAATGAATCCAACACACCCATACATTTCTCTTCAGTGATATTCAAAATCTTTCAGTGTATTCAGTGAATCTCCTCATGAAATCACAGCTTTGCTGGAGTCTCTGCTCTGCCACATCTGGCCCTTACCAGCCTTCTACATTTCTTTCATATTGTTTGCAGGAGTGGCAGGTACACCGACACTATTGTTTTTTTTTTTTTTTAGATTCTAGTGCAGTTAGGTCCAGATGTTTTCTCATAAGTGGATTTTCTCCACTTTTCACAATTAAACTCATAACTATTTTCTGCTTGCAATCACAATTTTTCATATATATATAATATTTGCATTAATATATATGCATGTGGGAAGATGACAGGACAAAAGGAGAGTAAGACGGCTCTGGTCAGGCTCACTCATTGATAAGTTTGGACAAAATTATTACAGACTTGAGGCACAGCATCAACACATCTGTCGAGTTATTGTTCTTGAAATAAGACTTTAAAAGTATTTTTATCTAGAATCAATCTGTCTGCACGTAACCAATGTACACTGAATGATTTTACAAACAACTAGTGTTTTATAGATCATAAATTAATATATTTTTCTGGAAGTGAAATAGTTGTCTCAAGGATTCGGGTCAGCATTTAGCTTTTAGGATTAGATATACTTTCCTAAGAAGAAAGAATACATACTATAAAGAAGTTCTCTCATACCTGCCCAGGTAATTATTACAAAAACCATCAAAAGATGATAAACATGGGAGAATTTTATAGAAAGGAGCACTCTTGTATACTTTTGTGTAATGCAGCCATAACATGAAGTTGTGTGGAGGTTCCTAAAAAAATTGAAAATAGAACTACCATTTTTTCTAGTAACTCCACTTCTGGATCTATCCAAATGAAATAAAAATCACTATATTGAAGAAATAAAGAAATATCTTCACCTCTCATTTTTATTGCAGCATTATTCACAATAGCCAATATATGCAAGAAAAATAAGCATCTATTAATAGATGAATAAAGAATATGAGCTATATATGTACGATATATATATATATATATATATATATATATATATACATCACCTTGAATTGTAACTTGCTCTATGAGTGTTCTGCAAGATGGGCAAACATTTCTAATAAATTTTAACTTGATAGATGAGCTATGTCTTGCAATATTAGTAGTACTGTTACCAAATATAACATGATCACAACTGAACCAATGCCCCCATCCACCTTCAGGACTGTGAGTGACAGCAAGAAGTTATGGAATAGATCTCATCTGCAGAGAAATAGGAAAAAAAAGGTGGAGAAATCCTTCACTTAAATGAAATTAAGGAGATGTGTAAAATGTGGGAAACAATAAAAAAAATTGTAGAAAAGCACCACCCCAATAAGGTTCTAGCAGTGCTAGCAATGAATCTGCTTAATGACAAAGGAATGTCACATTTCCTTGGAATACTCAAAAAGGAGGCAAAAACAAGTGTCATTGGATAGGTTCCTTGTTAAAGTTTCACGAAAAGAAAAAGACTCCATTGAGCCAATGGAGAGCAGTGATTCTATTAGTGGTAGTGAAAGTTTTCCTACACAATTACTCTCCTAACTCTTGTCTCTCTCACAGCAGCCACAAAGGTTTTTAAAATGTAAGTACAGGTTAATTTGTTTCATTTTCTTTATTTCTTTACTATTTTGTATTACATTGCAGTATTGTAATCATTTTATAAGAATATTTTGGGGTCGTGGAATGAATCATCTGAGTTTCCATTATTTCTTATGGGGAAATTCACTTTGATAGACAAGTGCTTTGGATTACAAGCATGTTTCCAGAATGAATTATGCTTGCAAACCAAGGTTTTAATATACACTGCTCAGAAATCCAAGCAGTTCTGTAGGCTATCTTTTAATCTCTAGCCAAGCATTCTGGGAGGTTTTGGGCTTGTGACTCCAAAAATCCCTTTCCTCTGCATATCAATCTCATACATACCTCTGGCCAATGCCTCTGCACACCACTAACCCTAACCCTAACTCTAACTCTAACCCTAAGTTAGGGATGGAAAAGAAAAAGACCAACAAATACGTCTTAAGGTAAGCCACTATTTAAGGTTGGAGAAATGAGAAGAAACAGCTGAGGAGAATGAGAAAAAGTCAGAAAAGGAGAGAAGAGCTGACTGCCAGTTATTATTAATAGATCATGTCAAATATGGTTGACAAAAAAAATATGGTTGAGAATTAGCCACTGGATTTAGTGAAGCTTTAGTAGAGTAAGAATACATGAGTCCTGATGGGATTGAGCATAGCAGAGAATGAAAAATTTCAAGAAAGTAAGTACAGAAGTATTTGACTTTTGATTCCTAAGAACTAGTCTATGGATCAATATTTCTCATGCGCATTTTGATTTGTTTCAGGAGAATGCAATTAATATTCTATGAAGAATCAAGTTCAGATTGTTCACAGTGAAACAGAGCATCCTGAAATTTCTAGAAAGAGAGTCATTACAGTATAGAAAACATGTTGTAGATCTTCGTTTCAAATAGATCTGGAAGATAGAATTACTATGTGATTTGGCAAAAGTTAATTCACAGTTTTAAATTTGTTTCATTCAACTTTATTATGGGCACATTCCTTAGTATAGGACCAGAATATAGTTGGTACTAAAACAGCATTGTGTTATTATTATTTTTTTATTACCAAACTAGCTTTCTTTATATGTCTTACTTTTGTCAATTCCATCTCACCTATAATATTTTCCACCAATTAAACTTCTTTTCAGAATTTAAAACCTTATCAAGTTTAGCTCTGTCCATCCATTATAGTGAGCTAGATAATCAATGGTAGGAAGTCCTCTCTCCTCGCTCATTCTGCATAGCAGGTTGCTTAGAAAAATGGGCCAGCTTCTATCGCTTGGTGATTTAACTTTTCTTTCTCTAACATTCTTAAAACTTGCATGTAGTGAGAGTTATCATATATCATGGTTTACCTCTATTGTATCACTATAATTACTACTGATTTTTAAGTTCAGCATGCTCCTCGTGTAAATAATATAGTATTTTATACCAATCTATAAATGGGGCAGGCCTTTACCTTTGGATTTCTTCTGGTCTTCTGCCCTTCTTTTAAAGTTTTTTTGGAGTCTATTTCTATTCTTTTTTCTCATACTGTAATTCTTCCAGATGTTTTCTCAATATGCACTGAACAATTTTTTTTAATCATGAGAAATTATTGTGAAGGTGACATCAGAACATGCATTTTACCATGCAGAAATATTCTATACTTTATGAGGAAAAAATTACCTATAAAATCTAGTTTTCACATCTCTTTAATAACAGATTAGGGCCGGTGAGATGGCTCAGCAGCATAAGCACTTGCCTGGCAAACGCGAGGTCCTGAGTTCGACTCCCGGAACCCACATACGAAAAAAGGGCCGGTGATATCGCTCAGCGGCACGGGCGCCTGCTGGCGCGCGAGGTCCTGAGGTCCACCCCCGGTACCCACACACACACAAAAACAACAAAAAAAACCAGATTATTTTACAACTCATTTGCTAACAACCATTTGAAACTCTTAAAACCTTAACTGAGGTATAACTTTTTGTTTTTGTTGTTAAATTTCAAATCTAATATTATAGGTTGTTACTGAACATTGTGAGTTTGACAGTTTCATAACATCTGTAAGGTTATTTCCTATTGAATCTTTCCAAAGTTATATATTTTATTTACCTATGACTATAACTATTTTATTTTTATGTTTTCTACCTATCTCATAGTTATCATTAATACTGACATGTAACTGATGTGAAAAAAAATTTCTTTTTATTTCTAGTAGTATTTTATATAGAGTATCACTCCCCCAAAGAATATACTTAATTCTTATTTACACAAGATAAAGAAATGCCAATGTGAGACTAGCAGATCAGTTATAAATATGTCTTTTCGGTGTTGATTCTTATTGCCCCTGTACTGACACTGAAGGCAGGCTTCTAGTTCATGTATTCTTTAGTGTCTGCAGTCCACTTCTTAGAACATGCTCTTTGACTACATATCAAACTTCACTCATGTTTGAGGCATAGCTCCAATTTTCTCTTTTTAGTAACGATTGCTATAAACTGTTCTCCTTTTCTATCTCAGTGACAAAAACTAAAAAGGATTGTTTGATAGAGTGCTGAGAAGGCATTTTATAATAAATGACATATTTGTATCACTTCTATTCAAATAAAATGAACAATGAATAAATAATATGAGATCATATTCCATCATCACATGCATGGAGTCTAATTTGATTAATGGAGCACCGTTTAATGTTAGTATTCTAGAGAATCATAAATCATATGAAATATGACAGGTTTCAGAATCTTAGATTTAAAAAATTCTAGATGATTTCTTATGAGATTCATAACTTTAAGTATACATATTATATATTGGGGTAAAATTTTTAAACATGCCATTGATGTAACATTTATAATGCAATTCATCTTTAATACTTGCTTTTCTTTTCTCCTGATATTCGGAAAGACGAGCTAGAATCCATTTCACGCTAAAGAGAAAATTCAACGTGGACTCTTTCTTTTTCAAGAAAATTAACAGAATACCAATGAAGCCCTTTATCTATCAAGTGCAGTGTTCATTAATTAATCCTTTTTATCTGTGGCAGTTAAAGGTAAATGTAGAATATACTGCTTCCTTGAAATAGTTCCTAGTTTTGGTTTTGTTAAAATACTTCCTTCTCACCATATGTTATCTTTTGTCAGCCAGAGATAAATTAAATCAAATTGCATCTAGCTATTTCTTGCCTTACATTGACTTTTTAATAAGCTGGCCATTTAAATAAACATTTTTTCACATTTTAACTTAATATTTTTGAGAATGACAGAAAGAAAATGGAGTATCTTTCTGTTACTCGTCATTTTCATAATAGTAGAAGGTGGAATTCATCTGGCATTATAAGTAGAAATTTTCTGCATCACTAAGAACATGGCTTAAAGTATAATGTCTCCAGGACAAGCAAGAAAAGCATTCTAATAATAAAAAAAATATCTGGTCATCTATCAAGCAATGTCTGCATTGTTTTTCTCCTATTTCACTACATATGCTTTCCACAAAAAAGGAATACTGGCATTTAGTTTACCTGTTCCAGTTACCCATTGCTCATCTCAAACCACATATATATTCTGATCATTTGCTTTAAAAATAATTATTATTTAGTACTTCAAACGGAGACCATGGAGGTGCAAGAAAAATCTTGAAAAACATTTCTTTTGAATTTAATGTTTTAACTGTTTCTGTACAGGCATCGGGGCATCAGCTGCTTCTTAATGCTGATGCTTTTTTTTTCCCCCCTTGGAGGGCAATGCTGCTACTCATGCCTGCTAACAACCAGTAATAGGAAAACATTCTTGTTACATGGTTATTTGCCCATTTATGCTCACCTTTAACACAAAGCGACAAGCATGTCACATTTCATCAGGTCACATCAGGTTGTGTCTCAAGAAAACAGAGAACATAAGTTAATCCACATCAAAGTAACACGTCTCACCCGGAAAGCCCAGCAGAAAGAAATTACCAACTCCTTGGAGTTATAGCCGGAAAATTATAACCTATCCAAAGATTAATGTTCACCTAAATTTTGGTGACATGTTTGGTAACAACAACTATAATTGTGTGTGTTTCTGTTTGTATACGATATAATAATGCTATTTTTATTTCTGAGATACTATAGTCTGCTTATTATAAGAATATTTATTAGCACAGTTTAAAATATAAATTAATTCTAATGGTGGTTTCTTGGCATCTGATGGGTTTTCTAAAGCTGAGTTGACTAACAGAGTAGCCAATAGTCACATATGGCTGTTAAATTAAAATTAAATTAAAATTTTCAGTCTTATTAGTCACATTTCATGTGCTTGATAGTCATATACAATTAGTGGCTCCCATACTGTGAAGAACCAATCTAGAATATTTTCATCATCATAGAGGGAACTACTAAAAAGTGCTACTTTAGAATATTATAGGTAATATATGGAATCTATAAAGAATTTGAGAAAAGTAGTTCCAGCATCAAAATACCTATTAGTCAAATACTTGTGGCTTAAATATGTAAATATATTAAGCATATTTCTAAATTACATACATATTTATATGCATTAATCTGGTATATTTGCCAGAACTAAAAATAAATGTTGCTATATTAATATGAATTTAATGCAAATTTCAGTAATTTTCCCAATATAAAGGATCTTTTGTTTCAAGATCCACTTGAGCCTAGCACATTCCATTTGGTTGTCATGTCTTCTGAATAGTCTATAGTCTGCACCAGCTTTCACTCTTCTCTTGTCTTTCATGAGCTTGACAATTTCAAGATTGATGGTAAGGCACTTTGTAGACTGTTCCTTAACTTAGGGTTTTAAAATTTTTTTCTATTGGTACATTTTTGGAGTATATAATTTTTACATTCATTTTAGGGAGTAGATACATGAATTTAACATATCTTGATTCCTGTTATTCCCCTTCCTCTCCCCTTCTCCCTCCCTCCGTGTCTACATCTCCTTCCCCCAGTTTCACTATATATATATACACTATATATACAGTGAATGTTTGCAACACATAATGATTACATTCATTGTGGTTAGTTGGTACATGCACTTGACACATGTAATTATTTTTATGTCCCCTCTCCCCCCATCTTTCCATCTGTTGGTATCCTTTCCATTTGCAAAAGATCTATCTCCTTGTTTCCTTTTATCTGTCTTTTATTTTGCTCTTTATTTATATCTTAGATTTCTCATATGAGAGAAACCATATGCTATTTAAAGTTTGTTTTGATTTATTTCACTTAACATTATGTTTTCAAATTGCATTTATGTTTGTTTGATATTTTCTTCAGCATTAGTCTGGGGCTATGCCTTTTTGCAAAGAATATCACAATGGTAAAGTGGCTTTCAAACCATGTCACATTGGGGTACATGATAAACACATGTGATTACTTCACCTTGATCACTTGGATATGATCCTGCCTTCCAGGTTATTCCAATAGTATAAAGTTACTATCTCTACCTTTCCATAATTTTTCTTTTCCATTTTTTTTATGGCTTACTTCTAAAATGTCTTTCAAAATGCTCATGTGTTCAGAAGATGGGCTTTGAGAAAGTTATTGGAGAGTGAATGTCTAGCTTCATGAGTGGATTGATTCACATTTATGAAATCAATCTGATGGCATTATTGGATGAAAGGAGCGGGAGTCTAGTTGAGAGAATTGGGTAATATGGGCTTGATCCTGGGGCCTATAGATATAGATGAGGTCCCTGGCCTCATCCTTTCTGGCTCTTTCACTCTCCTTACTTCCTGGCTTTCATGAAGTGAGAAGCTCTGCTCTAATACACTCCTCTGCCATCATGTTTCTATCTCCCTACAGGCCTAAAGCAATAGATCTGGATACCATGGACTGGAACCTCTGAAGGCATGAGCTAAGGTTAATTTTCTACCTTTAAACTGTTCATGTCAGATATTTTATCACAGAGATGGAAATCTGACTAATGCACTATTCTCTGTAAGCAAGTCAGTAAGTTGAATACACACTCAGAGTGGAGCAGAATTTCACTTTACTTCTTGCAGAGGAAAATTTTTGGAAGATATTTCTGGAATTTATTTATAAAGAATATTAGTTGTGCTGTTGTGACTACCTCAATGCCCTGAATTATTCAAAGCATGTTGACTTTCAGGAAGAGCCAGAAGTCACATGGTGCCAGATGCAGTGAATGTGGTGTATGTGCACATACTGGAGTGTTTTTGCAAACCTGCCATTCCACTGGATGCCACCTGACAGCAGCATTCACTATATTTTGATAACCACTTATAAAAAAACTTATGAAAGAGGACTTCCAGAACTGCTTTAGAAAGTGGCAAAAATGATGGGGTAAGTTTTTCAAAGCCAGGGGGAGTTGAGAGGGATTGATGGCAATGTATCTTTTATTGTAATAAATTTAAACATTTAGCTTATATTTGGTCATTTTTTATGTCAGTATGGACTAATCTATACTCCTTTTATGTTATTATTTAGTACAGTTATTGGTTTCTTTGAATAAATAATTCCAAAATTTGCCACGGGGACCCTACTTTCCCTATGGCATTGCCCTATTCTATTTTTTTTTTTTTTTCAAACACAACACATTCTGGTACAGAATGTTTCTGGCTTATCATACATTTAACCTGCTCCAGCCTTAGAATAAGCCATTTTCCCAAAAGCTTTTTATTATTTGTACTTGAGAATGTTATTTAGAAAGCAAAACCCAAGTACTACGTATGATTGTTGCTATGGATGCCTTTTATGGTTTGTGTCTAGATGTCCCCTGAAAGCCTCATGCAGTCATGGGTGGTGGGCTTTTTGGAGGTGACTAAATCTAGAGTGTGCAATGCTGGGATTAAGGATGCTGGGATTAAGGGTGGTGATTGCTGGATCAGTCCATTGATTAGATTGGCACCTCCCTAACCCCAGCAACCTGGATGAGATAAGCAGAAAGAGGCTTCTCTGTCCCCCACCCCCTCATTGCTTTTGCTGTCTTCTGCTGCCATGAACTCTTGCCCCTCTGCAATGTGCCACCCTTCTTCTGAGCTAGCCAATTATGAACTAAAACCTCTACAAACTGTGAACTAAATAAACCTTTCCTCCTTTAAGTTGGGTGTTAGGTACTTTGTCTCAGCGATGAGAAAAATAACTAAGACAGTGCCATTGCTTCCTGGCTCATTTACATGACTGAGGAAAGTAGTATATGTATCCACTGTATACAGACATATTGATGTTTGTTTCTGTATCTATCTCATTTTCATATGACTTCAGCTAAAAATAGATTTGAACTAATGTCTCCAAATCTATTCCAGTGCTAAAGAGTTCATTAGAGCCTTCCTTTTGGGCTTTGGTGTAATTTTCCATCTGGCAGTGAGAAACTTGGATTACAATATCCAGTACTCACTTAATTCTTCAACCCCAATATACAACTAAAATAGTATCTGAATTGCTCACCCACACTCTGTACTTGTAGCTTTTTAATTATGTCATCATTTGTCATTTCTTCAATACAATATATAAAGCATTTGGTTTCAACATGATTGACTAATATTCTGATTAAATTATTGCACTTTATGGATAGCTTCTGAAATTAGCTGGATGCCCAGTTGGTAGAAATGGTGGATGGCTAAAATGGTTATGTTTATAAAAGGCAACTAGGAAGTGTACAAAGATAGGATGAAAGAGAGAGACAGATAGACAAAGGTAGAGAAAGAGAGAGAGAGTGGGAGAAAGAGAGAGTGAGAGAGAGAGAGGATGACAGGCTATATCTAGGGATGTTAGTGTAAGGTTTATTGAACTACAAGAATAACAGTAGGAAGACTAAAGCACAAAGGAAAAGCACAACCATCAGGACCAATCCGTGAAATTTAAAATCTAAATTCGCAAGAAGAGAAAGGGTTTTAGGATTAACAAATCATATTAATAGATGTTGAAGACAAAATTTTGCTTTTTTTTCTCTTTTTTTTCCTTTTTCTTTTTGTCAAGGAAATTAGCATGAAAGAACAAAGCATAGGTCACATAGAAGCAGCTTCTGTTAGATTAAGCAGTAGTAGACCCCAGGTTCACAACCTAGGACATACAAAGCCTTCAGGTTACATCACTAGAGTGGTGATTTTATAAGAATTCTGGAGAAAATCAGGCATGCCAAATATTAGTGACAAGTGAATCTATTCTCAAGATTCAAAATAAAGGAGGAATCAAGGATTGTTGAATATGATATCAATCTCATGGATGTTTCTAGAAAGTCTCCACTTTGAGAAAATGAATAGCAAGTCTGGTGTGCTATAAATATAGCCTGAGGTTACAATACCAAAAATTCAAAAACTTAAGCAAAATATTTCCCTCCAGTCCCTCCATGCAGGCTTGCTGCAGCCTTAGATGCTTTCAGAAAAACTTAAGATCCACTACTTTCTCCTTAACTCTATTTCTTCTGTCTTATTTAGCTGCACATTTGGAGACTCTAAAGTGACACAGCACTATTGATGCTGGTAGTCATATGTCTGACTGTGCTGTTGGTGGCAAAGCATGATTCTGTGTCTGTCTTCCCATGGGGCAATCTGACTGATTTCTTGACATATTAGAAACACAAAAAGAGGAGTAATTGCTTTTTTCCTGCAATATTAAGTTAGAGGACAGGTAGTTCAGAAATGGAATGGCCAGTTCACCAATGCCATCAGGAATCCGTGTTCTCATTTTTCTCCTTTTCCATCTTTACATTTATGCCTCAAACTTCATGCTTATAATTCAGTGGCAAGAGAGATGTCATAACTGAAGGTCTATGTCTGTGTTACAGATAAATATAGAAATACTGAAGGTAATGGGGGATTATTATAATAATTACTATCATTATTATTTTGGTTTTATTTGAGACAGGATCTTGCTTTTGTAGTTCAGGCTGACCTTGAACTCACCACATACCCCAGGCTGGCCTCAAACACTTGGCGATCCCCCTGCTTCAGCTTCCCAAGTGCTGGGATTACAGGTGTGTGCCACCTTGCTTAGCTTATGGGATAATATTAGTTAGGCAGTCCCTTTTGGACAAAGGATACAAAATATGTTATGAAATTCTGTGATATGATTTTTTAGAAAAATCATGAAGATAATACAGAGTTCATACTCTTTCCCCTATTTTAATTGCTTGCTATATTTGTCATAATTAATAATGGATATTAATATATTCTTTTGAACTAAAGCCATAGTTTATTCAGATTTTCTTAGCTTTTTTTCTTTTTTTTAATGTGGGTACCAGAAGTTGACCTCAGGACCTCCTGCTTGCCAGCAGGTGCTTGTGCCACTGAGCGCTATCACCGGCCCTTTTTATCCTTTACCGGAAGTTGAACTCAGGACCTCACGCTTGCCAGGCAGGCGCTTATGCTGCTGAGCTATCTCACTGGCCCAGATTTTCTTAGTTTTTATCTAGGGTCTTTTCTTTTTTCTGTCACAGTCTCCTATTCAGGACCCTACGGTACAAAGAGAGTTTTTGGGTCTCTTTAAGTTTCTCTTGCTTGTAGTATATTCTTAGAATTTCCTTATTTTTGAATGATTTTGACAATGTTGAAGGGCACTGGTCACTTGCTTTGTACAATGTTCCTCGATTGGGATTTTTCTGCTGTTTTTCTTGAGATTAAGTTGTGTTAAGGTGTTTTGGGGAGGAATACCACAGAGATAAATGCTACTTGCCTCATACCGTATCAAAGATATAAAAATGATTTTTGACTATGGATGCTGAATTGATCACATGACTGAAGTATAATTTTTCAGCTTTCGCCACTGTACAGTTATTTCTTCTGCAGTGCCATACTCTGCCGTCTGGAAGGAGATTAATTTGTACAACCCTCTCAATAAAGGATACAGATTGCTGCTGTACCTCAGTGAATGTGGAAAATCTGCACAAATTATTTGGAATTCTTATGCAAGAGGCATTCGTCTCATCTTATACATTCATTAATTTATTCAGGCATTTATATCATTTTGGACGCAGTATTTATTTTATACTCTTGAGAATAAACCAGTACTAGTTTATTTGTTGCTCAAATTATTTCAGTTTTGGGCATTAAGAGGTCTTAATTTGCCCTTATTTCTTTTTTGACATATCATTGTGTATTTCATCATTATTTTTAAGCACTCTCTTACTTTGGGCCATTACAATATGCTCCAGGGTAATTTTGTATATTTCTTTCCCACGTCCTGGACTCTGGTTTCTTCAATGTGCTGTTACTCCCTTTACTGGAGAATGGTATGAGAAAGCAAGATTTGTAAACTTTCAAAGATTGGTCTGAGAGTGGAGTGGGAAGGAGCTGTATGCTTTTACAAATTCAAAGGAAATGCAGGAGGAAAATAATCAAATTCTCACAGGCATCAGCAAAATGCTAGAATAGGAGGCTCCTAACTTTGCCTCCTTCCACAGGCACACAGAATAATCATCAAAATTCTCCTTTAGAGAAACCCAGAAACTAGTTGAGAGAGTCCTATGTACCAGATCACAGAAAAAAAACTCCATGTCAGAACAGGACACATTCACATACAAACCACTCTCTAGGCATTTTACCTGAAAATTATGAAGGAATCACAGCTCCCAATTTCTCTGTGAGAAGTGAAATCTGTAGACCATATGCTTAGTCATAGGATTTGGGTCTAAATAATTTTGCTCTGGGAGAATAAGATATTCAACATGTGTGTTTCCCTGGACCACACAGATTAAAGAGGTGGCTTCGAATGGATATGCGGGAGCTTCCAGGAGCTGCAGCCCCCCAGTATGGATACATCCAGCTAAAATGACAACACACAGTTTACCTTAGGGGGGAGTTTATTTGCACCACTGTTTGGGCTGCTAGAGAGGCTGCATCTGGGAGTCACTAGGAAAGAGAAATGACAGAATTTAAATGGATTTATCACATTTAAATGAATATGAAGTAACAGTGGAAGGAGGTGGATATATTAATATCCTTACCTGTAGTAGTCTTTTCCTCCTCCTCAGTGTCTCTCTTAAATATATATTAAAACACAATTTTAAAAATTATCATATATTAAGAAAGCATTTAAGTTTCTATTTTTAGTAGAAACAGAAGGGGCACAGTTAAGGTGATAGTCTAGGAACCAAGTATGGGCCCCACAGCACTTTAAACACATTCCAATGTTTATTGACATCTCTGAAATAGTATCAAAAATCTATTCATGGGCCGGTGAGATGGCTCAGCAGCTTAAGCGCCTGCCTGGCAAGCGCGAGGGCCCGAGTTCGACTCCCGGAACCCACAAACGAAAAAAGGGCTGGTGATATCGCTCAGTGGCACGGGCGCCTGCTGGCGCGCGAGGTCCTGAGGTCGAACCCCGGTACCCACACAAAAAAAATCTATTCATAATTCACACTATCATTTCTTAATATGAACTTGCTATTCCTCAATATCTTTTTCATCTTCCACATTCACTGAAGCCTCACTGAAGCTTTATCCCCACACTAATAACTAATGACATAAAACCAAAACAATAGACTCCCAATTTCTCCTAAACACTTAAGAGTTATAACTCTCTTTTCTTTTTCTATTTGTGGTCCATCTTTAGTCTTTTATTTTTATTACAGGAATTTTCTGAACACAACATCTAGGTAAAAATGTACATTCCAATTTAGAAGGTTGTGTTTTTATACATTTTATGGGTTCTTTTTTTTTTTTTTTTTTTGTGGGTGCCGGGGGTCGACCTCAGGACCTCGCGCGCCAGCAGGCGCCCGTGCTGCTGAACGATATCACCGGCCCCTTTTTCGTATGTGGGATCCGGGAGTCGAACTCGGGCCCTCGCGCTTGCAAGGCAGGCGTTTATGCCGCTGAGCCATCTCACCGGCCCCACATTTTATGGGTTCTTAATCACACAAACACCCTAACTAGACCAGCTAGTCAATACCCTCCCTTGAGTGACAGAGGAATAAAGTCAAAAGACAAAAAACATAATTATATTTATTAGTTGTCAGTAGATAGTAGGAAGAATAGATTGCAGATATGTAACTTAAATAACACTATTTTGCTCCATAAAAACCTAGTATTTAAGAAATTGGTGATTCTTAGGTCACAATTTCATTAGCTAAAAAATAACATAAGTCCAATGATGCAAAAATTTACTTAGTGTCCACTGTGTCTTTTGAGCACAGTGCCTGAAATTACTATTTATAATTAGTCTAGGTGCAAACACTCTTTCATTGTACACTAATGCAAAATGAGGTACTTATTTAGATATTAGTAATGAGAAAATTAAATAAAAGCTGGCTTATTTCTGCTATTCCAGAAATTATGGCACTTACTTTTTCATCGTCACGGTTGACAGCAAGTGCACTGGGGGTGGAATATTGCTTATAAAACTAATTAAAATATATTTCTTGCCCAATTTCTGATACAAGTTTTTAGATTAAGCAAATGTAAGTGGTTCATACTTGAGCCGATAGTCTTGAAAAACAAGAGGATAAAAACAAATTTTGGAAGTACTTATAATATCTCGAGGGCTGGGGATATAGATCAGTGGCACAGTGCCTGTTTGGTAAACATGAGGTTGTGAGTTCAGTTTTGGGTACCAAAAATAAATCTGAAAAATAAATTAACTTTAATAATCTCTAGCTCTACAGGCTTTTCTAATAACTCTTCTTCGTTACCCCTCGGCTGTTCATTTCATCACGTGGCTGTGTCTGTTGCGATATTTCCTGTGGGACCAGTGTGTCTTAATATTTGAGCAACAGCACAGCCATGTAATTATCTGTAAATAATTTAGCATGTATTTCATTCATGTGGAAATGATCCAATTAGCTAAAGTGGGGAAAAATAAAAAGAATTCCTATGAAATGTTAAACCACTCATAGTATGGTTATATTTCTTATTATTTTAGTTCTTCTGTATTAGTTAATTAAAATATTTTCTATTTCAAATTATCCTCTATGTTCCTCCAGCTCATGTGAAGCTATTAATACTCATGTGCACTTTATTGAAGCTGTTGACACCAAAACAAATCTGTGCCTATGGTTGTTGTGCATTTTTAGAAAGGTTAGCTGGGTTTGCTTTAATTGTGGCTGAGACTTTCTCTCCCATAAATTAATTGGTTCTCTGTATTCTACACCCACCTCACCCCAAAGATATAGACTGCAACTTTCATCATGAATGCGAATTTCCCCACTTGTCTACTCATCATTAATGTAATGATAAATGTGCAGAAGTGACACAAATAATTAAAAATCGTAGATGACCTGGTACTCCCTTAGTTGGAAAGGTCTAAGAGTGTAAGGAAAGGGAGAAAACAGGTGATTTTTGTGATACGTGTGGTATGACTTATGTCTGAGTAGTTCACACTGTAGATGCTCTGCCTATATAGAATTCAACATAACTGAAGTTAAATGAGCAGTTTTCTTTTTTCATTGTTGTTTTCCCTTCCTATGAATTAGAAGTTTGATGTTGATAGATTAAATAAATGGTTCAGTTCTGAAAACCAGTTCCTCAGAAAGATGTTTGATTGTCTGAGGGAAAAAAAGAGATTCATTGCTAATCCTAGTGGATTCAGGTGAGTACCAAGCACACAAACAAAACTATCATCAAGATAACCCATTCATTTCAAAGTGAGATTGATTGCACAGCTTTCAATGAGAGCTCCGGCTCATTTATACACTTAGCACAATGCTCAGCACTTTCACTTGTCAGAACCTACTGCTTGATGCACCAGCTCACAGTCTGTCTTTACTGCACTTTTTCAGGGAAGATTTTCTCAGGGTGAAATGTTTTTAAGTGCCCATGAAATACTAAAGAAATTGAAAATATATATGTTTTAGCGATAGCTGATTAGAATTGCAATTTGCCCGTGTCAGTGTTGTGGGTCATGTTAACACGACTGTGACTATTGTTTAATTTCTTACCTTACACACTGATTGCTTATGCATGGTTATTTAAATGGCTTTCTACAAAGAAAATTATCCATTGTTAAATTGTTATGCTAGTTCAGACACAAAAATTTTCTACAGACAAAATTGGAAGGAAAAACTGCAGCATGATTGAAAAATAAATTGAGCTATTCTATTTCAAATACAAGTTTTGTCTTTTAATGTAGTAGTTCTTTTTAATTGAAAGCTTATTTAGTTCATTATAAATTCACACGGAAATGACAGTGATTTGCCTTTATTCCCTTTCCTCAGGTGTCCCACAATGAAAGCATTTTGCAAATTGTAGCACATCATCACACAAGATACTCACATTGATTCAATCTACTTATCATATTATGATGTCTCCAGTTAGTCCTGTGTTCTTTTGTGAGTGTGTATATATGTACTTGGTTCTATATAATTTTTCACATTTGTAGATTTGTGTATCTACTACCAAAGTCAAGTTGCTGAACATTCCATCAGTATAGGGATTCCATATGCAGTTCTTCAGGTTTACAATCACATCTACCCCTCCCTGCACATTCCCATTTACTGGGTAGTCTCATCTAGACCACCAATATTCTGTTCCCCATTTATGAAATTTTTAATCTCATAACCTTATATAATGGATGTTATGCTAGGTAATCTTTTAGGGTTGCATGCTGAATGCATCAATAATTTGTTGCTTTTTATTGATGAGTATATAATATTTAGCCATTCACATGTTATTCACATGTTCACATGTTGAAGGGCATCTGTGCTGTTTCCACTATTTGGCTATCAAGGTATTGGCTATACAAGTGCTTTATAAACTTGCAAGTGTTGGATTGAACATAAGTTTTCATAATTTTGCAATAAATTTCTGAGTACAGTTTCAGGTGGTAATTGCATGTAATAAAAATACTGTAAAAGTATTTTTCCAGAGTGGTTGTATCATTTTACATTCCCATTAACAATATAAGAATGGTCCAGTTTCTCTGCACCCTTTGCCATTTGTTTTTTTTTCACTATTTTTCATTTTAGTCATTCTGACAGGTGTGTAGAAGTTTGTCATTGTGATTTCTATTAGAATTTTCCTAATGTTGAATGTATGCTTATTTTCCATCTGTATATCTTCAGTAAGCTGTCTGCACATTTTTAATATATTTTCCTGTTAGCTTTTTTCTCTTCTGTTGAGTGTTTTTTTTTGTTTTGTTTTTTTGGTACCGGAAATCGAACTCAGGACCTTGTGCTTGCCATGCAGGCACTTGTGCCACTGAGCTATATCCCTGGCTTCTGTTGAGTTTTGAAATCCCTCCTATATTTTCAATATTTGTCAATTCTTAAGTATTTGGTTTGCAATACTTTCTCCCTTTCCATAGTTTGTTTTCCAGTCCTCTTCACACAAGATTTAACAGGGCGAGACTGTTAAAAATTTGATATGATCTAAATTACCAATTTTTTCTTTTAATGGATCATACTTTTAGTGTCATGCCTAAAAACACAGATTAACTATACACCCAAAGGTTTTTCTCTGATATTTTTTCTAAAAGTTTTATAATTTTACACTTTATATATATAAATCTTGGATCATTCTAAGTTAAATTTTCCATAACCTTTCAGGTTTAGGTCAATATTTATACATTTGCCATATCTTCTCCAGCATCACTTGTTCAAAAAACGATCTTTTCTCCACTGAATTGCTTTAGCAACTTTGTCAAAAATCACTTGTGTGTATCTTGGGGGTCTATTTCTAGGCTCTCTATTCTATTCCATTGATCTATGTGTCTCACTTTTTGTTGCCACAATATTTTGATTGCTTTGGCTTTATACTATGCTTTAATGTACAGTGAGCCTTCCCTTTTTATTCCTATACGGTTTTTGTTAAAGTTATTACTGTGGGGTTAAATTTATGTGTTAATTTGACTGGGCTAAGTGATGACCAGATAATACAGATAATAATATAATGCATTATTTCTAGACTGTGCCTAGTGGTGGTTCCAGTCAAGATTAACATGTGAATTAAGAGAGGGCATAAGGATTGACCTCATCCCTATCAGTGATCAAATTGGGAGGATCACATAGAACAGAAAGTGAGAGGAAAGGCAGATTTGTTTTGTTTTCTTCAGCTTGGATATCTTTTTATCTGCTTTCCAACACCGGAACTCCTTGTGTGGCCTCTGAACTCTGAGATTTGGACTTAGAGCTGACCTACCTATTGTACTCAGGCCCTTGGTCTTGGAGCTGAAATTACACCAATATTCTTTTTGTTTGTCAGCGGTTTGGACTTAGCCTGAGTTAAACTTGTATCTCCTCATTTCTCTCATTCTCTTTCTGTCTGTCTATCTATGTCTGTCTGTGTATCTATTTATCTAACTATTATCTATCTATCTAATTTATCTATCATCTGTCATCTATCTATCTATCTATCTATCTATCTATCTATCTATTTATATCTATCATCATCTATCCCCTCTAGATTTTGTTTCTCTAATAGAGATTTTTAATAATTTATTTTTGGGGAACACTTTTAAATTGTATTACTAATTGGATTCAGTTTCTACATATTCATTGTTAATACATAGAAATGCACTTGATTTTTGCCTGTTGACACTGTGATATTGCCGACCTCACTTATTAGTTCCAGGAGATTTTTCTTGTAAACACCTTGGGATTTTCTATGTAGACAATTATGTCATCTTCAAATAGAATAGTTTTATTTCTTCCTTGTGAGTATGTACCATATTTTGTATTACTGATTGAACTCATTGGAACTTCCAGTGCTCTGAAGGTGAAAGAAGAAATGCTTGCCTTTTTCCTCTTTTTAAGGGGTAACTATTCAGTATTTCATCATTGAAAAGGCAATAACTACAGAATTATGCATATATTCTTTATCAAATTGAGATAATTCCTCTGTTTTCCTGCAAATGAATGCTGTATTTTGCCACGTCCCTCATCACTTGTTCTTTCTTCCCTATTCCTCTCTTTCTTTCTTTCTCTTTCTTTCTTTCTTTCTTTCTTTCTTTCTTTCTTTCTTTCTTTCTTTCTTTCTTTCTTTCTTTCACCTTCTTTCCTTCTTTCTGTCTTTTTTTAATTAAAGCATGTTAGTAGTACAGAATAGTGTGGTTTGTTTTGGGAAACTGGTGCATGGATTTAGCATATCTTGATCATTTTCAATCTCATTACACCCCTTTCCCTTTTCTCTTCCTTCCTAATCCCCCTTTCCCTTTCCAAAAGTCTATCTTCTAGTTTCCTGTTATCTCTCCATTTATTTATTATTATTGTTATTATTATTTGGTTTCTCATATCAGATGAAGAAAGCAATATTGAACTTTCTGAGTCTACCTTATTTTGGTTAACATAATGATCTGTAGTCCTATTCATTTTACCGCAGATGACATGATTTCATTTTTCTTGATGGTTAAATAATATTCAATTGTACATATATACCACATTTTCTATTATCCATTTATCTATTAATGGGCATCAAAACTGTTTGCACAGATTAATTATTGTGAACTGTTCCACTATTAATATGAGTTTGCATGTATAAATATGGTATGCTGTCATTTATTCTTTCAGGAATATATACAGGAAAGATATAGCTGTATTAAATGGTATTTCTATTTTTAGTTTTTTAAGAACTGTCCACAGTAATTTCAAAAGTGGTTGTGGGAGATTGCATTTCTACCAAACTTACATGTAAGACAATTTTATACACATGATTTTTTTTATTTTATGGAAAAGACGTAAAACAGTATTTCATAACAAAATAATAGGAGAATAACAATAATTAATACATTGTATATTGTCATCTTCAAAGTCGTTACTCAGAGGACAACATATAGGCATAACATTTCTCCAAACGATATTAGCACAAACCTTCCTTTTCAATGAACTAAAAGACACTAATAGTATAGCTACCTTCCATTTTTCTCCCTTTTCCCATCCTTCCTTTCCCCTTTCCCCAATCCTAGTTCCTTTTTCCTTTCAAACAATGTCTTCCCATTTCACAATATCCATTGTACATTTTAGATCTTATTTACTCTTTCAATTTCTCACACCAGGGAGACAATACGATGTTTGCACATGTGAGTCTGATTTATTTCACATATGAGTATGGTCTCAGGTTGCATCCATTTCCCTATAAAAGTCTCAAGTTAATCCCTTTTTATGGTTGAGTAGAACTCCATTGCATAAAAATATCACATCCTTTTTATCCATTCCTCAGTTCATGGGCATTTGGGTTATTTCCAAGATTTAGCTATTACAAATTGTGCTGCTATAAACATGGATGCACATATGTCGTGTGGTATGATGTTCTTAATTTTTCTGGGAAGATACCCAGAAGAGGAATAGCTGGGTTGAGTGGGATTTCTAATCCTAGTTTTGAGGAATCTCCATACTGATTTCCACCAGTGGTTGCACCAGTCTGCACTCCCACCAACAGTGGAGAAGTGTTCTTCTTCCCCACAGCCCCACCAGTATTTGTTATTGGTTGATTTCTTGATAACAGCCACTCTTTCTGGAGTGAGATTGAATCTCAGTGTTGTTTTAATTTGCATCTCTTGAATGACCAATGATGTTGAACTTTTTTAATATATTTATTTGCCATTTTTATTTATCAATTCTCGAAATGATACACATGATTTTTAAAAAGTTTGTTGATTTGTTACTTTGATTTTCAATATTGAAACAGGTTTGTACAGCTAATAAATCCCACTGAATTGTGATGAAATATAATAAGTTTAAAAGATATTAGATATAAGAATGTTAGATAACTCAAAATTTTAAGTGACTATTAAATCTACTATTTAAAAACAGATTTGGGAATAGGATCATATAATACACAATATATTTATTTTAACATATCCCATAAGACAAATCATTTACTATTGTTCTGTTATGGCAGAAGAGAGGTATACACTCACAGGAGACCAAGAATTGAGAAACAAGTGAGTTTATTGGAGAAGCCGGTGGCCAGCAGGTCACTCATAGGAGTCCAGTCTACTGACCATGAGCCTTTGTTTCACAGTTCCTTAAATACACATTTGGGGGTTTTACAAAATCCCTTTGTTGCCATAGAGACCGCATCTTTACTGTATTAGTTTTTTGGAATGTCACAAGGTCCTTCTGAAAACATCAGATTAATTGACACACAGTTTGCAGGCAACGGTCAGCCTGACCATTGTTTGCTGTAACTGTCTGTTTCTCCTTTTATGGGTTTTTTGGTTAACTGGGAAGGGGTCTGAGGAGTGAGTTTATCTGTGGGTTAGTGCCTTAATATCTAACAGGGTTGGGGAGTGAGTGCATCTAGGTGTTAAATGAAGACAAACTGGAGTCTAAAAAGAAAATGGAGTCACTTTAGCTATAACAGTTCTATATGCAAAATTTGTTTGAGAAGTAACATATTTGGGTAATTCTATTTAAAGTAGTAGAAGCATTTCTAAGATTTTATAATTTTAGGGTAACAGTTTTATTTTCATACTTTTATAGCTTTTTATTTTATACATAAAATGTAACAAATTGTCTCAGTTGATAAGAGCCTGCTTACATACACATTGAACCTCATTTTTAAAAAAGATGGAGTCTCTTATATAAAGTTTAATGTTTTCTAACTTGTCATAAGAAGAGATTGCACTAAAAATGTTTAATATAAATAAATAAATCCAAATCTATTGGAAAATAGAATTTTTTCACATATATGTTTTTGAGTTTTCTAGAAAGTTATTTTAAAAATTTAACAGTATGTTTCCATTCTATTTTTTAAAACATTGAATTTCCAGATTCACCTTTATTTGTGACTTTCTATGGTTTGAAGGATAGTGTTGCCTCCAAAATTCATTTTGGTTCTTAATCCTCATTGTAGTAGGTTTAAGTGGTGGCAACTTTTAGGAGAGTTATTAGGTGATTAGTTTCCTCCCTTCTGAAAGAGATTAAAGCCTTTATAAAGCGGTTTCACATATAGTTTGCCTTCTCTTACCCTGTGTTCCTTCAGACACATGAAAGAACATTCTATCTTGAACTTTATAGCATCTAGGACATGAATGATAAGTTTATTTTTCTCTAAGTTACTTTGTCTCAGTTACTGTGTCATAACAGCACAGATGGGCTAAGACTGAAATCAGTAGCAGGAACTATGGTGATGCTCTTACAAGTATCTAAAACTATGGAAGAGGCTTTGGAACTAGGTAAAGGTTTGCGGCTGGCAGAGTTTGCATCACCAGAATAGAAAAGGCGCAGATCGCTATGAAAGGAGTATTAATGGCAATTCTGATGAGGGATCAGAAGAAGAGAAGAGCTGTAGAGAATGACTTACTTTGAAGATTACATAAGTATATGTGATCAGAATATTGACAGAAATATGGACAGGAAAAATATTGACGAAATTGTAAAAGGAAAAGTGATGAAACTGGAACAATGCCATTCTTGTTTAAGGTGGCAGATAACTTAGCCAAATTGTTTTTGTGTTGTACTGATTGTGCAAGATAGAATTAAAATAAATGAACTAGGATATTAAGGAGCAGAAAAAGCTAAGCAAAGTGTTCAGAGCGCTGCATGACTTGTGCTAACTAGTTATAGTAAAATGTGAGGAACAAGTTAAAGGTAGAATCTAAACTCAAAAGAGAAACTGAATGACAAGATATGGAAAATTCTTGGTCTGGACAAAGTTATAAACATCAGGAGAGAATAACAATCATATTTCCAAGCAGCAGCTTGATAAAGAGATGAGTCAGTACAAGGAAAGTGGTTCTTTATTAAGAAATTGGGAGAGTGACCTAAAAGGCATTTCAGAGATCTTTAAGTTTGCCACTCTCATCAAGGTGCACAACACTACGACTTTGCACAGCTTCAAGGAAGGGTCCCAGGACCCTTGGGACCATCAAGCTCACTGTCCAAGGCTACATCAAATCTCTGCTCCCTGTATTTTGGTGCAGAGCTACTTGGCTGCCTTAGTCGTGGCTTAGACAGGTCAAGATGAAACTCAGACTGCACTTCCAGGAGGGAGAAGCCATAGACCTTGATGATATCTTCATTTGTACTAAATCTGCATGTCTGCACAGTGAACAAGCTATGAACACATGGGTATTTCAACCAATACTTCCAAGAATACCTCAGAGAATTTTGGGGCCCAAGCAGAGAAAGGCCATAAGTGCAGGTCACCACAGAATGTCTCCACTGAGGCAATACCTAGAGGAGATGTGGAAGTAGGGTAGTTCAGGTTCCTTCATAAAGCAATGCTTAGTGGCCCTGAAGGAGCAGAGCAAGTTTCCAGCACTGAAGAGCCAATGGAGTGAGACCGTAGTCTGTGAGGGTTGTTGGAACCTAACTTCAACTTTTGAGAGGGGATGATGTGCTACAGCTCAGTGGAAGAGTCCTTTCTTAGCACACGCAAAAAACTGGGTTCAATTCCTAGCACAAAAAGGTTGGGGGAAGGAAACCCAAAACACATGAGACCTGGTGTATGGATTGAGCCAAGCAAAGCCACTTGGGTGGGCACCTTCTGGATTGTGGTCCAACTTTCACCCTAGTGGTTGTGAAAGTGAGGATTATTCTTAAAATTCAAGATCTTTGGAGTTTTGGATTTGGTTGGGACTTGGCATTCTTTTCTTCTCTTTTATTAGCTCTTTTGTAAAGGGAATGTTTGTCCTATGCTTGTCCCATCATTATATTTTGGAAGTATATAACATGTTTGGCCTCACAGGCTCACAGATGGAGGATTTGCCAGAGGATGAGTTGTACTTTAAGTCTCATTTACATCTAGTTTAGATATTTAGATGAATCATTGCTTTTAGAATTTAAAGTTGATGTTGGAACCAATTAAGATTTTTTAGGGGCATTGGAGAGAAATTAATCCATTTTTTATGTGAGAAGGATGTAAGTATTGGGGAACAGGGGTGGAATCTATGGGTTGAAAGATAATATCCCCCACAAATTTCACATTGTACCCTCTCCTCACTGTGATGCTATTAATAGGTGAGCAGTCTTAGGGAATGCTTTGATCATTAAGGGCTCCGCTAATGAATGGTATTGTGCCTTTTAAAAATAAACTTCATGCGGAACTTGGCCCCTCTTCAAAATGCTAAATAATCAGAGATATTTGATATAGATTTAGTGATAAAAATGACACGTTATAGGATGACAATTTCATATGGTTCAAACATTTTTTTCTAACAATTGTGATCTAACAATTCTCTAAATGAATTTTTAACTAAAGAAACCCAGGCTACTCTCTGATTTTCTTCTGTATTTGTGAAGTAATTTTAACATTGTATCATAACTTGGAATAGAGTTGTGTCTTAATGGGATTATTCTGACATAGAATTCTGAAAGCAGAGTACTGCTTTATTTTAATTTTTAAAACCCACTAAGATAATTGCTTTGGTATATAGCCTGTTTCTTTCTTCTCGTTGTAATAGAAACACAAATATTAAAAAAATAAGCATTTTCAAAAGCAAGTACACATGGAAAATTAGCTTTTATTTTGTCCAAAGTAATTTTAGTTTGAAAAAATTGATTGATAGATTTACTTGATATCATCATAAATGAGTTGACAGAAGGTACACTCTTAGAGGAAATAAATGTAGAATTTGGTAGGGCATTTGATACCAGATAATGACATCTTAGTCATAGAATGAATTAAAATTGCTTAGGCATGAGCAAGTTTACAAAAAGTGAAAATCAGCCTGGAATTCAAAATAAAGATAATAATACCTTCCACATAGAACACTTAACATCATCAAAACACTTTAACTTATATCATCTCCTTTGATTCTCATCAGTGTATTTTTAAAAATGAAAACGCCATTTTATGTAACAAATTTACAATTCTTCCTGAAGATTGACATTGTGTAAGCAAAATAAATTTACCTGTACATTCAATCATATTGCAGTGAATCATGACAATAGGAGAGTTAGTTCTATTTCTTCCTTTCTCCAGTTCTTCCTTTAGTTATGTAGGCAATTTCCTTGTTTTCTTTATATTTAACCTATTTCAAATGTTCACTCATTTACAAAAGATCTATTTTCCTGTTTTCTATTATCTATCTTTCATATTGCTCTTTAATTTATTTATACTTTGGGTCTCTGACATAAGAGAAACCATTGGATATGAAACTGGAATTCTTGAGTCTCATTTATAGCATGTGTTCAGCTGTCATTTATATCTGTTAACACTCTTTTCCTTCTTTAGTCAAAATCCCTTGCCAGGAAACCTAGACCTATTGTCTCCTTTCCAAATTGGAGCATTTCTCTACCTCTTCCTGCCCTCCCTCTCTTTTCCCTCCCTCTCCCCCCTTTCCTTCCTCTCTCCCTCTCCCTTCCTCTCCCCTTGCAATTTCAAAATTTTGATTTTAGCTGGGCTCCAGACCTAGCCATGAAATTCTCTCCTGGGTTTATGTACTTTGCAAGCTTCAAATGTTCAACAAATTTGGAGCTGAACTTATTCTCTTTGTTTCAACTTATTTCTTTTTCTTTGTACTCTTTATTGGTGAGTCTCAATTTATCAGCTAACTTCTTTTCTGATCCTTGTTGTTTCCCTTATGCACACATAGACACACAGATTCGCAGATACACGTACATAATAAATTATATTTACTCGTTTATATTATTCTCCATCATAAATATCTCTTGAAAAAATGCTTGTTACTCTTCCACTTCATAGTTAATTTGTTCAGAAATGCATAAAGTTTTTCATGGACTACTGAGATATTCTTTTTATTCAGCTCCATATTCCCTTCTTCTTAATTCATTCTCCAGTTCCTTTCTTACAGTAATTCCCTAGTTTCTTACTGCTATTATACAAGTTCCCCTAATTCCTATGCAGCCAATTACAGCAAGTGCTACCTAGGCTTGTGTTTGAAACTGACTGCATAACTTTGCTACACAAAATGAGGTCTGGTACTAACAGCACTGACAACATCTTGAAACTTGTCAGAAATATAAATTTTCAGCCTTTACACCAAATATGCTTAATCATAATCTATATTTTATTATAATCCCCAATTGCTAAACAAGCACATTAAAGTTTGAGAAACACAATATGGTTGTTCTATTACAGGCTCTGCCAATATGGGGGTGTTGCAAATCCAGAGAATACGTGGACATTTTTATCTGTTTTGTAGCGTTAAGAGAAAACTCAATTCTGTTTGCCTATGTACTGCCTTCCCTTACCTCTTGCAATACAAATTCTACCCAAGGCTCAGTATTGTTTGCTTACAGAAAGTGTTAATGTGCAGCATATTCTTTTCATGTAAACTAGAAAATATGCAAGAAGTTTTAGAATGTTATTTGAACATTTTTTTCATTTCCTAGATTTCAAAAGTCCTAAGCACAAACTCTAAAAAAAAAAGGTATTTTCTCATTATTCAATAAATTGCCATAATATCTCATAACAAAAATTTCTTCATAAGTGTGAATCTTGGGCCAAAAGTGTTTTATGTTTCTTAATATACTTTTATGTTTCTTAATATACTTTAATTTAAAACTCTTGTACACACCTCATCATAATTGTTACCTAATATTTTATTTTTTTAGATGCAAAATGTTCTCCGGGATTCTGTAAGAGAATTGATCAGTACATACACTGAACCAATAGCATTAAGCAGTAGCATTAAGAATCTTCTGTGGATTTATGGAAATGTAAATTATCTCATCCCATGAAAGACACACTGAATGTCCATTTCTTTTTACTAGGAACCCATGATCTGTGTTCTCACAATTCCTCTAGTTCGGTGATGGAGAACCATTTAGAGCTTTTGATGACGGAACAGCCAGCCCAAAACAGAATGGAAAGTTTTCAGGGCTGAGTATCGATATGTTATATGGTGATCCCAAAAGTGGCTTTTACCGTTTTACCAACAGGATGCAAACAGGATGCAAAATTATCACTTATATGTTAAGATTGGTTGAGCTGAATGATTGTAAATACGTATTTTGTTGATGATTAATTGAGCCACAGGGTAAAGCATCTCTTGTAGGGTATTTGTGCTGAATCACTTGTTATATGAAATAATAAATAATGTTATTATATAAATAAATTTAAGTTGTTTTTTCTGTAATCTGCATTGAAAATACTTCAATTTGTGTAATATAAATTTCATTTATAGTAGATAATAGCATAATAAATGCTACTAAAAATCATTGATATATAAGAATATTTTTATAGTATTTTCTATCTATTCTGTCCATAAAATTAATACATATAGTATTATAATAATATAATATAATATAATAATGTTTATATATTATAGTTATTGTACCCTGGCCTATAGGTTTTGTGAAGTGAAGACTTCCAATATAAAAAGTATTATAGAATCTAAAACTGAGTCAGAAGCTAAAGTGGATAACAGTAACCACTTATGAATGACTTTAAATTGTAAAAAGGTGGTAATGTAATTAATAATTGAGCTGGATTGCATTAGGGTCTCTCCTTGAATCTCATAAAAGACTTAAATATGTTTGTAAAAAAAGTGAACAATTGAAGAAGAGTTATTAAAATTTAATGAAACATGTCCATTACATAAAAGTAATCCAATGATAGTAGATATTGTTGAATAATAAGAACTATTAGAGTAAGAACTTACAGGGTTTACTGAGATGCTGTAATTTATCCATATGGTTATTAAAAATTCTTTATGATTTACCATAAATGAGATTGAATAACAGACAATATTATTAACTTTCTTTGCTCTGAATTCACACACGCATGATTATAAACTCAGTTTTTGACTCTCTTAACAGTAAAATGTTTAAATGTTAAAGAAAATCACGTTCATTGTATTGTATGCAATGCAAAAGAAAATACTTGCACAGAGGTATACCCCAGCCATCATGTTCCTTCTTAAATAAAAAAGAAAGTATTCAAGAGTATACATCAATATTTGATTAATGTGATTCACTTACCTCCACACCAAGTTACCAAGTTATCTAGTAACCAAGTTACCTCATGGTTATAAAACAACTTGTGTCTTCCAAAACTATGAATTAAATTTTGTGTAGTGACCTTACTGCCACATACTTCATGGGGCATATTTTCTTTCTCTTGTGCTAATCACATTAACTACCTGATTGTTACAACTGCACTATTATTTTACTTCCAGTGGAATTTTCTGAATACCTTATAAGAGCAGTTTAACATTTTTCTCCTAGCTTGAGCCACCAGTAGTACATGCATGATTATGCCATTGGGTGGTACAAACGTATCTAATCACTTTTATTGGTCTTTTTACTAATAAGATTAATAAAAAGCTGCCCAGTGTGAAAGTCATGCATACACCACCCGTCATTCAAGCCGGCTGGCAGTGAGAATTCCTTATTAACTACAGCCCTGCATAAACATATTATTATGAACAGAAACAGGAAATAATGTCTTTTCATAAGTAGGCTCATAATTACCTTTTAAATTGTTTTTGTGAATTCTTAGAATACTTATCAATATGTTACATTTTCCTTATCTTCTTGCTTCTTCAGATATAAAGGCCACAAACATTTGAACAAAAATGTTCACTTATTTTGTAGGCATTTTTTCTGGTTCAGGTTGAGAAAATATGGAAGGCAGTATGATAATAAATAGTATCATCATATTCAAATAATAAGAATAGTAATAATTCTTATAGGAACAAGCTAACTCATTATTCTCCAAGAAATATTTACATGTATGATGCTGTTTTGAATTCTATATATACACAATATTACATAGTAGAATCTGTCCTTAAATCTCTAAAAAATAAGATTACAGCAAACCCATATGGAAAGCGTTTCAGTGAAAGGTGATGAAAGACTACATGCTTCTTGTAGTCTTGTGGACAATACTGAAAATTCCATGTAAAGTGTCAGCTGCCTTTTCAGTGGTTTTCTTTACCTAGGATGGAAAGATAGAATGGGTTGCTTATTACAGTTTCTTTCACTACAGGGAAAAATGAAGTCTTTCTGAGGGCAGAATATGATTCATTCTTTCCCTCATGAAATTAATTGACATGCACCTTAGAAACTTAAAATCTTAATGTTAGTTATGCTATTTTTTGACAGACTTTCACTATATTGTGGGAGTGGAGGAGGATTTTTTTTCAATCTTTTTTCATGAAATGATTTAGTTAAGCAGAAACAGGAATAAAGGAGTTTTGACACCTCATCCCCTATTCTATTCACCAAACTACATAATCCTCCCCTTTGCTCTGTTTGATTTTCCTATATTGAATTTTGCTTTCTGTGATGTTCTCATTTCCCTTATTAGATTAAATCAAATTGTTCTTACCCATCCAACATTATCCCTTTGGGAGAGCAAAATTCTGTTTCCCGAGAGAAAAACGTAAAGAAAATCTACTTAGAGAAGATTACTCAGCTTCTGTTATTATCCTTTTCCAATTTCCTTTTACTTTCCAGAGCAAGTTTGACTCTTTCCCCAATGGCAAACCTTCCTACTTTCCACTGTGTATCAAAAGGAGGACAGGTCATCTATAATAGATGAGTCCTAATGTGAAGCACAGAAACTCGGGATTGATATGACATGTTACATAGGACAGGCCAGAAAAACTCTTAGGTTATTGCCTGTGCTTGCAACTACTGCTTTTTCAAACCACAAAACAGTCCCACTGAACCAAGAATTATTTAGAAAATTCTATTAGGCCATCTAACCAGCACACAGGTGATGCTTTTTGGGTGATTATGATGGAACTGCTGAGGATGTGTCACGAGGATGTGGGAGCAGATGGAAGGGAATGCTTATGGTATACAGCCTCAGTGGAAATTAAGTTTCTGTTCTTTACAAACTGCTGTCTAAACCTCAGCCTAGAGATTTGCATGGAATTTCTTTCTTAGGTTTCTAAAATTGCTCAGAAGCTGTTTAGCTTTTCATTGTGGTGCTAAAAATGAACAAAAACATCTATTCTTTTCCAAATTATAAGTACAGTGTATGGAGAACCTAATGAATTGTGGATTTAAACTCCTCTCTCTCTCACTGTGTGTATGTGTGTGTGTGTGTGTGTGTGTGTGTGTGTGTTTTCTAACCAAGCATCTTATATTCTCTTGAGGTCACCCTGTCAGCATCAGCTCTGTGGCCTGGACTTAGTTGAATCAATCCTAATTGCAATTCTGCACAGGTCTGGTCCTCTGTGGAGATTGCAGATGAATGACAGTGCAGTGGCAGGAAAGATAAATATGCTGGCAAATAAGATCCTGGCTCTCCACAGAGGATGGAATAAATTACTGTACCAATAGAGTGGAGGTAATATGTTGGAGAAAGAAAGTGAAATAGAAGCCAGTTTAATACAAGGTTTGTTAAAGTTTAGTATAAAGCTTTTTAAGTAAAATACTGATGGTGATTATTGCCATTCAGAACATAGTCCATTGTTCTATACCATGAAAAATAATGGCTTACACTAATTTTGTTTATGCAGATGACAGCTTGAACAATTTTAATTCATGTCACATTCTCTGGTAGCTAAGATCCTTGTGGTAACTGTGGTGTAGCATATTGATTAGTAATTTGATAAATACACAAAATGGCATATTAAGCTTTAGGTGCTTCATGTAAAATGTATTTAAATGATTAATTGGAGTGTATAGTTGCAAGGCAGTACCTTACGTACAAGAGCCAGTTTGTCAGTCTAAAGATTTATGTATGTTTTTGACAGAAAATCAGAAGAGATCTGCAAACAAACATTCTAAGTCAAGAAAGTAGACTTAGAATTCATCATCAAGACAAAAATCTTATTTTCCCTGATAAGAATTATTACCCATATACTACAAAATTAGTCCAGTAGTTTTATAAGTAAAATGTTCTTCACACATTTTTAACTGAATTCTGGTTAACGAGTCAACACTTATTTTACTGGGATTAAATAATCAAGCCATGAGTTTTAAAGCAATCATAAAAAGATTATATTATGCTCTGCTCAAAGGTAATATAAATTCTTCATATTGCTTATTTACCTTAACATTTCATAGCTATGTGAAGTATAAATTTCTAATATAATATGTTACTCCTATTTAATACATATTTATGGTTTACTATTACATATTATGTTAGGTACTCTATAATTGCATCTTGAGCATTCTAATTAAGTTTCATGGATAAAGTTTAGTTTTTCACTGCATTATTATGGAAAAGATGTTTAGCATATATATGTAGAGTGTTCTAAGTATTTATAGAAATAACATTTCAAAATTCCTAGAATAAGTCTTTTAGTTTCACTTGGGTGTATACTTACATGATAGCCCTGGCTAATAAATTTAAAATACCATATCATACACAAGTAACTGGATTTTAGCCTTTGCCCATATAATCTCAGCATTTCTCTGAAGTACATTGTTCTTATAAACAGCTTTTGGAAGAAATGTAAGCAGGGACTTTAAGATGAGATTTCTATATAAATATTCAAAATCTCTGAATTGAATTGAGGCTCATGGGATTGTATCTAACAGTGTTGGGTACACCTGCAATTGTACTTGCCTTCTTCAGGATGCATAGCAGGTGCTGTGAAAGAAACCAAGCACAACTGATCTATTGTCTCTATTTCAATGCATTATGCACGAGTATTAGAAATTTCCTGGCATGCTTCAATTTGGGGTGAAATTTGTGCCCTGGATAGAAAAAGTGTGAATTAGATTCTTCAATAACTTACCTCAAAGTCAATATCCTTTTTTT
This sequence comes from Erethizon dorsatum, assembly GCA_028451465.1. NCBI lineage: Eukaryota > Metazoa > Chordata > Mammalia > Rodentia > Erethizontidae > Erethizon > Erethizon dorsatum. The sequence goes on from CM051823.1 coordinate 32,094,378, forward strand.
TCCCAATTTCAAATGCCAGTTAATTTCGACTATCTGCTCAGAGCATCTCTAAGTGAATTTAGGTTATGTCAAATACAACTTTCTCTGACTCTCCAAAATCACACTTCTTCTCACGTAGTTGCTTAACAACTTCAGAGAGCTGCCAGAGACTATTTCAATTTGGTTTTCATTGTGAGAGTTATGATTTTGAAAGAATAGATTTTTTAAAAAGAATTTTAAAAAGCCTTAAGGAAAAGTCTTCTAGGAGACTGATATTCTCTCTTTCCAACCTACTCACTGTAAGTATAGAATATTTTAAAACTAGAGAAAACCTCAGATATTAGCAAGGCCTAAATCTTTGACAATAAAAGATAAACATAAGAATATTGATTATAACAGATTGCTATTGTTTTCAATACTAATATATATATGTATATTATGCTATAATGATCAAGGAAGCAAACAAGATATATAAGTAATGATATTCATTTAAGACTAACTAGCTAGATGTTCTATTATGATTGCAACCAGCCATGTAATCAGTTGTGAAAAGTAGTATTGTAAAGGATAAAGTACTTCATGATAAAAATCATGCAAACATTGTGATAATCATGAAAATAAAAAACTTGAGAAACTTAATAAACAATTGAAAAAGTGAGTCATATAAACAAGAAATTGGATTGAGTAGAAGATGAAGGCAATGTAGTTTTCATCTTGAACAAAGAGTACCAGGATAAGAGTCTTCCATTTTAAGTCAGTCTGAAAGGAGTTCTCAATGGAGTCCTTTAATCTAACATACATTTTTCCTGGCCAAATTAAGCAGAAAATCTTTGTAAATTGATGATCAAACAAAATCTCTCACTTGGGTATTTTAATTATGTCATCATATACAGTAATAAGTAGCCTGTGACAAATCCACAAGCTAGTCTTTAAGATTTATCAGTTATTTTCTCGTCCCTGAGACACAATAACTGACACCCACAACTTTAAAGGAGAAAAGGTTGTCTTAGCTCACAGTTTCTAGAGGTTTCAGTGCATAGTCCACTGGCTCCAAGGCAAGGCACCATGGCAGAGGGGCATGACAGAGGAGAAACAGGTCATAGAATGGCAGCAGGAAGCAGGGAGACACACCCTTCTAGGCGATGCCCCCAGTGACCCACCCATGGGCTAATCCATGGATGAGGATTATGCCCCTGTGATCCAATCAGCTCCCAAAAGCCTCACCTATGAGTACATGAGGCTTTGGGGGACACCAAGATAAAAGCTGTAAAGTTATGATTTTAGCTCCTAAAGGACTCATGCTTGTCTCTTTATGTAAAATGCATTTTTAGTACATCTCTAAGCATTGCCAAAGTCCTAACAGTTTCAACACTGTTGGAAAATATGAGTTTAAAGTCACCTCTTAGCTGTGAACCACTAAGCAAGCTCTTAGCTGTGCACCCCTGTAAAAGAACGCTAAGCTCTGATGACATGCACGGGCACAAGGCAAGCATCCCATTCCAAAAGCGAGAAATACGGGAGTAGCAAGGAATGGGATGAATGCAAGACTAAGATCCAGAAGGCAAATATTAAATTATGCAATTCCATGTTCAGCACACTGGTGAGATGCGAACTCCAAGGGACTTGGATTGCTCACCCCTATGGCATAGCAGGTGGTTGTAGCCCTCATGGACTCTCTTTTGGGCTCACTTTGCTCACTCCTTGAGGCTTTCCTCAAATGTTCCATATTCCTGGCTTTTTAAATATCCTAGTATCTGCACTGTACTTTTGGGTTCACTCTCACAGGATCATACTCTGCCCTCTCAAGAACACACTCCTCACAAGAACATGGCCTCCCAGAACTTCTTAAATCTGGGTGAAAGCCTTGCTGACTCTACAACTCTTGCATTCTGTATATACACAAAACAAGCACTATGTGGAAGATGCCATGGACAGCTGCCAGATGGAGCAGTAGCTGATCCTTTTGCATCTTGCTGGTGGTTTCAGAGGCCTCTGAGGACCTAGATGACAGCACTGCGAACTAAGTCCTGGGAAATCCATTTCCATTCCTTAGGCTGCAGCTATTCTGGAGCATGGTGTCCTGGGGCTTTCTTCTCCAAGCAAAATCTTTCACTTTTGAAAATTTGAGGCTGCAAATGGTGGGGGTCTTTCTGTTTCCTCACATTCCCTTAAGGCATTTTCCTATTGTCCTGTTGTAAAGTACTTGACTTCTTCTTAACCCTAATCTTTTCAGCAACCAAGCTCTCTTCTGCTTCATGTTTGCAGCCCACAACTTTACAGGATCTTCCTTTCTGGACAGGGTCATATTAGTGGGTGACTGTGATTGGCTGAATCTTGACTACTTATAATTGGCTGAAATCTGCCTATGCGTCATAAAAAAAATATATTCCTGATTTATTTACATACTAATTTTTGCTCAGTTTGTTTCATAGGAACTCAATACAGGGACAGCCTAAATAGGCAAAATTTAATGTAACACCTATTTCTCTTTATGATAACACTACGTGTCAAAGCAAACAGCCCCTAAATTTTTGAATTAAGGATTAATTTTCCTTCTGTCCAACAAACCTCACTAATTTTCAGTATAATCAATAGTTATTACCTGATGATCTTTTCCTTAGTCTTCTACAATTTGTATTTTACTCTTAATTCTTCCTTCCTAACCCTATTTCTGTTATTTGTCATCTCTGACTCAGACAACTATTAAATCTTTCATTTGTTTTCTTGATTCAGTCTCAGCATTACCAGAATTCTATTTTGCTGTGAGATTAGTGTATTAGTCAGCTTTCCCATTGCTGGGGCAAAATACTTGACACCCATAATTTAAAGGAGGAGAGGTTTTTGGTGCCTCACAGTTTCAGAGGATTTCGTCTATGATCAGTTGGCTCCAATGCAAGAACAACATGGCAGAAGGGCAGAAGAATTCACTTTATGTCAGGGGAAGAAGCAGAGCAAGGGAAGAACAACAGAGAGGAAGGATTCAGGGACCAGATATACACCCTGAAATGGAAAATCAATTTGAAGTATGAATCCTCTAGATCATATCAAATATCTAAATTATTGAAAAAAAGGAAGTAGTGTCCCTGCTGGTCTGCATCTCTCCAATGCACCCTTTGTCTAGGGAGCAGGCCATTTTGGGAGTAGTTTTAACAGCCTGAAGGAAGGAACCAGTGTTGCAGAGTAAAGACTTCTGGGGTAGGATCCCCCCATAACGTTTTTTCTATTAGGAAGAAGAAAGTCAGTACAGAAGTATACGGTAGTTGTGACCCCAGGGAACCCAGGAATGGGAACAAGAATAAAGGAGATTTAACCACACAGAAACTGGCTGTCATCCCCCTGCCCCATTATTCTCCCAAACGCTAGGTAACACTGCATTCTGGAAGCATCCTACTCCACTCACCCCCCGTGTTGACAAGAAAATTCCCTCGACCAAGACAGAGAAATGTTGTTCACTAAACTGGGGTGCCACCAAGCCCACCAGCAAGGAACTGTGGATGTCTTCTCTGAAGACATGGAGGAAGGAGACTGAATGGAGTCAGTATACAGAGGGGGGACTTCCCTATTTTTTCCCTAAAGGCAAGAAATGCCTGAGTCAGTGGGATATTTTAACCATTGTGCAACTTCCCACAGTGGGAAAGGAGTCCCCCTACGGAGCTCAGAGACTGTGCCAGGACCCACAGACTGGAAAGCAGAACTCTTGCATCAGGCATGGTTTGCAATCTGAGTGTGATGGAACAGAGGGGGTCAGCTGAGGCAGAAAACTTCCAGCAGAAAGCCCTTAGAGTGAGAGACAAGCACAGGATTTGACTGGTAGCAAATGAGCAGGAGAGATAGTTATTTGGCAAGTGCACAGAAAGCCTGGTGTTGAGTGAACTATTTCAACCCCCCTCCTACCAAATTAATTGATGTGTTTGTATTTTAAGCAGAGATATAGGTCTGCATGGATATGGGCATTCATGCAGGTAACCATACCCAAAGTACAGCTTGCAGTTAAGAGGTGGATTCAGAAAGACTGACAGCCCTCACCAGTCCTAGGCAGGCAGTTAAGCAGTCTGCAACTGGGGGAGAAATTGCCTTGGTTACCTACAACAGGAAGGAAATTGGGGGGACACTGAATATATGGTATAGTGACCATGTAGGACTTTTGGTGTATTTTCTGGCATCTGCACCAGTCCTGGGTTCTCTCTGATTTTTTTTCCCTCTAATTATTGCTTCTCTATCGATATTATTTTTTCTTAGTTTTAAAAGTTTTATCTTTAAAGTTTTTTCCTTTATCCTTCTCCCTATTTGTCTTTTTTCTTTTCTCTTTTAACTATCACATTTTCCTATTCTATTCTCTTCACTCTTCCTTATTATTATTACTATTATTATTATTATTATTATTATTATTTTGGTTACTGGGGGTCAAACTCAAGACCTCACATGCCAGCAGGTGCCCGTATGGCTGAGCAATATCGCTGACCCTGTTTTTGTATGTGGGTACTGGGAATCGAACTCAGGACTTCGAACTTGCCAGGCAGGCACTTATGCCACTGAGCCATCTCACCGGTCCCACTCTTCCTCATTTTATCTATTCCCCTGTCTTCCCTCCCTTCTTCTTCACCTGTCATGACACATATATATAATATATGTATATATGTATATTATATATGCATATACATATTACATATGTTATATATTATTATATATAATATATACATATTATATGTAATATATATTATATAAAATATGTATTTTTACCAGTGTTTAACTTGAATGGAAACATTCATAGTTACATCTGTGTAACCCTTAATGGAATTGTGCTTAAAAGATTCATACAAAAGTAACAACAAATATATTAACATGTTCCAAAAACCTCACAGCTAGCCTTAATATCTAATTATATCTCTCACATCCTACATGTCTCCTCTTGGCTCCAAAAATACTATCTTAACCCCCCCCAATGCTTACCCTCTACTCCAATGATAAAATACCTCTAACAGAGACTGACCACCTGTTTATTTTATCTATTAACATTTCTCTTTAAGTCACTCTCCTTTTACTGACTTACTCCCTCCTCTTTCCCTTCCTCTTCCCCTTTGCTTCTTCTACATCTCAAACTTCCCATAAAAGTATACTATAAAATTGTAAGGGGAGCTGATTAAAGAGCGAAAGTGTAGAAAGAGGTTTCAATATTTGTGACTGGTACCTGACTGGATTTGTTAATGGCATTATAGCCAGCAAATGTTCTCTCCTTAAAACAAAGTGACAGGGTTCAACCTAATTAATTGAATGGGTTGAAATGGTAAAAAGTACACCTTGAAAATTAAAGTCAAGAACATATCCCTGGAAAACAGAATCTATAGATGTTGTCATGTCAACAACAAATTCTCTTCACTCTCTATGATTTTTGTGGGGAGGGTACTGGGAATCAAACTCATGACCTCATGCTTGCCAGGCAGGTGCTGCACCACTGTGCTAAATTTCCAATCCCAGTCTTTATGATATTAACTATGAGTACACACACACACACACACACAAATAACCATAAAAATGTTGAGATCTAAGATGACATAACCCAAAAGATAGTGGAACTAACAAAGTGACAAGTTTAGTTATAAAGAAACAAATAAAAAATTAGAAGAACTAACTGATATTTTTAAAAGATGAATGACAAATTTACCAAAGAAACAGACTCCATAAAAAGATGAACAACACAAACTGCAGAGATACAAATTATATTTAGTACATAAACATCAGAAATGATCAATATGAGGATAGGGTCTCAAAACTTGCAGGAAAAGATACACATGCAGGGGCCGGTGAGATAGCTCAGTGGCATAAGTGCCTGCCTGGCAAAGATGAGGTCCTGAGTTCAACTCCCAGTGCCCACATAAGAAAAAAAGGCCAGTGATATCACTCAGTGGCATGGGCGCCTGCTGGCATGTGAGGTCCGGAGGTCAACCCCCAGTACCCACAAAAAAAAAATACACACAGAAAAATTATAATGATAAGAGAGCATGGAAAATTCATTCCACAGCTGTGAGATGATGCTAAGGCTCATAGGAGTCACAGTGAAATTAGAGAACAGCACACATGGAAAAATATCTGTTTACAGAAATCTTTCTAGGTATGGGGAAAAAACCTCAGCATACAAGTAATTGAGGCTTACATAGTGCTATATATCTACAAAGAAAAAAGAAGCTCCCCATGACACATCCTAGTTAAAATCTGAGTAGTTAAATACAAGGACAGAATCTTAAATACTGCTAGAGAAAAGCAAAAAAAAATCCCTTATAAAGGTAAATCCATTATGATTATAACAGGCTTTTCAATAAAAACTTTAAGGCCAGAAGAATTTGAAGTGAAATATTTCAAGGCTTAGAAGAAGCCAACTTTATTCCCAGATTAATATATCCTGCAAAATTATTCTTCAAAATTGATGGAGAAATAAAATTCCTTGGCAAAAATACACCTTAAGACAATTATGAATATCAAAGTAGCACATCAAAAAATTCTCAAAAATATCCTAGACAGAGACAAAGAGAACTAATGAAGCCAAAATTTCAAATGGATGGAATACATGAAACAGTATTTAAACAAAAAGTGAAAAATAAAGGATACAGCAACAGAAAATGAACACAATGACAGAAATAAATCAATAAATTTCAGTAATAACTCAATGTAACTAGTCTCATCTCCCCAGTTTAAAGATGCACATTGGCAGACTGGAACAAAAACAAATATTCAATGTAAAATTGATCTGAAGTAATAAAGATAGTCACTATGTATTAGTTAAGGGAACAAGTCAACAGAAAAAGTTAATTATAAACATATATGCACTAAATTTTGATGTATACAACTTTATAAAATAAACATTACTGTACATAGAAGATCAAAAAAAACACAACCTAGTAGTTGATTTCAATATCCCACTTTTACAAATGAATATATAAACTAATCAAGTAACAAAAAGTCAGAACTGAACCACATTTTTGGACTGTTGGACTTAATAGATTTCTACTGAGTGATCTATGTTACTATAACAGAATATACATTATTCTCAGCAGCACACAGAAATTTCTCCAAAATCAACCACATGGTAGTCCATAAAGCTTGCTTCAATAAATAAAAAGTAATAAAAATCATTGTATGTATACTATGAAATTATAGCATAATGAAATTAAAAATCATTTGCAAAGGAAACTGCAGAAATTTTACAAACACCTGCACATTAAATAACACACTCCTGAATACTCAATGAGTCAGAGCAAAACATCAAGGAAGAAATTAAATAATTTCTAGAATCAAATGACAATGCCAGCAAATCATACTAGAACCTATGGGACACAATGAAAGGAGTCCTAAGAGGGAAGTTCATTGCTGTGAAGCCTCACATTAGAATAACAGAGTGAGCTCAAATAAAGAACCTAATGATTCACCACAAGGTTCTAGAAAAACAAGAACTGTACAAAGTCAAACCTAGTGTAAGGAAAAAGCTCATAAAGATCAGAATTAAAATGAATAAAACTGAGACTAAATAAACAATATGAAGAATGCAGTGAAGAGATGGTTCTTTGAAAGAATAAACAAAACAGACAAATCTCTAGCCAAATTTACCAAAAGAATGAAAGAAAAGACCCTCATCAAAAAAATTAGAAATGAAAAAGGAAACACTATAAAAAATGCCACCCAAATCCACAAGATCATTAGTAACTACTATGAAATGTACTATTCCAAAAAATTGAAGAACCTTAAAGTAACTGACAGATTTCTAGACGCATGAATTACCAAAACTGAACTAAGAAAATGTAAAAATGATGAATAATCCATTAACAGGTCACAAAATTGAGAATGTAATAAAAATGTAGTAATTAAGAGAATCTCAGTATAGATTTACCACAGAGTTCTGTTAAGACCATCAGGGAGGATATAATACCAATAGTCCCTCAAACACTTTGATGATATGTAATAGGAAGCAGTACTTCCAAACTTATTTCTGGAAGCTAACATTACACTGATTCCCAAACCAGAAAAAGGCCCAATTGAAAAAATACCTTGACAAGATACTAGTAAACATAATTCAAAAAATCATCAAAAAAGACCATACATCAAGACCAAATAAGACTCATTCCAGAGAAGCAAGGATGGTTTGACATATGCAAATCAATAATATACCACATAAACAGAAGCAAGTACAAAAATCATGTGATCATCTTAAATGCCTTTGGCAAAATCTAACATCCATTTGTGATAAATTCCTGAAGAAAACAGATACAGAAGAACTTTATCTCAATATGATAAAGCTATCTGTGACAAATCTACTTCCAAAATCATCATATTTAAGGAGAAAAAGCTCTAAGTTTTCCTGTTAAAATGAGGAACAAAGCAAGGGTGTCCTCCATCATCACTCTTGTTCAAAATAGTACTCAAAAACTTAGCCAGAGCAATCAAGCAAGAGAAAAAAAGTAAAAGGGATGCATATAAGAAAGGAAGAAGTAAAGCTATCTTTATTCACAGATTGCAAGATTCTTTACATAAAAGACCTAAAAAATTCCACCAAAGAGTTTTAGAATTAATAACCACATTCAGCAATTTACCAGGAAACAAAATCAACACACAAAATCAATTGTGTTCCTATACACCATTAATGAACCAACTGAGAAGGAAACTAGTAAAAGAATACAACTTACAATAGCATCAAGAAAAAAAAAACAGCACATATAGTAAGGTTAAGGAAACCTAAGTACTAGGAATTCACCTAAGAAAGTGAAAGACCTCTACAATGAAAACAACCATACTTTGAAAAAAGAGATCAATAAGGACATCAGAAAATGTAAAGATATCCAATTTTCCTGGATAAACAGAAAAATTATTGTCAAAATAACCATAATTCTAAAACTGATATATAGATTTAAAACAATCTTAATCAAAATACCTACAATCCTAAAATTCATATGGAACCAGAAAACACCCAACAAAAGACATCCTGGGCAACAAGAGCAAAGTAAGAGACATTACAATTCTGGACCAGAAGCTATAGTACAAATCTGCTGAAGTAAAAACAGCATGGTGCTGGCACAAAAAATATTAGGATCACTGGAATAGAAAATAAGATGCAGAAACCATACAGAGACATTTAGCCATCACATCTGTGACAAAGGAGCCCAGAACAGACATTGGAGGGATAATAATGTCTTTTGCAAATGATATGGGGAGAACTGGCTATGCACATTCAGACAGTTGAAGCTAGACCCATATCTCTTATCGTGTGCTAAACTAAAACAAAAATGCATCAAAGATCTAAATTTTAAAACTGGAAAACAACCCACTGTAAACTAAAATAGGTAAATCTCTTAAGACATAGGTGTAGGCAAACATCTGAACAAAACCCAACTCTACAAGAAATAATATCAAGATCAACAAATTTGATTGTATGAAATTATAAAACTTCTGCACCCCACAGGAAACAAACAACAGAGTGAAGAGACAACCAAGAAACATTTTTTGCCTGTTACACTAAGTAATATCTAGATTACATAAAGAACTAAAAATCTTATACGCCCAACAAAAGACCCAATCAACAAACTGGCAAATGAAATTTATGGACACTTCTCAGAAGAATAAATACAAATGGTCAATAAGTACATGAAAAAAATGTTCAATATTTCTGGCCATTATAGAAATACAAATTAATTGGTCTTTTTATACAATGGAGTACTACTCAGGCATAAAGAAGGATAAACTGGAGACTTTTATAGGTAAATGGATGCAACTCGAGACCATACTCATAAGTGAAATTAACCAGATGCACGTGTGCAAACATCATATTGTCTCCCTAATCTGAGAAACTGAAAGAATACATAAGATCCAAAATGTATAATAGATACTGTAAAATGGGAAGAAAGGGTTCAAAAGGAAAGAGAAACTGGGATGGGGAAGGAAAGGAGCAAATATATATATACAAGATAGTTAAGATAGTTATACTACTAATTTCTCTTAGTTCATTGAAAAGAAAGGTTTGTGCTAATATTGTTTGGACAATTAAATGCCTATATATTGTACTCTAAGTAACTAATTTAAAGATAACAATATGCAATGTATTAACCATTGTTACCCTTCTATTATCTTGTTTTGAAATTTTGTTTTATTTTTTCTCTTTAAAATATAAAAAAAGAAAAACAAATTAAAACAACACTGAGATTCCATCTTACTCCAGAAAGAATGGCTGTACTTAAGAAATCAATAATAACAAATGCTGCTGTGGCTGCAGGAGCACTTCTATATTTGTGGTAGGAATGTGAAGTATTACAACTATTATTACAATTAGTATGGAAATGCTCAAAAATATAAAACTAGAAAGTCCATTGAACACAGCTATTCCTCTTTCAGGTATCTTCCCAGATGAGTTAAATACATCATATTACAGTTTTTCATTCATACTCATGTTTACAGCAGCACAATTTATAATAGCTAAATCTTGGAAGCAGCCTATGTTCATCAACATGTGAATGAAAAATAAAATAAAATAAAGCATTTCTACACAATGGCATGCTACTCTTCTATAAAGTAGGATAAATTTGAATCATTTTGAGGGTAATGGATGCTCCTTGAGACCATAATATTAAACAAAATGAGTCAGGCATATAAGCTTAAATATTACATGGTTACTTTTATATGTGACCTACAAAATAGAAGTAAATTAAACAGCAAAATAAGAAAACTAGACAATAGGAAACAGGAAGGTACATTTTTAGCAAATGTGAGGGGCACCAAGAGATGGAGGGGGTATGAGGAGGGGGAAGGCAATCTAAAGTGCTTTAACATGTGTTATGTCCATGTACCACTGCCCACAATGAAAGTAATTATTACGTACTGCAAACATGTGGTAGTAAAGCTAAAAGTTAAGAAAAAGAGAACTTCTGGAATTGCTTCAGAGAGTGGCAAGAACAATGGGGTAATGTTTTTGAAGCAAGGGCTGTATTTTAAGGGAGATTAATGACAATAGTGTCTTATTGGTGTTATACATTTTTTCAATTTAAATATTTACTGTTTCAACCACACCTTGTGGTTGTTTTTATTATGGAAATTTAGGAAACACTGACCTAGATTATTTGCAATAGAACTGTAACTGGTCACAGAGATCGCCACTCCTTATCTGCCTTGAGCTTTGCTACCAGAATGATCTCAGGGGGAAGAACTGTGCCCAGTACATAACTTTCTTGTTTAAAGTTTTCTTTGAAAATGTTTAAATCTGCTACCATAATTGTAGAAATTTCTTCATAATTTCTAATCCCTGTGCAGTCTTACTTCTCTCTCCTCTCCTACAAACAAAATATCACTCACTGGCAATAAATTGATACATTCTACTTTTGTGTCTTTAAATGTGAATGTCAAATTAATTCATAGCAACTAATTGTGTTTTATTTGTCACATTTCTATATTATTTCTCTATTCCTCTGCCTTACTGTCCTTAGCGCTACCTTACTTATATTCCATTTGTGACTTTATTTTTTCTAAAATAAATTCTGTTATCTTTTACTTGTCCTGACACCGCTCTTCATCTCTTTTTGGAACAGCTGCTCCTTGAGAGCCAAAACATAATTTTCATTTCTCTCATCTCTCTTATAACCAACATTCCACATTTTGAACATAGTAGGCACTCCTTGATAGACTTGAATTAAAAAAAAACAGTATGAAAAATTTTGACTACCTGATATTTTACTTGTAAGATTATTATTATTGATACGATGTTATGAGGAATTACTCTTAATTAAATGTCTTTCAAAATCATAATCCACGACTTTAGGCCTTTGAAAGTTATTGAATAAATGTTGAATCTATGTGAAACTTCTGATTTTTTTTCAATTTAGACATCAGATTTCATGTATCATTTAATAAAAGGTCTGTAAAGTAACTTCTAACTTTTAGTTTATTGAATGTTGCATAATACCAGTGAAGACATTTGCAATATTTTATAGAAAAAGCCTAACACTCTTAGTTTTTATTTATGCAAACCCATAGATTGGGGATTTGTAGATGGGAGTTCTAACATACACACATAAATATATGACATGTGTAAATACATACACTAGCACACACATATTCTCCTTATTCTTATGTAATAATTCTAATTTTTACCATTTATATTCATACTTAAAAAAATGATTGTCACAAAAGGGTGGAAGGATTACTCACATAAAAATATCACCTTCAAATTTCTCTTTAAAATGGAAACTTTCAATTTAAATCATGAACTTAAATGGCTTCCAAAATGAATCAAACCTGGAAGTATTCATAGAGTAACAGGAGTGTAAACAAACTTAAAATCTATAGAATGAAATATCTGATCATAACATTAGATGTAAAATGAAATATGATAAAATTCAACCTCTGTTTTATAACACAATGTATTATTAAATATAGAAAAATATTTGATTACATAGGGAACAAATTTATGTATGAAAATAAAGGGAAATTATTGATCAATTAGCATGTATATTTGAAACTTTAAAATTTTAAACATAGGAGGTATGATAGAAAATTACAGTAAATGTTTATATCAAAATATTATTACAGTAAAAGATGTGTTACTCTTAATTCCCCTTAAAATACCCTCCTTTACTTCAAACATATTATCCTTTCTTATTGCCACTTTCTGAACCAGTTCCTGAAGTCCTTTTTCTTGTCTGTCGAACTATCTTGGCTGCCTCCATGTATTGAACTGATTCAAAATATATACCTTCATGGTCATTTTGACTTTGTGGAAGAGCAAGAGGTTGCACAGTGCCAGATTCAGTGAATAAGGTAGATGAAGACACAGTAATTATTTTATGAGTCTGCCTTTCCATTGGATGGCACTCAGTGGCAACATTCACTGTATTTTTAATTTCATAAATACACTCACAAAAGACTTATAGATGTGTTTCAAAAAATGCTAAGAATAATGCAATAGGCATGTTCAAATTTGGGGGAGGATTTTGTTGGAGTTAATGACAATATGTATTTTCCTGTAATGATTTTTTTTATTAAAATATTCCATGAATATTTTTACCATACTTTAGAATCACGGATTTACAGAAAATTTGAAGGAATAGTAAAAAAATATTTTTTTTTGCTTATATCTTTCATCCAGATTTCTCAAATGTTAACACTTTACACATTTGTATGAGTTCATTCTGTCTTTGTTTAGATATTTGTTTTACTCCTTTATCCCACATATTTGTAACTCTTTTAATTCTCTCCCTCATGCAGGATATATTTGTTACTTAGTTCAGTCTTAGAATGTGAACTAGCTTCAGAATCAGTAACTGATCAGAAATGTATTTGTCTAAGTCTAGAACAAATTTACTTATTTACATCATGGGCCTATTGATATATAGTCCAAATTCTATATTTTAAACATCCAAATATTGTACTATGTTTTAAAGTATCTTTGATTAGATCTCAAGATTTTCAGGTCTTCAGTAGTTTATTTGAAGTGTATTTTTAAAAATACAACTTTATATTTCACAGAGAAACAGAAAATAAATAAATAAATAAACATTCATTCATTCATATAATAGGTGGTAGACAACATAATTTACAAAGTTATGACTTTCTTTTGTTTGAGTTTTGTCTTTTTGAGACAGAGTTTCACTTTGCAGTTCAGGCTGACCTCAAACTCAGTTTATAGCCCCGGCTGGCCTTGAACTCGCAGCAATCCTCCTGCCTCAGCCTCCAGAGTGCTGGGATTACAGATGTGTGCCACCACGCCTGGCCCAAATTCATGACTTTAAGGAAAGATACTCAAAGATGTGTCATCTTCCTTCCCAAATTCCCTATTTTCTTCTGTCCCATGCTCACCTATAAGTTATCAATCTATCTCCTCAGCTTTTAGTTTCATCCTTTTTATTTATATTTATATTAATATTATATTTCCTTTTACTCAACTAAGCAGATCTATATATTTGCCTTCTTTTTTGACCAAAACATGTTATTTTGCCTACAATGCATCTGGAAATCACTTAATATCAGTTTACAGAAATATCTCCACTTTTTCTGGCTGTCACCTATTACTTGTGTTGATGTACAGAAACTATTGATGTTCCAAAATGTTGGCTGTTTCCAGTATTTCTCAAGTCAAACAATGCTACATTCAATAAAATTTTGTATATGCATTTTTATATTGTTGGATTTTTTCTTGAGGGTAGAATTTCTATAAGTACGATTTCAGCGTAAGCAATTAATACATATGCAGTTTGGTTAGATATTGCCAACTTTTCCTCCATAATGTTGTATCAATTGGCATTTTCATTACAATATATGGGGCTTCTGATTTATTCTCACCAACATTTTGTGTTGTCATATTTAATTTTTGCTAATTGGTAGGTAAAAATGATCGACTCAAGTCAGTTTTTTCTCTTATCATGATTAAAATTGAAAATTTCATTGATTGAAGAGTAAATTTTATAACCCAATTTATTTTTCCATTATATGTATCTTTTAACTTCTAAGAGCATTTTATCTTTTAGGAACACTAGCTTTTCATTTGTTATATATGTTAAAATTTTGTTCTTCCCTTGTTTTTTGTTGTCTTTGTCTAAAGATTCTTTGTATTTTAAATTCAAAAATATGTAATTAAATTTGTAAGTATTTTACCATATTTGGAATTTGAGTTGTAATAAAAAAGATAGTCTCTTCACCCAGGTTAGCAAGAAATTCACTCTTATATATATATTTGTTTTTACTTACATAAACACAATAATACCTCGGTTCAAAATTTTGCTTCCTTTTGCAAACTCCACAATGGGTGCCAAGCATGACCAGGGCCATTTTCCCCACACAAAAACAAACTTAGTCATATTCCCAAAAATTGTAAAAACAATTAAGTTTGTAAACCAAGGCACCATTATACATACATCATCTAAACTTTTTTTTATACTGCTGATCCACATTAATACAAAGCTAATGTAAAGCAAGGATATAATTTTATCTTTTTTCTCCACGGGTTAAATAATTGTATTATTTCTTAAAATGTCACATTTTCATCAGCGATTTGATATACCACATTAATTATTTATTAACAATATATATGTACTTAATATCTAATTTTAGATTCTTTCACTTGTCTATATATGAACTATACCATGTGGTTTTAATTATACGGGCTTGGTAATATCTTAATATCCAATAATATTAGTCCCCCCGTAATGGGTGCATAGAATGAACAGTTTTTATATATGAAAAAATGTATGTATTAAAAGACAAAACAAATTCAGAACGCATGTAGGACCAGGGACAAAACATATTAAAGCATTTGAACAACAGAAAAAAAATCAAATATCATAGATAAGAATATATAATTAGTCATTAAATAAGTGAAAACAATGAAAATAATGTTAATTATACAATCAAATAATGTGCTCAGCATTCTTCTGATAACTTTAAATATATTAACTCCTTCAACCCTAAAAAAATACTTGAGGGAGTAACTATTACTTTCCTGTTTTAAGAATGAGAAACTGACATACAAAAAAGTCCAGTAATTTCTGATAGAATAAAATTAGTATGTGTAGATGGCTTCAGAATCTGTCTACTTAACCACTATGTAGATTACCTCCTTGTTCTTGAACCACAATACCTCATAGGTGAAAGAGAACAGGATTAGAAAATGCGACAAAACAAAGAAACACAACAATGCGGAAGGTAATTTGAGTCCGAAAGTATCAGAGTATCAAGACACATAAATTTGGGGAAAAACTTCTAGATTACATAGAAAATGGAGAAAAACTAGTGAAAAAGAGAGGTGTGGAGGTTCATATGGATAATCTACATGAAGATACAATCATGACTGTTACCTATTATATAAAGAGTAAAATGAGCATGTAAAACAGGAAGTTGTAATAAAATGATATTAAGAGATAAAAAAAGTTAAACTTACCCAAAATTTCTCAAATACTAGACAGATTTAGATAAACTTTACTGCGTTAAAAATAAAAGAAAAATAATACACATCAAAAGAAAGACTTGTAAAAGTTTTCCAAAATAAAAGTTTACTTCATGTAAATAAAATGAAGGTAGATGGAATTTTAAACAATAAGTGTGAACATGTAACATAATTTGCATTATTTAGAGTGACAAAAGACTGCAACTGAAGATTTTTTATCCAGCTCAGTTACCATCCAGATTTTGTATTTATTGAAAAATTTCCAAAAGATATTTATGTTGTGATTACTGAGTCATAAGTCAAAAAAACTCAAGAATAAAGGCAGCAAAAATTAATAAAACTGATGTTATACATTGAAATAATTCAAAAACCAACTACTTGTTTAATACCTCTAAATTTAATTGTATTTATAATTTTACCTGGGTGATAATAAGCATAAGTAATAACTCTAACCTTGCAAAATATTAATGGGAAGAAATTGAAATTAACTGGTTTTAATGTAGAAAAGAGAATTTCCATTTTGGGCTTGGTAAATAGCATTTAAAACTCTGATAATAACTCTGTAATACTTTTGAAATTTATGTCAAAAATTATTTTGACTTATATCATTCTATAATCATAAATTAAACCATGTCAACTGTGAAAATTAGATTTTTTCTGCAGACATAAATAGTTTGGTACATTTAATAAGATATTATGGCAATATGTCTAGACAATAGTAATTATTTTGTGTTACAGGAAACTTGGAACTAGTGATTCTAGGCTAATATTAAGGGTTTAGTATCATCAGAACAGAGACTCAGTCACATGGTCTTAATAGATGCAGATCCTCTTTTTCAGAACTGGCCCTGGTGACTCTAGATGTGTGACTTAGGACAGATTATACAACCACTCTAAATTTCAGTTCTTGGGCCGGTGAGATGGCTCAGTGTCATAAAGCCTGCCTGACAAGTGCAAGGTCCTGAGTTCGACTCCCGGTACCCACATACGAAAAAAGGGCCAGTGATATCGCTCAGCGGCATGGACACCTGCTGGCGCACGAGGTCCTGAGTTGGACCCCTGGTACCACACACACACACACACACACACACACACACACAATAAATAAATAAATAAATAAATAAATACATTTCAGTTCTTACTTGTTTAATTAGTATAGTAATAATCTTTTAAGATTTTTGTAAAGTTTATTTATAAAATGTCTAGTACATTACAAGTCAGTAGCAAATTATAACAATTATTATTTTTATCGATGTTATAGTTAATTAGCTGCCTTAGTTTATTTTTCTAATACTTTAAGTGAATACAACAAGATCAGATAATTCACAAGGAAAAGAGATTTACTTGGCTCACAGTTGTGGAGTCTGGGAAAAGAGTTTTGGTGAATGACAAGAGGACCTGTCATAACATGGCAGAAGGGCAAGTGTGTGTGCAGAAGAAAGTTCAGGGGCCAGGTTCTCTTCTGTCACAACCTGCTTTTGAGATAACCAGCTCCTTTCAAGAGAACTACATTAAATCCATTTCTGCGAATTCAACCTCTCTGACATGATCACCTTTTATTAGGCTCCACCTCCCAACACTAAAGGAAATTCTCATCCAAATCTGAAAATTAGATACATATATCACTCAGCTAAAGATTGCTAATTAGTTATTGTAATAAGGATCAAACAAAGAAACAAATTTACATCATTACCTCAAATTCTAGGTGTACCGAAAATTATAGCTTAATTTCAAATACATAGTATTTTAAATAAACTGACTTGTATTGGTAGGGAAAAATCAAGATTAAAGTGAATTTTGGGCCGGTGAGATGGCTCAGCGGCTTAAGCGCCTGCCCGGCAAGCGTGAGGGCCCGAGTTCGACTCCCGGAACCCACATACGAAAAAGGGTCCGGTGATATCACTCAGCAGCACGGGCGCCTGCTGGCACGCGAGGTCCTGAGGTCGATCCCCTGGTACCCACAAAAAAAATAAAGTGAATTTTATCTCTGTAATTAAATTACAAATGGAGAAACTTTTTATTAATTACCAAATTAAGGTTAATTAAATGAAAGTTAATGAAGCTTTCCTATCAATTTCATTAAAGAAGTTTAAACAGGAGAAAAATAAATCAGAGCAATACAGAGAAGTCTGAATCAGAGAACTGTGGAAACTGACGTGGCTGGATGGAGTGGTAGCACCCTCAAAGCTACTTGACAGAAGTTTCTCATGTCAATATTTAAAATCCTTCAGTAACTCAAGATTCAAGTAAATAAAAATTGGTCCCTTTGGGCAGAAACTTCTTGTTGCTTTTGCAAAGTCTACTCTGATGTTTTTCAGTAATATTACTCCAATTTTATTTGTGAAGAGCAATATGCTTAGATAAATGATAATTTTCCATATTAATAGTAAAATAGAAGTTGAAATTATTGGGTGGGAGTCCAAGGAATGTGTATTAAAAATGGATGCCACACGATTAGCATATTTACTATTTTTACCCTCTCCCTTCCCACTCATGCTCAAAATTCAAACAGGATCTCTGGAAATCCACAGATGTTTAGGAATATAATGTTACATTGAGAACAAACTTCTTGGGCAAAGAGTGTGGAGTACAAAGTTAGTGGGAGGCTGTATTCCTGGTGTGCCATATGGCCATTGTACCAACCCAGAATTGCCTATGTCTTGTTTTAGAACAAAGAATTAAACATCTATCTTGTTCAAGCTTTGGCTATTTATAATCCAAATTCCTAGAATTATTTCACATGCCTAAAAGATTTGAGATGTGGCATTGTAAGACAAGCTGGAAGATGCTCTTTTAAAAAGCACCGTGTCTTTACTGCAATAGCACTCTAAACTCATTATCACTTTCTCCTGCTGCTCATTGCAAATTCTTTTTCTCAAATATTTGAATTCTGATATCTCCATCTCTGTAGTTAGAATATATAATCCACGGTGCTGTGAAAATGAAATGATAAGTATATGTGGAAGCACTTGTAAAAAATAAAGTTCATCTGAAATTATGTCATTAAAATAATTGGTGGTGGTTATGGCCAGGATACATGTAAGGAATATAAAATGATACTGTTAAATCATCTTGTTTTATTCCTTCTTCACTCTAAAACAATGTCTACCTGAGTTTAGAATCTAACGCATCATACTTAATTAAAATTTGACTTACAACATTTTTGGAAAATTAGGTAGAGATAAAGGAGGAAAGGGAAGGAATGCATTTGAATGTTTTCTACAAGACTCTGTGTTAGTCACTTTTCTGGAACCATAACAAATACCTGAGACAATCAACTTATAAAGAGGAAGGGTTTATTTTGGCTCACACTTTTGGAGATTCCAGTCTGATTGACTGTCATACAGTTAATTCATTCAATTCTCATAACCCTATGAAACATACATTATATTTCTAGAGATGAGGGGATTGGAATCAGAAAATTTAAAAACTTTGGAAGACCAGCTAGATAAATAACAGACATATGACTTGAATTTGTCTTTTGACCAGAGTAGAAAGAATGATTTGCTTATAATAAGCCCTTTTTAAATGTTAGTTATTAGGTACAGGGATGATGTAGAATTGTTTTCTTTTTTTTTTCTTTCTTTCTTTTTTTTTTTTTTTTTGTCTTTCACTCATTGATCCACCACTGAAAGAATGTTTCCACAGTTGCCTAGAATGTTTTTTCTGTCTCCAGTTACTATACCAAAATTAAATGGTAGTTTAGATAGCTAAACAACAATGGTTTTAGAAATGTAATCTACCAAATCCTAAAAAGTCTTTACATTAGAAATTCCTAGCTGCCTGGCAACTTTGTATTGGTATCTTAAGTAGCCATAAAGAGGAAATGGAAATTGAGTGACTTAAAAGAGTAAATATTTATTGTATCACAATTATGGATGCTAGAAGTCCAAAATCAAGATTTGACAGTTTATATTTCTTCTCTAATCTTCTGGGGAATCCTTCCTGACTTTTCTAGCATGTGGCTAGAAAACCTTTACTGTTGTTTGGTAAACAGATACATCATTTCAAACTCTGCTTTTGTCATCATGGGATGTTTTTCTATGTGTCTCTTTTCATTTGGTTGTCTCTTTATAAGAACAATAGATATAGGGCCGGTGAGATGGCTCAGCGGCGTAAGCGCTTGCCTTGCAAGCGCGAGGGCCCGAGTTCGACTCCTGGAACCCACATATGAAAAAGGGGGCCGGTGATATCGCTCAGTGGCACAGGCGCCTGCTGGCATGCAAGGTCCTGAGGTCGACCCCCCGGTACCCACAAAAAAAAAAAAAGAACAATAGATATAATTAAATAAAAGCCCACCTTATTGCAGTATGAGTTTATTTAATCACAGCTGGGAGTGAACCTACGTAAAAATAATATCTCATTCTGAAGTATTACAAGTTAGGATTTCAATGTATCATTTATGCATCTATATGTATGTATGTATGTATGCATCTATGTATTCTGTAGAAAATAGGCACTCTCCAACTTATAACAGAGCTCTAAAACTATTTCTGAAAATGAGAATATTAAAATTAATAAATAAATATGAAATAATGTTAAACTTTCTCTTTCATATTAAATGAACTAGTATATGTTTTGTTTTATAATATGTTTTCTTTTTTTTGTATGAAAATTAACATATTGTGATGATAAAGGATAATTCTATGTTGTTTTAATTAATGCATTTTATTTCCTAGAATAGTTTTAGATTAACAACAAATTAGAGGGCCGGTGAGATGGCTCAGCGGCTTACGCGCCTGCCCGGCAAGTGCAAGGGCCCGAGTTCGACTCCCGGAACCCACATACGAAAAAAAAGGGGGCCGGTGATATCGCTCAGCGGCACGGGTGCCTGCTGGCGCGCTAGGTCCTGAGGTCGACCCCCCGGTACCCACAAAAAAAAAAAAAAAAGAGGAACAACAAATTAGAGTAGAAATCAAAGTTCCCATATGCCCCACCTGCACCCAAGTGATACATGTACTACAATCAGGAAACACATACTGATACCTCATTATCAACCAAAATCCAAAGTCTACAACAGGGTTCCCTATTGGTGTTGTACATTGTGTGGGCTTTGAAAAGAATATAATCACATGTATTCCTCATTATAGCATTATACAGAATAGTTCTAATATCATCCACCAATTTCCTTGTCTATTTGTCCTTCTATTTCCTCTAACCTCTGGCAACTATTGATCTATTTTTCCCATCTTCACACTTTTGCTTTTACCACATGTCAAATAGTGCAAATTATACAGCATGTACACTTTTTAAATTAGTTCCTTTCACTTAGTAAGCACAATTGTTTCAAAGTTTTTATCTTGACTAGAAACCTAATTGGTTTTATTAAAGTATTGAGTAGAATTCCATTACTTGATTTACCACATTTTATCTATTCACCTACCAGGGGACATTGTGGTTGCTTCCAAGCTTTGGCAATTATAAATAAGGCTTCTATAAACAATAATATGCAGATTTTTGTGTGAGCATAAGCCTCCACCTCCTTTGGGTAAATATGAAAAAGTGGGAGTACTAGATCATTTAGTAAAAGTATTTTTTGATGTATTAGAAACTGTTACATTGTCATCCAAAGTGTTTGTACCATTTTGCACGAATGAGAGTTCCTACTGCTGTACATCTTCTCCAGAATTTGGGATTGCCAGTATTTTGGATTTTTGCCATTCCATTATGTATACAGTTGTATCTCCTTGTTTGAATTTGTGATTCCCTAATGAAATATGACCATGGACAACTTCTCATATGCTAATTTGTCATATGTGTATGTTTTTGGTGAGGAGCTGTTCAGGTATTCTGCCCATTTTTTAAATTGGTTTCTATGCTTTCTTATTTCACGCTTTAAGATTTTTTTATATCTTAAATAATAGTCATTTAACATAGATGTGTATTTTGTAAATTTTTTATTTCAGTATGTAGTTTGTTCCCTTAATTTGTAGACATCTATGTGTTTTTAAAAGCATATTATAAAATTTTTCTTGAAATCATGCAGAAATGTAATTTTACTTTATTATTAAAAAGAATCATTTATAGTCAATAGAGTGGTCTGAAAAATAACATTTTACCTGTTACATTATTTTATGTGTACAAGTATCACTTTTAAGAAAATAAGTACAGTTTGGATGTTTTTAAAATTTAATGTTTTCTTTAATTTCTAAAACCAGTAAAAGGTTAGGATTTGTGCAATTGAGTCTATAAGAATTCAAAAGCAGTTGATATTAAAATAATAAAAACAAAATATTTAAATTTAAGATGTATTAAATGTTTTGTAATGATGAAATAAAGTATCAATGAAAATGAGAGACAAAAAAGTGCTTGTCTAATCAAAAGATGTGTATTTGATAACTTTCAGATGTCCTTTTCCACAATTATTTCTATATTCATCAAAACTTTACCAGTGTTTTCAATGAATTACATTCAATAAGCACCATTTTAACCCTTATCTTACTCACCTTCTGAAAGCACCAAGAAGTAACAAAAAGAATGACAGTGGATGAGAAAGAACTTATGTTAGATCATCAGAACTAATTGAAGCTTGATGATACAGATAAAACTCTATAACAGAATATTAAACCAATTTATATATTACAAGAATATTCTAAAACAAAAAGAAAATATTTGAATCAAATAGTATACTCAGAATAATAATTAGAAACACAAAGTAATCTCCATGCAAGCTCTGGAGTAGTAAAATAAGTTATTTCCATTATTATTGTTGAAATATCATAAAATGCATATCTTGCTATAACTTGGAAAAGGTGAAAGTCTCCTGATAATACTTTAGCAATGAATAAGTGTAGCCAACCCCTAAGGAATTAAGATAAGATGAGAAAGTTTGTAAGAATGGATCTCTTGAGTCTTAACTGAGAAACTAAATTTATTTAGTGAGCTGCAATATGCTTACAGGAATAAGCAAAGCAATCTGAAAAGCAAACTAAAAGAATGTGCAGACATAAAAGTCAAGATGACACAGAAATTCTCTGACCTATGAAACAAATTTTTTACACATTTTGTCATTTGATAGGTGCAAGGAACTCTATTTGAAGAAATGTGCCAGCTTGTTTATATTGGTGGCCAAAGTCATTTTTCTATTGGGAAAATTACCATCAATGCTGGGTCAAGCAGCGAATCTGCTTATTAAAAATAATAACTGTAGTGAGTTTGTGCAAATACATTCCCATTCACTTTGCAACTCTTACTGAGTGAAATTTATATGTGTATTGCAAAAACATATCATATACATTATGTATATGTAATCCTTATGGAAACATGTATACATATATGTAGAATTACTTATCTGTTATTAACTTAATATTCCATTTTATTTATGAATCTATTACATGTAAAGACTGTGGAATGATGTAATTTAGGACTGAGACTACAGAATCGAATAACCAGTGTATGAGATGTGGAACTGGTGTAAGACTATTCCAACAGGTTATCTTGTAGTTTCTTCTCTCCATGGTAAGAAAAAGAAAGAAAAATATTTATAGTTGAGGAAATTAAAAAAGATAGATACAACCCAGAATGTGGGAAAATATGTTTGCCAGCTATTCCTCAGACAAAGATTACTATCAAGAACATACAAAGAACTCAAAAAAATCAGACCTCACAAATTTAAAGACCCAATCCAAAAACGGGCATTTGAGATGAATAAACACTTCCCAGATGAAGAAATACAAATGGCAAATAAATATATGAAAAAATGTTCAACATCACTAGTCATTTGAGAGATGCAAATTAAAACAACACTGAGATTCCATCTCACCCCAGAAAGAATGGCTATTATCAAGAAGTCAACTAATAACAAATGATGGAGGGGCTGTGGGGAAAAAGGAACCCTTCTCCACTGTTGGTGGGAGTGTTGACTGGTGCAGCCACTATGGAAATCAGTGTGGAGATTCCTCAAAATCTAGCATTGGAGGTCCTATTTGACCCACTATTCTCCTTCTGGGTATCTTCCCAGGAGAATTAAAAACATTGTACCACAGTGATATATGTGCACCCATGTTTATAGCAAAACAATTTGTAATAGCTAGATCATGGAGACAACCCAAATGCCTATTAACAGAGGAATGGATAAAAAAGATGTGGTATTTTTATACAATGGAGTACTACTCAGCCATAAAGAAAGATAAACTGGAAACTTTTATAAGTAAATGGATATAACTCGAGAAAATACTCACAAGCGAAACAAACTGGATGCACATTGGTAAACATCGTATTTTCTCCCTAGTACGAACATGCAATTTCACTGTGACTATTCCATTCCTTAGTCTTCTATTTTTACCTAGCTTTTACATGGCTTAATCTTATACTGAGTAATGTTTTTCTCCAAAAAGTATTTGTACATTCTCTAATTCTTGAGTTTGTTAATACATGAGAATGTTTAAAAAAAAAAGATAGCTACACCATAGAAAAAAGCCTATTTTCAGAAGTGACCTACCTGTATCTGCAATACCAATATTCTGAATTTGTCAGACCTGCAGTGCTTGAAGTATTTGCTGTCAAATGCTATCCACATAGGAACCTGCATCGGAATCACTTTAATTGTGAAACATTATATAAACAGAGAATTTTCCTGAGGTCTAACTTAAATATATAGGTTTTAAAATCCAGAGTTTGCAAGTATATAATTAAAAACACCTCAGATTATACACTTCACCTATTCTTAGATAAGAGAAAATTGATGTCTTGTACAAATGAAATGTCAAATCATGTTTTCAATAAGTGTTTGCAATGTGAATTTTTATACTTTCATTTTTCTAATATCATGTTGTTCATAGAATTTTTAAAAATTTAGAATGCCAGTCATTTTGCTATGTAATCTTTTTCGCTGTTTCTCTTCCAAACTCTACTAAATTTTCTAATCATAATAAGTCTGACAAACTCATGTGCCATTGCAGTGCCCTGAGGACTTCAGTAAAACATACTAAATGTAGAAAAATTTCAATGATACCTTTTGAATTCAATTGGTAGAAAAAGTTTTTGAAAAACACCTATAATTTTTCATTAAAATTATGATGATCTTCATAATATCCCCTGCCTCAACTCTTTATAATAAGCTTCTTAAATCAAGTGAGATTAGTAAATTTGCATTACTTTTCAGTATGACTCTACTATGTTTCTAAAACCATTAGCCTTAAGATGTTTATAAGCAGTTCTCCTGTGGGGCATTCAAGACTTACATTAAAATCATTTGCTTGGTCCTTGATCTCTATCCCATACTGTGGTTCTGGGGTCCTTTATTGTTATGTCTGTGTTCATTGTAACTGAAAATCAATCCAATGTTCTAATAGTTGAAGGACTGTGTTGTCCTTTTACAGTTGCTGTATGAGGAATAGATCCCATTCTTGAACCTTGGGCTAGTAACCTGACTATTGCTATTTACTAAGTCAGTATTTTATGTCTAAATTAATGCATTTTTAAAATTCAAAATATAATTTATCTTCAGCTTTCCCTGGCCTTATCTAAGACTCCCTACAAACTTTTCTGGGATCCTCTCATAAAAATCTAACATGTTAGAACCCACCTAGAACTATGTGGGCCAAATGACCATAAATTCTGACTCATTTTGTTGCCTCAGAACTTGCCCTTCCCAGGGAGGCTAATGTCAGATTTTTAAGAGTCAGACAAGTTTTCAACTGAAAATAATAGAATTATGGTTGATCTTTTCAACTGTAAATAATAATTATGGTTGAATCTATACTCAGGTAATTTTCTTCAATCAGAACAATAATTTGGGTCTGAGTTAAAGCTATTAATTTATTCATAGAAAGAATTCTGTACAATTTCTGGGTCTTCCACTAAAATTTTAAAGTTATGTAACAGATTACTCAATATGAATTTTGAAGAAGCCAGTCATTCATTAAGAAACATTGCAAGTAAAGTTCTGAAACATGTATCTCTGAAATTTCTTTGCAGCAATTCTGCTATTGCCTGGGTCATAACTGAAACTCTGTTTTATTCCCAACTTCACAGGTACCTTGAGGGCTTGTTATCAGTTCTGGGATTCTGCCTCCTCCACTTTATAAGGCAGGCACTGATTAAGCTGTGCTGCTCCTACCTAAATCTAGAAGGTCATTACCTGCACTATCTTGGTGACTAGACTTTGCAATGTCTTATGAAGTTTGTCTCCTAAGTCTAGAAATACCTGTCTAGCAATAGAACTGAAGGGCTCTTGCAAGTTTCCTGATTCATATTTGTGAAACTATTACAGTAAATATTGGACTTTACATCAATCTTAAATATTCATATCCAATGGTTTTTGCCTCAGGGTATGGATATAGAAGGAGGATGAAAGGAGATTCTGTATATTCTACTTTTTCTCCTGATCATTTTCCTAATTTCTTTATTATGCACCATCTTAAGATTGCTGCCAAGTTATTAGCATAACAATGTTTGAAAAAACATTGCATCCAATGCTATAATAGTTGATTTTCAGTGATAGGGACTAGAATTCTAGAATTGAGTTTTCCATAATGGGCTTCATTGTACTTAAGAATTACTGCAGCATAATTAGTGAAGGAATAAGGGGATGGCATGTACAAGCATTCCAGGAAGTTGTTACATTGTAAGTGTATGAATATTCTTTTTAGATTTATACTAACCAAAGCATTTGCCAAATGGCCCAAAGAAAGTAATTACTATAGTCTCATTTGGCCTGAAGCCCAAAATAAAATATAGCATCAATATCATTGAGTATAACTAAGATAAAATTTTACAGCATTATAAAATAAAACATTAAGACTGACTTAGATGATATCAACAAGATATCTAGTTATATTTCCCCAAATCAATAACAATTTAGTACCATCGATGAATAAAAGTTCCATTGTAAGAGCTTTAAAATCCAAGTAGGAGATTCCAAAACCCTGATGGAATCTAAGACAAAGAAGGTATATTTTGAGAAGTTAGGTTCAACATACTCACTATTTTGATAAATGTAAATTGGTAATATTTTCCAATTAAAGGCATAAAGGAAGTAAAAAGATAAGAAAAAACTAATTCCAAAGTAGTAGTACAACAAAGATAGGAAATAACAAAATCAGACAAGAAATAAATGAAACAGAGACTAGAATAACAATAGAAAATGTCAACATAACAAAGTTGGCTTACTAAAAAGAAAAACAAAAATGATAAATCTTTGTCTAGATAAACTTATAGAAAAGAGAAAGATTCAAATAAAATACGAAGAATAAAGAGGAAGCCAGAAGTGGCACATGCTGGTAATCTTAGCACTCTAAAGGCGGAGGCAAGCAATCTAGTGACTTAGAAAGACCCTGTCTCAAGGTTTAAAAAATGAATAAAAAAGGGCTAGGATGTAGGTTAACGCTAAGCCAAGGAGGAGAAGGAAGAAGAGAAGGGCAGGGGGACTAAAGAGGAGACATTACAACTGACCAACAAAAAAGACAGCTGAGAAGAAAACGCTAAATTTTTAGAAACATCCAGACTATCAAGACAGAATCACAAAAAAGGAGAAAATCTACATAGACCTTCAAAAAGCAAGTTATTTGAGTAAGTGATTTTAAAAATCTGCTAACAAGGAAAGGAAAAGACCTGATGGCTTCAGTGGTGAATTTTAATGTCTTAAAACAGAATAACAATTTTCCAAATCTTTCAACAACCACTGGTGAAGAGAACACTTTCAAAAATTTTTTCCAAAACCAACATTAGCTTATTTCCAGACAAACAGGGACCCCCACAAAAAAAAAATCAAAGTCAAATACCCATAAATGAACATAGATGCAAAATTACACAACAAAATATTAGCAAGCCAAATTCAGTATCACATTAAAGGGTAACAGTCTACAATCAAGAAGGATTTACCTCTGGCATACCTACATAAATCAATGAATGTCAATTATCACATCATTGGAATGGAGGATAAAAATCGTGTCACTATTTAAATTGATGCAGAAAAAAATTTTGACAAAATTCAACATCCTTAAATAAATTCAACATCCTTGCATGATAAAAACTGTCCACAAATTGGGTATCTGCCACATGAGACAAGACAACATTTCAGAGTCCAGGGATGAAGGCAGTGAGTGAATTTACTGAGACCATTATAAACATAAAGACAAGAGATTTTTCGGTATAATACACTGTCAAGTGAGGCAGTGGGCTTACACATGGGAGTAGGGGTGGAAAATGTTTTTTTTTTGTGGGTACTGGGGGTTGACCTCAGGACATCGCACGCCAGCAGGTGCCCATGCTACTGAGCGATATCACTGGCCCTTTTTTCATATGTGGATTCCGGGAGTCAAACTCGGGCCCTCGCACTTGCCAGGCAGGCACGTACACCACTGAGCCATCTCACCAACCCTGGAAAATGTTTTAAAGTGGTAAATGTGGGCTGGAAGGAGGGAGTGGCTCAGACATGAGAAGAAATGCTAGGGAGGATAGTACTGGTGCCTTGGACCCAAGGACATGGGAAGGAATGTTGGGGGAGACAGGACTATGTGTTCTTTGGCTCCTTTTGACCCACAGTGCATGTCCACCCTACAAAAAGATATGGTTCAGGGATGTGGGACAATGCATTGATCACATTCATTGCAGGAAGAAATTGTAATGATTCTTTTGTTGTAAGTTTGTGAATCAGCTCATGTTAAAGCAAAGTACATGACTCTGATATAGGCCAAGGGAGACCCAAATGGCCTCTCCCTAATTCCTTAGAACTGAATAGTATCCTCATATGATAAAAACTGTTCAACATATTATAAACAATCTATAGCCAACACATAGTTAATAGTATATGTAACGGTGAATTTCTAAGATCAGGAACAAGATAAGGATGCCCGCTTTTGCCCTTTCCATTCACCATAGTGTTGAAATTAGTAGTCAAAGTGACTAGGCAGAAAAATGAAATAAAGGCATTTATATAAGAAAGAAGTAAAATTACCACTTAGCAAATCACATGCTCTTATACATAATAATCCCTAATGGCTTCACCAAAATACCATTAAAACTAGTAGATGTTTCAGTAATGTTACAGGACACACAATCAACATACTAAAATCAGTTCTGTTTCTACACAGTAACAACAACCTATCAAGAAAATAAAACAAAATTACAATTCTATTTACAATAACACCAAAAAAAAAAAACTAAAATACTGCAGGATAAATTTAAGGAAGTGAAAGATTACACACAAAATGTGAAACATTGTCGAGAAATTGAAAAAGACATGTATTTCTTGGGTTCCATAAGTGATATTTTCAAAATATCCATATTTTTCAAAGTGTCTTGCAGGTTTTAATGCAGCCTGTATCAAAGTTGGTATTAGTCACCCTCGCATTGTTGGGAGAGAGTACTGGACACCTGCAAATTAAAGTAGGAGAGGTTTATTTTGCTTATTGTTTCAGTGGCTTCAGTCCATGACTGACTAGCTCCAAGGCAGAAGTGGCATGGTAAAATGGCATGATGGAGGAAATTTGTCCATCACATAAGGGGCAGGAACCAAAAAGAGAAAGGCAGAGCTGGGGACAAGAATATACCCACCCAAGTCACACACTCTGTGACCTGCCCCCACCAGACAGGCACTACTTCTAAATATGAGAGTATTGGGAGACATTTTAGATCTAAATTATAACATTTAGCCCCTGGCCCTCAAAAGAGACATGCCCATTCATTATGCAAAGTCAATTTTGTTCATCTCTAGCAGTTGCTAAAGGTTTTAGTATTTCCAGCATTGCTGAAAAACTTAAGTCCAGTCTCCTTTGGAAATATTGGCAAATTCTTAGCTGTAAGTCTGTCATGGTTTGTGTCTGGATGTCCCCCAAAGCCTCATGAGGTCATGGGGAATGGGATTTTCAGAGGTGGCTGAATCTAGAGTTTGTGATTGGTTCATTGTCCAGTGCTGGGATTGAGGGTATGAATGCTACACCCACCTTAGGAGGGTAGCCTGTATACAGTATAAGGGAGGAAAAGAGGCTTGTTTTTACTCTTGTTGCTTTTGGTGTCATCTGCTGCCATGCACTGTTGCCCATGTGCCATGCCACCCTGACTTGGAGCCAGATGATTATGGACTGAAATCTCCACAAAATGTGAGATAAATAAAACTTTCCTTCCTTAATTTTGGGCATCAGGTATTTTGCCTCAGCAATGAGAAAAAAGTAACCAAGACACAGTCCTTGTGAAAAACAAAATTCGACCTAAACAATTCCAACATACAATGTCATAGACTAAACATTTTCATTGAGGAGGGAGGAATGTCAGGAATGGCAGTGCAGGCCTGTAGTTGAAACTAGAGAGGTTGAGGCAGGAGGATTGCTGTGAGTTTGAGGCAAGCCTGGGCTATATAGTGAGTTCAAGGGCAGACTAAACTAATTTAGCAAGACCCTATCTTAACTTTTCCCTCAAAACAACAACAATAAAACAAACAAACACATAAACAAAAAACAAAAGGGAGAAATATTGGAATTGACAGAAATTGCAAGAGAAAACCCCGGGATGGCAGACATTAAATCCTGCACCTGCATGTGTAGCACCTATGGCAAGTTGTGGTAATACATAAGCTCTAAAGGGCTTCTGCAACCCCATCTCTATTGCCTTGCTTGTTGCAGTCCATATGACCTCTCTCTTGTCTGATTCCACTTATTACCTGTGGCTTTCCTCAGGAGATGATCCACATTCACGACTTCTCCAACATCTTGGGTTCTCTATTATAACTTTAGACTCACTCTCTCAGCTTCAAACATCACCTTCTCAGGGGAATGTGACAAGGACAGGGATCCTGTCACACATTTATGGCCAGCCTCCCAGGCCATCTGAAATCTGGGTGAAGGCCTTAATTACCACATAATTCTTGCATTCTGCATCCCTGAAAACCCAGAATGATGCGGATGACACCAAGGTCTGCAGGCTCGAGCAGTAGCTTGACCTCCTGGGATCATGGTTCAAGCAGACCCTGAGGGAGTGGATGGCTGAACTTGGGGAAAACCTTCCCCATATAGTCATGATTCACCAGGACACCATGGGGCTCTCTTCTCAAAGCAAATTCTTCTGAAGTTGTTTACCATTTTATATGACTGAGACAGTAAATGTCAGAATTTAGCCAATTCCTGAGATGACACCAACCATCTTTCTTACTGTTCTAATGAAAAGTACTTGATTTCATTTTTAATGCTAATCTCCACAGCATTGCTGTTCTGGGCCCCAACTTTGAGGCACTTCCTTTCAGTAAAACTGAGAACATTTAAAATCATTCAAGTCTCTGGTTTTCTCATGATTCTTCTGTAAATCTGGCTAAAAGGAGCCAGCAGTATTCATGCCACTGCCTGAATGATAGGCTTCCTTGAAACTTTCTTCACCAGATTAATTAGTCTTTCACCTTTAATCAGAGTCTCCTGCAAAGTTTCAGGAGAGAGGCCAAATTTAGACAAATTTTATGCCTGAGTGTAATACATATGGCCTCTAGTCCAATTGCCAATAAAGTCTTCATTCCCACCTGAAATCTTCTGAGCCTGGCCTTTATTGTACACTTTAATAGCAACATTCTCATCTGACCTGTGGGCATTTTTTAATATTTAGCACTGCTCACAACATTCTAGGGATCTTGTAGCTTGCAACTACAACCCTTCCAAAAACTCCTTCTGCAAATCAGTTCCAACTACTTCTAAACCTTATGTACAGGCACAGCCACAGCAACACCCCACTCTTCATACCAATTTTATGTACTAGTCATTTTCCCCTCACTGGTTCACAATACTTGACAATCACATTTAAAGGAGAAGAGGTTCATTTTAGTTCATGTTTCAGTGGGTTCAGTCCATAACTGGCTGACTCCAAGCAGAAATAACATGGCAAGAGAATGGTCTTCACCACATGGCAGCCAAAAAGCTGAGAGAGAAGGGAGGAGTTTGGGATGAGAATATACCCTCTCAATTCATACTGCCAGAGACCTGCCCATTCCCATGAGGCCTCACCTCTAAATGGGAGACTTTTCTTTTGGGAGACTTTTTAAATCTAAACTATGATAAAATTCAAACTTCATTGTTCACAAAAATAGAAAAAAATCAATCCTAAAATTCATGTAAGTCTACAAAAGTTTCTGAATAATTGAACTAGTTCTTAAGAATAGGCATTATATTTTATGATTTAAAAATATCCCAAAGCTACAGCAATCAAAATACCTTGTCACTGGCACAAAACAAAACCACATACATTGACTATTGCAACAGTATGAATCAACACACATACAATTAACTCATCTGCAAAAATTTTGCCAAGGGTAGGCAATGGAGAAAGATGATCTCTTCCATAAATGATATTTTTAAAATTAGAAAAGAATTCATATACAAAAGAATAAAATTGAACCATTATTTTATACTGTACACAAAAATCAACTCAAAATTAAACATGCAAATGAGAGACCTGAAACTGCGTATGTCTTAGTAGCAAACAGAGAAAAATCTTCTTGACAATAACCTTGCCAACAATTTTTTGGATATGACACCAAAAGTACAGTCAACAAATGCAACTGTATTAAAAAGTTTCTGTATAACAAAGGAAACTGAATCAAATGAGAAAGTATCCTGAGAAATCAAAGAAAATATATACATATTATATATCTGAAAAGGAGTCACTAATATGTATGTGTTATATAGTTAGGATTTTCAAGGGAATAGATTTAATGCAGGACACATAATTTATAGGATTATTTTATAAGATTTACCCAAAAAAGTCAAATGCAGAGGAGTGCAACAGCTCTGTCCCTGCACTCAAGAACTGAAAAATCCAATCAAGGACCTGGATCCCATGGCAATTTCCCACATGAATCCAGCTGAAGTCGTAGTGTTAGGGTTTGTGTCTGGATGTCCCCCCAAAGCTTCATGCAGTCATGGGGGACAGGCTTTTTGGAGGTGGCTGAATCTAGGGTTTGTGATTGATTCATGGTCCAATGCTGGGAATAAGGGTATGAGAGTTACACCCACCCTAGGGTGGGTAGCCTGCATACAATATAAGAGACAAAAGAGGTTTGTCCATTCTCTCTCTCTCCCTCTCTCTCTGTTTCTGTTTTCTACCACCATAAACCACTGCTCCTCTGCCATATGGCACTCTGTCTTAGCAGCCAGCTAACTATGGACTGAAACCTCTGCAAACTGTAAGCTAAATAAACCTTTCCTCCTTTGACATTGGGGGATCAGTTATTTTTGTCTCAGCAATGAGAAAAGTAACTAAGATATAATTTGGTACCAGAGAAGTGGGGTTGTTGCTGTGACTATAACTGACCATGTGGTCTTTGGGAATGCCTTGTGGGAAGAGTTTGGAAAGGTTCAGAGGTGGTGGCTGAAAAAGTAGAGCTGGAACACCTTAGGATGTACTGTATGGAAGATTCTGGTCAGAGCTCAGAAGACTAGAAGGCTGATAGAAATCCTACTGGTAAAGATGAGGTTCTGGAGCTTTCTGCTGGGAAGAAGGACTGTAATGGCTGTTGGGCTCCAGACAATATTTGTTATAACTTAGCAGTGAGTTTATCTGCATTTTGCTGCTGTCCAGAGATTTTTTCTGAAACTAAGATTAAGGGTGGCAGATTAATGAATCTGGTAGAAGTAATTTCAAGGCGGTCTAATGTTGAAGTAGTAGCATGGCTACTTTTTGGTGCCAGATTTATGTTGCAAATCAAGAGCAAAGAACCCAACAGAATGTTTTCAAACATTGTGAGTTTGGGCACAAAGCTCCAGTAAAGCTGTGGACTGTAAAGATAGAGCAAAGGAGATCTTGTTTTCTGAGAAAGAATAGAAGAATAGATAATATGGCCTCAGGGCATCACAAGAAGTTTGCAGCCTCAAAATTGAAAAAGTGAAAGACTTTGTTTGAGAAGAAAGCCCCAGAGCAGGATGTTCCAGAATGGCAGCAGCATAATATTTTTCTTAGAATTAGATTCAGAGTGCTCAGTGATCCAGGCATTTGACCACTACAGACAAGAGAGAAGGAAGCCTGGCTACTGCTGTCAGCTGTCAGCTGTCAGCAGACCTTGGCATCATCCACGTGGCCCTAGTTTTAGGTGCATGAAGAATTCAAGAGTTGTGAGGTTAGGAAGGCTTCCACCCAGATTTCAGAAGGCCTGAGAGGCCAGGCAGTGTGCCCATAAGAGGAC
The DNA here is from genome assembly GCA_028451465.1 of Erethizon dorsatum. NCBI lineage: Eukaryota > Metazoa > Chordata > Mammalia > Rodentia > Erethizontidae > Erethizon > Erethizon dorsatum. The sequence continues at coordinate 32,128,361 of CM051823.1, forward strand.
AGAATGTGAAGCTGTGATAGTAAAGACAAAGGTGCAGTGGAGACTGCAGAAGTTTGGAGAAGACAGGAATGTGGATCGTCTGAGGAAAACTGCAAGGAGGGAGCAAATCTGGCCCAAGAGAGAAGCCACGGAAGCTACAGTCACCAGCAGTGCCATAGGGGTGGAGCCACCCAAGTAATTTGGAGTTCACAACTTGCCACAGATTGCCTGGATGCTACACATGGAGCTACAGGATTTAATGCTTGGCCTGCTGGATTTTGGACTTGCTTTGGTCCCATTTCTTTTTATGTCCCTGTTTGTAGGTTTTGGAATGGAAATGTCTATCTTGTGCCATGAATGTTGGAAGTGTTTAACTTTCTCTTCTTTTGTACAGGGGCTCCCAGCTAAGATTTTGCCTTAAATCTTATAGGAGACTTGGGACTTGGTCTTTTAAGTAACGCTGAAACTGTTAGGACTCTGGCAACACTTAGAGATGGATTAAACGCCCTTTGAGTAAAGGAATGTACATGAGTCTTTGGGGGTCCAGGGGCAGACTTTATGGTTTGTGTCTGGTTGTCCCCCAAAAGCCTCATGCAGTAATGGGGGTCAGGGTTTTTGGAAGGAGCTGTATCTAGAATTTGTGATTTATTCATAGTCCAATGCCAGGATTAAGGGTGTGAGTGCTACACCTTCCCTACGGAGGGTAGCCTGCACAATATAAGGGATAGAGGCTTGCACTTTCTCCCTCCTCTCTTGTTGCTTTTGGTGTCTTTCACTACCATGAACAGTTGCCTCTCTGCCATGCCACCCTGCCTTAAAGTCAGCAGATTATGGACTGAAACTTCCACAAACTGTGAGCTAAATAAACCTTTCCTTCTTTAACCTTGGGTGCTGGGTATTTTGTCTCAGCAATGAGAAAAGTAACTGAGACACCTATAGCCCATGGCAACGTTTCATGCGAGTCGGTGTAAAGGATCTTTACCACAAAGGCCTGTGGTGTAAGCTAGAAAGTCTGTGCCAGTAGGATGAAGGATCTGTGCCACAAGGCTGAGAAATCTGCACTGGAGCCAGGAAGCAATGCTCAAGGCAAAGACCAGAGTTCCCTGGAAGAGAACAGCAGCCATCCCCAGCAACAGTGAGGACCTGAGCTCCTGTAATGAAGAGAAAAGCTGAGTTTGTATCTGGAAAACTAGCTGTGGCAAGCTTCTCCAGGAAAATCAACAGCATGCAACCTTCCCTCCCTGTTCTCTTTTTATGTCATTTTGGCAACAATCCTCAGGTGGACATTTCACACTGAATCAGTTTAGCTGGGCATTTCCACTCAAGATGACCATTAATTAGTCCACCATAATAAGCAACTCAGGTATGCTGTAAAAAAAAATTCTGATTAAAAATGTTTAAAGAACCTAAGTAGGCACCCCCCAAAAAAACCCATAAAAATAGTCAACAGGTAATAAAAAAAGTGCTAAACATCACTTATCATAAGGAAAATACAAATCAAAATTGTAATGTGATATCCCTTCACAGACATATGTTTAGGTATTGTTTAGTTGCTTTCTTTGTTGCTGAGACACAATACCTGACACACATGATTTAAAGAAGTAAATGTTTATTTGGGTTCATAGTTTGTGGAGGTTTCAGTTCATAGTTGGTTGATTCCAAGGCACAGCAGCATAACGGAAGAAAATTTCTCATAAAATGGCAACAGGAAGCAGGAAAGATCAAGGTAAGAGGGAGGGAGATACACCCTTCCAGGCCACACTCCTAGTGACAAACTCCTCCAACTAGGCTTCAGCTCCTAATATAATATTTAGCTATAAACTCATCAGTGGACTAATCCATGATGAGTATCACCCTACCATGATCCAATCACCTCCCAAAAGTCCCACCTATGAATGCCTGGGGCTTTGGGGGAACATATAGCTATAAACAATAACAGGTATTAAAACTATAGGAGGAAAATAGGAGGTATTAAAATTATAGTTGAGAATATAGAGAAAAGGGAACACTCACACTTCGTTGGTGGGAATGCACATTATTATATATGTATGGAAAACAGTATGGAAGCTGTACAAATAGTTCAAAACAGAACAGCCCTCTTATTCTACAACTTTACTTCTGATTGTCCAAAAGAAAAGGTGTTTAATTCCAACAATAACTTGTTTTGAAAATACAAATTGACACCTTGTTGAGATAACTGCACTCATATTCATCGCAGCACTATTTGAAATATCTAAGGTATAAAAATTTAAATGTTCATTGATGGATCAATGGAGAAAGACAAAGAAAATATCTTGTACATATACAGGATCAAATATTATTCAGTTATTCAGACTTTAAAAAGAGGGGAATTTTGCCACTTGTAAAAATAAAGATGAATCTAGAATACATCATACTAAGTGAAGTAAGCCAGATTCAGAAAGATAAATACTGCAGGCTCTTATATCTGGAATCTACAAAAGTCATCCTGATAGAAGCAGAGAAGAAAAAGTTGTTGCTAGTGACTAGTAGATGGGAAAATTATGAAGTTGTTGGTCAAAGGATATAGTCTTCGAGTTATAAGATGAAAAAATTTTAGAGAAATAATGTACAGCATGGTGACTATAGTTAACAATAATATATTGTATACTCGAAATCTGCTAAGAGAGTAAGTTTCAAATGTTCACATCACACAAACATACAATGGAAACTGTGAGTTGGGGGTATATTGATTATCTTGAATATTTTCAAGACTTTACAATAAATATATATATATATCAAAATATCACATTTTATACCTTACATGTACACAATTTTATGTGCCAAATATAGCTCAATAAAGCTGAAAAATTCTAAACTTATTTCATTTATTAAGTGTAGGAAATTATTTCCTAAAGGTGAGCTATTTTTCACTTGTTAAATACTTGGAAATTAGTAATGGGGGAAGACACTAGTCCAACCTGCTGGCAGTGGTGTGAAATACTAGAAAATTGGTTGGAGCACTCCACACAGGGACTAGTGTATTTCCAGGCTCACTTGCCCTCCCAATAGTCAGAACTATTGGGAGTTGGTAAAAGAAAATTGGTTATTGTTAACAGGTCTGAAATTGGTGGATTTGGTAAATTGGTGAGCCTTAGTGTCAATGAATAATCTAGATACATTGGAGAAACATGTTGAATATCTTCATTCAGTTATCTGGTATTAGTTGTGTCAGGTTTTTAAAATGTTTACTTCCGACAAAAATGGTTTTGATAATAGAAAGTATTCGGTGATTATATCAAGGTCCACATAACATTATATTGACAAAAGCAACTAAATAAACCTTAAGTCGTACTCAGTGCTAACTTTAGCAATCTATAAGAAATAAAGATCCAAAATTATGCTAATCATCTCCATCTCAATATTCAACTACAAACAGTTCTGTTTGTTAACCTAGGAAGCTATTCAAGTAAATCAGTTATTTTAGTAGTTGTTACAACAAGTTTCCAGCTGGTAAAACAGCAGCCCCCAATAGACAGATGTTTTGCATTGCTCATCAGGGAATAATGATCTTAATATGTACCTGATGGCTGCTTGTCATGCAGCAAGTGCACTCTTGGCTGGATCTTCCCATGTCCATCTGCTGGGCTGGCCAGTTGCCTGATGAAATTGGTCAAATGCTTGCCATGTGGCATAGGTTTAACTTTGAGAGCCTTTCCATGAATAGCCAGGATTTGAGTAAAAATGATCATCATCCCAGTATTAGTCATCTTTCACCTAGTGATAACATAAGATGTTTTCTTCCTCTAACTTAATTTTGATGTCTCCTCTTTCTATTTTTTAGTAATATTCTTCCATTCAAAAAGCATGGTCAGGCATAAATATGAGTTTCGTTCCTATTTGCAATATAGGCAATAAACAAACAAATGACCAATCTATTGGAAGGTCATTACTTTCAATTAGGAAGTTATTCACAGGAATTATATCTATAAAATTGACCAGTTTACCAATATGCAGCAAAAAGTGTTATAGGTTCCTGTTCCAAATGTCATCAATTTTATCATATCTAAATTCTTGAACATAGTAAACTAACAGGAAACTAAACTTTCAGTAACTAAGAAGACACTATTAGAAAGCTTATAAGTTTGGATCCTACCTTGTAAATTTAGGAAATATCACAAAATGGTCATTGTGAATCTATTTAAGATGAACTTTGAAGAAGCTTGTTACATAGTTTTCATTGTAAAGTACATTACAACCAACAAATCAGAAACTTGTAATGAAGGATGAGTAAAAGAAAGGCTGTTGATCCTTCTGCAGGGTAAGGATGTGACAAGAGATTGGAAGCTGATGGACTGGTCAAGCAACTTGTTTTGCATCTGTCTCCATCTGTGCAGTGTCATTCCTGTTGGCTGATGTTCTTGGCTTATGCCATAGATCATCTAAAATTTATATTTGATGACTTTTCTTCTCAGGCTTATAAGGAATAACTAAAATTTTGAAAATATTTACAAAGCATGAGAATGAAGGAAAAGAGCATTTGGGGCTCACGAACTAACACTTTTATTCTTACAGTGGATATAGAAACTATATTTATTTATTTATTTTTATTTTTATTTTTGGTGGGTACCGGGGGGTCGACCTCAGGACCTCGTGTGCCAGCAGGCGCCCGTGCCACTGAGCGATATCACCGGCCCCTTTTTCGTATGTGGGTTCCGGGAGTCGAACTCAGGCCCTCGCGCTTGCCAGGCAGGCGCTTAAGCCGCTGAGCCATCTCACCGGCCTAGAAACTATATTTATGAGTTTTTAAATACACTCTGACATAATACAGTCTTATTTTCATTAGAATATGCTTGAGGTACATATTAATAACATTCACCTTAGGGAGTTGGCTTTCTGTTCTCAATTCTTTATTTTTATCCCTTATCAAAAAACATAGGTTACTTTGGGGGAAGGGGAATTATGTGGGATAAATTCATTTCATTAATTTGATGAGAAGCTAATGATTATAAAGGATTCACTTTCTTTGTTTAAAACATATCAGTAGTGATTATTCTGTGATCAAATATAATTTTATTTTGAGTCCTTGATTTATTTTAGTTTGAAATTGAAAGATGAATAAACATCTTTTATGCGACAATCATAAATAAACTCAAGCACGAGGCATTTGCATGTCTATATACACAGAACTAATGTCAAGCTTACACATTTTATTTTATGTATTTTACTCAAGAACTGCAAACATTTACTTATAAGATGTGCTTTAAATTGAAGTGTGAATTTTAACACTAAGCCTTTTTCCTGTCTCACTCTCAACTGATTGACATACAGCAGATTTGAAAAGGCCTACCACACTAAATACAGCTTCCACTGCATTTTCTTTTTTTCAACAAAGCAGTTGCATGAGCCCCAGTTCTATTTTCAATGACTCGGTGTATCTGAATGCATATAATCTATACAAATAGCAAAAGAAAATAGTATCACATGTATCTATATCACATGATTACCTTCAGAGAATCTTATGGCTAACATTTATTTGTTTGTTCATCTAAAGATATTATCCTAAAGTTATGAATGGAGTAGTAACACTGAAAAATATTCATGCCGATAGCCCTAGAAAAGTATTCTGTCAAAGTTAGCAACATAGGAATGCCTTGTCAACAGAGGCTAGATTTAAAATGCTATAGGAATAAATAAATCCTCTGTGGTAATCAGTTTTTCATTACTACAAAAGCTACCTGAGATAACAAAATGGTAAAGAGAAACAGTTTACCTTGGCTTACAGTTTTGGAGGTTCTAGTTTATAATCTATTGACCCTCTACTCTTAGGTCTGTGATGAGACAAAACATTATAATGAGAATGCGTAGCAAGCAAAACCAGTCACCTCATGACCAGGAAGCAAAGAGAGAAAGAGGAAGGCACTGTGATTCCATAATCACTTTTGCAGTCATTCATCCAATGCCCTACCTCTTAAAATCTCCACCATCTCCCAACATCACTGCTCTGGGGAACATGATTTCACAGAGACACTTAAGATCCAAAGTATAGCAGCTTTCTGTATATGAAGCAATAATACATTGTTACTATTCCAATTCTACTTCAGGAGACCATCATTTTTGCCTGTTAATTGCACATTGAAAATATTACTCAGCAAGTACTGGGTAAACAAACTCTATGGTATATATTAAATCCTTCAAAAATATCATTTTAGCAATGATATCACTTTGTTTACCAGTTTGGGAATATAAATTTGATTACATATATAAGAGTATGCTAAATAACATTTATTCTATCTCTTTTCTGCAGCTCCAAGGAAATTGACTCTCCCTATAATCCACTTGAAGTGCTTGATCATGTAATAAGAGTAATAGAAAAGTTCTTCCAAAACTACTGCCTTTAGCTGAGCCTCTCCCCCCAGCATACAAAAGATTAAGAGAAGAGACAGAAAACTGAGAATTGATTTGAAGGGATTTTTGCTATAGATCTATTACATTTCACTCCCTGTACAGTATAGAGGAGCAGTGAGGGCTGTGTTCTGCTCAATTCAAATTGAAAGAAAAGGATGTTAGTGCCATCATTCGGGTAGATGATATAGCCTATATATGTAGGAGTATAATAAATAGACAAGTCAGTAACATAAATTAGACAAAATGTCTTCAGATGAGTAGTTGACTAAAGAGGTCAGCAGCTGATAAGCAGAGGGTTACAGTTAAAGACTGTGGTGGATTGACAACTGGTGTTCAACTTGTAACACCCAGCTGAACTGAATCAGCGTGGTGCTGGGCATGGAGGGCCCACCTGAGGACTGTTGCCAACAACATAAAAAGGAGAACTGGAGATGAAGAGTTGCTGCTGTTGGTTCTCCTTGAAGAGCTTGTTGTGCTGGCTTTCCTGATAGGATCTTGGCGGTTCTCATTGTCAGAGGAGCTCGGGACCTCATTGTCACTGAGGATGGCTGTGGTACTTTTCAGGGGAGCTCTGGTCCTTACTCTGAGCATTGCTTCCTGGCTCTGGTGCAGATCCCTCAGCCTGCTGGCACAGATCTTTCATCCTGCTGGTGCAGACTTTCTAGCTTCCACCACTGACCTTTGGGCCTTTCAGTGCAGATCCATGGAATGGACTTGTATGAGACAATGTTGTGGGCCATAGGCCTTCAGTTGGACTCATGAGGGCATTGTCATGGGCTCTAGGTCTTCAGCTGGACTCATGCAGGATGTTACTGTCGAATGCAGGCCTCCAGCTGGATTCTTTGGATCTTTAGTGTGTGGACAGATTTCCTGCACCTTTTGTATATGACTCTTTGGGTCACTATTACAAAATAATCCTAAAAGTTATGTGTCCTGTATTGTATTGTTTCTCTTACAAACCCTGACTACAACAAAGACTCATTGCATTCCTATGGTCAACAGATCAAATACATTTGTTTGTAGTAGCTAATCATGTATGGGTGAAGGGAGCAAGTATTCCAGCCTCAGGCACTATAATGACTCTCTACTGATGGGGGGAAACAAGACTACAAGGCTATGAAAGAAAGAAGCTGGAATTAATTGTAGGTCCCCAGAAGTTGTATGAGGGATGCTGACAAAATGTATTTTGCCTTGAAGCAAGGAGGGTACAATGGGATATTCTTAGTTTCATGCTCACTGAAAAATCCATAAAGACCTCATGAGAGAAAAAGAGAGCTTTAAACATCTACCATCCAGCTCTATATTTCAGAAGTTTCCTACCCTAATATTTCCTTCCCTCTTGTCTATGTGAAACTACCATCAAAATTGGATAAGTATCATGGCTTGTCAGCAATGTCTTACAGGCTAATGATGTCTACAAGAGCAAATGCTAGGAAATAAATATTTCTTCACTAACTTTCTGTTATGATTCAGATCTAATATGTCCCTCCATAGTCTTATTTGTTCAGAGGTGGAGTTCTGGAAGGTGACTGGACTATGGGACACTACATTCATCAGTGGATAATCCATTGATGAGTTCATTTGCTGTTAGTAGGTGGGGCATGGTTGCAGAAGTGAGTAATGGGGTTGTGACCTTGCTCTCCCTCAGTCTCTGCTTCCTGGCTGCCATGGTTTGAGCATCCCTCTCCTGCCAGGCCCTTCTACCATGCTGTTACTATCTTGGAGCCAGCTGCTTATTCTGTGGACTCTACCCTCTGAAATGATGAGCCAAAATGAACCTTCCCTCCTTAAATCTAGTTTTCCCTGAAATTATTCACTAGGGATACTTTCTGCTACAGTGTTGACCCGAAAGATAATTGAGGAGTACAGTCTTAACCTTACCTACCCCAATTTTGCTGTGAAATATCTTTCTTTTATTATTTTTGCACCTTTTAGCACAAGGATAATTTGGAAAGAAAAGATATATTATTTATACCATTCGGTTGTAGTACATGCATTTTCATTTATAAATAATGTAATATTCTGCTTTATGTTGTTTGTGCTTTGACATTTATCACATGAAAAAAATTATTAAATGTGATTACCATATATATGTCTGTTATATTAGGGTAAAATACAAACTATTTAGAAATAACTCTTAAGAAAAATTTTTATATTTTACTTTCACATTAAAAACCAGTGCTATTTGCTTCACTCTCAAAGGGCATGATTATGCAAAACTAAGGGAAGTCTGGCAACAAGTTGCCTTTCTTTTTCTAAATGGGAAATGGATTTCAGGTATTTTGTCCTGGCAATGGGAGTGTGACTGATGACCCTGATTATGTTCAAAACACTCTGCAGTGTGCTTTATCTTTATATATATTGGCTCATTTTACCCAGACAATAAAATAAAGTATTGCCTTAAGGCCAGAGAATTAGTGTATGTCAGATTTGAGATTATTTTCCAGATGACAATTGTAGAAATACAGTTTACAACATATGTAAAAAAATTTGAGAACAAGAGCACATCCTATGATTTAGGGAAATGGAAGTATACAACGTGAAGGTTTTTTATATATATGAAATGAAATAAATATTATTTAAAATATATATTAATTAATTGAAATTGAATGCTATTTCAAACTTAACTACTAAAAACCACAAGCAAGGGCCGGTGAGATGGCTCAGTGGCTTAACCGCCTGCCCGGCAAGCGCGAGGGCCTGAGTTCGACTCCCGGAACCCACATATGAAAAAGGGGCCAGTGATATCGCTCAGCGGCACGGGCGCCTGCTGGTGTGCGAGGTCCTGAGGTCGACCCCCGGTACCCACAAAAAAAAAAAACACAAGCAAAATAAAATACAGAAGATAGCTTGATAAAAACCAAGAGTTAGCCAAGTGTGCAAATTAAAACAATGCTGACTCCATCTTACACTGGAAAGAATGACAGTCATTGAGAAATCAAGTCATAATACATGCAAAAGAATCAATGAGTAAAGTGAAGAGATAACTTACAGAATGCAGTTAAAAATCTTTCCAGCTACTTCTCAGACAAAGACTTGTCTTGGTTACTTTTTTCTCATTGCTGGGACAAAATACCCAACACCCAAAGTTAAAGGAGGAAAGGTTTATTTAGCTCACAGTTGGTGGAGGTTTCAGTACATACTTGACTGGCTCCAAGGCAGAGTGACACATGGCAGACAACAATAGTTCATGGTGGTGGAAGGCAGCAAAAACAACAAGAGCAAAAGGGATGAGTGCATGAGAGAGAGAACAGAGAAGACTCTTTCTGTCCCTTATATTGTATGTGGGTTACCCACCCTAGGGTGGGTGTAGTACTCACACCCATAATCCCAACACTGTAGCACAAATCAGTCAAAAACTCTAGAAGTCTGCCCCCATGACTGCATGAGGCTTTAGGGGGACACCCAGACACAAACTGTAACAGGACTAATATCTAAAATATACAAAGAACACAAAAAAGTTAAACCACCTAAAATTAAAGATCCAGTCAAGAAATGCATAACAGAAATGAACAGACACTTCACAGTGGAAGAAATACAAATGGTCAAAAAATATATGAAAAATGTTTAACATCTTTGGCCATTAGAGAAATTAAAATTGAAACAAGTCTGATTCCATCTTACCCTGGAGAGAATGACAATCAGTAAAGAAATCAAGTAATAACAAATTCTGGCATGGCTGTGGTGAAAAAGAAACCCTCCTTCATTGTTGGTGAGAATACACCAAATACTAATGTAACCATTATGGAAATCAGTATGGATATTTCTTAAAGAACTGAAATTAGAAATGTCATAAGATCCAGGTATCTCCCTGCTAGGTATCTTCCCCAAAGATCTTAAATCATCACACTATAGGTATATATGCACACCAATATTTATAGCAGCACAATTCATAATAGCTAAATCCTGGAAGCAGCCTGTATACCCAACAAGAGATGATTGGATAAATAAAATTTGGTATCTATGTATAATGGAATACTATTCAGCTAAAAAGAATGACAGGGCCAGTGAGATGGCTCAGCGGTGTAAGCGCCTACCTGGCAAGCATGAGGGCCTGAGTTTGACTCCCAGAACTCACATATGAAAAAAGGGCTGGTGATATCGTTCAGTGGCACGGGTGCCTGCTGGCGCATGAGGTCCTGAGGTCGACCCCCGGTACCCACACACACACAAAAAAAGAATGACAAACTTGAGACATTTGTAGGAAAATGAATGCACCTAGAAAAATATAATATCAAGTGAAATAACACAGACATATAAGCCTAAATACTGTATGATACCTCTCACTTGAGTGAGGCAAAGTACAAAAAAAAATGATAAGGGATGCATAGAAAGGGACAAGGGGGTGGATCTCTTACAATAGGGAACTGTTCCAAGGGAATAAGGGTGAGGGATGAGGCAGAGGGGAAGGGAAAATAAAAATAATAAATACGTGTCATGTAGAGGAACCTAATAACCCCAAATTAATGTAAACATTATATTGCATAATATGAGCTGAGACATATTATATCAACAATAATAAAAATTGGGATGGGGAACTGGAGTAGAGAGAGGGGTGGGAAGAGGAAGGAGATTAGAAAAAGAAAAAAACATGCTACAATATGTGTATCTAACCATTGTCCAAGATGATTTTAAACTACATGAACTGCAAATATGTACAAATAAAATAAAAAGTAAAAAAAAAAATACCAAGATAGAAAAATAAATTTTACTTCTGTAGAAATAAAGGAACTAGGGCTGGTGAGATGGCTCAGCGGCGTGAGCGCCTGCCTGGCAAGCGCAAGGGCCCGAGTTCGACTCCCGGAACCCACATATGAAAAAAGGGCCGGTGATATCGCTCAGTGGCACAGGCGCCTACTGGCGTGTGAGGTCCTGAGGTCGACCCCCGGTACCCACAAAAAAAAAAAAAAAAGAAATAAAGGAACTTCTTCCTTTATGTCTTCCTTTACTGTAGAAATAAAGAAACTGGTTACTTCTACTGTAGAAGTAACAAACATTAAATAATAGAAATTAAAATCCTCATTTGTAACAATTAAAAAATAATGTAGTTTGGAATAAATTTGACAAGGACATTAAAAAATTTTACAGTAGAAAATTAGAAATAATGGCAAGAGGAAATTGTAGAAAATCCATGCTATGAATCAAAAGTTCATATTAAGACATTCATTTTTAAATTGAAATAGATATTCAAATCCATCCCCCAAATTCAGACTTTTTGCATAGTGCAGATATTGCCAAGTTGCTTATAAAGATTTTATGAAAACTCAAGCAACCTAGAATGGTCAAAATAGTGTAAAAATTAAGAAGGAATCTGGAAAATATATGTTTCCTGAGTGAAGTCTTGTTCTAAGACTTCAATAATCAAGTCAGCATGGCACTGTCAGCCATCAGAAATTATAACAATGGAGAGAAAGTGATTGTCCAGAAAGTGACCATACATATATAGTTAATAGAGATTTTTGTGAAATATGAAGAAAACTAAATGGAGAAAGTTAGTATTTTTCAGTACATGATGCTGAAACAGGGGCCATCCATGGGGAAAACAAAAAACTTTTGATCTATAATTCAAAGCCTATATTAAAAATTAACTCAAAGTGAATAACAGAAGTATGCGTTAAAGTATAACACTACTTAAATGCTTCATGAGAGAAAAAGTTTGTGACCTAATGTAGTCAAATATTTCTTAGATTTAGAAATCTAATTTTAGAAATAAATCATAAATTGTTCAAAATTATTTTGAAATAACATGTGATAAAGGACTTCTATCCAGAAAATATTTTAAAAACTCAAAATTTATTAAGACATAATCTTGATAAAACAACCAATCAAAATATTTTTTTGTTATTATACATGGATGGAAAGAATATAAAAGGGGACAAACATTATGGAAATACCTATAAACATTTCTGAAAATGTTAAACATATTTCTACTATACAGAACACTATAGTCCATCCATTTACTCTTCTAGGTGTTTATGCAATAAAGCTAATATATACAATATATATGATATATATGTATATATGTGTGTAAATACATATACAGCATTTTCAAAATTATTTAGTTTTTATTTTATTAGTTCACATTAGTTATACCAAATAGTTTCATTTTGAAAGATTCTCACATATATTATTATTTTCACATCTCATTACCCTCTTCCCCTTTGCTGCTTCTCCCCCAATCCTCTTGCTCATCTGTAATAGCCTTCCATTTTCTTGTCATTTTATATTTATTTAATATTTTTAAGATTCTACATATGAGAGGAAATGTGATATTTGCTTGTCTCAATCTGGCTTATTTTACTTAACATAATGATCTCCTGTTCCATTTTCCTGCTTATGACAGGATTCCATACTTCTTTATGGCTGAATAATATATCTATATGTATGTTATGTCTACGTCTATGTCTTTGTCTCTATATATCCCATTTTCTTTATCCATTCATCTGCTGAGTGGCACTAAATATGGATATGCAGGTAAGAAAACATATAAGATATCAAAGAGAAATTGTGAAGAAAGTGATTAATAGCTATAGTTATATAAAAATAGATATTTATAAAATGTACTATTAGCCAAAATATAAGTATTATTAAAAGTCTAAAAGTAAATGAAGGGAAAGTGTTATGTAACATCATATTGAGCATCTAACATTCTCAAAATATAAAAAGCTAACATACTGACCAATTAAAAACTAAATGTCTCAAAAGAAACTAGGCAAAAATATATAGATATCAGCAAGACACTGAAAAAATGAAAGAAATTCCTTAAAACATATAAAAAGAGACTCATTTAAAAAACAGAATCCATATACCCTTGATTCTAATAGAGTCTTTTCTTATAGTATATGACTCTACCCTTGTATTTAGTGGTGTAATCCCTGAACCATAGGTGAGTGGGAGAAGCATCTAGGATCCTAGACAATTCAATACTAGCAGACAGTGGTTCTGAAGCCAGCTGGTTCCAGGTTTTGGTAAAGATTCTATGTCATTTGTGAAATTTAATGTTACAAGTTCTAAATTTAATATGACTACTCACCTTTCCTGGTGCAGATGTACGTTTGCCATTCAGGAAATTTCCTGATACTAACCCATCAGTGATATTTGTATCAACCCAATTAATTTCAATTCTTGAAAGTGGACCATTTTCTTCTTTCAACATTTTTATAGCTGAGAATAAGTTATTTAAAACCTGCTGTATTTTATTTGTTAAAAATGAGCAACTTCATAATAGAGTTAATGTAACTTTTGCAAAAAGAAGTGTAAAGCACCTCTTCATTAAATACAAATATTCACTGTTCCATTCACTGCATCAGGGTTTTGCATACACCATGATGCAAAGAAAACTTTAAATTGCGTCCTGTTTAAGAAACAGATAATTAAGTACTGAGCAAGGATAAGTATGACATTTCAAGGAAGGAAAATTTCTTCCAACAAAGTATATTGCTTTGTTTATATACAACATGTTAGTGCTCAAAAGTTTTCATTTAGTCACATCAAAGGCAAGATTTACTTTAAAAGAAAATTAAATTACAGATGCATGAATAGGAAAAAGTTTAATACACCAAAGACACTTTGTTATTTGATCCACTTAATGGCAAAATTTGGGTAATCAAATATACTATTTTTACTAGTGACCAAAGTAATCTGTGTTTTCTGTAATTTTTTTCTACTCAAACATATTTGGAATAGACAATATATAGCTTTAAATTTATTGTTTTTTTTTTAAATGCAGTTATTTTGGACTGGTGTTCATTAGTCCTTACTTGTTATCTTCCTAGAGAGAAAAAGTTTGTCTTTGCTTTGAAAAGCAAAATTGTGTAGATTCTCCTGTTGTTTGTAGATTATCTGTAATTTATTCAGTGCCCAAAGGGTAGCATAAGAAGATTAGCTAGAGTAGAGCAGCCATAGTGATGGTCCTTCATGCTTTCCAATGTTACCACCACACAGATTAAACCAAAATTTGATTACAGTGTCACGTCTCCTTGAGAAAAACAGAAAAACATGTTTCTAACTTATTATTTATCACTATCATATTTATTATGATTTTCTGAATATTCAATTACTCTAAAACATAATTCCCAAATTATATCAGGAGCTATTTCTTATTAATACTATTTCTAAACATTGTCTTTAAACACATTTCTTGTTGACCAGTGTTCTATATTAAATTAACTAATATGTTGTTTAATATCATAAAATATCTCTGTAAATCATATATATAGCTATTTTTACTTTTAAGTAAAGAATGCAAAAGAATATGAAACCCTCTGAAATAGAATAGTATTGCATAAAGTGGAAATTTAAATTTAACAGAAATTTCAACATGTAAGTATTTTGCTCTGGAAACTATATATTAGATTTGTCACAACATCTGCATCGAGGACTAATTTGTATGAGTAAAAATCATTCCACAATAAGAAGTAAGAAGTTTTGTTTGTAAATAATCGAAATATTTAACATTAAATTTTATGTTCAAAATCCTCAGTTATTTCAAACTTATCAATTAAAAATGCAACAAGAACAACACAGGAGTTATCACAGGCCTGGAGTTAAAGTTACATTACAAGGCTAGACTGACAAAAACAGTATGGTACTGGCACAGAAACAGACCAGAGGATCAAAGTAACTGAGTAGAATATGCAGAAACAACCCTAAACACATTCAGTTATTTGATGTTTGACAAAGTGGTCAAAAACATAACTGGAAGAAAGATAGCCTCTTTAATAAGTGCTGCTCAGAAAACTGGCTATCCATGTGCAAAAGACTGAGTCTAGAATTATATCACTCATCATGTGGTAAAGTAAAATTAAAATACATCAGAGGTCTAATTATTAAAACAGAAATATTTAATTTACTGGAAGATAAAGTAGGTAAAACCTTGAAGTTGTAGGTTTAGCAAGGACTTTTTTTTTTTTTTGTGGGTACCGGGGGTCAACCTCAGGACCTCGCGCGCCAGGAGGCGCCCGTGCCACTGAGCGATATCACCGACCCTTTTTTCCTATGTGGGTTCCAGGAGTCGAACTCAGGCCCTCGTGCTTGCAAGGTGGCGCTTACGCCACTGAGCCATCTCACCGGCCCCCAGGACTTTCTTAACAGAGCTCCTGTTGTACAAAAAATAATAGCAAGAAATAACAAATGGGCAAATATCAAATTAAAAAGATTCTGTGCAGCAAAGGAACTACCAACAGAATGAAATGAAATGAAAACCTATAGAATGGGGAAATTTCTTGCCAGCTGTTCCTCAGACAGAGGAATAGTATGTAGAATATACAAAGAACTGAAAAAATTAGACACCCCCAAATAAAAGATCCAATCAAAAATATGGGCCAGTGAAATGTATAATCACTTTACAGAAGAAGAATCAAAAATAATGCTCAAGATCACTGGCTGTTTGATAAGTCCAAATTAAAACAGCACTGAGATTCCTTCGTACTACAAAAAGAATGGACATCATCAATAGATCAAATAATAGCAAATGCTAGCAAGGCTGTGTGGAAAAAGAAACACTTCTACATTGTTGCTGGCAATAGAAACTGATGCAACCACTATAGAAATCATTATGGAGATTCCTCAAAAAACTAAAACCAGAAATTCAACATGATCCAGCTATTCCCCTTCTATATATCTTTCTGAAAGCATTAAAGACACCAAATTAAAGAGGTACATGCATATCCATGTTTATAGCAGCATAATTCATAATAGTTAAATTTGGGAGAAACCTATATCGTCAACAAAGGATGACTGGATAAAAAGAAAGAGGTATTTACACACAGTGAAGTACTACTTTGCCATAGAGGAAGACAAACCTGAGTCATTTATAGGACACTGGGTGCACCTTGAGATCACATTGTTAAGTGAAACACACAACCGTAAACATCTCATGGTTTCTCTTATATGAGAAACCCAAAGTATAAATACAGAGCAAAATAAAACATATAATATATATAAATATATAATAGGAAGTTCAGAAATAGACCTTTATCAAATGGAAGGGAATCAAGAGATACAAGGAGAGAGGGAAGGGGAAACGGATGATGAAAGAATTAAGGTGTGTTATGAACATGTACCAACTCCCCACAAGGAACATAAATATACGTGCTGCAAATGTGTACTAATAAAAAAAATCTTTATAAAAGCCGTATAAATGAAGCAAGATGTGATATGTATATGTACAAATACGCCAAAATGAATGTATTAATTATATATTGCAATCATTCACACTTTATAAAATTGTCACTATATAAAAAATGGTTAGAGAAAATGTCTGTTTCCTGTGCTTACACAGGCTATTCTCTTTTGCTCCAAACAGGCATTTTATAAGCTAGGAATGCATAATCATTATATGGTCAAGATGATTTGCACTGATGGTATCATGAACAACAGTGTATTTCTCAGATTCTGAGGTATACTTCTCATAGTTTAATTCATCAAGCATCAGAATTCTTTTGATCACTTTTAAAGAGTAATCATGACATGCTTTTATCTCTTCATATGCAAATTTGATCAGAGCTATTCATTTGTTCATCACATCAACTGAGTTGGTAAAATTATATATGTTGTGCCAATTGAGGGTGGAGGAAATTGTCAAGTTTTTCTGAGTAACAGGAATTTCAAAGGTACCAGAAGTTGATGTCTAATTCGTATATGGCAAAAGCCTGTCATGATGTCATAGGTTAATTCATAATTTTTTTTGTAGATCTTGGATGGAAGCTTTAGCATCCAGTGATACATTTTAACAAAGGGAAAATGAATAGATTAATAAAATAAGAGTATCAGATTAAAACTTAATTAAATATAAGCACCTTTAAAGGAAAACTGAAATGAGTAGAACATTTCTTTCCTTCTGTATTTTATTATTCATTGAAATGAAATGTACAAATTACACATATAAAGGTGGTTCGGTATGATATTTCAAGACAATCATACAGCATGCACTAATCAAATCCAACCCCTCCTCTCTGGCCTTCCCAAACTCTAGCAATCACTACTCAATATTTAGGTTGAATTTTTCAAAGCTAAATGTGTTCTACACTTAAGAAATACAGAATCATCAATGGTATTTATTATACCAATAAATATATTATTATTTTTAAACATCAAATCAATTTATCTTGATTTAAAAGCAATTTAGAATTTTCTTTTGCATCAATGGAATATTAAGTACTGTGTAGTTCAATCATCTAGAATATAGTGATTAGACATAAACTACAATTTGATGGC
Organism: Erethizon dorsatum; assembly: GCA_028451465.1. Taxonomy (NCBI): domain Eukaryota; kingdom Metazoa; phylum Chordata; class Mammalia; order Rodentia; family Erethizontidae; genus Erethizon; species Erethizon dorsatum. The sequence continues at coordinate 32,145,923 of CM051823.1, forward strand.
ATTTGATATTTATGAGCTATCAAGAGCCAAGAAGAAAAAGGAAACCTACAGTAGTGAGTCTGTCTCTTGGTATAACATTTTCTCTCAAAGAATCTGCTAAATAACTGAATATGTGACAAAGACTATGGGACATTTAGCAGAGCTATTCAGCTTCAACTAGCTTATGGGAAATGGAGAAAAAAAATTAGAGTACAATTCAAGATACAGCAAGAATAGATATGTATGTAAATGAACATATATCCAGTGGATATTCTAAAGGGCAAATTCCTGTTTTGATAGGAAAGGAAGCTAGGTTAAAAACATCTTACTCTGTATAATTAGATCAAGGTTTCTGAAACTGTTTTCATCTGGTCTCTCTACTAGAAGCAAATATAACAGCTCACTAGAGAAAGAGAATATTTTACCACTTCTTCTGACAATATATTCATATACAAGTTTACTACTTAATGAAACCTCATTAGTTTACCTTGCAGAGAAAGTGACAATAAACATGACAACACCAACAAAAACAGGAGATAACAAAAAAAGGAGCATGCAGAATATAAAGTTATTAAGAATGAATTCAAAAATAATTATGTATAATATATTTGATAACATAAAAGATACTATTGGCATTACTCTCAAAAAACTAGAAAATATAAAAAAGAAGAAAATAAAAAGAGTAAAAAAAATACTACTAGTGAAATAGGGGACTTGGTGGGTGGATTTATAGTAAATAAAGCAATTAATAAAATTGAATGTAGGCTAGAAGAAAATTTCCAGTATGAAAAATGGAGTAAAAGGGAAAAAATATATATGGAACAAATAAAACTATATAAATACATCTGTGAGAACATCTAACATACATGTAATTAGTGCCCAAGAATAGAATAAGAGAAAATAATGGAAAAACATGAAAATAGTTGAGAATTTTTCAAAACTAATAAGTAACTTCATCATAAACTAAAAAACAAAAGCAAGCCCCCCAAAACAAAAACAAAAACAAAAAACACTACTGGCCCTAAACAGAATGTATTAAAATGAAACTATTCAAAGAGAAAACAGAGAAAATCTGAGCAAGACAAAGTCATAGACTTAAAAAATACAGAGAAAAATAAGACAATTTATTTTTTTAGAAGCAAACATCAATGAGATATTTGATTTTACAACTGAAACCATGGAATCCAAAAGATGATAGATTAATGTTTTCAAGTCCTGAATGGTAATAACTGAAAAACTAATTCTATGTCAAGGAAAAATATCCTTCAAGAAACAATGCTTAAAAGCAAAATAAGTATTTCTTCAGTCATCAACATCTGAGACAATTAATAACCAATAAAAATGCACTAATAGAAAAATTTACAATTATTACTATTAAAAGAAAAATGACATTTTATGAAAAGACATTTGCAGATTCAGTTAATGAAATATTGTAGAAAGGGTAAATATGTGACAAATTCTAAAGACATATTGACTGAACAAAATGTTAATGTCCAATGTCATAAGAAGTGTGATTGAAAAATGTGTTTCAATTTCTATTAAAGACACATTGTCATTATTTCTCTCACAATACTCCCCTTTTAATATGCTTATCCCATCATTCTTGTCATGTTATAAAGGAGTTTTGGAAGTCTTCTCTCATGAATGTCTTTGGTTGCACTGTCATGGCTAACCCAATGTCCTAAATCCATTAAAAATTTTTACCTTTCATTGTCATGTTGACTTTGGGAAACACCCAGAAGTATGTGGATGAAGACAAACCTTAAGTTTTTTAGGAGCCTGCTATTCCATTGGATGGCACTCTGAAGCAGCATTTACCACGTTGTCATCACAAGTCATGAAGACATTCATGAAAGAGTACTGCTAGGACTGTTTCAGGAATGTTTTTCAGGAAAGTGTCAGGAATGAATGAATAAGTGTGTTTGAAGTGAGTGGGGTATTTGAAGGGGCATTAATGGTAATATATCTTCTGTAACAAATATTTTTAATTTAAATATTCACTGTGTAAAATATATTGGAAATTAAAATATAAGAGAATACTACATATAAATCAAGTGCTATAATTGACTTAAGATAATATGATTTTTACACCAAAACAATCAAATAAGAAACAAGTCTGATACTAGAAATTAAAGACTAATATACACATTTGCTAAAACAAGTGATCTGCTTCAATTAAGAGTGAAGAATAAACTCCATTTAAAAGAGAAATAAAATAAAAATTGTATGCAACTTACCAAAGACATATTTAATATGTAAGGATACAGAAAGAATGACAGCAAAAATAAGGACAAATAAGCATGCTATAGAAGACCTTATAAGAAAAAAGCTGAAATTGCTACAATAATATGAAACAAAGTAGGGACTTCCAGAAAAATGGAAAAGCAGTGAACAGTGGCAAATAAGCCTCTCTGAGATTTAGAGAACAGACACTGGAGTATAACAATTTGGGGAAGAGAAGAAGGAGAAAGGTGGATTCCTGAGGCGCAGGGAAGTTTTTAAGGGAAAATTGGAGCCCACATGGTGAGCAAGTGACCAACTTCAATGCAGAAGAGTGAGGTGGAAAACTGCTTTATCCCTGAGTCCCAGCTCACTGACAAACTGCACATTCTCCCTGACTCCCAGGTCACAGTGTGGGGGAGAAAGCTCAAGCCTATGGAGATGAGGTAACAGTGGGGGAGCCTCAGGGGATCCATGGAGAAATGCACCAGTGGAGCAGAGCAGTGGATGCTGTGGGCTGCAGCAGCTGGTGAGCGACTCTAGTCCAAAAGTCCCAGGGAGAGCATGATTGACAGAATGACATTTTTTGGTGGGGGCAGCTGAAGCCAGGACTCAGAGAAACTATGGATTTGCTTCACCTAGGGGCTTTCAGTGTCTGGGTGAAGCACAACCTGGGAGACTTCCAGAGTCAGGGAGCAAAGCCAGCAAGAAACACCAATTGTGTTGTAGGCTGAATAACTTGGCTCAAAGGCCCACAACCAGAGACCAGAATCAGCCTGAACTTCTGAGGAATTGAATTGGCACCCCATCATATTCCTATTGCAGGTTTGCTGGGATCATACAATATGGATCTGAGCTCTGTATCTCTCCTTTGTCTACCAGTGACAGCAGAAACATGCCCTAAAGTGGACACTACCACAAAACTGTAGCCCAGAGAAGAAAACCACAGGGTCAAAATAATAGAGAAATCCCTTCCTCTGTCTTTTTTTATATTGTACATTCTTGTATTTTCATGAATCTGAACATTGTTCTTAGTTTTTGTTTTGTCTCGTTCTGATTTTTGTTTCTTCCTTCTTTGTTTCCCTCCTGTCTTCTTCACCTGTCTCCAAAAGCTTAGTCAATCATACTTTGTCATTCAACCTTGCTTCTACCCTCTTTCTCTTCTATTTTTTCCTACTATCCCTTTTAAATTTTCTCCCTGGAGGTTAAAAATCACTCAATTATGGAGATATTTATGATATATAATTTTCTGGTTTCTTATAGATTTTGTTATATAATTATAAATCTTGTTCATATGGTTAAGATGGCAAATTATTAGTTATCATAGCTTGTCACTTTCAAGGCTGTGCTTGATGCTATTGTTACTACTGATTGTACTACTTTAGTCAAGGTGTCATAGTTGTTTCAATCAGTTGTTCTTCCTTGTATACCAACATGCAGATTGTCTGAGTGTCATAAACAATACTATAGCCCATTACCAAGGAACCAGATGCTGGAGTTAATGTGCAGCAAATTATCATCCTTAATAAATTGAAGAGGTAGGATCTTAGGACAGATTCAATGGTCAAAAGGCAGCTACACCTAGAAGACATCTTTAAAAAGTAGTATCCTTAGGAGTTCCAACACTAGTAATGAAGCTATGTACCATAATCAATTTGCAAGCATCAATGCAGAAGATAAATTTAAAAAAATAGAAAATGAGAAAATATGGAAGCAAGATGCAATGCCAGACTTCCAGCTTGCCCAAGAAAAAGTCAGGAGATAATGAGTTAGAACAAATCAAAAGCCACCCACCTGGACTCTCTGAAATGGTGACAGTGGAAGTAACAAAGCAGAAGAATGAGGCTCTAGCAAAAATCAAATCAGAACTAATTTCTCATATAACTAAATAGATGATGACCACAATGAGGACATAGTGAATCTAGTGTATTTACAGATAAAAAATAGAGAAGCTTTGAAATATTATGGCAACCATGAATGCCCAACATAGGAAATAAATGGATTCCATGAAGCAGATTCAAACAGATATCTAAGAAATTAAAAATTCTTTTGAAAGTGTATGAAGCAGAATCAACCAAAGTGAGGACAGAATATCAGATCTAGAAGACAGGTTCATGATTAGTGAACCTTAAAAATAGAAAGGGGCCACAAAAATATCAATGCAACTGCTGCTAGATGATCAAAAATATGAATAACATAAGATCAGATTCAATGAAAAAAGCAGAAGAGGCACAAATTACATAAGATACATGTTCATGGAATTAATGTCAGAAAACTTCCCAAGCATGGAAAAAGAATTTGACATTCAGATATGTGAGGCATATAGAACTTCAATTAGCCATGAGCAAAGAAAAAATCTACACCAAGGCATATAATAGTCGAGATATTAGAAATTCAACACAAGAACAGAATATTAAAAGCTGTTAGAGAAAAGAAACAAATCACCTAAAAAGAAAGCCCATCAGAATCACAGCTAACTTCTCAATACAAGCACTTAAGTCAAGGAGACTTTGGAGTGAAGTGTTTCAAGCCCTAAAAGAAAACAACCTCCAACACAGATTGATATACTCTGCAAAACTATCTCCCAAAATTGATAGAGTAATACTATACTTCCATGATAAAGAACACTTGAAGAAATTCATGACCACCAAACCAGCACTCCAAATGTTCTAAAGTATATTATAGAAAGAAATAATGAATCCCAATAGAATGAATCCACTACACAAGGGAAGCAATTAAACAGAGGGGAAAGAAAAGGAGCCAAAAACAGGAAAATAGTATGACAAGGATAAATCAATATGTATCACTTAAAGCCATCAATATAAATGGTCTCAATTCACCAGTAAAAAATAAAACAGTTTGGCAGATTGGATCAAAAGTCAGATCCAAGAATAAGCTGCATACAAGAAGCACAATTAACTCAAAAAGAAATTCATAGACTGAAAGTCAAAGGGTAGAAAAAATACTTCATGTATCAGGAACCTGGAAAATAGCAGGGGTAGTTTTTCTATTTGCAGACAAAATGGATTTCAAGCCAAGACTGACCAAGAGACAAAGAAGTTACTGCACACTTATCAAGGGAACAACTCAAGAGGAAGAGATAACAATCATAAATATATAAGCACCAAATACTAGCACACACAACTATATAAAACAAACATTAATGGACATAAAAAATCAAATAAGCACTAATACAATTGTAATGGGGACCTCAAAACCCCGCTGTCCCAAATAGACAGATTAAGTATACCAAAAAAAAAAAATATATATATATATATCAGACCTAAAGCACACCTTTGAAAAATGGACTTAATAGATATCTACAGAGTGTTCTACCCTACAGCATCAACATATATTTTCTACTCAGCTGCACATGGGACTTTCTCCAAAACAGACCACATACTAGCTCATAGAACCTGCTTAAGTAAATGGAAAATAATTGAAAATAGCCCATGTATATTATCAGATCATAGTGCAATTAAATTAGAAATCAATGGCAAAAGGAACCACAAAAACTGCATAAACACCTGGAAAATAAATAACACCCTCTGTAAAAACCAATGGAATTGTGTCACAGTTGAAATTACAGAAGAAATTAGACAGATTTACAATGAAATAATAATGCCAATACAGCATATAAGAACTTATGGGACACAGTTAAAACAGTCCTAGAAGGGAAATTTATACTGGTCAATTCCTAAATCAGAAAAACAGAGTGAGCTCAAATAATCAACTTAATGTTGAACCTCAAGCTAGTAGAAAATGAAGAGCAGGTTAAACCCAAATCATGTATGAGGGAGAAAATTATAAAATTAGAGGAGAAATTAATGAGATTGAGACAAAGAAAAGAATAGAAAAATTCAATGAATCAAAGTTAGTTCTTTGAAAGATTAAATAGATGAATGCTCAGTCAACTTTATCAAATACAAAGAAAGAAAAGACTCAAATCCATGCAATTAGAAATGAAAAATGTGAAATCACAAAGATCCTGCAGCGGGGCCAATGAGATGGCTCAGTGGTGTAAGCGCCTGCCTGGCAAGCGCGAGGGCCCAAGTTCGACTCCCGATACCCACATATGAAAAAAGGGCCAGTGATATTACTCAGCGGCACGGGTGCCTGCTGGCGTGCAAGGTCCTGAGGTCGACCCCTGGTACCCACACACACACAAAAAAACAAAAACAAAGATCCTGCAGAAATCCAGATTGTCATCAATACCTACTTTGAGAAACTGTACTTTAATAAGATGGAAAACACAAAGAAATGGACAGATTCCTAGATATGTATGATGACCAAGGATGAATAAATAAAATATAAAAAATTTAAATAACCCAGTATGAGTCAGTGAAATTGAAGATGTAATTACAAATCTACCAATAAAGAAAATCCCATGTCCTGACAGATTCACTGGTGAGTTTTACAAGAAGTTTAGGGAACATATAATGACACTATTCCTCTAAATCTTTAATGAAGTTGAAAGAGAAGCAATACTCCTAAGCTCATTCCTGGAAGGAAACATTTCGCTGATACCAAAACCAGAGCAGGACCCAACCAAAAAGGGAACTCCAGACCAATCTCCCTAATGAACATAGATGCAAAAATCCCCAATAAGATAATGGTAAATAGAATGCAGCAAATTATCAATAAGATTATATATCATGACCATGTAGGATTCATCCCAGGGATGCAGGAATGGCTGAAAATATGCAAATTAATAAATGTAATACACAACATTAATAGAACCAAGGACAAAATCCACATGATCATCTCAAAAACATCATTTGACAAAGTGCAATACCCATTCATGATAAAAAAAAAAAACCTACAGAAAATTAGAATAGATGGTCTTTATCTCAATCTTATAAAAGCCATGTAGGGCAAAACAACAACCAACATCATATTATATGATCAAAACCTGAAAGCTTTCACTCTAAAATCCAGAGGATGCCCACTATCATCATTCCTATTTAATACTGTTCTGGAAACTTTATTGAGAGCAATTAGATAATCGAAAGAAACAAAAGGAATAAAGATAGTAAAGGAAGATATTAAGTTATCATTATTTGCAGATGACTTGATACTCTACATAGAAGTACCAAAAATTCCACCAAAATACTTCTAGATTCAATAACCAAATTCAGTCATGTAGCTTAATACAAAGCCAACACTGAATAGGACTACTGTACACAAAGAACAAACTCACTGAGAGAGAAATTAGCATAAAAAAAAGAAATAGGAATCAATCTAACGAACAAAGTAAAAAGTCTTTACATTGAAAACTAAGTACTCTGAAAAAGGAGATACAGGGCCAGTGATATAACTCAGAGGTGTAAGCACCCGCCTGGTAAGCACGAGGTCCTGAGTTCGACTCCTGGTACCCACATATTAAAAAAAAAAGAGATAGAAGAGGATATCAGAAAATGGAAGGATATACCTTGTTTTTGAACAGGAAGAACCAATATATTGAAAATAGCTCCTACTTCCAAAATTGTTATATAGATTTAATGCAATCCCAATCAAAATACCAATAGCGTACTTCACAAAATTAGAGAAAACAATCCTAAAATTCATTTGGAACCAGAAAAGACTGAGAACAGCAAAAGCAATTCTGGGCAACAAAGGCAAGGCAGAGGCATCACAATGCTTGGCTTGAAATTTTACTACAAAGCTAATGAGATAAAAGCAGTATTATCCTAGCAAAAACCAGCAAGCAAACAAACAAAAAACTGACCAAGGGATCATGGAACGGATAAGAAGATGCAGAAACAACTCTAAACAGAATCAGCCACCTTATCTTTGACGAACTGGCCAAACATCCTCACTGGAAGAAAGACAGGCTGTTTAATAAATGGTATTAGGAAAAGTGGCTTTCCACATGCCAAAGATTAAAACTAGACCCTTATCTCTCACCATGTACTAAACTAAAACTGAAATGGATCAAAGATTTAAATATTGAAACAGAAACAATAAAACTTCTAGAAGATATAATAGGTAAGACCCTTGAAGTCATAGGTGTAGGCAAAGAGTGTAAGAACAAAACCCTGATAACATAGGAAATATTACAAAGAATCAATAACTGTAATCTCATTTTATTAAACATGTTTTTCACAGCAAAAGAAACTACCAAAGAGAAAACCCACAGAGTGAAAAAAAAATTTTGCCAGTTGTTTCTCAGCCAAAGGACTAAAACCTAGGCTGTATAAAGAACTAAAAAAAAAGAAAGAAAGAAAGAAAAAAAAAAAAACCAGAACACCCAAATTTAAAGACCCAGTCCAAAAATGGGCATCTGAAATGGATAGCCATTTCTCGGATGAAGAAGTAGTAACAGCAAATAGATATATGAAAAAATGGTCAACATCACTAGTCATTTGAGAGATGCAAATTAAAACAACACTGAGATTCCATCTCTCTCCAGAAAAAATGGCTATTATCAAGAAATCAATCAATAACAAATGCTGGTGGGGTTTTGGGGCAAAAGGAACAATTTTCCACTGTTGTGAGTGTAGAGTGGTGAAATCACTGTGGAAATCAGTGTGGAGATTCCTCAAAAAACTAAAACTAGAGATTCCATTCTACCCAGCAGTTCCTCTTCTTGGTATCTTCCCCCCCAAACTAAAAAGCATCATACCACTGTGATATATGAATACACATTTTTAGAGCAGACCATTTATATTAGCCAAATCTTGGAAACAGCCCAAAATACCCATCAACAGATGAATGGATAAATAACATGTGGTTTTTTAATGCAATGGCATACTATTGTGCCACAAACAATGATAAACTTGAGACATTTCTAGGTAAATGTATGCTCCTTGAGACCGTATTCTTAAGCAAATTATATTGGACACACATGTTTAAATATCACATTGTTTCTCTGGTGTGAGAAATCAAAAGGGTAAGAAGGACAAAAATATATAATAGATATTGGGAAATATTAAGAAAATTTTGGGCCAGGGATATAGCTCAGCATCACAGTGCCTGCCTGGCAAGGGTGAGATACTGAGTTCTATTTCCAGTACCACAAAAAAATAGAAGTTCTAATGGAAGAACAAAGAAGGGGTTGGTGGAAAGGAAGGATAGGAAAAGAAAAAAAAATGAAGAAGGAAAAATGGAGCCAAATCTTTTGTAAATAGGGAGGGCAAAATGAATTTAAGGCATGGGAGGGGATTGGAGGAAAAAGAAAAATCATGATATATTACGTACAGGTACAAATATCCTGTGATAAATGTGAACATTATGTATAAAGTGTACCAATAAAATTAATTTTAAAATAATGTGAAACAAAACAATGAGAAAGCAAAAAGTATTGCCAGTAAGAAAGAAACTTCCTAAAGATAAAAAGGTCATTTCATAGGAATATGTAACATATCTTAATTTGTATAGAAATGGAAAGAAAATATGTAAATTATGGAGACAGTTCTGAGGTTCTTCTCACTTGCAGAAATTTATGAAGAAAATTTCAGTAGCAGTAAATATATTTGGACTAAATATTTTTTAAAGTTATATTATTTATTATATCAACATATGTGTTGGTTCAAATCTTCAGATTACATGATATTTCCAATACTGTGTACTTGAAATATTTATACCATATGTCATAGTTTATGTTATGAAGTCTGAAATTTTTAATGTTAGGGAGCAATTTTTTCCCCAAGCATACTAGGAATATTTACAAGATCAAGTCATAAATGGGTCAATAAAATAAATCTCATCATTTTAATTCTAGAAATTTGAAAGCATATTCTCTCCTTATGGAAGATTTTTTAAAATAACAATTACATTTTAATGAAACTATCCTTAAATGCTTAGTAATCTATACAGCATTCAACTATCATTTCATAATGTTTCATATTGAAGAAATGAAAATAAAATGTACAAAATATTTTAAATAGATACTATTAAGCTGCTACATAGAAAACATCTTATACTGATGAACTATTCATAAACAAAAGTTCATAACTATACTATATTAGTAAATAAGGGAGCCAATAAAGATAAACTATGTTTTTAGATATTAAAAAATAATAGCAATTTAAGTCATACCACAATCAAAAGAATAAGAATAAAGAAAATAGGGCCGGTGAGATGGCTCAGCGGCATAAGCGCCTGCCTTGCAAGCGCGAGGGCCCGAGTTCGACTCCCGGATCCCACATATGAAAAAGGGGCCGGTGATATCGCTCAGCGACACGGGCGCCTGCTGGCGCGCGAGGTCCTGAGGTCGACCCCCCGGTACCCACAAAAAAAAAAAAAAAAAAAAGAATAAAGAAAATAACATAAAGTTTATGAAAGAATGAATTACTAAAAGGCCTAATCAACAAAATTATTGAGATGAGGGAGAAAAACCAATGTTAATAATTGAAAGAATAAAAGAGTTTAGTTTCATAGATTTAAAATTTTTTTATTAATTAAGTTTGTTGGTACTTTTTAGGTGTACATAATGATCACATTCATTATAGGAAATTTGTACCTGGGCATTATGTAGATTGATTCTTTTCCCATTCCCTTACCCTCCCTTCCACCCCTCTTCCCCTCTTTATTTACAAAAGCTTTGTTTCCATTTTTTCCTTCTTTTCTCATCATTTTTTTCTTTTTCCTTCCTTCCTTCCCCTCCCTTCTCTGTAGTCTCCCTTCCAATTTGAACTTTATGTCTAGGTGAATCCATTTAGCTAGAAATGTCTCAAGTTTATTATTCAGTATGGCACAGTAGTGCTCCATTGTATAAAAAACCACAACTTCTTTATCCATTCATTGGTTGATCAGCATTTGGGCTGTTTCCAAGATTTAGCTATTACAAACCATGCCACGTGGTACAATGCTTTTAATTTCTTTGGGAAGATACTAAGAGGGGAATACCTGGGTCAAATGAAACCTTTAGTTTTAGTTTTTTCAGGAATCTCCACATCATTTTCCACAGTGATTTCACCAGTCTACACTCCTACCAAAAGTGGAGAAGTGTTCCTTTTTCCCCAAAGCCACAGCAGCATTTGTTATTGGTTGATTTCTTGATAATAGCCATTCTTTCTGGGGTGAGATGGAATCTCAGTGTTGTTTTAATTTGCATCTCTTGAATGACCAATGATGTTGAACAATTTTTCATAAATTTATTTGTCATTTCTACTTCTTCATCTGAGCAGTGGCTATTCATTTCAGATGCCCATTTTTGGATTGGGTCGTTAAATTTAGTGGTTCTGATTTTTTTGAGTTCTTTATGTATTCTAGATAGTAGTCCTTTGTCTGAAGAACAGTTGGCAAAATTTTTTTTTACTCTGTGGATTGTCTCTTCACCCTATTGTTGGTTTCTCTTGCTGTGCAAAAGTTTTTAATGAGATCCCAGTTGTTGATTCTTTGTGATATTTCCTGTGTGATCAGAGTTTCGTTCATAAAGTCTTTGGCTACACCAATGTCTTTAAGAGTTCTACCTACTCTATCTTCCAGAAGGTTTAGTGTTTCTACTTTAATATTTAGATCTTTTATCCATTTTGATTTTAGACAATTGCATGATGAAAGATATGGGTCGAATTTTAATCTTCAGCATGTGGAAAGCCAGTAAATTGCCTGGTTGTACAAAATTGGTTTAATGTATAAAGATCAATATAATTTACCCCATTAACAAAAATAGGAGAGGAACAATATCATTTTAATAGATACAAAAAAGCATTTGATAATATTACCTAAGAGTTTGTATTAGTAAGAAAATCTTCCACTTAAGGAGTAAAAATATTTACTGGGATTTTTAGCCTTTATAAATTTTTTGAGAAAACTTCATAATCCCTAGTAATGAGAGTATACATTAGAGATTTAGTAAAATGAAATGAGCCTCTTGTGTGACTTGCTATATATAAATCTATCTTAATTTCTAAAGATTAATATAATATTTTGGAGTTTGCAAAGTTCCATTATATCTACTCACTTATTTAACCTCCATAACAACCTTACAAAATATTTCCAACAAAGTAGTTGGTAACATATACAATTATAGATGAGCAAAATAAGCTATGTAGGGCATTATAATATAATGACATAGACAGAGAGATAAATAGATAGATAGCATGCACATTTACTGATTATGGATTTAATTTACTGCAAAACAAACATTATTTTTAGCCTCACTTAGCGGATTAAGAAACCGAAGTTTTTCAAAGCCTCAATACAAGGAATAGTAGAGCCAGGGTACAAATCTAGTTTGCTTAGAATTCAAGGGTCAACTCCTTAATCCAGACATTATCATGCTTCTTTGGAGTAGGTTGTTGTGTTCTAAAACTTCTAATTAAATGTAGATCACTGTAGGCCTCTTGCATACACAGAAGATTACGATGACGGGCCTTGACACACACACACACACACACACACACACACACACACACACACACCATATATATATAGTGCACGAAGGTTTTTCCCCCCTTGGATTCAATCACTTAATACCTACAATAACCCTTAGTAGAGATTATTGCCACCTAATTAAAAGATGAAGAAATGGAGACACAGGGAGTTGAAATTACTAGCCTGCAGTTATAATTGATAAGTGTCAAATCCATATTCCAATCCTAGGTAGCCTGACTCTAATAAAGGCAATACATTTGACCCACTGTTATTATCCTTCTATATAAAGGTAGTAAAGTAAATCATGACAATATGGGTGAGTAAAAATATATATAGTTATTTTAAAATGTCATTTTATGGTTAGGCAGTTACTAATATTGAATTAAAAGAATAGTTACATTTTCTTTGTATCCAGACAGAGGGTCAATAGGTAAAAGAAAACTAAGGACCTCAATTTAGGCCTGCACAGAAGGAAAAGAATGCTACCTGAGTTGAGACTATGATATAATGAATCTTCAGCATTTAAGTCTCTCTTAACAATTTTCATCTGTACATTTTTAACTGTAGTCACCATGCTGTATAATAGATCTCTTGAATTTATTTATCTTGTCTAGCTAAAATTTTGTGTCTTTCAATTAGCATCTTCACGGTTCTAAAGAATCGTCAGCAGCTAATTCTCAACAAATAGCTCAGAGAATCATCTTTAATATTAAAGAAAGATGAGTAAAGGAAGTGAAGGAAAGTCAGCAAAAATAGATACTATTGATTCTCAATCACATAAAATTTCTCCAAATTTCATGTTTAATGCTAGATGAGAACAGGGAAGTCTTTTACTACGGTGATTTTTATTTAACATTTCTTCAAAAATAAAACTGTCTATATGTGGCAAAGATGGCAACAGAAACTATTAATTTAGATTTTAAAGCATAGACTACTGCTCTCAAGCAAGAGAATCTTTGCTTGTTTGTGAGCATGTGAAATTATAAATACTGCATTATAATAGGCTCTCACTATGATGTGGTCTGGATTAATACATAATGCCATACACAAAAGTGTGGGAAGAATGGGTTAAAAAAACTTCATGCTTTACTAATTTTTCTTCAGTTACTCACACGTTAATTTTAGTTATGTGCCTCAAAGCAAGGATAAAACATTGTACATGTTTTCATGTTTTTTGGGTGAGGCTTAGGCAGAATACACAGGAAAGTATATCAAGGGACTTAACTTGGGAGACAATGTGACAGGTCAGCCTTTTGAGACCAATAATTTTTGCAGTTATTTTTTGGTCTTTGTTCTAAAATCTGGGATACAACAGTGAAAAGAGTCAAATACTCTTGCCCTCAAAGATACAGTCTAATATGGGAAGTCAGACATACTCAAATAAGCAACAGATAGATAAGTGATAAAGATAGAAGTAGATAAGGGAGAGGGAAAATGTTTGGAAGAGTTGAGATTTTGGGTAGGATGGCATGAGAAGTCCTAACTGGGAATATTAGGGCAATATTCAAAGAAAATGAGTGAATTCTTTGGATACCTGGGGAAGAACATTCCAGGAAAAGAAACAGGATGGTCCTTTAGATGGGACGGTATCTGACATGTTTAAGAAACAAAAAGGTATAGGTAGAGTGAGCAACTAGAAAATGACCAAAGAGGTAAAAAATAAACAGCAACCTGTTCATGGGGCCACTGTAAAGATGCAGATTTTTACTCTGCAGCAGGGAACCACTGGATGGTTTTGAGAGGTGGTGGCACAATCTGATTTACGTGTTGATGAGATCATATTTGTTGTTGTGTTGAGAATATATTAAAGGATGGCAAGTCCAGAAGTCTGGAGACAAATTTTATATGAGGAGTGTTAATGGATAAGTTAAAAGTGGTAGAAATGGAAGGAGTAAGAATGGGGTATATTCTTCTATGTATCAGAAAATGTTGCACAGAATTTCTTCTCAGATATGTAGGGATTCTAAATGTATACTAGTTGTAAGTGAGACATTTTTATAAACTCCTGTTATATCTCAATATTACTTTAATTCTTCTGATTTGGAGAACCAATACTTGGCTAAAAATGAGAGGATATACCATGTTAGTTCTGTGATCACATGTCACGATAAAGAGAAATCACTCTGCCAATTAGCCTATAGTTTGTTGCAAAAATACTATTAGCTGCCAAGTGATGTACTGTATAAAATTTTCCTATGTTCATAGAAGTTTATTTTTCTCTGCTCAGTTTCCCTCTCCTTGATGTCTACAATGACTTCTTCAACATACACTAAAATTTAACACAGATCTCTATTTTCAAATATATCACTGCACTGTAGCTATTTCTTGATATGTATTTCTCCTCCATCAGACTATGAATATTTTATCACTTATTTTCATAATTTTTTCACACCAATCCACTGCCTTGATCTAAGAATTATTCAGTAAATTTTTGACTGTTTGGACTAATTACTGATACATTTAGCATTCTGTAATTCAGTCCATATAAACTTGGAACACAGAGACAAAGTACTCTTAAGGCTTTCAATGCCCTCTTGCTGCTCTCAAATTTTAGCTTGGATACTTTGGCGTGCTTGGTAAAGGGCAAGCACTTCAGAATGGAGTACCATTATTTTCAATTTCTGACTTATGGGTCAATTTCTGACCTACCTATGTTTTGTTCATGGAAGAAAATAGACTCACTGGTTATGTTATAAAAAAAACAAAAGAAGGTTTATTATACAGTTTTATTACTTGTCTCAAATATAACAAGAGTTACTAAAAGGCAGCCTCCGAAATTGCTCTTCTCAGTTCTCTCCTGCTTTCTACTTACCACTTGCTTTTTCAGAATCTCTTTTGCCATTTTCTGCTTTCTCAATGTATTCTCTTTCTACCTATTGTACCCTTATCTTTGTGTTTTCCAGGCCAAATGCAAGAGAGACATTGTCACCAGATACCTAGAGAGAATTTTCCTAGGCCACATCGGGGATGGGGATATGGGACGCTGCTAGTCCACTCAGTGGTTTCCTAAAAGTAAAAGATAATGACCTAACCCAGCATCATTTCCATCTTCAGGGGTCCACAGAACTACAGAAGGGCTTCACCTACTAAAAAAAACCTTTGGACAATTAGGGTCCATTAGCAGACATGATTTCCTAAAATTCATATTGAAGGGAAAAAAAAGTAAGAAATAAGATTTTTGTCCACTTAATAAGAAATGAAGGTCTGAGAAGAAAGTTTAACTTTTAGAAAAGACATAAGAAAACAAAAGGTATTCAATTTTACAGTACTTTCTAGTCATGACAATTACAAGATTCTTTACACTTACAAAATAAATGACGTTAGAATACAGAGACAGCATCTGCCTTTGTTTCTTTTCACATTCGAACTCACTTGAAATTTGTGTACAGAAGCAGTAGCAGCATGAATAAAACTGAAGGCTACGGAGAGTTGGATGCTGGTGGGGACCCCAGGATGTGAACCCCTTGCAAATTGGGTTCCAGCATGTTAGTCTCATTTTCTTTCCAAATGTAACTCTTTCTTATGACTCCTGTTGAGAATAACTAACTGTGATTAGCTAATATTTTTCTTAAAAATATGATACAGGTAGAGAGAATAAGTTTCTGCTGTTTTGGTAGGTGGCCCTTTGCAGACTTCATTGTATATTAGGACTCTAGGAAAGAGAACTCATTATGGATTTTTTTCCCCCATAGAAACCAGCTATAAGAGAACTGGTGGCAGTCTGCTAAGAGATTTCTAATACATCTTTCTGTGTGTGTGTGTAAAAGAAGGATAGCCATTGGTTCTTTTAAGATAGTCTGTGTGCTGACCTATTGTCTGTGACTGGATTTGAATGTGGGATCTAATATTTGATAAGAAAAAAAGATCTTGATTTCCTTTACACCTGTCTAGAGAGCTTTGATTTAAAGTTGAGACTAAATGACAAATTGAATGAATCTTGCTCCATGCCTCTTTCGGAATCAATTACTTCTGCTCAAATAACTTACTTCAGAAAGCTTCAGGGTATGCAGCAAATTCATTTATATGCTCTTAAGAAATGATTAGCATCCTAGTCAAGTAATAGAGTGCAGAAGACTTATTTATCTCACTGTTTTTCTGTCTTTGCTGCTATCTGGAAAATCACAAGAGTCCATGCATGTTGAGCTGGGTACACTGGTCTCTTGTGGTATGTGGAAATAAAACTTGCTGAGTTAATGAACTGTGGCTGAGCAGGAAAGAAAATGAGAGTAGCATAATGAATGAATCTAAGGTTCTTTGTTTCCCTCTCTTTGTTTCACCTCTTTACCCTGAGACCACTCAGACTTATCTAGGCCAAGACCCGGAGAGAGTAAACTGCTTCTGTTTAATTAGTACAGGTCAAGCTCATAGTATTTTCTTTTGAACCCGTGGCTCCCTATGAAAAAAATGAGCTGACCATAGCGTAGCCCTCTGGATATGAAATAGAGCATAATTATTTTAGATATTCCAAACATGTACAACTTCTGCTTTGATTTTACACTTACTTTGTCCTTTTTTTCCACTTAATTTTCTAGTACACTGCACAGTTACGCTAATTTGGCACGGATGCTAAATATAAGGTCAGAACGTCTCCCTTTGGTCTTTACTTGATTGCTTATCACCTTTACTGAATGCCATTTCTATTTACTCTGTGCATCTCATCTCATGTCGGCACTGCATCTCATTGGCAGGCTAGTGTTCCTGTTTTTCTCTATTTCCAAGCAGCTGTTCGATAATTTCATATGACATAATGTAAATGTATTTTCTATTCATGAGGGAAGAAAGTGAATCCCCATAATCTTATACTATCTTCCATTACAGATTTCTTTTATCCAATGATGAGGACAGGTTCTGTAGTTTTTGCATTTATAATCTTTGTTGTATAGAGATAATTTTAGGGAATTATACAAATATTTATATTTTCCTTTTTAAAAATCATGTGGCACATTTATGATACCTTTTACAAGTCATTTCAATATTTATTATAAACCAATGGACCAATTCCCTGGCTTCTCATTCACTGACACCTGCAAATAATCAGTGAAGATAATGAGGCACATGAATATACATACCTCTACATAAATTAGCTTGGAAGTATTCTAGTATGGATTAGATTTGGAGAAAATATATTTCAGTGTGTCTTTCTTGTATGAGGAATAAACAGGCTTCTATGCAACTTTTGGTTTCTATCGTTGATTAAAAATATAGACTGAGTCAAATATAAAGATACCTTGGCTTCAATTTTTGGCACACAAAGAAATCTCCATGGTCTCAGAATGGAGAACAACATTAACCAGCATGCTCTGGTTCTGTCTATACAATTACTAACACTACTTTGACTTGAGGTTTTAAATACCATATGGCAAGTTCATAAACACTTTAGCAGGTTTTTCTGAGAAATAATATGAAATTACCAACTACCTGAGACTTAGGGAAATCAAAAAAGACATGCATTTTCTGGATGTCTGCCTTCTATTAGTGATTTTCAGAAACATTGCCAGCAGCTATTTAAGATTTCTCATGTTGGTGCCTGGCAGAAAAGAATCATACTGAATATAGGTAAGATATATTTTCTAAAGCAGTAATATATAATTAAAAGAATGGACTTTAAAATTTATCATTTGCTGTTCAGTTAAAAAAACATTATATAGATCCATTGAATAATATTTAATTGATATACTATCTTCAGAATTTTTTTGTAGAACACAAGTATGATTTTTCAAAATCTTTCATAAAAAGCCTATTAATAACAGGTAAAATTTTACTCTTCATATCTTGTCATCAAATTCTTCATGTGCTGGGCCAAAATTGTTTATGAACTTCATTTTCTATATTTTGTTTTGTTATTATCATGTACCTTGTGTTAAAAATCATTATCTATTCCCTAAGGCGAATTTCATTTTCATTTTGATTTCTTTTTCCACAATCAAGTTCTCATATTTATATTTATAGTTTAACATGAAACAAAAAGCAAAATACATACGTATTGACACACCTATCTCCTACCCACCTCCTCAGCTATGAGTCGTACGGTCAGAAATCCCTGTTAACAGGTCAAATCTTTAAAACATTCTACTATTGTTCTCCAAAGATTCAGGTATGTAATAGTAGTAAGGTAATGATATGTGTGTTGGATTTGAGAGATAGATTCCAGTTTCCTGTGTACGTCAAGCAAAAAAAATGGCAAGAATACATGTGATCATAAAAGAAAAAGCAGCTACATTTATTGAAGTTAATGGGAAAAGTGTGCTCAGGGAGTACGGTTTCCTGCCAGCACCAACAAAGTGTGGCATGAAAGAAGAAAATGCTGCCGGGGTGGCAGGGGAGTAGGAAGGAAGAAGACAAATCAGGCTTTTGTATTTAAAAGATGTCCTTTGGTTTTTTCTTATTGGTTCTTTTTGGTTATGATTGATGGAAATAATTGACAGGGTGTTGATTGATCTTGGGGGCAACCAGTGAGCACAACTTTCTTGCAATTCACACTCACAGTTCCACATGCATGTCGTGTGGTCCCTATGTGTGAACCGTTAATGAAGTTCAAGTGGGGAAAAGGTTACTCTTGGTCATGCCATGGGGTCTAACATGCATGTGCTCGAGCCTGGAACTTTAGAGATTTCCAGGGTATTTGTTAGTCTTATTTCTTCTTCTTTTAGGACAATGGAAGCAGGATTGACACTGGAGTGTTGTGCAAATTCATGTGGATGGAGGTGTCGACCCCATAGCCCCAGATGTACTACCTGTACTATTCCCCCAAAAGACCTGGTTCCCCCCAAATATTTAAGGGGTACAGAAAGAGATATATCTGTCTTCCATGGCTACTTTCTGCTGAATAGAAGTGCCAGCCTTCCTGTGTGGGACCAATTACAAATCATTTGAAGCTCTATTCATGGCATCCTGGCTCTAAATAAAAATCCTGAAATGGGACAATGTAAAGAGCCATCGATGCACTGGGATAATTTTGGAGAGTAGCCTTCTTGGTAGCTGAGTCTGTCTTAGAATTAACCTGGGAGAAAGGGCCCAAGGAATCTTGGTGTTTCTGGCAAGGGATGACTGCTACCTCACTTGGGAGATTTATTGCCTAAAGGAGATTAAGGATCTCTGGTCCATATTTTATTGGTGACTGATAACTACTCAAAAGTCCTGTTTCTTTTCAGGCGACTGCATGTACATGTAGAACCAGAAAGATAGACTCAAAATCAGTATGTACATTGACCTTTTGCCCTGGACAAGTTGAAGAGCCCGAGTGAAGGCAGCACATTCTGTCTTTTGGGCTGAGGTCCCATGAGGGAGTCTTCTTGCTTCGATGACCCATGTTGGGCTGACTATAAAATAACCAGCCCACCTAATGATGTTCTTTACAAAATTGCTGCTATTAGTGAACCATGTGCTAGGTGTTCTGTCAGTGGCTGGTCCTTCAAGTTTGAGTGGCTGGTACAATTCTGGGCAATGCTTTGCTCACATTCATGTTCTACCTGCTGTTAATTGGAAGGAGGATAACTGGGTTTAGGATTTTGCAAGATCAAAGACAGATATCTGGGTTTCCGAAAAGGATGGCCTGATATTTAGCTATCTTCTCTCCAGTCATGCACAAATGTCCCCCGAGTTCTAACACAGACTTAACTTAATGTGAGGTTAAAACTGAGGGCTTTTGTCTCAGTGTTATCTTAGGAGTTTCCTGGACTAAGAGTGCCACAGTGGCTATTGCTGATTGACAGCTAGGCCAGCCCAGTGTCACCTCATCTAGTCATTTGGAAAAGTAAGCAACTGTTTGGTTTTCCTTCCTAGACTGTGTTTTAGCACTCCAGTGGCTACCCCATTTTTCAGTCACAAAAAGAGGAAAAGACCTGCACACAGGCTTCATGAAAGAGGCATAGAAGGCCTCTTGGATGACAGCAGTACATTTCAAGTGTTCAGTTTCTGGTTTTCAAATTGTCTCATATAAAGTTTTGCCTATTACTCTAAAATAGGGTATTCATACGTGGCAGAAGCCTACCATTCCCAAGAAACCCCTCAGCGGCTGTTTAGACTCTGGAGGACCCAACTGACAAATTTCTGCTGTTCTTGAGGACAGTTGTTTCTTTCCTCATACCCCAGATAGATCACTTTTTGTTGAGAAATCTGGGTCTTATTTTGGGACACCTTGTAACTCTTTTTGCTTGAAAATCGAGAATCTTAATGGTGTTTTTACCCTTGGTGGGACTACAAATGAGGAGGTCATTTACGTACTGTAATAGGCCTTTTTTTTAGATTTTAAGTCTCTTAGATCTCGAGCTAAAGCCTACACAAACAGATGGGGGTTATCTTTAAAACCCTGAGGCAGGATAATCCATGCATACTGTTGTCTGAGTCCTGTTTAGGGATCCTCCCACTCAAAGCAAATAATTATGGGGAGCTAGACACCACAGGGATAGAAAGGAAGGCATCTTTGAGATCAAGGACAGAGAACCAATGGGTGTCTCATGGGATCTGTGCTTGGAGGGTGTATTGGTCTGCTGTGAACAGGTGAATAGGTACCACTGCCTCAATGATAGCTCTGAGATACTATACTGGGCAGTATTCTCCTGATAGCTTGACTATCAGTAAAATGGGTGTGTTGAGTTGGAACTGCATGGCAGCAGCAACCCTGTAGCCAAAATTTTATCAATAATGGGGTTTAGCCCCTGCCTAGCTTTTTTTTTTAAAATTAATACTGTATTTTGTGAGGATATTGATAAGGATTCTTCAGCTGAATGACTACTGGAGTGGCCTTTGACAGCCTTCCCTGGGGTGCCTTCACACCAGGCTTGGGGTTCAACTCCTGGTAGAGAAATCTGGCCCAGTGGAGTCAGTTTGGCCAGGTCTCATGGGTTGCCAAAGGTTTGAATGACAAGTGGTCCTGAGTTGGAAGAGTACATCACTTCTAACTAAAGATATGGCACATTTCAGTAGCACCATGAAGGCAGTTTGGAGGTGGAAATCTTCAACTGCCACTTCAGAATAAGGTATGGAAATCTGACTGGTTAACTCCTTCAAAGCCTACAATTTAAGAATGAGATGATAACTCACTCTAATAGATTAAAATTTAGTAAGACACCACAGTAGTGGAAAAGAAAATCATTTGTCCACTGCATCTAGAGTCACCTGAGGCTTCTGCAAGGTGACAGGAATATCCCTGTGTGGGAGCCATGGAGGCCACCTTGGGCACCAACATTCAGTGTCTGGGCATTCTTCCCTGGCAGTCATGGTGACTGATGACTTTGTACCCCTCTGGGAATAAGGACAGTCCCTCCTCAAATGCCAAGGATCCCTGTCCATGTTCTGACAGGCCTACATAGACTCCATGGCTTTGGGGGCCACTCCTTTACCCACTGCCCTGGTTGCTGGCAGTTTAAGCACTCTGGTTTGCTTCAAACACTCTTTGAATTACCTTGATTCTCCTTGGTTCTGCAGGCTACATCATGATCCTTATCCGTTAAGAAAGGTATGGCTTTAGCCTGTATTTTTTCCTTGCTCTGTTCCTATTTGTCCTCTCTTGTATCATGGTTATTAAAAATCGAGTAAACCACATCAACTAATTGACTTGTCCCAGCTTGTGGGTCTTGTTGGAGTTTCTGGAGCTTTCTCCTAATGTCTGGAGCTGATTGGATAGTAAAATATTGTTCTAAGATAATTTGACCTTCACTCTGGCCATGTGTGGGCATTTCATTTTGCACCTTTGGATCTCCCTGTATGGCCACAGCCCATCCTCTGGACAGGGAGTTCAGAACTAGGATAGCCTTCGGCTGAATGCCTCTAGCCAGTTATAAAACCACTTAACGTCACAGTATGCCTGTCTAAGGAGAGATAGTAAACATTTTGCCACTGAGATCCCCAATAAAACCCTGGTAATCTCCCTGGATGAGTGCCTCTTGGGGCCCCTGGCTGACAGGTTGAGAGATTTAACAAATGGCCCTCAGTCATGTCCCACTATCTGCCAGTAGGTGGCAGTCGAAGAACAGAAGATAGGACATGTCTCTAGGGGGAAAAATTTTGTTTGGCATCCATTGCCACTAGCAGTCTAAGAAGGACCTAGCTTTTAAAATCTGAGCCCTTGTACAGTAACCTCATACCTCCCTAGCCCCTTCCTCTGCTCCTGACTTCCCTGTATTTTTGCTATCTCATATCTGAAAAAGTTTTCATTCTGACAAATGAAAAGTCCACAATGAGAAGTCATGCAAATAAAAACTTCACAATGAAAATTCAGTTAGCAGCCACAGGTTATACATCATTTTAGACAGAGACATAAACTTGAGGCTAAAGTTTTATGATAATACCGGAACCAAGTAGGATGGAAAGAGGAAGAGGGGTAGTATTACAGAAGTAAATCCAAGAAGAGATATCTATAGACCGGCTGCAGGACCCAGCAGAATGACAGGTGAGAAGGGCTGAAGCAGCCATCTCACCACCATACCAGAAATCTGTACACTTTCAAATCACAAAAAGCCACAAGTTTCCTCCCCAATGTGGAGTAATAGGTTAGTCCTTTACCCTCCAATTTTTTGCCTTTCCTGGTTAATTAGCACCAGAAAGAAAGCCATAGAATTTGATATTTTGACAGATAAGAGCCTGAGGGGGGAGGTAGCAACAGGAAGGGGACTGGGGCTCTCCCAGGGGACAGACAGACAGGGAAGGAAAACAATCCTCAGATGGGTAACAAATTGGTGGGAGCCCATAGACAGTATTGGGTACCATAAACAACTTTAGACACTACTCAAGTGGTCACCAAAATCCATATGGTGCAGACATACTCCTAATTTTTCCCCCAAAATGAAGCCATGGCATCAGGTGCATCATTTGCACACATCTTAGTCCCAAGAGAAAGAAGCAGCCTGGGGAACCCTCCCCTGGTCCAGGCATCCTGACCCAATGTGAGCTATTGTGGTGGTGGTCCTGGCTTGGAGTGTGGTCTCTCCATGTCAGCAGGCCTGGGATCTCAGGGCCTGCATGAGCTGTGACACTTGTCAACCACCTCTATTTGGCTCAGCTCTGCTCCGTCCTCTAAAAGACACAAGAAATTCCAGCCACTGAAAAGGAGTCCCCATGCTGCAAGGACCAACAGCAACATGTTGTGCAAACAAATAAGCTCCAATGGCTGCATGGTAGCCCTCCCACCCCAATAGAAGGTCAAAGCTCTTTGCTCCACAGCTGGGTCAGCCCCACCCCTGTGGAGACTTCTCCACTGTGGTAAACAGCCCAACTCGTGATAAGCTGTCTGTCTTGTGCCCACAACAAGTATCCTTTGTCACTTGTAGGAAGGAGAAAGAGAAGAAAATCTCCCCAAAAAAGAGACTTAGATTCCTTCCTGGCTGAGTTGTCTCTTCTGTTTGTTGGTTCCTGCCTGGGCTGACCAAGAATGCTGCAGTGTGAGTTGGATCCAAGAGATAGATTCCAGATTCTTGTGCATGTTAAGCAAAGAATTGCAAGAATAAACCCAACAGTAAAAGAAAAAACAGTACATTTATTGAAGTTAATGGGGACAGTGTTCTCAGGGAGGGTTGGTTTATTCTCGTAGAAACAAAAAAGTGGTATGAATGGGAATAAAAGTGGCATGGGGATGGCGGGAGAATAGGGAGAAAGAAGATAATTCAAGCTTCCAGATTTAAAAGATGTGCACCCCACCCTGGATGCCTCTCACTGGATCTCTCAGGATACAATTGACAGAAAAGATTGACAGGGTGCCGAGTCATCTCAGGGGGCATCCAGTGTGCATCATTCTCCCACAATTCACTCTATTTTAATTAGATGCATGACATGCTGTCCTTATGTATGAACTATTAATGAAATTCAAGTGGGAAAAATGTTACTATTGATCATGCCATGAGAGCTAACATTCATGTGCTCTGGCCTGGAATTTAGAAATTTTGGGGGTATTTGTTATTTTATTTCTGCTTCTCTGTGCATGAGGGAAGCATGACTGGCCCTGGGGTGTTGCCCAGATTTAGATGGATAGAGGGGGAATGACCCCACACCCTTGAATGTGCTACCTGTACTAGAAGAATAAAAGAAATAAATATTGGCAGAAAGAAGAGAGGGAAAGTCATGATTTTAAAACTGTACTTTTAAAAAAACTGCAGCTTCAGTGCATAAAGTTATGCCAGTCTTTTTCCCTTCCAGACACTCACTCAAAACCCTTTTTTTCTGGGCCGGTGAGATGGCTCAGTGGCGTAAGCGCCTGCCTTGCAAGCGCAAGGGCCCGAGTTCGACTCCCGGATCCCACATACGAAAAAGGGGCCGGTGATATCGCTCAGTGGCACGGGTGCCTGCTGGCGCACGAGGTCCTGAGGTCGACCCCCCGGTACCCACAAAAAAAAAAAAAAAAAAACAAAAACAAAACAAAACAAAAAAAACCTTTTTTTCTAAGGTTTTTAGAGATATCTAAGTCTATGCCCAAGCTTTTCATCCACATATTGTGCTTCTCACCTATAGAATGGGCCATTACTTCTCCACCTAAGAGAAGTCCATCCCTTTTTCCTGTACAATGGCCTTTCCAATGGGCCATCATTCTCCACCTGTAGTAGGGGCCATCTCCTTTCACTTGTTACTTAAACCTTCTCTTTCCGTGGATTTCCAATCAGAAATCCACATAATATACCCAACTCCTGGCCACAAGGCACCTCTCTCTTTTTAGGATCTGGACTTTAGTCTCTTTCAGTGTGTACTTTTAAAACTCTGCCTAATAAAGCTGTTCATGCCTCTCACTGATATGTCTTGAAAATTCTTCTACTTTTTATTTTATTTATTTATTTATTTTTTGTGACAGAAGTCAATGAATCTAGAACTTTTAACACAGATGTGGTAAGTGTAGATTGTTCTCCCTTTCGGGGAATCTTCTCTGACCCTATTCATTGACAGAGGGATCTCAATATTTGCCTACTTAAAGATAGGATAAATGGGGAAATTAATGATATATCTCCTAGTTCATGTATAAACATTTTATTCCCAGAGTATAGATTGCAAGGCACTAATTCTTTTCCAAATACTATAATTTTTAATTTACTCAAAGGTTAGATTTAAGTACTCCTGGGGGGTATCAAACACTATGAAATTGTTTTCCACTACTACTATATTTTATGAAGTTTTTTTTTTTTTTGTTTTTGTTTTGTTTTTTTTTTTTTTTGGTACTGGGAATTGAACTCATAACCTCTCGCTTGCCAGGCAGGCACTGTGCTGCTGAGCTATATCCCTGTGCCTTACTACTATATTTTATGACTCCAGAAAAGTAGATATTTAATCTAGAGCTATCTTTACTTTGAATATCTGTAAATTCACAAACTTTGAGAAAGTTTCCCTAACTTAAATTATATATAAAATCAGCAAGATGAAAAGACAAGGAATAAACAGAGATAGCTCAAAATGACAGCTGAGAATGTGGAAGAAAGTAGGTTGTATTACACAGCTTGAAACAGAAAACAAAGTTCACAGTAGATTGAGTCATCAAGGAAAAACATATATACCCTTTAAGGAAGAAAGAAAGAAATACATTTTAAAACTGTTTCATAATAATGGTTAAAATAAACAAAGACTGCCTTCCATGAATTTTAAATTTTAAATATATTTCTAGATGATTTGTCTGAAATATCTCATTGTTCTAAGATGCCAGAGAAGCTGGGAAAATGCAAACTGGCAGTAGCAGTAATGACTAAGTAGATATTGTTAGAATATACAGATACTTCTGAACATTTAATGGGTTCAGGAAGCTGAACTAGGCAGACTATGAAAGTTTTCTGCTCAGAGCTTTTTTTAAATCCTGTATAGACCAATAAGACTCAACCTGGAAAATGTGAACTCTGACCATGGTATGACAGGAAACACCAGACAAATGACTGCAAATGCTTCCACCAACAGGATTGTAGCAGAAAGCATCCTGAGAAGCAGTGAGAATAGCCTCATGGCTAAAAACAAATAACTTGAAAATGTGCATTATTTTGTATTCTATGATTATGTCAGAAGTACATGCAGTGCAGTTTTATGTACAGTTTATTCAACTTGATACATACTTAATGCCAGGCATAGGACCTTGTACATCTCGGGCCTTAAATACCTATTTGATGAGTTAATGACTTACTCACATAGATTCAAGGTACATATTGCTTTTACCATAAACTCTTTGTGAACCCTAAAAATATCGTTCATACAGTTATTTTTATTTTTTAATCCGACAGGTAAATATACAGATTAAAATAGGTGGTAAAATTTGTGGGTTTAATTCAATCAACCACTTGGGTAGCATGGTTAGCATGGTTAGCACAGAGGCCATGTAAAAGTTTGTTCATTATCTTCTTAATTCTGTTACAACAGAAAAAAGTATTTTGGATACTGGTATACACTAGTGTACCATGTTTTTACAGGAAGCCCTATCTATATATCTTTTTAAGAAAGCACTATAGTCTGAATTTATTTTACCCTCTCTGGATTTAATATAAATTACAACATAATAAAAGCAAAAATTTTACATAGATATGAAGGATTTGGCAGAAACCCTACAAAAGCAGGTATTATATTTTTTAAGATGTGAAAAGTTTCAAAAATATTTTGATAGATTAAACTGTGATTTTTGTGTAGCAAAGTATAATTTTCCCCTCGTATTAAATATGGGATACAAGTAGAGAGGCTCTGTACACACACAGAACACTTGTGTAAGCAAGTGCTCATTTTACTGAAAGCCAACGTACGAGAGGGTAAAATATACTATCTGACACTTCATAAACCTTAAAAAGAGTCTAAAAGCATTTTTTTTCTTGACTGATTTTCTTTCTCTTAAAGTTAGTACTTAAGCAAATAATATAACCCTAGCGAAATTATGAACATTCATCCATAGTAGAGTTTGTATTCTATTACACTAATCTTTGTTTGCAAGTTCAGCTTCCTTCTTTTCAGTTTTGAAACCACATGAAGTTGCTGCATGAATGCTATTCAAATGGTGAGTAGCCACACTGTGAAAGTGATAGTAATATAGGTAGTACGACTGGGGCTTTGGAGCTGTTACCCTCCACTCACTGCTTGTCCCTTGTCCTCCACTCAACTAAACCCGGACGTTGCCCCAGGGTCAAATCCCTAACCCTTGCCTTAAGGTCTTAAAGTTATTACCTTGAAGCAGAAACAAGAAAATTGAAGACCACCAAACCTGCCCTGGAAGGTTCCAAAATTGTAAAGCAGGGCACATGTGCATCAGACTTGCCTGCAAGAACTGCAGTAACATTTCTTCACCTGGAGCTTTTTGAAGGTTCATGCATATACATATAATATACATATAATTAAAACATGAAGAATTTCAGGAAAGGATATGTGCAACAGACATGGCTGAGATGACTCAGCCCCCTGTCAATAATGTTCTGGAAGACCTTAATGGGAGGCGCCTCAGAACCAGGGCAATATTCTAAATCCCTACAAGTTATGCCTTCAGTGATTGTGCCCTTTTCTTTTCACAAGTGTAAGCCTGCTCACTCAGAGTCTACTATTACCTTAATATACTTTGCTGCTTCTTCATTACCCTCATGTTCCACAACCAATTCTTTGTTCATGAATTGCTCTTTGCTTTCGAGTGCTTTTGAGTGCAAGAACCTAGGAACCTGTCCTGGACCCCATCACCTATAGTAACAGAAGGGCACTGGAAATCAGTTATTGATCTGTGAATCAAAAGTAAAATGAGAAAGCCTAGGGATTAATTTCTGTTCTTATAAATGCTTTGGAGTATTTAATTGTGTAGTGATTCAAAGAGAACTGTTTATCTTATGACTGGAATATTTTGTAGGAACCAAATATGCCCACCCCAACATACATAAGAAGAAAATTTCATGCCTTCTAGCTGATGGGACAATGGTAGCTCATTATAAAGAAGAGTTATTTTTTCAGTACGAAATGTAGACATTTGAAACATATAAAAGCATGTAATATTTTAAAGTTGGTGAAAGGAAGATATCAAGTAGTTAGTCTGGGATAATTTCATTCACTTTACTTGGTGGATGCCTTGGGGGAAAGAAAAGAAGACAGGTGATCTGGCCATTTTTTCTTGTAAACTGGAATTCTGGATAAACAAATGATATTTCATAAAAGCAACAGATCCTATCTCTGGATCCCTTTAGCATCAGCATATTTAGGAAATAGAACCTAGGGTCTAAGAGTCATAATTTTCTGGGTAATATTTAGATTTTATATGTTTCTAAGGGACTAAAATAAAGACTGTTTGTGATGCAAATGTTGCTGCTCTACAGGGTAATTCCCCAGGCTTGTATTTCTGAGGCTGGAAGATGGAACTTGGGTCCCTGTTAATATGCCAGAGCTTTCTCTGCTTTGTCAAGGCCTATGGATTAGCCTGGATTCTTGAAGTTATTAATAAACCTCGGTATCAGATCAGAACTCTAATTTATCTGAATATTATACTCCAGTCTGATTTCTGATTCTGCTTTAGATGAAGACAAAATGTAAGTCTATTTTTGAGTTTATTTTCTTATGATAAAAATCACAATAAGAAACAGATAATTGTCACTTCTGAAATACTTTCTTGTTATGTTTTTTCCAAACAGTTTTCCATTAAAATATATTTATGTATTCATTCTTTTAAGACAGTAGCAGAAAGTGATAGTAATTTTATCTTTCAAGAGTCTCATAAAGCAGTGTAGAAAGTAGATTAATAAGTAAATAATTATATAGGCTGATATATATAT
Source organism: Erethizon dorsatum (assembly GCA_028451465.1). Taxonomy (NCBI): domain Eukaryota; kingdom Metazoa; phylum Chordata; class Mammalia; order Rodentia; family Erethizontidae; genus Erethizon; species Erethizon dorsatum. Next base: position 32,175,121 of record CM051823.1, read on the forward strand.
ATATATATTGCCTAAACATTTATTGACATTTAGTTATCTGTTCTTCGGAAGAACAATTATTAAAAATAGTTGCCCAGTCACTTGTGTCTTAAATGAAAATCTGATCCCTTACCCCTTCCTCTCTGGTGCTGTCCCCATGTCTAGTTCCCAGCTGTCAGGAAGAACTAGGTGGAGCAGCTTTTCTCCACCACAACTGCCCTCCTTCCATGATGTTCCTGCCTTAGAACGAGCCAGTCCTAGGCTGGATCCTATGAAAGCATGCACCAAATTAAATCTTTCTTTTTTTAAATTGTGGGTGTTGGGTATGGTGTCCCAGCAATGAAAAGCTGACTAATATAATGAGTTAAGAGAAAATCTTGACATAAGAGAAAGGAATATAAATACAAATACAAAATATGAACTTCACATGAATATACATTTACGTATAGAATATATATGCAAACATCATGAACACAAACACGCTTACCTGCACACAACTAACCTCAAACTGAACTTCAGCCCACCCAAGTGACACTTCATGTGTGAATAATTGCAAAGAATTAATAAGCATAGTTTTCATGTAAGAGTGCATATCTTTATATTTTTATCCTTGCAAATTCAAAATTACACGGGGGATTGTGTCACTATTACGTATCACTTACAAAAGCAGAATCACTTATGGATATTTCTGAAATGTACTTCTCAGGTGTTATTTATGTCAGAATACTTATATTAGTTATAATGTATTAAATAAATTAATAATTATGTATATTTAGATATGGATGGATTCCAAATTGATTTATTTTTATAGCTTATTGATAATATTTTATATAGTTTACATTGCAAATCTTTTTTGTCTCAAGAATATTTGTTCATGCAATAATATAGTAAACATATATTGAATGCACAACATATACAAGAAATTCTGAGGTATGTGAGAAATATAAGAAAAATTATGAAAGATATATTTTGAAAAATAAAAAGCGACAAGTTTTAAAAGCTATAAGATAGAAGTTATAAATTCTCCACAGTTCCACATAGGTCATAAAATCCCTACAGACTCTTACGTTCAACACTTATGCTTGTCTCTATTATGTAAATATAGGCTTTCCAAACAAACAAAAAATGTACAATTTTGCTATTTCAGACATAGTCTCAATAATATAATACAAAATTCTTATTTTAGGTCAAATACAATCCTGAGGTCCACATGACAAATATGCACTGTAAAAATTTTCCTAAAGAATCCTGTGAAGTATAAAAAACTTAGCAACAAAGCCATTAACTCTTAAACCATATTATACACTGAGCCTATAATCTAAATCTTTATGATTGACTTCCTTATGTTTACACTCAAGAAACCAATTCTTGTTTATGCTAAATATTTAGGTTTTATCCTTACCCAGTATATATATATATATATATATATATATATATATATATATATATATTAAAATTTACAATGTAGAACTCATTTGTAAAACATGGAGTACTGTAAGACTTCAGTGGTATATTTTTAAATGCTCATTGGTGTCTCAGTTCTTTATTAATGTCTTAAAAATTTTTATTAGTACCAGTTTTCAGTACATAATGATTACTTTCTTCATGAGGAGTTGGTGCATGTAAATAACACATTTTAACTCTCTTTTCATCTCCTCCTTTCTCCCCTCGCTCCAAGTGGAAAAGACATTGAAAACAACTGTTCAGCAAGGAGTCTATGATATGCTGTTCCCCATGGCTCAATCAAATGCAGAAGAAAACTTCAAAGACTAAAGTAAGACGTTTTCCATCTGGAGTAAAGCACTGTAGCAATACTCCCAGTTACCAGCCTAGTTCTATATTTTGGCCTTCTTGCAAAGCTTTCACAGTGCCTGTCACCATAGATCTTTTTGGAAACTCTGCAAACTCTGCTGAAAATTCCCAAAGAATATAAATTTCTTTGAAAAAATTGACAAGTCCCTGCCCCATTATGATTTAGAGCCAAATGATTTAAGCCTTTGCATTTTCATGAAGTTCTAGTAGTTGACGATGCCATACTGATATGATTGAAGTTTTGAGAGAGAAATAAAAAATCTTGTGGTGCTAGGAAAGGAGTGACATTTTTATTAACTATTTCCAGGCTCTGTTTACTATGCTAAATGTTTTGATGAACTTAAAAATGAAATAGACTACTGATTTTAAGAACACAATCTTAGTAGCAGAAAATATTAGATACCACTGCTATCCTTTTAGTTCTCAGAAAAGTATAGTCAGTCTTTGAATATTTGCAATTTATTGGCTATGTTGAGGAGGATCCCTTTACTATTTTTCATGAAAATAAGTAATGGATGGTGAAGGACTACATAATCTCATCTAGTCTTTACAGGAAATGTAGTTTGTAGAAGGCTGATGTTCTAAGAGTTAATATAAAAGAGACCTAAAGGTAACACAATTTTGCTCCCCAAATGTGTGTAAACTAGAGAGTCAACTATGAGATTGAGATCTTTCCCCTTACTTCCATGTAAAATATTTCAATACTGAGATATCAAAGTTTCATTATTATATTTATGCAGAAAGCATTTATTAAAAATGGTCATATGCCAAATACTATGTTAAGTCGAAAAATTAAAGACTGTCATGCAATCCTAGCTCTAGAGAGTGTTATCTAATAAGGGAGAGAGATACATGTGGTGTGACTGAAAATTACAATGAATGTTAAAATTTTAAAAAATTATTACAGTAAAAGATACATTGCCATTGATCCTCCTCACAACACTGCCTCTAGCTTTGAACACACGTTTCCAATTGTTCTTGCCACTTTATGAAGCAGTTCTGGAAGTCCTCTTTCTTGAGTTTCTTTAGTTGTGCTGTCATGGATACCTCAATGTCCAGAATCCATTCAAAACTTTTACTTTATATGTCAATTAACTTAGGGGAAGAACCATAAAGACATTTAGGGAACTTCTCCAGAAAGTAGAACAAACAATGAGATAAGTGTGCTCGAAGTATATTTGATGGGAGATTAATAGCAACGTGTCTTTTGTTTAATATGTTTTTTAAAGTGTGAACATTTACTTTATATTTTGATCACTTCTTATAGTTACAAAATTATGCAATGTATAAAGAAAAGTAAATGCTAACTAAGAGAGTCAGAGAAATCGTTGCAGAAGAGCAGCATTTGGGTTAAATCTTCAAGGATAAAAAGAAATACATTTTATAAAATAATTTAGAACAGATTTACCAAAGCATAGATACAACATAGCATTCTGTCCACTCATCAACATAGCATATTTGTACATATGTCATGGCACACATTCTTGATGATGGTTATAATTCTTACAGGTATTTGCTAGAAAAAGTCATGTAATCATCTTAATTTTTATAATAAATGTATGTTATGGGCCACATTTCATTTAGATAATACCAATACTAGATTACTAACAGAATAAAAGAAAGTGTGCATTTTCAATGATTTAACAATGTACAGTTAACCCATTTGTGAAAAGTAAAGGGAAAATCTAGATAGAGATATAACCCGAAATTGAGTTATTTATTATCTATTATTATAGATTAGCACATAGATTTGAAACTGAGTTATTGCAAACATGTTCATATAATTATGTTCTTATTCATGTGTGTACCTGTGTGTATCTATGTGTAAGTATACTTACCTATATTTACAATTTCATCATTGACTTGTATATTGAAATCTTTGTATGGTTAGTATTTATATTAAATTATTGAATATATTAAAATCTTATATTTTAAGATGTTTAAGAAAACTGTAAAATGTTTAAATGTTGATTTTTTTAATAGCACTAGGTTAACAACAGAGCTTATCAGAGCATAATCTTGTGTCTATATATGTTACTCTGGAATTATTATGTTCAGAGCCTATTAAGTAAAGAAAACCTGTCTCTACTTACAAATTCCTAGAAGGAGAATGTTTGATATGAGATTCTCTGATGAATTCTGCAGAACCATTGGTAAACACAGACTCCTCACACTTTAGAGCAAACACAAGATTCAAATGTTGATAACATTTTTTCCAAGTGTATTTATTTTTACTATTCCTTTCAGGTTCTCTTTCTTGTTCAAAATTTACTATTTCACTTGACAAGCATATATTGAATGCATATTCCTTGCCAGGGACTGTTCTCCATGCTAGGAGACAATGTGAAAATAAATAACAGTTCCCTCTCATTTGGGACTATTATATTGAAGATGCTGATTCTCAGTAGTGGTAAGGAATAGAAGACGGGTAGGCCCTTCAATAGGCCTTTACTTAAAATCTAGTAAAATCTACAGAGTAGTTCAAGTCATTCCCCATATTTTCAAAGGTAAAAATTCATAAGAATAAATCGTTTAAGAATTTAAAAGTACAATACACAAAAAATTAAAATATATGTCTCAAATATACAAAGATTTTTAATGTATTTCTTTTGTTTCATTTCTTATTTTATTTTATTTTCTTTAATATGTTATCAAAGAATCAGGAAAAAAAGGTAAATTCAGTTTTTTAAGAGGTCAGTATCATTTAATTGGGTAAAAAAAGTTTTCAGTATTTTCGTAGAGACAGAATAAGGAGCCCAGTACCTAAAATGTAATAATTGGATTTACTCTATCATTTCTTGAAAACTAACCTTGTTTTTGCATCATCATCTCCACATATGAATAGTTGAGCAAATTAAAAAGTTATGAAGGCAATAACCACACAGTTCTGGACTACAAATTATTAGAAGAGAAGAAAACAAAACAAAACAAAAAGCAATTTATCATAGCCAAAATTATTTTACTTAGCTCTTTTTATTTCAATTGTGGTAGAAAACACACACCAAGTATCTTACTTACTTTCTCATAACTGAGACACAATACCTGATGCCCTTACATTAGAATAGAGGCTTATTTTAGCTCACATTTTGTAAAGGTTTCAGTCCATAATTGGCTGACTCCAAGGCAGGGCTTCATGGCAGAGGGGCATCACAGAGGAGAAAGAGTTCATGACAGGGTGGTGAGAAGCAGAGAGAGAAGGATCAAGGCAAGAGGGAAGGAGATAGACCTTTCCAAGGCCATGCCTCCAGTGACCCACCTCCCCTAACCAGGTTCCGCCCCCAAATCACATTTAGCTGTAAACTCATTAATAGGAAATCTACTGATAAGTATCATGTCTCCATAATGCAAACACCTCCCAAAAGCTCCACCTATGAGCTTAGGAGGTTTTGGCACATCTACACATAAATCATAACACCAAGAGAACTCTCCACTTGAGCCTTTAAGAATATGGTACAGTAATTTTACTACAGTATAAGCACAACATTATAAAACAGATCTCCAGTACTCTTTCATTTTGCATGGCTGAAATTCTATATCCATGGAACTCCTATTTTTCCTGCCCAGCTCCAGAGAACAAATGTTCTCTTTTCTGTTTCTATGGATTTGACAGTTAATTTTAAGCTAATGACATAAATCACCTACAAAAATTACACTTTTATTACCCCCATGCTTTGTTATTGATGACACAAATTATATTTTCATGTTGTATAATCTTTAGTATATCTTATAATTGTGGTTTGTACTTTTGACTTTTAACATGCATATCATAACTAAATGTGGTTTATACCCCCATTGTTTCAGTACTCCAGTAGTCTGCATTTGCATATTTACCTTTGTTTGCAAGCTTTATACTTTCACATGCTTTTGTATTGCTGTTTTGCATTTTTGTTTCAAATTTAGCATTTCCCTCTCTAGTATTTCTTTAAAGGGAGATCTAAGAGTAATGAACCCCCTAAGTTTTATATTTGAGAATGTCTTTTTTCTCCTTTATTTTATTTATTTTTATTTAATTTTTTTGTGTGTGTGTGTGGGTACCGGGTGTTGAACTCAGGACCTCATGCTTGCCAGCAGGCACTTGTACCACTGAGCAATATCACCTGCCTGTTTTATGTGGGTACCAGGAGTCAAACTCAGAACCTCGCAATTGCCAGGCAGGTGCTTATGCTGCTGAGCTATCTCACCGGCCCTTCTCCTTTATTTTTGAAGGATAGTTTTGCTGAATATAGTACTCTTGGTTGACAGGTATTGTTATTTCGGCACTTGAAATAAATTACTCCACTCCTTTCTGTCTTATGAGGATTTTGCTCAGAAATCTGATATTCTTATAAGGGTTGACTTGTCCATGAAAAGTTGCTTTTCTCTTGTTTTCAAATTTTCTTTTTAACTGACTTTGACTATTTGATAATAATCTATTTTAGTGTATATTTATTTAAATTCATCCTAATTGAAATTCCTCGGACTTTTTGAATCTAGTTGCCTATTTCCTTTCCCAGATTTAGGAAGTTTTCAGGCATAATGCAACATTTTGCATTTTCTTTGTCTCTTTCAATTTTCTAGAATTGTAGTAATGTATATATCATTATGTATGTATGTATCATAATGTATATGAATGGTGTCTCATAGTCCTGTATGTTTTCTGCAGTGTTTCTAAGTTCTTTTTCATTTTTGTTATTTGGATTCAATAATCTTAAATTACTTGTCTGGTTTGGTCATTCTTTCTTCTGCTTCATTTTTTTTTTTTTTATTTCAAAGAGAAGAAAAAACAAAACAAATCAAAAAAAGAACAAATTTTCAAAACAACATAATATGAGGGTAACAATGGTTAATGCATTACATATTATTATCTTTAAGTTAGTTATTCAGGATACCAGACATTAGCATTCAATTGTCCAAACATTATTGACACAAACCTTACTCTTCAATGAACTAAGTAAAATTGGTAGTGTATCTGTCTTAATCATCTTATATATATATATTTTTTTTCCTTTCCCTTCTTTCTTTTCCCTATTCCAGTCTCTCTTTCCTTTTGACCAGTTTCTTTTTGATTCACCATGTCTATTGTACATTTTGGATCTTATTTACTCTTTCAGTTTCTCATACTACAGAGACAATATGATGCTTACACATGTGCGTCCGGTTTATTTCACTTATGAGTATTTTCTCGAGTTGCATCCATTTACCTATAAAAGTCTCCAGTTTATCCTTCTTTATGGCTGAATAGTACTCCATTGTATAAAAATACCACACCTTTCTTATCCATTCCTCAGTTGATGGGCATTTGGGTTGTTTCCAAGATCTGGCTATTAAAAATTGTGCTGCTATAAACATGGGTGCACATATATCATTGTAGTACAATGTTTTTAATTCTTCTGGGAAGATGCCCAGAAAGGGAATAGCTGGGTCAAATGGGACCTCCAACCCTAGTTTTTTGAGGAATCTCCACACTGACTTCCACAGTGGCTGTACCAGTTGACACTCCCACCAACAGTGAAGAAGGGTTCCTTTTTCCCCACAGCCCCTCCAGCATTTGTTATTAGTTGATTTCTTTATAGTAGCCATTCTTTCTGGGGTGAGATGGTATCTCAGGGTTGTTTTAATTTGCATCTCTCGAATGACTAGTGATGTTGCACATATTTTGGTATATTTATTTGCCATTAGTATTTCTTCATCTGAGAAATGTGTATTCATCTCAGATGCCCATTTTTGGAGTGGGTCTTTAAATTTGGGAGGTTTGATTTTTTTGAGTTCTTTATATGTTCTTGATAGTAATCCTTTGTCTGAGGAACAGCTGGCAAACATATTTTCACACGTTGTGGGTTGTCTTTTCACTCTGTTGGTGGTTTCTCTTGCTGTGCAAAAGCTTTTTAATAAGATGAGATCCCAGTTATTGATTCTTTGGGATAGTTCCCGTGTGGTTGAGTTTTTATTCATAAAGTCTTTGCCTACACCAATGTCTTCAAGGGTTTTACCTATCCTACCTTCCAGCAGATTTAATGTTTCTGTTTTAATATTTAGATCTCTGATCCATTTTGAATTTAGTTTAGTGCATGGTGAAAGATATGGGTCTAGTTTTAATCTTCGGCATGTGTAGAGCCAGTTTTTCCAGCACCATTTATTAAAGAGGCTATCTTTCTTCCAGCGAATGTGTTTGGCACCTTTGTCAAAGATAAGGTGGCTTAGTATGTCTGGGGTTGTTTCAGCATCTTCTAATCTGTTCCATTGATCTTCAGGTCTGTTTTTTTGCCAGTACCACACTGTTTTTATCACAGTAGCTTTATAGTATGATTTCAAGTCGGGGATTGTGATGCCCCCTGCCTTGCCTTTGTTGCCCAGAATTGCCTTTGCTATTCTAGGTCTCTTCTGATTCCAAATGAATTTTAGGATTGTTTTCTCTAATTCTGTGAGATATGCTGTTGGAATTTTGATTGGAATTGCATTAAATCTGTATAACAATTTTGGAAGTATGGCCATTTTCACTATATTGGTTCTTCCTATCCAGGAGCAAGGGATATCTTTCCATTTTCTGATATCCTCTTCAATCTCCTTTTTCAGAGTACTGTAGTTTTCAGTGTAGAGGTGTTTTACATCCTTTGTGAGGTTGATTCCTAGGTATTTCATTTTTTTGGATGTTATTGTGAAAGGTATTGTTTCTCGAATTTCTCTTTCAGTAAGTTTGTTATTTGTGTACAGGAAGGCTATTGGCTTTTGAGTATTGACTTTGTATCCAGCTACACTACTGAATTTGCTTATTAAATCTAGCAGTTTTTTAGTGGAGTTTTTGGGGTCTTCTGTGTAGAGTATCATGTCATCTGCAAATAATGATAATTTAACTTCTTCCTTTCCAATCATTATTCCTTTTATTTCTTTCTCTTGTCTAATTGCTCTGGCTAAAGTTTCCAGAACTATGTTGAATAAGAGTGGGGACAGTGGACATCCTTGTCTTGTTCCTGATTTTAGAGGGAAGGCTTTCAGTTTTTGGCCATTTAGTATAATATTGGCTTTGGTTTGTCATAGATAGCTTTTACCAGGTTGAGATAAAGAACCTCTATTCCAATTTTCTGCAGGGTTTTTATCATGAAAAGGTGCTGGACTTTGTCAAAAGCTTTTTCTGCATCTATTGAGATGATCATGTGATTTTTGTCTTTGGTTCTGTTAATATGGTGTATTACATTGATTGATTTACGTATGTTGAACCATCCCTGCATCCCAGGGATGAATCCAACTTGGTCATGGTGTATAATCTTCTTGATGATTTGTTGGATTCTGTTTGCCAGTATCTTATTAAGGATTTTTGCATCTATGTGCATTAGGGAGATTGGCCGGTAGTTCTCTTTCTTAGTTGGGTCCTTCTCTGGTTTTGGTATCAGGGTAATGCTTGCTTCCAGGAATGAATTTGGGAGTATTGCTTTCCTTTCAATTTCATTAAAAAGTTTGAGAAGTAGTGGCGTTAGTTTTTCTCTAAATTTCTTGTAGAATTCGGCAGTGAATCCATCAGGGCCTGGGCTTTTCTTTGTTGGGAGGTTTTTAATTACATCTTCAATTTCATTGGTTGATATTGGTTTATTCAGGATTTTTAAATATTCTTGATTCAGCTTTGGTAATTCATACGAATCTAGGAATCTGTCCATTTCTTCTGCATTTTCCAACTTAGTAGAATATAGATTTTTAAAATAGGTATAGATGATCTTCTGGATTTTTGCAGGGTCCATCGTGATATCACCCTTTTCATTTTCAACTGCATGGATTTGAGTCCTTTCTTTTCTTTTTTTAATAAGGTTGGATAAGGGTTTGTCAATCTTATTTATTCTTTCAAAGAACCAAGTTTTTGCTTCATTGATTCTTTGTATTGATTTTTTAGTCTCCAATACATTAATTTCTGCTCTGATCTTTATAATTTCCTCCCTTGTATGGGCTTTTGGCTTAACCTGCTCTTCTTTTTCTAGAAGTTCGAGGTTCACCATTAAGTTGTTTATTTGTGCTTGCTCTATTTTCCTGATATAAGTATTTAATGTTATAAATTTCCCTCTTAGGACAGCTTTAATTGTATCCCATAAGTTCCAGTATGTTGTACTGTCATTATCATTCAGTTGTAGAAAGTGTCTAATTTCTTCTTTAATTTCATCTGTGACCCATTGGTTGTTCAGGAGAGTGCTGTTTAATTTCCATGTGTTTAGGGAGTTTTTGTGATTTCTTTTGCCATTGATTTCCAATTTCATTGCACTATGGTCTGATAATATGCATGGGATAATTTCAATTCCTTTGCATTTACTTAAGCAGATTTTATGAGCTAGTATGTGGTCTATTTTGGAGAACGTCCCATGTGCAGCTGAGAAGAATGTGTATTCTGATGTTGTGGGGTGGAACACTCTGTAGACATCTACTAAGTCCATTTGTTCAAAAATTTGGTTCAGTTCTACTATTTCATTATTGATTTTCTGTCTAGTTGATCTGTCTTTTTGTGACAGTGGAGTATTGAGATCTCCCAATATAATTGTATTAGTGCTTATTTGATTTTTCATGTCCTTTAGTACTTGTTTTATATTGCTGGGTGCGCTTGTATTTGACGCATATATATTTATGATTGTTTTCTCTTCCTCTTGGATTGTTCCCTTTACAAGGATGTAATGACAGTCTTTATCTCTCTGAATCATTCTTGGCTTGAAATTCATTTTGCCTGCAAAAAGAATAGCTACCCCTGCTTTTTTCTGGGTTCCTGTTGCATGGAATATTGTTTTCCATCCTTTGACTTTCAGTCTATGAATTTCTTTCTGAATTAAATGTGTTTCTTGTATACAGCATATTGTTGGATCTTGCTTCTTGATCCATTTTGCCAGTCTGTGCCTTTTGATTGGTGAATTGAGACCGTTAACATTGATGGTTAAAACTGATATGTATTGACTTATACTTGTCATGATATTTTCCTGTTGTTGGTTCCCACACTTTGTTTGTTTTTCCCCTTTCCCACTATTTAATTATCTGCCCTGCCTGGTGGATTCCTTCTGTTGGGGTTCCTATCTCTTTCTAGAATGTCCTTCAGAACATTTTGGAGTGCTGGTTTGGTGGTCATAAATTTTCTCAGATGTTTTTTGTCATGGAAGTATTTTATTTCTCCATCAATTTTGAAAGATAGTTTTGCAGGGTACATCAATCTGGGTTCAAAATTATTTTTCTTTAGAGCTTGAAATACATCATTCCAAGCTTTTCTTGACTTGAGGGTTTGTGCTGAAAAGTCAGCTGTGATTCTGATGGGTTTTCCTTTATAGGTGATTTGTCTCTTCTCCCTAACAGCTTTTAAGATTCCGCCCTTCTGTTGAATTTCTGGGATCTTGACTATGATATGTCTGGCTGAAGTTTTTTTTTTTTGATCATGTCTAGTTGGCGTTCTAAAAGCTTCATTTATACTGGGGTCAAATTCTTTTTCTCTTCCAGGGAAGTTCTCCCTGATAATATCTTTGAACAAGGTTTTAATATCATTGATGCTATCTCCTGCTTTTTCATTTATTCCAATTATTCTTAAGTTGTTTATCTTTGAGTCATCTAGCAGCTGCTGAATTGACTTTTCATGGTCCCTTGCTGTTTTTAAGAATTCTTTCTTTTCATGATCACTAATTGCAAGCCTGTCTTCTATATCTGAGATCCTGTCCTCGCATTGGCTTAATCTGCTACAAATACTTTCAATGGAATTTTTGTTCTCTTGGATATCTGCTTGTATCTGCCTTATGGATTCCATTTCTTTCCTCTGCTGAGCATTCACGGTTTCTATAGTTTTCTTAAGCTCATCTATTTTTTTGTCTGTATCTGCTACAGTGTCCTTAAGCATGGTCTTCATTGTGGACATTATCTCTGCAGTTATCTGTGAAATTATTTCTGTTTTAATTTTTTCCAGAGCCTCATTTAGTTGCTTTGTTGTTACAACTTCAGATAGGTCAGGTGGGTGGCTTTCAGATTGTCCCTCCTGGTTTCCCCCTAGGTTTGCCTTTGTTGAATTGGATGTGTGGGGTTGCATCTTGTTTAAGTGTCGTCTCATTTTTTCTTTCTTTAATTTAATTCCTGGGGTGATGTTTGTAAATTACCTATGGTAGGTTACTTTATTGCTAGTGTTCAAGATCTTTAGAAGATGACTACTTCTCTGCAATATCTTCCAAGTGGAGCTCGCTTTTGGGTTTTGAGCTTTCTGCCAGATCCTACCTCTTCAATTTGTTGGATGTGAGAAGTTGCTACCTGTTTGGCCCAGTCCTTGATTCTTTGGTACTGTGCCACTGTATTTTCTGTGTCCCTTAGTCAATATCAATCATGAAATATCAGGAAGGAAAGCTGTTTAGAACAATTATTTCACATTTGGCTATAATGGTAACTAAAGCATCAAACACAGCCTAGAAAATGACAGACTGAGCTAACCAGTTATTTACCACTTTTAGCCATATAAAGTAGAGTTGTGGTTATATAACAAAATCTAAAACACACCAGAAAAATTATATGCAGTATACAGGTCCTTAGTATGTCAATTTTTTCCCTCAGGAGTTTAAATTTAAAATGAGTTAAGGAGGAAATAGAGTATTGGGAGAAGAGGAAGGAATTAGATGTAAGGTTAGAGGACCAAGAGGGATCCCACTAACATTGGGACACTGGTGCAGAGGACTGGTGGGAAAAAGAGAAGGAAGGGATAAAAGGAAGAACAGATCACAACCACAATCACAAAGAGGTTAGAGGCGCTGTTTACACTCATATAAAAACCAGAGAGAATAATGAAAGAAAGAGCAAATAGACAAACAGAAACAAAAATGAAGACGAAAACAACAAAACAAACAGACAAAACAAAAATAAAACCCCACCAAAAACAAAAAAACAAAAAAACCCTTCACCAGAACAAAAAACAAATGAGAGAGAAAAAAAATAAAAATAAAAATAAAAAAATAAAAAGAATCAGTTCCAGGTGTTGACTCTGCTGTAGGCAGGCACCATGTGATGACAGAGTCCTGTTCCATTCAGGTCCGTCCCAGAGAGCCAGGAGTGGCCCTTTGGTGATGTGGTGAGCAGAAGCGTGGACTTTCAGGCAGAGACCAGTCTCCTTTGCCTGCCGCTGTCAGCACACTTTCTGCGGGCCTGAGAGGTGCGGCGGCACCCTGTCCTGAGCGTGAGTTCCCAGGGCTGTTTTCGTGCTGCTCTGATTTTCGCCACGCCCCCCACAATGGCGCCCAGCCAGTCACTCTCTGGCACGGGACAGGTGTGGCTGAGAGACCAGTCTCGTTCGCCTGCTGCCCTCAGCGCACTTTTGTGGGCCTGAGAGGTGCAGCTCCACGCTGTCTGGAGCACGAGTTCCCAGTTCTGTGTTTTCCCACCGCTCTGATTTTCGCCGCACCCCCCACAATGGCACCCGGCCAGTAGCTCTCTGGTGCGGGACAGGTGTGGCTGAGAGACACTCACCACCGGCCAGCGCAGTTCTCCACGGCTCCCCTGCCCCGCCGCTGTCTCGCGATCCTCCGTGGGGGCTCCCTGGGTGCCAGCTGTCACCGTGTGTCCGCAGCCTTGAGCCTCTGTCACGCCACGATTCCTGGTATGGTAGAAGGTGCGCGAGGGGTCTGCTCCTTCTCCGTTGAAAACTACCCTTCACTGGTGCCAGGGGTCCCAAGCTGCGCTTCAGAACCTTTCTGGGTGCCGGGGAGGCATCTCCCCCCCCTCCTGTGCTCTCCCGGTCACTATATTCCGGTGGTCCAATGGCAACTTTTAGAGAGTTTCACTGCGTGCTTCTTACTCATCTGCCATCTTTTCCCCCCTCCTCTTCTGCTTGATTAAATCTGCTGGTGAACTTCCTCACTGAATATTTTTCAGATAAGCTGTTGTATTCTTCTCCAAAATTGTTTTTTAATATATTCTGTTTATATTTTCATTCTGTTCATGCATCCCTTTCTGTAACCATTAAGCATATTTATGATGGTTATTTCGAATTCATATCAATAAATTCATATACCTTGATTTCTTTAGGAGTTTATGAATCAGCCCAGTGAAGATTCTAGGGTCATCTAAACCCTTGGTTGGAGATGAGATTGCGTGGGCTGTATATGCAGTTTTTCAATGAGAGAGGTCTGACATGTTCTTTTTGGAGAGTTTGTACCTCTTTTCTCTATTGTCTATAGTACTGCAAGTTCTCTGGTTTTAGGACAGTAAGCTGACCTATCCATTCTTGGTCCCTGATGCTAGGGAAAAAGGTTTTAAAGAAAAACAAAGAATTAAAAGAAATAAAAATGGAGCTAGACATTTTGTAAATGCGGAGGGGAAAATGGTTGGAGGGAGGAGAGGGGAAGAGGACAAAAAAGAATTCAGATGCATTATGTACATGTACAACTTCCTAATGATGAATGTGGTCATTACATACTACGAATGTGTGCTAACAAAATAAAATATACTAAAAAAAACACCCCAAAATATGCCAGCCATCTCTGATGGTCCTAATACAGGAAAGAAAGATAAAATTCCCTTGAGAAGTTCTCTGAAAAGTTGAAATTCCAGATACTAGTCCACATCTCTTCCTCTCTCCCAGAGGAAAACCACTAGTTACAGTTATTTAATCAGTCCTATTTGCTGCATCCAGCTGCCCCATGTGTGTCCTTGCTCCCACAGCCCTTAAGCATACAAATTCTAATTCCATCAACATACAGAATGTATGACATATAAAACCACCTTTGAGAAAAGTAACATTCACTTTCCTTTTTTAAGAAAGATGGAAATTCATGTGGCCACATAAAGAGATAGCAGTAACAAACAAAGGTTACGGAGTAAAAATTATTCATAGTATCGCAGCCTGTAAAGCTTATGGTTTAAAGCAGGCATGTCCAAAAGTGGGTAATTTGTGGCCTGTACAACTACCAGTGTGGCCCCATGATCGTAAGCTTCATTATGCGATTTTTAGTATATTGTTATGACTATATTATGAACTCAAGCACGGATTGCATAGGCAACTGCAGAAGGCTGTGTGGAAGACCTTGCAGAGCAGCGGTAACTCTACGATCTGTACCCACCGACACAGTCTGTTAAATCTAAACTGTGTGTATCCATCATTGCATGCACTTGTGCGGCTTTGGGAGTAAAATGCAGCAATTTACCAATAGTAGTATTTCAGTTTGTCTGCACCTGTGTGTGTCTGTGAAGACCGATGTTTCAAACTCAGGCTTGTGTTATTTTGTAAAATAATTTAATAATTTAAAGTAAGTTTAAATAGTTTTTAGTAGTTGTGGGATAAAATGTATAAAACATATCAATGTTTTGCTCCTAATTTTGTTATAATTACACATATATTATGAATACTAGAGATGGTATAATAAAAATATTAAAAATAAAAGAAAATGTGGTTATTTGTACCCATATTTTATATGTGGCCCAAGGCAACTTCTTTTCAGTCAGTACATCCATGGCAGGCCAAATGTTTGGACAGCCATGGTTTGAAATCTAACACTTCGAGCCAATTTGTCAGTGTAGAGGCTCGTTTACACTAAAGGAAAAATTTCTTAAATTTTGAACTTCATAAAAAAGTATAGGCCTTTGGCATGTGGAAAGCCAGTTTTTTCAGCACTATTTATTAAGGAGACTATCTTTCTTCCAGGGGAAGTGTTTGGCTCCTTTGTCAAAGATAAGGTGGCTGAGTGTGTTTGGAGTTGCATCTGCCTCTTTTGCTCTGTCCCACTGATTCTCAGGTCTGTTTTTTTGCCAATACCATGCTGATTTTATCACAGTAGCTTTGTAGTATAATTTCAGTTCAGGGATTGTGATGTCTCCTGCCTTGCTTTTTTTGCTCAGGATTGCTTTTTGCTATTCTAAGTCTCTTCCAGTTCCAAATGAATTTTAGGAATGTTTTTGCTACTTCTGTGAGGCATGCTAACGGTATTTTGATTGGGAAAAAGAGGGAAATTACAATGGGGGAAAAGGGAAAGGAAGGAAGGATAAAGGAAAAAAATATATATATATATAATTAAGATAGTAATACAGCTAATTTCTCTTAGTTTATTGAAAAGAAAGGTCTGTGCTAATATCGTTTGGAAGATATGTCATGGCTATATCTTGTACAATGAATAACTACTATGTAGACAACAATATACAATGTACTAATTAATGTTACTGTCCTACTAGCCTGTTTTAAAACTGTTTTATTGTTATTTTTTTTTTCTCTTTAAAATAAAAAAAAGAGGGCCGGTGAGACGGCTCAGCGGCTTAAGTGCCTGCCTTGCAAGCGCGAAGGCCCGAGTTCGACTCCCGGATCCCACATACGAAAAAGGGGCCGGTGATATCGCTCAGCGGCACGGGTGCCTGTTGGCGCATGAGGTCCTGAGGTCGTCCCCCCGGTACCCACAAAAAAAAAAAATAAATAAAATAAAATAAAATAAAAAAAAGAGTATAGGCCTCTACTTTGGAGCTGAATCTATCATAAGGGTTTCTATTAATTTACAAACTGAGTAGAGATGAAATCCCTGCTCTTATATGGTATAGTTTCTTTCTTATCTTACTAGCAAACTTTAATTTTTTTTGTGTGTGTGTGGGTCCTGGGGGTCGACCTCAGGACCTCACATGCCAGCAGGCGCCCATGCCGCTGAGCGATATCACTGGCCCTTTTTTGTATGTGGGTACAGGGAGTTGAAC
Source organism: Erethizon dorsatum (assembly GCA_028451465.1). Taxonomy (NCBI): domain Eukaryota; kingdom Metazoa; phylum Chordata; class Mammalia; order Rodentia; family Erethizontidae; genus Erethizon; species Erethizon dorsatum. The sequence goes on from CM051823.1 coordinate 32,191,540, forward strand.
TCAGGACTTCACGCTTGCCAGGCAGGCACTTATGCCTGCTGAGCTGTCTCACTGGCCACAAACTATGATTAAAAAGAAAATTTAAAGCAACTAAAACCTACCTTCTACAAAAAAAAAACTCAATAGTTACATCAATAGACATAAAAATGGGCCAAGAAAGAATCTGCTCAATGCTCTTCCAGGAAATGGGCACATGTTTAGCTTAAAAGAGACGCAACTTTTTCTTCACACTGATGAGTTATACTAGGCCATTCTATATATTACTTCTGATGGGTCAGGCAATATTTTTCAGTATGTTACATTTGTGACATCGCTTAATCTGAAAATAACATGATTAGGGCTGGTGAGATGGCTCAGCAGCGTAAGCGCCTGCCTGGCAAGTGCGAGGGCCCGAGTCCGACTCCCGGAACACAAATAACGAAAAAAGGGCCAGTGATATCGCTCAGTGGCAAGGGCACCTGCTGGCACATGATGTCTTGAGGTCGACCCCTGGTACCCACAAAAAAATATATATATATATGATTAAATAGAAAGTATTATGTTCACACCAATTATAAAAGTAAGTATGACTATTCAATAAAATCCTTGAAGCTATAAAGCCACAAAACAGCAGGTGCACAATTCGAAAGCATAGTCCCATTATTATTGTTTTCTTAGCTTAAGAACTGTACAATGGTTACAAATATCCTAACATTTTTTCTTATGTAATTTTGTTTATCTTCTATAAAATTATTTTCTTGTTAGACAAAATGATATAGCCATACTTAATTCCCTATAATTCCTTGATATCCTCTAGAAGCCATCTCATTTCTCAAGTTATTCTCAAAATGTTCTTTGTAGTAGGTTTGCCTAATATAGGAACAGCATGGTGATTTCCTATAAATCTGTTTTAATTTAGAAAGTCGTCCAATAATGGCCCTTATTTAATGGAGAATTGTGTTCTAGAAAATCACTTCTTTTTTTTTTTTTTTTTTTTTTTTTTTTTTGTGGGTACCGGGGGTCGACCTCAGGACCTCGCGCGCCAGCAGGCGCCCGTGCCGCTGAGCGATATCACCGGCCCCTTTTTCGTATGTGGGATCCGGGAGTCGAACTCGGGCCCTCGCGCTTGCAAGGCAGGCGCTTAAGCCGCTGAGCCATCTCACCGGCCGAAAATCACTTCTTGATTAAAAAATCATGATGCTTTTTTCCTGGAATAATTTAAGTTTTTCTCTAACCCTATAATAAATAGTTCCTAGAAAAAGAAAATTATATCTAAAACTTTATATGATTCAATTCAAAGATTTTTGGCAACATTAAATAATGAATAATGATACTCCAATCCTCACAGCCTTTTCCCCTGGGGGTCTTTCCTTCCTACAAGTTGGACATTACGTCTTTTGTCATGGCCCTATTAATTATTAAGGGTTTCTTGTATTCTGCCATAATAAAATATTCTAAGCTCTTATTCTTTCTATTACAAAAACATATTTTTATTTCTAAATGGTTTTGGTATTTAGAATGAGCCTTTCAAAGTAGTAATTGTAAGAATATAGTTTCTAGGCCATTTTAATTTTCTGAGCAAGAAAATGTGTATATTTATAAGTCATATTTTCAGTTTATTTTTGTCATTCAGCATAAGCAACATGTTTTATAATATTAAACAATTATAATTTTAAAATATATTTTGAAATTAATTTTACATGAATTATAATTTTATAATTGTATTATTTTTCTTTTACTAAAGATAATAACAGTTTTGATTTATTTACTTCCTTCTCTAATACAAAACACATTATTTCTACACAGCAACTAGTTAAAAACTTAAAATGCAGGAAAATGTTTACAATTTTTGTAGGTTCTTTTCTTAAAATATTATCTTACAAAACTAAAAGATATATATAATGAAAGCATGCATTATTTGTAAAAAATACTTTCTCTGATTTAGTCTATAATTTAATCCTTAATTTCATCTAATTTGGAGACTTTTTACTATGGAATTTATATTTAAATGTTTGCCAATTTATTACATAAGAGATCTTCTAATAGTGCTTTTAGTTTGTAATTTTCATATCATGAATGAAACTGAGCAACATTTTAAATGGCTAATTGTTTTTTTGTATCTTTTGGGGTATATTTAAGTTATACATAATGATAACATCATCATAGGGAATTTGAAACTGTACATGATATATGTTGATTCTTTTTTTCCTAATCCCCTCCCCTCCCTTCAACCACTCTTATCCTTATTTACAAAAGCTTTGTTCCATTTTTCCTCATATTCTGTCTTTTTTTCCTTTTCCCATCCATCCTTCCTTTTCCCTCCCTACTCCCTTATTCCCCTTCCCATTTGAACATTTTCTTCCTATTTCTCAATATCTATTATATATTTTGGTGCTTCTTTACCCTTTTGGTTTTTCACACCAGTGAAACAATTTGATATTTAAATATGTATGTCTGATTTAGTTCACTTAAGAGTACGGTCTTAAGTGCATCCATTTACCTAAAATGTCATGAGCTTATCCTTTATAGCAGAGTCATACTCTATTGTATAAAAAAACCCCACATCTTCTTTGCCCCTTGATCCAATGATCGGCATTTGGGCTATTTCCAAGATTTAGCTACTATAAATTGTGCTGGTATTGTGCTCGCTTTGGCAGCACATATACAAATTGTGCTGCTATAAATATGGCTGTGCATGTATCACTGTGGTAGGATGCTGTTAATTCTTTTGGAAAGATACCAAGAAGGCGACTAGCTGGGTCAAATGGAACCTGTTGTCTTGGTTTTTTGAGGAATCTCCTCACTGATTTCCACAGTGGTTGCACCAATCTACACTCCCAACAAGAGTGGAGAAGTGTTGTTTTTCTCCACAACCCCACCAGTATTTGTCATTTGTTGATTTCCTGATAATAGCCACTCTTTCTGGAGAGAGGTGGAATCTCAGTGTTATTTTAACTTACATCTCTCAAATGACCAGTGATGTTGAACATTTTTTTTTACATTTATTTGTTGTTTGTACTTCTTCATCTGAGCATTGGCTATTCTTTTCAGATGCTTATTTTTGGATTGGGTCTTTAAATTTGCCGGTCTGATTTTTTTAAGTTCTTTATATATTCTAGATATTAGTCCTTTTTCTGAGGCATAACTGGGAAATTTTCTTCCCACTCTATGGGTTGTCTCTTCACTCTGTTAGTGGTTTCTTTTGCAGTGCAAAAGCTTTTTAATAAGATGAGATCCCATTTGTTGACTTTTTGTGATAATTCCTGTGCAACTTGGGTTTTGTTCATGAATTCTTTGCCTACACCAATGTCTTCAAGAGTTCTACCTTTTCTATCTTCTAGCTGTATTGGAGACCGGGTTGTACAAGGTTAAGTTGCTGAACACAGGGACCTCTGGCTGTGTTTGAAAAGAGCCTATGCATAGGGCTCTGAAGTCATGACAACACCACAGCTAAGGCAATCAAGGACATGGGCTGCTGACACTCCCTATTCCAGAGAAATAAATCTGCCAACCTTAGAGATCAAACAGTCCTCTTAGTTGGCAAAATTTACTGCTTGGAGACGTCTTTGAAATAACATCCCAAGGTCCCACTCAGTTCCCACCTTTCCTTAGTATCTTCTTCCTTTGTTTGAAAACCAAATAAATATGGGCTGTCTGTTGGAGCTTTTTACCTTTACTCCTGAGAGAGAAAGAGAGGAGTTCTGACCTTCCTGGAGGCCCCAAGAATCATAGTAATGGTGTCTTTTATTTAAGCTGTTTGCCATCCACTAGTTTAGGAGATTGGGGCTAGGCCAAGACCCTGATACAGCAGATTTAGAGTTTCTGTTTCAACATTTAGATCTTTGGTCCATTTTGATTTCAGTGTAATTCATGGTGAAAGATATGGATCTAGTTTTAATCCTCAGCATGTAGAAAGTCAGTTTTTCTAGCATCATTTATTAAGAAGGCTATCCTTCCAGTGAAGGTATTTGGCCCCTTTGTCAAAGAAAGTTGGCTCAGTGTGTTTGAAGTTGTTTCTACTAATCTGATCCATTAATCCTCGGGCATGTTTTGTTTGTTTGTTTGTTTTATTTCATTTTGCTTTGCTTTGCCAACAACCACACTGTTGTTGTTGCTGTTTTAAGAACAGAAGCTTTGTGATTGTGATTCCCCCTGCCTTGCCTTTGTTGCCAAGAATTGCTTTTGCTGTTCTAGGTTTCTTCTGGTTTCAGATGAATTTTAAGATTGTTAATCTTAATTCTTAATTGTTAATCTCTAATTCTGTGAGAATGCTATTGCTATTTTGATTGGAATTTCATTAAATCTGTGTAACAATTCTGGAAATATGGCTATTTCACTCTATTTGTTCTTCCTTCCCAAGAAAAAAGGATATCTTTCCATTTTCTGATATCCTCTTCAATCTCCTCTTGCAGAGTGCCATAGTTGTCAATGAAAAGCTCTTTTACTTCCTTTGTTAGCTTGATTTCTAAATATTTCATGTTTTTCAATGCTATTATAAAATATGTAGTTTCTCTAATTTCTCTCTCAGTGAGTTTGTTATTTGTGTACAGTAGTGCTATTAATTTTGAGTGTTGACTTTGTATCTAGCTACATGACTGAATTTGGTTATTAAATCTAGAAGTCTTTTGGTGGAATTTTTGGGGTCTTCTATCTGGACTATAATATCATTCACAAATAATAATAATTTGACTTCTTCCCTTCCTAACTTTATTCCTTTTATTTCTATCTCTTATCTAGTTGCTCTGACTAACATTCCAGAACTATACTGAGTAAGGGACATCGATCCCTGGGATGAATCCTATTTGGTCATGGTGTATAATCTTCTTGATGATTTGGTGCATTCTCTTTGCCAGTATCTTACTGAGGATCTTTGTGTCTATGTTCATTAGAGAGACTGCCCTGTGGTTCTGTTATTTGGTTGGATCCACTGTGGTTTTTGTATCAGGGTAATACTTGGTTCTAGGAATTGTTTGGGTGTATTGATTCCTTTTCAAGTTCATTAAAGAGTTTGAGTCATAGTGGCATTAGATCTTCTCTAAATTTCTTGAAGATTCATCAGTAAACCAGTTTGAACCTGGGCTTGTCTTTGTTGGAAGTTTTTAATTACTTCTTTAATTGCATTAAATGATATTGGGTTATTTAGAATTGTTATATCTTCTTGTTTAACCTTTGTTAATTCGTCAGTATGTAAGAGTCTGTCCATTTCATCTGTTTTTCATCTTACTATAATATAGGTTCTTGAAGTAGCTATTGATGTTCTTCTGGATTTCTGCAGGATCTGTTGTGGTTTCACCATTTTCATTCTTAATTGCATGGATTTGAGTTTTTTCTGTCCATTTTTGACAAGGTTGGCCAAGGGTTTGTCAATTTTATTTAATCTTTCAAAGAACCAATTCTTCAATTCATTGATTCTTTGCATTTTTTTCTTATTCTCAATTGCATTAATTTCTGCTGTGCTCTTTGTATTTTTCTCCATCATATGAGCTTTGGAGTTGACTTATTCTTCTTTCTTTTTCTAGAAGCTTGTGGTTCAACATTAGGTTGAGTAAATGTGGTGATAGTGGTCATCATTGTCTTTTTCCTGATTTTAAAGCAAAAGCTTTCAGGTTTTGACCATTTACTATGATGTTGGCTGTTAGTTTGTATTAGATGTCTCTCACAAGATTGAGATAAAGATCACCGATTCCAATTTTCTGTAGGGTTTTTATCATAAATTGGTGTTGGACTTTGTCAAATGCATTTTCTGCATCTATTGAAATGATCATGTGGTTTTTCTACTTGATAAAGTTAATATGGTGTATTGCAATTATTGATTTGGGTATACATTTAGGATTGCTGTCTCTTTCTCTTGGATTGTTCCTTTAACAAGTAGGTAATGATATTTTGGTTATTTCTTGATCAGTCTTGGCTGAAAATCTGTTTTCTCTCCAAATAAAATAGCTAATCCACTTTTTTCTGGGTTCATGTCACATGAAGTATTGTTTTCCATCCTTTGACTTTCAACCATGAATTTCTTTTTTTTTTTTTTTTGGTGGGTACCGGGGGGTCGACCTCAGGACCTCGTGCGCCAACAGGCACCCGTGCCACTGAGCGATATCACCGGCCCCTTTTTTGTATGTGGGATCCGGGAGTCGAACTCAGGCCCTCGCGCTTGCAAGGCAGGCGCTTATGCCGCTGAGCCATCTCACCGGCCCATGAATTTCTTTTTGACTTAAATGTGTTTCTTGTATGCAGCATATTTTTGGGTCTTGTCTCTTGATCCATTCTGCCAGTCTATTCCCTTTGATTGGTGAATTGGGACCATTTACACTGATGGTTACAACTGATACATATTGATTTTTCCTTGTCATATTTTCCTGTTCTTGGTTCTCTTTCTTTCTTTTCTTTTTAATTGCTTGCCTTGCTTGGTGGATTCAGTCTCTTGGAGTTTGTGGAATCATAGTCTTCATTATCTATTTCTATAATATCCTTCAGAACAAGCATTGTGGAATGCTTGTTTGGTTTCCATGAATTTCTTCAGTCGTTCTTTGCCATGGAAATATCTTATTTCTCTATTTTGAAAGGTAGTTTTGTGGGCTACATCAATCTGGTTTGGACGTTATTTTGTTTTAGGCCTTGAAATACTTTACTCCAAACTTCCTTGACTTAAGTGTTTGTGTTAAGAAGTCTGCTGTGATCCTGGTGGGCTTTCCTTTATATGTGATTTGTTCTTTTTCTTTAACAGCTTTTAATATTGTGTTCTTTTGCTGAATTTCTAGAATCTTGACTATTATATGCCTTGCTGTAGAATTTTTTGATGATGGCTTATTAGAGTTCTATAAGCCTCAATTATATGTATGTCAAATTACTTTTCCATGTTTGGGAAGATTTCTACCATTTCGTCTGTGAACAGATATTTTATGTCATTTGCACTACCTCCTGCTTTGTCATTGATTCTGATCACTCTTCTGTTATTCTACTATGTATCATCTAGCAGCTGTTGCATTGATTTTTGTGGTTCCTTGCTATTTTTAAGAAATCTTTCTTTTCATGATTCTTAACCACAAACCTGTCTTCTAGATCTGATATTCTGCCCTCACAATTGTTTCTCATGCTGCATTTGCTTTCAGTAGATTTTTTAATTTCCTGGATATCTATTTGAATCTGTTTCATGTATTCCATTTCATTCCTATGTTGGGCATTCATGGTTTCCATCATTTTCCTAATGTCCTCTAATTTTTTTAACTGTATTTTCTCTATATTTACTAACTATGTTTTTCATTATGGTCTTTATCTGTAGTTATCTAAGAAATTATTTATGATTTGATTTTTTATAGCCTCTTTTGACTTCAGAGATTCCAGGTGGGTGGCTGTCAAATTGTTCCACCTCATTGCCCCCTCCGTTTTCCTTTGGTGAGCTGGAATTCTGGGGTTGCATCTTGTTTCCATGTCTTCTCATTTTCTGTTTATTTTTAAGTTTAATTTCTCTGTTGATGCTTGCCAATTGGTTATGGTAGGTAAGTTTCTTGCTAGTATGGAGAACATTAGGAAATGACTACTTCACAAAGATATCTTCCAGGTGTTGCTTGCTTTTGGACATTGAGTCTGTTGCAGGGTTGTACCTCTTCAGTTTATGGGGATGAGAAGTTGTTGCCTATTTGGCCTAGATCCCGCTTTTTGACACACAGTATATAGTATTGTTATGACTCTCAGGCAATCTCAGTCTTGGCATAAAAAAAAGAACAATTGCTTAGAACAACTATTTCTCCTTGGTTAAATAATACAATCAGTACTAACAATAGCATGAAGCACAGCCTAGAAACTGGTTACTATTAATTTGCCACTTTTAACCATGTGAACATGATTTACAGTTACATAGCAAAATCTAAAACAAAACAGACAACTGTATACAGTAAGTATCCCCTCAAAATTATGATTTTACTTTCAGGAAGGAAAATTTAAAAGGAGTTAGGGGAAAAAACTAGAGAAATAGAAGAGTAGAAAGAGATTAGGACCAAGGCTGAATGACAATGGAAGATTACACAAGCTTTGGGAAACTGGTGAAGATGACAGGAAGGAAAGAAAGAAGGAAGAAACAAAAAAGAACAGAACAAAACAACAACAAAACTATAAACAATGTTCACACTCATATAAACAAGAACAATCAAAAAGGGGACAAAAAAAAGAAAGGAAGAAAATAAAATAAGAATGTCTACTTTATTGTGTGTCTCTACTGTCACTGGTAGACACAGAGAACAAACCTAGCCCAGATCTGTGTTGATTGATCCCAGCAAGCCAGCAATGGTATTTCAGTGTGGTGGCGGATAATCCCAGCAAGCTTGCACCTTCAGCGCCACTGAAGTTCAGGCTGATTCTGGTTTCTGCCTGTGAGGATGGGATCCAAATTGGCCCACAACACTCTAGGTGCCTCCTGCCAGTTTGAAATCGGCTCCCTGACCTTGGGTGTCTCCTAGGGCTGTGCCTCACTCTGACATTGGGAGCCACTAGATGAGGCCAGCCCACAGCTGCTCTGAATTCTGAGTTCAGTTCGCTTCTTTCCAAAACGGCCAGTTGCCTTCTCTTGGAGATGCCCAAACCAGACTGGAATGGAATCACTCACCAGGCACTGGAGTCTGCAACAGCCATGCCTCCATTCCATAGGTGTGTTTCTCTATGGAGCCTTCTAAGGTTGCCAGTACTCATTGTGATTCTGCAAGTTTGAGCAACCCATTCTACACCAGGACCTGGGGCTATGGGAGAAAGTGCTGCTTGCCACCTCCCTCTTCTACATGGAAGTTCCTCTCTTCACTCTCCCTGTGGGCTCCAATTCTTGTTTCAGATCCTTACTGAGCCCTTCTTCTCTTCCTCATATTGCTATATTCCATCATCTGGACTCCAAATCTTCGACAGGCTGTTTTTCTGCTGCTCATCATTCTGCCATCTTCCCCCATATGGTTAAATCTATGTGCTTTTACTTCAGTGAATTTCTGTAAATGTCAATTATGCAGTTTTGTATTGTTCTAATCCTTTTCCTAGACTGCCACTTTTTATATCAGAAAGATTCGCTTTTTATTTTTGACATAATTTGTGTTATTTCCAAGTTAGTCACATATATTTTGAGATGTTAATATATTATTATTTTGGCAGTGTAGAAATTTTGGATTCAAATAGATATTTTTCTCTTAGTCCTTTCTGGACTTTTAGGACTAGTTAGAAAGATCTATCCACTTCAATATTATAATGTAATTTACAGATTTTTTTTACTATCTTTTTAATTTTTGCATATTTTACATGTTTCATGCATCCATGTGTAATTTATCTTGGTATAAAATACGTGGAGCTAAATTTATTTTTTTCTAATATTTTCCAGAATAAAATTCTTTATTAAATTCATCACTAATCTAAAGAACTGACATATGTTGATAATGATATTAACGTGTACCCCATTCTGTCTACCACAGTAAAGACAAACTTGTTATAAATTTTAACATGTGAAACTAATATCATCTATTTATAGGTCACACTTCAGAATTCCAACAGTGAATAGATTGCTTTGTATCTATTATAGAAGACTTTTGACATACTTCTTTCAGTACTTAAAAATGTCAGCATATACACACACAGAGGATATGAAATTTTTCAAAAATATAGAAAAGTATTCTTTCCTGTACTTGATACTTTGTGCTAATTTTTTCCTCCACTTTATACTTTTGGAACAATCTTATTCTCATAGCAAAAGAAATATATTTGTACTTACATAAGCAAAAAATAAAGCTAGTTAATTATATTATACATAGACACACACACAAAACAGAATGGCTAATTCTCAGTTATTTTCTTGCCTAAAATCTTAGAATAAAATTTAAAACAAATCCTTCTGTAATTTTTGAAAAAATAAATGACTTACTGTAGTATTATGTTTAGACTGTGTCAAACTTTGGTAACCCCAAAAATTTCATTTATAAAAGATGCTTATTAAATATACTTTAGTGGGCCGGTGAGATGGCTCGGCGGCGTAAGTGCCTGCCTTGCAAGCATGAGGGCCCGAGTTCGACTCCTGGAACCCACATATGAAAAAGGGGCCGGTGATATCGCTCAACGGCACGGGCGCCTGCTGGCACGCGAGGTCCTGAGGTCGACCCCCCGGTACCCACAAAGAAAAAAATATATATATATACTTTAGTTACAAGGAATAATATAGTTTTACAAAAAGATTCATACTACCCATACAACATTAGCTTGAATTGCACTACATTGAATTAACATTTGTGAATGACTTTATAAAAGGAAATTAATTCTTAATCATTTACTAAACCTAGGAAATACTGTAAATTATTTTAAAAGTTTAACTGTCGTCTTTAAAAATATTAATGAAGGACAAAGTGGCCTTGATTTAATATTCTTGCTTTTATTCATCAATATTTTATCTTTTTTAATGGAAGAACTATTTTAACTTGGTCTTTCAGGTCTAATATACAGTCTGACTAAAATAGATCTCAATTGGAATATAATTGATGGGACATTTTATTATGAATGAATTAGCTCAGGGGGAGTTATAAAATTTTTTCTTGAGAATAAGTAGAACACAATCAATATTCTGAAAGAAGAGAAAAGATAGAGGTGAGCTGTTACAAGAATGTAATGCTCATGAGTATACTAGCATTATAAATATAAAGTAAAATCTGTAGAAAGATGTTTTGGATCACTGATTCTCTGCCTTTTGCACTGAACCCCATAGGAAACCTGTAAGTACTAAAGCTAAGCTGAGGGAGAGCTTTAAAAACAATGTTTGTTTCTGGCATTTGATTTTAAAGTATTCTGATAGAAAACTTAACACCCATACAGAACTGTGGAATTCATAGAGTATATTCATTAAGAATTAATAGTTTGTTTTCACTTAGTCTGTTACTTTGGAAAGTGAATGTAATATTTTGTTTTCAAATATTAAAGAAACAAATAATTTTTAGGAAAAATAATTTATTCATGTGAGGTAAAACCTTAAACCATTTATTATTTCACAGCTTAGAAGGAAAGGCAAGGTCATGGTGTTTCTTAACATTTTGTTTATTTTGGTGGGTCAAATGCAAACATGATTAGGAATACTTGCCTAGCTTTCTGAACTCAAGATGTTTAAAGGGATGAGGCAAGTTTGTACATAATTAATTATAATTCATCACAGAAAGTTAACAGCACCACAAGAGAAAAGAAATCAAATTGTGACTACAAAAGTGGAATACTTGATAATTACTGTTGAACATAAAGAATACTTCTTAGAAATCATCTTTTACTTGGGCTACAAAGAATAAATTGAATTTCAAAAGCTGGAAATGAGTGTGCATTTGTGAGAAAGGGGCAGAGTTGGGTTCCTGCATCCAGTTTGAAGAATGTGTGCAGAAAGGAGCGTATTACACTCTGAAAACAGATGAAACGAAGACACTGACATAAGAAAGTTGAGAATATAATTCTAAGGAAACATGCTATACTTGTTAGGACCCTGAAAAAGAGATATAGGGAAATGATAAATATTATAAAACTGGGAAAGAAGGTTAAATGTTCTCAAAAGTTGACTTTTAAAAAAAATCTATGTAGGGCCGGTGAGATGGCTCAGCGGCATACGCGCCTGCCTGGCAAGCGCGAGGGCCGGAGTTCGACTCCCGGATCCCACATATGAAAAAAGGGGCCGGTGATATCGCTCAGTGGCACGGGTGCCTGCTGGCGCACGAGGTCCTGAGGTCGACCCCCCCGGTACCCACAAAAAAAAAAAAAAGAAAAAAAAATCTATGTAAATAAGGAGATTATAATAAGAAAAAGTAGACAACATGAAATATATCCTTTGAAACTTTTTTATTTGAACCATTTTAAGTGTACAGTTTTGTGACATTAAGAACACAATACAGGCTGGTGAGATGGCTCATTGGTGTAAGTACCTGCTTGACAAGCGTGAGGGCTGGAGTTTGACTCCCAGAACCCAAATAAGAAAAAAAGGCCGGTGATATCGCTCAGTGGCATGGGTGCCTGCTGGTGCACGAGGTCCTGAGGTTGACCCCTGGTACCTACACACACAAAAAAAGAAGACAATACATATTTCTGATATCATACAGTTATCCCTACAATTTATGAATTATTTGCAACTATTATACATTTTACTTATTAACAACAATGTTTTAAGATATTCTGTTCATCTGTCCTACATATTCTATATTCCTGAAATTTTTTTTATGGATAATTTCATATGTATTTTAAGAAAAAATAACACCAAATTTATGTTTAAGGCAGGAATCCAAGATATTCCATAATTTTATGTCTTTTGTGATCACAGGCAAACCATTTAACTTCTCTGGGTCTATGTTTCCTCACGTGTAAATTTAGAATATTAAACTACATCATCAGTAAATTATGTCTTTATAAAAACAGGGCATGTGACTTGTGTAGTCATGTAGGGCCTCAAGCTTAGAAGAGTCCAGCATTTAATTAATATCATCTTAAAATTCTCAAGAAATTTTTGAATAGAAGTATGACATTTTTATTTTGCACTGAGTCCTAAAAATTGTACAGCTGGTTCTGTATGAAAATACATGTGACTTTTACAATTAAATGAGCTTGATGAGATACTTCAACATGTCTTCCATCTTTTACCATATAGTAAAGCAAATTTACTATTTCCAAGGAAAGAAGTGAAGATAAATAAAAATAAAAAAAGGTCAACTCTCATTCCTCCACTCCCGTAGATACAGCTCTATACTTAGAACTAAAATCGCTATCACTTTGATTGCTCAAGAAGAAAAGTGAGGCATTTTGATTTACTAGCCAAACAGTTTTCTAAATGTTCTTTTCAGGCAATATCTTTAAACAGCAACACAGTTATGACAGGTTGGATTACAGCATTTAGCACTTTTCCAAAAGTTTTTAGATTTTACATGCTTTCTGCCTTTCAGAAAGATTTATATCAGGCATTTCAAATATCAAATAAGTATATTTTTATTGTCATTTGGAGTGTGTGATGTCACTCAGTCATTGGTGATAAATCTATATTCTCCTGGCAAGAAAAACTGGAGGACTCCAAAGATTTAATTCTCTTTAGAATAAAAAAAAATTAAAATAATCAATGCATGTGTGAATATATATTCCATAGTCTGAATGAAACATTGTGATAATTTATATTTTGGGATTTGGTAATTAAAGGAACAATATTAAACTAATGTGCTAAAGGGTAAATAATAGCTTTTGCATTCCTTAGTGAGCAGAGAATTATTATGAGTTTCTGATTCTGATAGGAAAGCTACAGATAGTTAATTACTATTAATACAAAGTATTCATTATAATAAGCCTATTATTTTAATTTTTATGAACTTCTCTACACATTGCCATAGTCACAATGCTTTGAAATGTATCAGTTCTGAAAAATACTCACAAGCATATTTTTAATAATGTTGTCTTCTGATATTCCACCATTTTAAGTATCCTTTTTCTCCCTTACATTAAAAATTACCCAAAATATAGAATAATCTAATATTTCTCAGAACCCCTCAAATTTCAACCTACTCCCTGGAAGGTGTAGCCACCATAATGTTTTGTAATTGAGTATAATTTTCTCGATGACAAACATGCCTTTTCATTTTTTCTACAAAAGTTTGTTAGACAGATATATACCATATCTCAGTTAATTCTTAGAAAGATAAGGAGCAACATAATCATAGACTATGATTTCATGGGCTCACTGTCTAGTTTAAACACATATCAAATCTTTGAAATGAAGTCCACAGCATGTGTAGATTCTCTTCCTTTTTGAAGACATCATAGAAAAGCTTCTGCTCAAGTCTCAAGTCTTCCAAACACTGTATGAAATATTGACAAGTTTTGCATAAATTCTATTAATGAATGAGGTTTTGAGTTCTCTGAAGTACCTAGCCCAACATAATAGATATAATGATTGATTCACTTGTTAAAAATATAACATACGCAACAGGGGAGAAAACAAGTATTTTGATTATTTTGGGGTCATTTCCATTTTAAATAGCTTCCCGCTGAGATGAATGACAAAGTAACTGTAGTAAAACAAAGGATGACCCAGGGTTATCATAACCTCAAAAGGCATTTCATACCTTCCTTTCTTAAAGAACTATAGTTTAAGCATAGCTACTGATCATGTGTTCAAAGGAAAATTTCACAGTGTTCCCCGAATTTAGAGTATCGTTTTAATGATATAGTCTCTAGTAATATTATTAAACACTAGCATTCTTATATTAATATTTGTACAAATTATAATCCATGTTCTGGGCCTTACAGCTTTCTAAACTTCAATTCATCCTATTCTTATTTCAAGAGAACAAAACATATTTATTTCATTTGCTCAGATACACAAAAAAAATTTCATTTAAATAAGATATGATAGGTATCTCCCAATATAATTATTATAAATTATACTTTTGTTATATTCTGAAGAATGTATCATTGACACAATATAATTATACTTAAATTATAAATATATGTGTGTGTTTTGTATATATCTCATTGTTTAATAGGGCCTTAATGAAAAGTACTTGATTATTCTACCTTGAATTCCAGGAATTATAAGGCTCTACCATCTACCGAAAGCATCCTCTCATCTTTTTAGTTCAAAATAATATTGAAATTACCTCAACATTTTTGATAAACATACAAAACTATTATGAAATATTGAAAACTCAGTTGGATATTATTTTACATATCTATAAATTTGTATAAGTTTAATGGCACATAAGAATATAAGACTCCAAGTTAAAGAGAAAATTAATTTATATATTTAAGATGTTACAGCATTTGGATATCTTCTGCATCATTTGGAAAAGATTTTACACTTCTGAAAAGCTTCATGAGGGCCAGTGAGATGGCTCAGTGGCGTACGCGCCTGCCTGGCAAGCACGGGGGCCTGAGTTCGACTCCCGGATCCCACATACGAAAAAAGGGCCAGTGATATCGCTCAGCAGCACGGGCGCCTGCTGGCGCGTGAGGTCCTGAGGTCGACCCCCAGTACCCACAAAAAAAATAAAAAATAAAAAAATAAAAAGCTTCATGAATGTAAAAATTTAATAGTAATCAGTGTGGTTGAGATTTTAGAGTTCTGTGAGTAGACATAAGAAATAGTGTATATTAATGTAAACATTCATAATATATCTAGCGATGCTGGTTTCATAAACTCCAAGACCTATTCCTTTAAGGATCTGAAGCCCTGGTGAATTATAAAACAAGCAATTATAAAACAAGTAACTTCATTAATAGAGATAAGCTATCTTCCTCATCATAGTAACCATAGTAAAGTTTCATTTGCATTTCAAAGAAATGGTGTATTCATATTATTGGTAAAGTCAATAGATTTATTGGGTATGTGTTATAGGCAGAGGACTCTTTAGCAAAGATGGGTAATTCATAAAGAGAAGAGATTTTGCTGGGCATAGTGGCATAAGCCTGTAGTTCCAGCACTCAGGACACTGAGGCAGGAGGATTGCCATGAGGTTCCTGAGCTGCATAGTGGGTTTTAGTCCAGCATGGACTACATAATGAGACTCTCTCTCAAAAAATCAAAAGAAAAAGAAAAAGTAAAAGAAAAAGAAAAGAAAGAAAGAAAGGAAGGAAGGAAAAAAAGAAAAGAAAAGATTTATGTCTCAGAGGTCTGGAGTGTGGGAAGTCCAAGATACAGCACTCTTCCAATCCAAGCTCTAGTGAGGTCGATCTTGCCGCATCATCTAGCAAAGATGGAAAGCCAAGACAGTGTGAGGGAAAGAATGGGCTGAATTCTTTTTTTATTTTTTTCAGTGTTTTCAGCAATTTAATTTGCATTTATTAGAAATATCTATATTTAGTTCATAATACATGTACATTTCTTATACACACAGATACATTTCTTTTTATTTTAAAGAGAAAAAAACAATAAAAACAATGATACAGAATTTCAAGACAAGGAAATAGGAAATTAACAGTGGTTAATATATTGCATATTGTTATCTTCAAAGTAGTTGCTCAGATTACAAGATATAGGCATGCAAAATTGATGAAATAATATAAGCACAAACTGTTCTTTTCAATGAACTAATAGAAATTATTGGTATAATTATCTTAGCTATCTTGTGTGTGTGTGTGTGTATATATATATATGTATGTATATGTATATATATATATATATATATATATATATATATATATATACCTATACATATTTTTCTTCCCTTCTTTCTTTTCTCCTTTCCCCATCCAGTTGTTCTTTCCTTTTGAGCAGTTTCTTTCCCTTTCACAATATCTATTGTACATTCTGGACCTTATTTATTCTTTCAATTTCTTTTCTTTTCTTTTTTTTTTTTTATGTGAGTACCAGGAGTCTTATTTATTCTTTCATTTTCTTTTTTTTTTTCTTTTTTATGTGGGTACCAGTAGTCGACCACAGGACCTCATGCTTGCCAGCAAGCACTTGTGCAACTGAGTGATATCACCAGCCCTTTTTTTCCTTTATGTGGGTTCCGGTAATTGAACTCAGGACCTTGAGCTTGCTGGGCAGGTGCTTTTGCAGCTGAGCTATCTCACCAGGCCTTCTTTCAGTTTCTTACACTAGGGAGACAATGCCATGTTTACACATGCTAGTTTGATTTATTTCACTTAAGAGTATGGTCTCTAGTTGTGTCCATTTACTTATAAAAGCCTCGAGTTTATCCTTCTTTGTAGCTGAGTAGTACTCCATTGTATAAAAATACTACATCTTTTTTATCTATTCCTCAGTTGATGGGCATTTGGGTTGTTTTCAAGAATTAGCTATTACAAATTGTGCTGCTATAAACATGGGTGCACATATATTGCTGTAGTATGATGTTTTTGATTCTTCTGAGAAAATACCCAGAAGGGGAATAGCTGGGTCTAATGGGACTTCTAATCCTAGTTTTTTGAGGAATCTCCAGACTGATTTCCATAGTGGTTGTACCAGTCTACACTTCTACCAACAGTGGAGAAGTGTTCCTTTTTCACCACAGTCCTGCCAGCATTTGCTATTGGATGATTTCTTGATATAGCCAGCCCACTGTAAGCTTAACAGAATTACTGTAAGTATAGCACAGTGACAATAGCCACATTAATTCATCCCTTATTAGACTTTATCACTTCAACCTAGGAATTAAATTTTCTGACACATAAACTTTGTGGGACACATTCAAATATATATATATATATATATATATATATATATATGTATGTATATGACTTTATGCAACATCAATCCCACAGTAAATTCCATCAATCTCACAGTAAAGCTTGACTAGTCTTGTCAGAGAAAGACAATGTGATAAGAAAGGCAACTGAGGGCTCAATTCCTATAACATTGTATATAATCATAAGGGCACTAGAAGTATGCAGGGATGATCTAATTGACTACATAACAGTGGGAGCTTCAAGATGGAGGAAATAGTCTTGTTTTTAAATTGATACTTCTAGCAGTCCTATATTCTTCTATTTTACTGCCTTAAACCTGCTGAGTTCTATTCTTGCAAATATAGTTAAATAAGGCAGGGAATGAGCCTCTTGGACCATTTGGATTTGTAATTACAGTTATGTGTACTTACATATATTTTATGATCATATAATCTTTTTGAGGGTTTGGCATATTAGAGTTACACAGGCCTGCAATTACTACTAAGTAACTAGTATTTTTTATTTGAAGATGTAGTTTAATTAAGCTTATAGTCAGTATCAGGCTCTGAGAAAAGTTTAATCATATTCATAAGTTTATTTTATTAGATTTATGACTAATTTAAGTACACAGGAACATTTTATTTGAATCAGACAATTAAAGTAATTTAGAAGTTAATTGAAAATATTACATGTGTAAATGAAATTTAAAGTTTACAATTAATTGAATTTGAAATCAAACATATGTTAAGCCAAGATTCCTTCCAAACTTACAATTATTTCATAGATTACATTAACATGTTTAAGAAATTAAAATTATAGCACTGATAAACTGAACAGTAATAATTAAAAGAAGAAATATTTTCCAGAGTAGTCTTTTATTAATACAGAGAAAACTTTGAAGACATAAAACCTCCACAAGAGAAAATATAGATAATTAGACATTTGAAAGATGCCTCCAACATGAAAATAGAAACAACAGTGCCGAGGATATAACTCAGCAGCACAGTGCCTGCCTGGCAAGTGCAAGGTCCTGAGTTCAATTCCTGGAACCAAAAAGAAAAAAAAAAAAGACAACAGAATAAAAGGTAAAAAAAAAAAAAAAAAGGAAAGACCAGGAATAGAATGTTATTTTTAAAAACCTGTAAATAAAATCATCAGAGTCCTAAAAGGGAATAACAACAAAGAATAACAATTATAAAAAAGAGTTATAAATTCTCATTCTAAAATATCATTACTAACTAAAATGAAGTGGTATATTTTCAATAGTAGTTTTGAAAAAGCAGTGAATGAAATCAGCACAGTTGATTACAGGTCAATTGTAATTACCCAGTCTGAGAAGAAAAAACAAAAAAAAATGGAGAAAATGAACAGAATCTGAGAGTGTGGGGCACCACTAAGCACAACAACAAATGCATAATTGGAGTCCCAGAGCAGAGAGAAAACGGTAAAAATGATACTTGAAGACATGATAGAAACTTCCAATATTTGATAAAATAATAGGAATATACATGTTTTAAAAGCTCAATAAATTTCAACAAAGATAAGCACAAAGAAAATCATATCAAAACACATAGTCAAACTGCCAAAAGACATAAGCAAAGTGAGAATTTTGGATGCAGCAACAGAGAAGAGTTGCATTAAGTAAAAAATCTCCTCAGTAAGATTCACATCAATTTCTCTTCGGAAACCATGGAAACCAGAAGGCAGTCCCATGACACATTTTAAGTGCTCAAGTGGGGAAAAAACGCTATTAACCCACAAATTCTCTATTCTAACAGATAATCCTTCAAAAATAAGGATGGAATTACTATTTTTCAGATAAACCAAATGTAGTTCATCATTTGGTTTATCAAAGTCCCCCTTTACTATAAGTGCTAACAGGAATCCTAGAGGTAGACAGGGAAGGACACTAGAGAGATATTTGAGCTACGTGATGGAATGAAGAACACTGGTAAGGTAACAACATAAGTGAATTGAAAAACTGGTATTTTTGTATTTTGGAATTTTAACAGTTTTTTTTCTTATATAAGAGACAAATACATAAAACAGTAATTATAAACCTATACTAATATCTATATACACACAATATATATAGATAAAATGACATGGAGGGAAAAGATACAGAGCTCTGTAGGAGGATTATTTTGGTAAAATATTGAAACTAAAGTGATCGTAACCCAGAATAGTTTAAGAGTTTAAGAGATTGATTGTAATTTCGAGGATAAATACTAAAAAAATAAAGAATTCACAGAAAAAGTGAAAGAAATCCAAACAGCCTACTGCATAAATTGGTGAAATAAAAAAAGTGAGGAATAAGTTGAAAACTGCATATAAAGATACACTCAAAAGAAAATATAGATTGCATTTATGTCAGGGAAACTAAACGTGAAAAAATACTTCAAACCATTAATTACACTTATAGGACTTGTTCCTCATCACAGGAAATGCTACTAATTATTTCTATGAACTAAGCATAAGGAACTAAAACACCAGTTATGTTGTGGTGGCATGATGAAGAAAGAATATTGTAAATAACTGGAAATCACAGTTTAAATTAACTATGAAAATTTTTATTACATTAAATTATAGCCAGGACAATGATGGTTCAAAGATAAAGTCTTACTTTAGCAAGGCCAAATAATTCTTTAAAAATAATCACCAATTATTTCTTATCATAATTCCTAGCGAGAAAAATTGTTTTGTAGTAGGGCAATAAGTAGAATGTTAAGCAAATATTCATTGATATATTTTTATAATAATTCATTGCTTAGTATTACCAGAAAACTTGATTGGTGCTACTTGTGTCTATGCATTGACTACTCAAAATATGTATGTAAACTTAATTTAATCATTTAAAAATAAAGTTTGTACAGACTTGCTTTTTAAAATAAGAAAACACAAATTTGATTTTAACCCTGGTAATAAACTTCAGTCAAATTATATAAATTATGCTATGCCTTAGCTTTCACAGCTGTCTTCATGTATTAAACATGTTTGTCCTTAGCATCTATATTCTCACAGGATATCCCTGTTAGATTTTGTTAACAGGATGAAACCACCCATACTTTTTTCCTCTATATAATAGATAAGAAATGCAAGACTTATATGTGATTTTGTACTTTTCAGGATCCGTGATTAAAGAATGTATCTTGCATTTGACTGTACATATAAATACATGTAGAGAGTATGCCCTCTGCACAAAGGTAGAAGGCCATTTTGTGGAGAAACCACTCTGAGAGAACACCACTCTGACAAGCCCTGCTGGAGTAGACAGTGGCTGTGCTGGGTTGCCCAGCCGTTTGTCCAGTAGATGGGAATCACATATGAGACCTCTAGAATGAAATCATTAAAAGCTCAACATGGAACCTGGGCCATTCCCTTTTTTTAAGAAGGCAAGTTTAATTGTTTTCTTCTTCTTTCACTTTACTGTCAATATTTCAAGGTGACAAAAATCAATTTAAGTCATAGGATAACTTTGAAATATTTGAGGGAACTAAATAAATAAATCTGAGGCTGATGGAGTCTATAAAAGGGGGTCAAATCAATGGCCCAAGTCTGCATTACAAATAATCCATTATCTTGTCATTTTCTTCTCCTATAAGGCTCCCATCAACTCTAATTCTTTACCGAAGCCCATACTTGAAAACTAAACACTACTTTGGGCACTAAAAGCCGTTAAGTGGAAAAATGTCTTGGAAGAATGACAAGGTGATTGGCTACCTCAGGTCCAAATGTTTTTGTCCCTTAGAACCCCATTTTACCCTCCATAGACTCTGAAATCTTGTTTCTAAAATAATCCTAAATACAGTCTTTATATTTACAGAATATTGAAATTTGTGTTTCAAGATCTCCTACTGTGGCAGCTTGAAATTTGTTCAGTAATATAAAATGTTGGAAGTCTATTTCACAACATATTATTGTAATGAAATATAAAAAGGAGCCGATAAACATATAACAAATTGAAAACATTGTAGCCTTTCTATAACAAATGAATTCCAAAGCAATTGTATAAAGCTTGATGAATAAACTTCCTTAATAGTGAAAATCACAAATATGTCTAGTTTACATTGTGTCTGCCTTTTCCTGTGTGGACTATTGGATTACATATAAATTCTAACCTTGTATTTCAGGCTATTCTGCCTTTCTTCCACTGTTATACAATTTAGATTTAATAAAGATGATAACATTTTAATCTGATTTTCTTAAGTGAGAAGACTTGTTTCATGTTTCAATGAATTTGGTTTCTCTTCCTTCCCTATGTGGACTTAATGACTATTATCTAGTTGAATAGATACTGTTTTCATTATCTACTGCCTTGTTTTGCTTCCTGCTCTGACTTTAAACAATTCCATTATTTTGGCTAGATTTTTACACAGCTGACATCTGGTGCTATCACTATATCCGGAAATGGCCCAGAAAATGTAAGTGGCTAGAAAAAAAAAATATATATATAGGGTCATTCTCTCTTTTGTAAAGGGTAGGTACCGATCCTTCCCAAAGCTAACTAACCTTTTCACTAATCCCTTTTTTAAACAAATTCTTTTATTGTTGAGAATGGAATAAGTCAAGTTCCTGTAAACACAGTAAAATATTGATAGAACATTTATTAGCATTTACTTAATGTTATCAACATTTAAAACATTATAAAACTTTTCTCCATATCTGGTTACTTTATATTTAATGCCTGTTAAATTATTCACAGCTACTATGTACATCGATAATGTCTGATTTCAAATTCTGTGACACTTGTGATTACAGAGATAGAAGAACATCAGGCAATTTCTTGCTATATGACCCATCCATGACACTTCACTTTCAAATCTAAAAGCTCAATGAAAAATAGTCCTTGCAGGCTAAAGCATACGGAAAAAGGAAAATAAGTCTTTGATTCTCCAAAATCAGTACAGACACAAGAATTAAACTTGAGAAGCCCTGTAACTGTCAGGGATCTTTTAAGGACATGGAGGCATCGCTGGCATTTTAAATAAGAAGGCATTTAATATAGAGTTAAAAATATATAGAGTTGAATGGAGGAGTGAGATGCGGTTTTAGATTGGCCCCCTTAGAGCACTCAGAGATGTGGACACACACACCACAGGAAGTTGTACTCTGATGCCAGGGCCTACGCTGATCAGCGGATAGCACACACTGACAGATATCCCAATGCAGGCATGAGGAAGCAAGAACCACGACAGCTGCAGCTCACTCTTGACCCCCACATGGCCACTGAATGCTCACCAGGTTGCCAACGTCTGTTGTTACCATTGCTGCAAGTGCCTCTCACTACTCCTGAAGCTGGAGACTGGACTACAACAGCCATTTATGTATCAAATGTTAATAACCTTGAATGCATGCTAATAGATATATTTGTTATCAATGTCTTTCAACAGCCATGGGAACTGTTTTGATCACAGCAATTAACAAAGTGGCAGAAAATTAGCTTCAAACTTATTTCCACCCCACCCCCCAATCTTGTGAGAAATTATTAGAGTCAAAAAACCTAGCACAGGAAAGTCTTCAGAATTATAGTACTAAGCTTTCTAATTTGGGAGCTATTGGATTTCAAATGAAAAGAAACCTAGGATGAAAATCTACCCAAGGACAATGAGTATCTGAGATTGGAGAAGGTGAATAACAGCTTCTCAGAGCCTCTTGCTGTTCAGCTGATTGACACAGACTGTTTACAACTATACCTTACAATTACACATGGTTCATACAAAAGAAATCCTGGTTAGAAAGCATGTCAATAGATTTAAAAGCTTTCCATGTTAGTTAAACATTGTGAGAACAAAACAAAGATGTGATAGTAAAGCAGAACTTGATTAACCAGGTATTTTAAACCGAACTTTTTCCTGAACTAAAAGCTGTGTTTTATACTTAGAATGGAAAGAAGTAAATTAGATTTATTAAACACCAGCTATGTATGATGAGCTGCTGGAAATGATTTTACTTAAGTTATTTTTAGTACACTGAGATACAAGATTTCTACATAAGCAAAAGAAACACTCAATTACATTATGACATGGCAGATATTTAAATCAAAATACAAGTGTTTGGGATGGATTTTTTAAATTGACAAGTAAGGGGATAAGTATTCTAGTTAGAGCTTTTGAGGAGAATAGTTAGGTATTGAGTAACTAAGCCCCATTTTTACCCATTGGTATTTAGAACCAACTGATACAAATAGGAGCCAGGCAGGTGGAGACCAAATATACCTTTATTACCAAAGTTCATTTTGGTGAATAAGATTCAGGTTTCAGGGCCAAGTGAGTTTCCCGTGCTTCTTGTCTCACAGATTTAGACCTTAAGTCAGATATTCAAATGGAAAATTTGAATCATACATATACAACAGTCATGCTCAACCAAGACCCAAATTGTCTAGTGAGGAAGGAAGCAGAATCAAAAGTGCCAATGCAAACAGTCTCTGTCCCCACCAGAAGAAATAAAGGTCAATCATGTCATCATCCACATGGGTGCCTCAAATTTCTAGATGGAGTAAATTGTTGGACAAAAGAAGCTGGCTGTGTACTCTGAGTAAGTTTTCAATGAAAAATGCCCCTTTCTGGAATATGAAGTACATTTTCCATCCAGAAAAATACAATGTTTGTAGTCTATGGAATATCCAACAATTAAAACAACATACATTTTTAGAAGGCTTTAGGGAAATAGCTTATCCCAGAAATTAGCACAAAACTGGATATAAATCCAGAACCAGGACTTTTCTCCATAAGGCCCACCTGGAACTAAATAGTATTCTTAGGAAACCAAATTTATGGCATTAGTTAGGGATTTAAAAATATGTTAAGGATTTTATCAAACTTTGCCATTTAGAGTTGATACCCTTTTCTTTCCATCTCCAAGTTTCTTCTGAAATATTTAATTATAAATCCTTTATTCTAGCCCCATTCTTCCTGGGAATTAGAGCTTTAGTCAGCCAATTCCTAATGAATTAATAGTAATTATTAGCTCTTTTTGAATCTTTGATTAGGCAGTATTCATTTCTAAAAATCACTAGATTGGATGATAGTCAACTAACAGGCCTCTGCTTAGCTGAGAAATATTTCCTTAGAAATATCTGCAACCTTTGTGATACTTAATTTTTTATTTTACTGTTATAGATCTAGAAGGTAGCAGTAAAGTAGATACTAAGACTGATATGTCATCACTTATTTGCACAGTGGAAGAAATGGGTTCTCATCATATCAAGAGAAACTCAGAGAACTCACCAATAAATCAGGAGATAAATAAAACAAAGGTAAGTTAAATTTTCAGTGGCCAAGTCAAGTGGGATACAGACTATATGAGTTGGAATATTTACCTTCAAATGCATCAGTTAACTGCTTAAGAAAAAAAGGCTAGTGAATGTAGCAACAATTAGCAAATAAGACAAGAGCATATATGCATAATTTTAAAGACTATAGTTTAAACCATGAAATATATGACTTTTCAAGGAAGAAGAAATAATTGAGAAATATAATAATATTGAAATATAATGGAGATAATGAATGCTTATTATGATAGGTGCCTTCTGTATTTTATTCTTGTCATTACGATTATATTATATTTTCACAGTAACATCAAAGGGTTATTTCTCTTTGTGAGTTTTTCAGATAAGGAAACATTATCAGCAATTTTATATGATTGGGACAAAATATAGACTGGTGGGGCCGGTGAGATAGCTCAGCATCATAAGCACCTGCCTGGCAAGCGCGAGGTCCTGAGGCCGACTCCTGGTACCCACATAAAAAAAAAAAAAAAAAAATATATATATATATATATATATATATATATATACATAGAGAGAGAGAGAGAGAGACTGGTAGATAAATCTCTGCTCTGGAGTTAGAATACCTGGATTGATATCTCACCTTTGCTTTGTGTTCATTGTGTCACTTCGAACAAATCATTTAAATATTTAGGCTACAGTTCCCTTGTTTGTACAAAGTGATCAAAATCATGGTATCTATCTGATTAGTTTGTTATGAAGACTGAATGTCATTGCCCTTAGCACTGTGTCAGTCAATTGGTAATCCCTCAACATATGTTTTATAATAATTTTTATTATAATTATTATTAGCAGAGTTCATGCAGCAAATAAGTGTTCAAGCATGGGTTGAAGACAAAATATCAATCTGCAAAATTGACTATGCCCCTGTTACTGTTCTACAAAACTGTTTCAGTGTGCTACATGGTAGATGACCAATAAATGTTTCTTGAACTGGATTAAACTCTGGGGTCACTGAAACATCAATTGAATGAGTCATGCCTTTGCAGTATCTTTCCATAGAGTGTGGACATAATGGAGGACATTCTTCTCATTATGTTGTCATGCTTTGATGAGCAGTCGCTCTTTCTGAGTTGCAGTGTCTGTCACAAAATGTAGCACTCATGTTTGAGGACAAAGAGGGCACAAAGGAATTATGTCAATTTGCAGCAAGTCCATGGACCATTTTCTGTCGTCAGGAACCCTACATCGGTTTTGGTGAAGTTGTGTCATAAAACTTAATTGTGCCCAATTGTACATTCTATGCAATTCGGGGGACTTTTTCTTAAGTTTGAAGATTTGTTAAGCGAGCCTCCCTTTTATCTGTAAGTATTGCCAGAAGGTAGGTTTGAATTGAAATTGTCACATTTACTTTTTAAATGTTATATTTCTATTACTGTGTCTAGCAGTCTCACTGATGTGTTGCCACAGGTTTAAAGAATTTTGAAGAAAATTTCAAAGAGATGACTTCTGCTTAGGTCCTTGGACACTGCAACTGTGACTTTGACCAAATATGTTGCCTCTAGTTGTTGAGTAACTTTTCTTTTTTTTTTTTTTTTTTTTTTTTTTTTTTTTTTTTTTGTGGGTACCGGGGGGACGACCTCAGGACCTCGCACGCCAGCAGGCGCCCGTGTCACTGAGCGATATCACCGGCCCCTTTTTTGTATGTGGGATCCGGGAGTCGAACTCGGGCCCTCGCACTTGCCGGGCAGGCGCTTAAGCCACTGAGCCATCTCACCGGCCCTTGAGTAACTTTTCAAGATCTGAATGTTTATGTAACTCAATGTCAATAGCTCTGTTGTAGTGGACAAAACTGTAAATTTACATTTAGTTAAATTATTAATTGCAGTGATTATTTTACACCAATATCTACTCTTTTTCATCCCCTTTCTCACTCCACAAATACTTTTGAACACAAACCATATACAATATATTGAGTTAGACTTGGAGAAAGATGCTATTCCCTGATCCAATAAAATCAAATAGAAGAGGAGGCTGGGAGAAGTGATTTAATACTTCACTTTGGATTATAAATAGAATATATGGAATGTTATCAACAAGTATCTAGTTACTCCTGGCTTTTATGTAAAAAAGAAGACATGAGTAAGTATGGAATATTTTTAGTGAATTCGAAGAAGTATAAGTAAAATATTCACACAAACAATAACACTGGAAAGACAAATTGGTGCTAAGTTATAAAGGACCATTTTAAGAAATTGCTATAGGAAAAAAATCAAAGTTTTCCTATAGATTCAAGATGATAGCAGCAGGTTTATTTAAAATTTAGCAGTAACAACATTTATCTGTTCCTTTTGCATTTACCATTCCATAAATATTGGATGAGCCCCTAGTAGGTGATGGGTGTATAATGGTGCACTTGTGGAATTTATAATCCAGCTTCAGGGAAGGAAAAAAGTTAGAAAAAAGCAAGATAAAGCAGAGAAGTTTTACTTCATCTGTAAGCTGAATATTATTTTTGATTCCTGTGTAAGACTATTCATCAAAATTTTATAAGTAATGTTTTAATTTCAAGACTCTGAAATAGGACAAGATATCTTTTAGTTAAACTCTTCCTGGTGGATGCTAAGGGGTTGGTCTTGAGGCAGGCTGAAGGTTATCATACAAAATAGTTCTGGAGCTGGTACCTGCTCTATGAGGTCAGGTGGATTGGGAGCACCCGAGTTCAGAGCAGTCTGGGCAGCTGAACAGTAGCTCTCTGTTCAACTCAGTCTTGTTCAACCGTAGGTATTAAATATATATCTGCTCACTTCCTTGGACAGTATAAAACATTCATGTGATATTTGCGGTTTCATGACCATTTGTGTATAGTATTACATTTATTTGATAATTTGGTTCCTTAACAATACCAATTAGTTCCAGGTGGGCCTTATGGAGACACGTGCCTATTTCCTGGCTCTGGATTTTCTCCCGGTTTTGTGCTAAGATGGGAGATTTATCGTGATATTTAGTCATTTCAACAAGACAATGACCATCAGCCAATTTCTTGCCAGCTAACTTATGGGATTTAATATTTTTAAATGGCCAGTTTCGCTGTGCAAATACTCAGAAGAATTCTAAAAAACCGAAAAAAAATCCTGTCCATCTGTAATGCTTCATTTCCACTGTCTAAAGATTCTCTCTCCAGGCTCCCATTCCACATATTAGATGATTGGCTGTGGATTCTCCTCAAATTACATTTTTTTTTTGTACTGGGAATCATACTCAGGACCTTGCACTTGCCAGGCAGGTGCTGTGCCACTGAACTATATCCCCAGCCCCTTAATTACATATTTTATGTATTTGGATATTGTACCATGAAAAACTATCCATGTCCTGGAAGAAATGCCATTCCTGCCTAGTGAATTCTACCAGTTTTTCCTTGATTATCAGTAAGATCCCAGCATGTCCTTGGATTTTTGTAGATAAATCTGAACACTGATAAAAAATAAGGGCTTGGACAAAGGAAACTTTTAAGTCAGTCTGCTTACAGATTTTTATTCCAAACTTTGAGGAAATCTCAAATCTCAAAAGTTTGAGGAAAATAATTAACATTTATTAATAGCAAGAGGGTACCATTTACTATACTACAATGTTGGTTTGAAATACTTATTTTATTTAACTCAGATTATTTTTGGGAAAGGCAGATAAACCAATGTAAAACAGTAAAATCATCACAGGTACTAGACACAACTTCTGAAGGTCATTTGTTTCTTTTACATTCCTTTTAGAGTATTACGGAAGCCATTTCAAAAATAGTGTTTCTTTGAATCACTGCAAAGTCTGATGCTTGTGTATAGTTCAGCAAGCTACTTTAAATCAGTAAACATATGATGTTTTTGACCATGATTCCTTTTTGAAAGAACTGCACTTGTTTCATTACAAAAGGATTTCAATTGACACTGTTTAAAAATTCAATTTTATATAAGAATATATATAATTCATGGAGAATTAATTTTGAAGCTGTTGTTTTCTCTGCTCAAGTTTCAAGGTTAAAGCTGCTATTCCCAAGCAGTCTGATTCAATGAATACTGCTGTGTGTAGTGTATGGTACGCAGTAGACCAATAAAAACAATCTGATTGATCTATCTCGTTATGGACTTGATGGCTTCCAAAGCACTAGCTATAAAATAAGCTAACTGGAAAATCAAAGCTTTAGTGACCTCAGAGGACTCTTCATCACATACTGCATTTTAAATCACATTACTTTAAATTTAGATATCTAAATTTATACAACAAAACAGCAAAAACTTGTAAATACCACTTTATTTTCCACATTTCTAGGTTGGAACACTTGCACTAGTGAATATATTTCCAAGTACCCACCTCCCTAAGTGCTTAAACTTCCATTTTGGCTGGATTTTCAGGGCCTTTGGATTTCTTTCCTTCACCTATACTCTTCTTTAAATGCTCCATTCCAAAGAGACTCATAGTCCTCTTTACATAACTTTCTGTCTTCCTAGTCAATATATTTAAAACCATTAGTCCCATTTTTTTCAATTTGGCAGAAATGGTAGGCTTATTTTTTCTAGTTGCAGTTGAATATCCACAGCTGAACAAAAACAACAACAAAGCAGTCTCATGTGCTGAGATGGATGCACCTATTTGGTTTTATTTCCAGGAAATTTATTTACTGTTACAACGGAACATAGTTATGGAAGTTTACAGAAAGCTGCGTTCGTATCATCGTACCAGACAAAACTGAAATTTGCCTCATCATCTATCATGTATCCCTTTTCTCTTTCATAAAATTCTTTTTTTTTTTTTTTTTTTTTTTTGTGGGTACCGGGGGTCGACCTCAGGACCTCACGCACCAGCAGGCACCCGTGCCGCTGAGCGATATCACTGACCCTTTTTTCATATGTGGGTTCCGGGAGTCGAACTCAGGACCTCGTGCTTTCTGGGCAGGTGTTCATGCTGCTGAGCTATCTCACCGGCCCTCCTTCATAACATTCTGACATTCATCTCTCTTTACAGGTATAGATGTCACCTTCCTGTCGCTGAGACAAAATACCTGGCACCCACAATTTAAAAAGGAGAGGTTTATTTGGTTCATGGTTTCCAGAAGATACAGTCCTTGGTTGGTCCTCTCCAAGGCAGAGCAGCCTGGTGGAAAGGCATGGCAGAGTACCACTCTTCGCCCCATGGTAGCCAGGAAGTAGAACACAGGGGGGAGCTGGGGACAAGAATATACCCTTCCAGGTCCTGTCCCCTGTGACCCACCTCAGCTGGTCCCCATCTCCTAACAACATACTCACTAACTGAACTCTTTGATAGATGACTACACTGAGGAGTGCAGTGTCTCCATGACTCAGTTACCTGTCAAACACATGAGACTTGGGTGGGCAGTGCAGATCTGAACCACAGTACCGGTTATCTAGTAACCTGGTGCTACCTGCTAGTTACTTGGAAATTACCCTTGTTTGTATATGAACAACTGAGCAGGTTTCTTATGCTAGAGACCTTCTTATCTTCTCTCTCTCTCTGTCTCTGTCTGTCTCTTTTTCTGGTTTTTCTATTTTATCTTTCAAAATTCTTCTACTATGTACTTATTTTTAAAGACTGCCTTCTCTGCCAAAAAATCATGAAATTGAGGTGAAAAGAGACAAAAATGGAAGATGGTAGTATTTATTCATTCATTTATTAAAAATGATGAATTGTCTACCAAACACTGTAAGAGGCACTGGATATAGAAATTAAAAATGATTCACCCTTCAAGGAAGTCTTAATATTGAGAGAAATATAAACAAGAAAACATTTGATGATGCCAAGGTCATTAGCTACTATAATAGAAGGAGACACAGACTGTTAAGGCTCTAATAGACATTGAACA
The DNA here is from genome assembly GCA_028451465.1 of Erethizon dorsatum. Lineage (NCBI taxonomy): Eukaryota > Metazoa > Chordata > Mammalia > Rodentia > Erethizontidae > Erethizon > Erethizon dorsatum. The sequence continues at coordinate 32,221,740 of CM051823.1, forward strand.
ACAATGGAAGATTTTCTAGATGTAAACCTAACAGGTTTTGACAATACTGAATGACAAATAAGGTCTAACTAGGTAATGAAGGGGGGAAAGAATAGCACTGCCCAAGTAACTTTATGAAAAAGGCATGGAAGTTGAGAGGAAGATGTTGTTCTGGGACTTATAATATCTAAATATATATATATATATATATATATATATATATATATATATTACCTATGAATATGGTCAAGTTGTTCAACTTCCTTGTGCATGAGTTGTATCTCCTGTAGAGTAGAAATAATAATAAAACAAACTTTTTAATGGTTGATATGGGATGAAATGGGTTAATGCATATATAGCTTTTTAGGTGAGGTCTGTTCTTTGGCAAATATTGGCTAAAGCATCATCAATAACAACAACAAAGTTGTAACTATTACTATATTAGCCATCTTGGCAATGACAGCACATTGAAACCAATTTCCCCAATTACAGGTGTCTTAAGCATGAGTCCATCCTGATCAAATATATATTTTTGAAAGTTCATTTTGGCAGCAGTAAATAAAATTGATTGTTTTGGGCACACTGCAAACCTGAAACAGAAAAGGGAGAGGAATTTGCAATGTATCATTTGACATACAATGAAGAGACTGCCAAAACTTATAGTATTATAGTGAAATGAGAGATGAATAAAAGTGATTCCAATGAGGAAATTTAATTTGATTTGAGTGTCCAGAGTAACCAAGGCAGTCTACAAGGTTTCTGAATGGATGGTAGTCTTTCACTAAGTCAGGGAATGTGGGATGGAAAGTCGGTCTGAAGAAGATGTGAGCTGAATCTGTGTAGACGTGCAATGCTGAACAACAGGTCTAAGGCTCAGAAAAGATTCTGGAGATTCACCAGTGTGTACAAGTAGCACATAAAATCATGGAAAAGGATTATTAAAGGAGAATTATGTGTGTTTCAAGAAAATCAGAGGGTCTTGGAATACTTATGAAATACCAACAATCCAGATAAGAGAAAAAATAATAAAATAATCCTAGTAATATACACATCTTGTATATGGGCAAGAAGAAAAGAAACCACTAGTTTCACCTAAAATATGAGTGAGAAAAACGCCTTGGCTTTATTCAAGACACTTCAATATGTTTCTTTTGTAGCTGGTGTGGAATCCAAACTCCTTATGTGATCTCACTTCCACAACATTACTCTTTGATCACTTTGCTTCGGTCACATCTTTCTTTTCTCTTTTTGAAGGACATCAAAGCTCATTTAACACTCTGGGCATTCGAACTGGTTATTGCCCTTGCCAGGAATTCATCCTACTGGACTTGCACATTTTCTCAGCTCAAATGAAACCTTTAAAAGGCTTTCTCTGATCTCTCTCATATAATCTCTTACAGTCCCAGTCATTCTTTCTCAAGCTGCTTGTGTCATTATCATATTACTTGACAATTCCTGATCCTGTCTTGTATTATTTTCTCATCTGTTGCCCACACTTGAATGTAATCTAACACAGGATCTCTTATCGTGCTCAGATGTCTTACAATGCCAGATTTCTTTAATATGAAACAGTTCTTCCATCTTTCCTTGAATTTTATCAGATTTGGTATTTCTAAAAATTCCAGACTAGTAATTTTGTAGAATAGCCATCCCATTGGTTCATCCACTCTTTCTTCATGACTCGATCCAGGTAATGCTGATCTGGCTGAAGTAACATAGATGTGATTCAGTGCTTTCTCATATTGAATTATATGCAATATTGATTTGTCACCTACTCTTTGTTTTAACTTTGATCATTTGATTTTATAAATGTAAAATCTCTTTTATCCACTTTTATTTCATATTTAAACATTTTTGTTGGGAGGAACTTTGATAGCATATGTAAAATATTATGCCCAATATCATATTCACCTACTAGATTTTTCATCTATTGAAAGTCATTTCTTTTTTTTTTTTTTTTTTTTTTTTTTTGTGGGTACCGGGGGGACGACCTCAGGACCTCGCGCGCCAACAGGCACCCGTGCCGCTGAGCGATATCACCGGCCCCTTTTTCGTATGTGGGTTCCAGGAGTTGAACTCGGGCCCTCGCGCTTGCAAGGCAGGCGCTTACGCCACTGAGCCATCTCACCGGCCCTGAAAGTCATTTCTTAAATTAAATTATTAAATATCATTGCCATGATTACAAAGTGGTGGTTTCTAGTTTTACATTTCTATTCTCATTCGTTAGCTTTAATTCTACCGAAAGGAAGTATTAATTTATTTATCTCCCCCCACCTCACCCATTTTTTCTGTTCTTTCTCTCTACTTTTTTCTTCTTAAATCTGTAAACTCACAAATTACTGTTATTTATTTTGCTAAAAACTGGATGGTGAGTCTTCTTTAAATTACACATATAGAAGTAAATTTGAATGCTTTGTTTTGGGAATGTGAACTACAAACAGTGGCTTTCAGCCTTAGCTGCTCATCAATACTACTTGAATAACTTTTAAATATCTTAATTCAGGCTATGCCTCATATCAGTTTCCTGAGTTTGGTCAAGTAAAACCCAGCAATAGATATTTGTTAAGTTTTACAAGTATTCCAATGTAAAGCCAATTTTGAGACAATGTAGGACAGAGTGACAAGTTAGGAATTCAGTAGAAATGAGAACAAAATGAAATCTAAGGAGTATATTAAATCATAGGACAGAAAGAGAATTTTGTTTTAGCATCTATAATAATATAAATGTAAGAGTATGATCCAATTTGTTTTTAAGAGGGGGGAGTTCTGAAATTGAAACTACTTATTAGCTTCTGTTTTCATGTGAATATGTAGGTTAGTTTTATGTTAAGATTTAGAGTGGCTAGGGCCGGTGAGATGGCTCAGCGGTTTAAGCGCCTGCCTTGCAAGCGCGAGGGCCCGAGTTCGACTCCCGGAACCCACATACAAAAAAAGGGGCCGGTGATATCGCTCAGCGGCACGGGCGCCTGCTGGCGCGCGAGGTCCTGAGGTCGAACCCCCGGTACCCACCAAAAAAAAAAAAAAAAAAAAAAAGATTTAGAGTGGCTGACTGACTTGTTTTGAGATAGCTGTTGTGAGCAGTTATAACACATTAAGACTACATAATATTAAGATCCTGCAGAGAGGGAGTACTTTTTTTTAGGCTAACACAAAATTTCTATTATTATTTCCCTGAATTTGGTTTTCATCAGGTGGATGCAGAATGATAGATAGTTCAGAAGCAAAACCTATATTGGATTCTAGGGGCTAAGATTCAGAGACAAAGGGAAATAGAGGAAGGATCAAATTGTGTGACATTGTGTAATATAAAGAGTGAGTATCTTTTAAATGTGTATTTACAAGAATAGTCGGATTTTCAGGTATTGTGGCAGAAATTGTGCTTTGAACCATGAGTTATTTTCCATGTTATTTGCTTAGAACATTTGTTATAATACAAGCTTTCCTATTTGATGGTCTGTATGGTTTGTGGTTTCTCATTTTTGACTCACATCTAAGGTTTCTTATGATGATTCTTTAATAGCTGTGCCTGGCATTAATTCTGATTCCTTGGCTTTTTTTTTTTTAACCTTGGTATACCCTTGTCTTACTTTTCATTATGCTGAGGTAAGAACCATCTAAATCCTGCCTGGTACGTCAACTACATGGGTAGGCTATTTTCAAAATGCTATCTACCATCAATTCTAGCTACAATTCAGCTGAACAAAAAAAAAACTTCTGCAGTATACTCTTTTTACAGTAAACATTTTGCCCCAAAGCAAAGTTTATTTTCTTAGGTAAAAAGTAAATATTTCACTCAAGATCTGTGTAAAAGTCTGAAGTTTATAACAAGTAGAAAGTTTCAAGTATAAGTGTAGCCATACCAATAGAGCTTTTAACTATTTTTAAATTTTTATTATTTGTGGCTATATTATTAAAAAAATAGTCTTATTGTAGTATTAAAGAAAGAATTATTACATGATGCAAACAGAAACATATTTCAGCTATTATTTAAAATTTAAAACTATTAGTGAATATATGAACAATTAAGAAAAATAGTCATAGAAAATTTCTAATAACATATAAAAGAAAATTAATTTATTATGAGAGACATTTGAGAGAATTTCTTCAACTCTGGAATCAAGAACATAATGAAAAATTATGGACGATAATAATGAAGCCACAAAATTACTGCTGTAAGTATTTATAGTACTCCTGTACTACACAAAATCATGGTTGCCTTAACTTAGTAGGAAAGGAGCACAAAAAAAATAGACCCTTGAGAGTATAGAAGATGGAAAAACAGAAAGACACAGTAGCCAGTATAGATTATGTCCTCCTGGTCAGAGTTTTCCAAAGCAGCTGATTGATGCAAGACTAATAGCACAGAAAACAAACTCAGCATGATTCAAGCAGGACATTCAATGTGATTATTAAAGTACAACAAAGAAGCGGTATATTTGGAGACATGGAATTCAGAAAACAGCAGGCAGTGGTAAGCAATGGAAGCTTCACTCCGCCCCGAAGATCTGTCAATTTTTCCATGTGCGTACAAGTAATAGCATTTTTTTTTCTTTTCTTTTAAGGTATTGCAGGATTGAGCTACCTACTTCATTACTGCTAGGATTACAAGTGTGCACCACCACATCCTTCTGGGCAATAGTATTTTGGAAGAAAGAAAAGTCTAGATTCTTGTAGGATTACAAGAGATGTAGACATTCTTTGTTTCCTTCTGCGCCTCAAGTGTTGATCATTTCCAATTCAAAACAATGAACTTTAGTTCCAATATGACTATGAAAGACCCCAAGTCATTCTCAAGAGCTCAAAAGTGAGACTGTGAGACAATTACAAGAGTAGCCATACCCGTCTCCTCTGTTAATGCTTTCAGTAATGATAGCGACCTTCATGTCGTATGATGTCAAATGGAACTGTAAATGCCAACTGCTGATCCGAATTAAGAATTTTTAAGAAGACTGAGAAAGCTAGAGAAATTTTTCAACAGAAATTTCTTCTACATAGGTATTAAAACATTGCTTCCTGCCAAAAAGTCTTGATTATGAATGCCTGGTAGATTCGTTTAACTATTATTATTCATGTTGCTGCTTTGAGTTTGGGCTTTCTGAGCACAGTAGTAATAACCGGAAATAAAAGTCAATACCACATAAATTTCACTTCTATATGGAATTTTGTACTGTGGAAAAATAATTTTTCCAGGCAGGAATGAAAGACCAACTTCCCTGTAGTCATGTCTGTCTCTTGTTGTCTTCCTTACTACTTAATTCACAAACAGGCACACAGTCGTCTTTCATGAAACTAACAAATGCAAGGCATCACATGATACTTATTCAGTTCTGTCAGTGTTTTCTTAAAATAGTTTCTTTTCATAAATAAATATTCAATTTGTGTTGTAATAGTTATTAAGATTATACTATTTTATAAATTTTTTTTCAGTCCTGAAAACTTGATTTTGAACATAACATTCTCAACTCTCAACTTATTGGCTTTAAATGAAGTGTTAGCCTCTAAGAATCTGTCTGAAAGTCAAGAATTTTTAGAGATTTATATATCCATGAAATATTTAGATTAAGAGCAGTATTGTTAATTTAAGCCTAATTTCTTTAATACATCATTAAATCTAAATAAACTTCATTAATAAGTTGAAGTTCTAACTCTAATTATTGATCTTTTCATGTTGATTGTTTGGAGTAATTTTTAATAGATCATTTTCCCATGCTTTTTAACATTGGCTCCTCTCTTGGAGATTTCATTCTTTGAACGCCATTTGGCGTTATCTCAGGAAAATTGTAACTTCCATTGGGCCAGCCCAACTGCACTAGGTTGTTTAATTTTCATTTCTAATCATATCTGCAGTGGTAAGGAAGACTACCAGTTATTCTGCAATCATTTTCAGTAATTTTGAAATAGGCTATAGTGTAGTCAAAAATACATCTATTTTAATGTGGTGTTATGAACTAAAATCATAAGCAGTAGTAGTAATAAGACATCTCATGCGAAGGAATTTGTCCATCTATAAACAAATATTTTAAAGAAAATATCTTGCTCTGCTGCCCAACATTTCCCCTTTATTACCCATTATACTTCAAAGAGATGTCATTATTTCTTTATCCTTTGTCTATTTATAACATCAATACTGAATAGGGAAAATTTTATGTAATTTTTATCTACTAAAACATATAAATCTTGTAGCTAACTGTAACGTTATCACTTATTCTGTATTGGGCAGTATTCTAAGAGTGTGATGAAGGTTAACTCATTTAATCCTTCCTAGAGTACGATGAAGTACTCCCTGTTATTATCTTCAGTTTGCCAATTCAGAAACTGAAGACTATAGAGATTAAACAACTTTTTCATAGTCATAGGGTACAAGCCATTTTATATTCTATTTTGTCATGGAGCGACCAATTGAATAGGATTAAATGATATTGGAAAATGTGAGGTCATATTTTGATTTTTTTTCATATTTTGATTTTATGATGTAAGAGATGTGCTTGATTTTGGTAACTGATGTTTAATGATATATAACTTAGACACAGTACTTTGTGATTGAATGGTTAACTGATATATAATATTCATATTTATTTAATGCAAAATGTACCCAGCTATCCCTACAGGTTTCTCCTTTCTCGTCATCCTTCAAAGCAGCTATTGGTATAAACTGCACTTTCATTCTAATTAGAACATGTAATAGTTGATTTAAATACAGCATATGGAGAATGAGGCCTTTATCTAGTAGCCAAGATTGGTTCCCACAAAGAATAAAATGAGCTAACCAGCTTCACAATGATAGAAGACTTTTGAATAAAGGAAGCAGCATGTACAGCTGTAGCTAATTACAAAGTTGGGCTTCACTTCTGTTAACAGCAGATTAATGTTTGCATACCAAGCATTTGTTGTAAATAAATAGCTTTAATAAGTGGGAAAAGAAGACAGAAAAGCAACACAATGCGAGGGTAATTACAGCTATGTTTGCAAAAGCCACAAATGTAGTATACAATTATCTTAATATGAAAAATGGATATTATCTCATATTTTAAACTCTTTAGTAGAAATAATTCTAAGACTTGAATATTCTAGTATTTGAACAGTTGCCTGAAACTGACTTAATTCTTTTGATATACTACTTTACCTAATATGTATGAATAAAAAATACTATAGCTTCAATCCATACATTTTATCCTTAAAATAAGATACTTGAAAGTACACTTGATCATATAGTTACAGCTCATTTTTGTAAAGATTTAACACCCGAAGTAAGGATAGTATTGAAGGCCACACAGAGGTAATATAGTTCATATCAGGTTAGGCTACGCACAAACCATCTCCTCCAGAATCCTCCCCTCTCAAATAAACATAAGAATTAATTTCTTTCTGGTATAACAGCAGTATAGAGTGATTGCATTCCATTACAAAAGTGTCAGGAAAACAAAAAGCTCAATAACTGTGAAGTCACATAAAGGGATTCTATAATCCTCCAAATTACCCTTTTTCATGAAAGTTGAATGAGAATTAATATGAAAGATAATTATACATCAAATACCATGTAATAGTAATCATTACTTATCTTAATTCAATACCTTCATAAAAGAAGGGAAAAAAAATCCAAAGTTATTGGTAAAAAAAACCCTATAAGTATTCACAAAATCCTACAAAGAATTGTAGAGAAACTTTATTTGCAAATGCCCAAACTTGAAAGCAACCAAGATGTTTCTCAATACGTGAGTGGAAAAAGAAATTGTGGTCCACCTTTCCAAAGGAATATTATTGGATACTAAGAAATAAGTGAGATACCTAGCCATGAAAAGACATGCAGGGACCTTATATGAATGTTGGTAAGTAGAGAAACTAATCTGAGAGGGTACACACCCTTTGGTTCCCACTATCTGCCATTTTGAAATGGCAGAACTATGGCGTCAATAAAGGATCAGTAGTTACCAGAGTTTCAGAGAGAGTTTGGGATAAGAGAAAGAAATGTAATTACAAGTCTTTATAATTTTGTCAAAATCCTATAATACGTGCAACACAAAGAATGAATTATATTGTAAACTATGGGCTTTACTTGAAAGTAGAGTATTTATTGTAGTTCATCAGTTGCAACAAGTGTACAACACTAATGTAATGCAAGGAATTAGTAGTAGAAGAACTTCTGCTAGGAAGCTTTCTGTATGTCCACTCAATTTTTTTGTAAACTTAAACTGCTTTAAAAATTAAAGTTTATTGATTTAAAAAGCTAAGGTTAATATTAAAAAAATGAAAAAGGAGATTTTAAAAAAGTCAATAGTAAAAATCCAAAGTTATCTTACTAGGGATGGTAAAAGCAGTTTAAAATCATTTCTGGTGTGGAGTCCCTAAACTTTGGTCTTAGATTCATATTAAAATATTTCTTTTTATTTATTTATTTTTTTTTTTTATTAAGCTTTTTTTTTTTTGGTGGGTACCAGGGGTCAACCTCAGGACCTCGCACACCAGCAGGCGCCCGTGCCGCTGAGCGATATCACCGGCCCTTTTTTTCGTATGTGGGTTCCGGGAGTCGAACTCTGGCCCTTGTGCTTGCCAGGCAGGCACTTACGCCACTGAACCATCTCACCGGCTAAAATATTTCTTTTTAAATTAAAAAAAAAATCAATGTTTAAGACACTGAAAATAAATATTGATATTAATCTATTTCCAATACTGTTATTACCTTTTTTAAAGATAAAAGTTCAGTGGAACTGGAATGACAAAATTTTGTTTATTTATTATTAATGTCGGATATAGGGAAGCACCAACAGTTAGAAGAAACTGAATTTTTTTTAAATTAGACAACACATTTAATAATATAATATATGTATTTAAACCTCAGTAATTATATAAAAATCAGACAATAAAGACAAGATTCCTACTCAGAAATAAAGTGCTATAATTCTGAACAGAATGTTCCCATTAATTTCTATTGAGAGATATGATAAAGAAGAATCCCAGTTCAAAAATAGCTTTCGGGCCGGTGAGATGGCTCAGCGGCTTAAGCGCCTGCCCCGCAAGCGCGAGGGCCCGAGTTCGACTCCCGGAACCCATATACAAAAAAGGGGCCGGTGATATCGCTCAGCGGCACGGGCGCCTGCTGGCGCGCGAGGTCCTGAGGTCGACCCCCCGGTACCCACAAAAAAAAAAAAAAAAAAATAGCTTTCAAAGCACATAGGGTCACAGTGCTATTATAAATTAGCATACGGACAAGTTGCTGTAGACTTAATTAGTAAACTAAATAAGTGCAGATCTGTGTAACAATTTTCTTAAATTTTAAAGAAATTCTTTCAGTTGCTACTATAAAATTATTATTTAACATACCAAGATACACACTGGACTACAGAATACCAATTTGTAGGGCTCCCAGACAAAATACAGGATCCCTAGTTAGATTTCATGTAATGCTTGGTAATAGGCTTAAATTATTTATCATTAATTTAAATTTAAGTTTAACTGAATTTGTGTTCATTTGTTAAATCAGATAACTCAACATTTTGTTGATCTTGTATAGCTACAAGCTCTAAAAAGAGTATAACTTAACAATTTAGTCTGGTTTTCACATATTGCACTTTGGAATAAGTAAAAGTGAAATTTATAATGTAACATTTAAATAAATTATCTTAAAATACTTCCTTGTTAGAAGACTCTGTGCTGGTGAATAAGGACTCTGTTTCCAAGGGGGTTATACAGAAGCCAGGGTAAATGATAATAACAGAGCTAACTGACCTATTTTATGTAAAATTACATATAAAGAGGCAACTACTCCATGTGACTGATACAGACATTCAAAAAAATCTTTGAAAAATGTCCATGGCAAAGGCTATTTAAATAAAGATAGCTGTCAGAAGGTAGGAAGGAAGGCCTTACAAAAAGGAATTAAATAGAAAGGATAAGTAGACACTTCTGTGGAAGAAGCAGCATTAAGTATCAACAAACAAATTCACCAAAAAATTTATTTGGCTGATTTCTTTCAGCATTTGTATACACTCTGTCAGAGTAAACACATAGTAAGACTTCCCAAAACTGACTGAAATACCATGCTGATGAGAATGAGCACAAGATATTTTCAGCATGCAGTGAGAGCGATCAAAACATGTGTAAAAGATCACCAATGCTGAACATTTCGATGTAAATCTGTCTTTACACAAAGGAAAGACTTGCCTTGTGTTTGTAGGTTGATAGTATCCAATTACTCAATTTACAGTGAACTTAGGGAAAAGATGTTTTCATTCCCTAAAAGTTCAGATTGATGATATTTGTGCTCAGTTATTTGCCTGGGCATTCACATATCATGTAGTCCAAAACTTTTCACTAAAGATCTCTTATGGTCAGGCATGTGGTTCCAAAAATCTCAGACCAAATCAAACCACCCTCCTTGTCACCCTATTTTAGAAGAGTACAGACTCCTTCTTTTAATTCAGTCTCTGGTTAAATTTCCATCGTTTCGAAGATCCTAGGTTTATGTGGGAGTCTCATTACTACTTTCTTATTTTAACTTGCCCTAATGCTCTATTTCCTGTCTACGTTATGGGATTAAAACATAACTTTTAGGCCCAGGCATGGTGGTGCATGCAATCTGGAAGGCTGAGGCAGGAGGACTGCAAGATTTTGTCCAGCTTGAGCAACTTAGTGACTGAGGTTCTGTCTCAAAAATATTTTTTGGGGACTGGTGAGATGGCTCAGTGGAGTAAGCGCCTGCCTGGCAAGCGTGAGGGCCCGAGTTTGACTCCTGGAACCCATATATGAAAAAAGAGCCGGTGATATCGCTCAGGGGCACAGGCGCCTGCTGGTGCGTGAGGTCCTGAGGTCGACGCCCGGTACCCACAAAAAAAAAATTTTAATTTAAAATCAAAGGGACTTCAGATATAGTATAGTGTGGAGGCCTTGGTAAAATCCCAAGTATCACCCCGTTGTCCCCCAAAATTCTTTTGGGACAGTCGGGCTAAACACTTGCTACCACATTTTCAGAAGATTTACTTATCATGATAGCTAAAGGCATAGCAAGGGTTTCGAAGGTAGGAACCAGAAATGCTAATCATCCTAAATCTGTGACGTAGAATGGCAAAATAAAGAATTGACAAGCTTTAAATACCAGTAGTATCTCATTGAAGAATGTTGGCCTTGACCAATGCCTCCTGGAATGATCAATCACTGTGCGAGCTCATGAATATAATACCTTTACTTTTAATTCTGTCTTCATTTTTGGCCTTTGGCATATCATATGCACTTATCATTATAGAACAAAAGGTTTTGTAAAAACTGGTGTAATTTACTATATATCACCAAAAAGCATGTTTCTATCAACCAAATATTTGTATGGCTACATACATGTATAATATATGTATGCAGAGATGAATGATTGCATCTATATATGAATACACATATACTATGTATATGTACTATGCATATACATATATGCTATATATTCACATATTTAGTGCATGTATATACACATATAGTATACAGTATATGCTATAGGCATATATTTATATATCTAGCAACTTCATGTCTTATCTTTGTGCTGTATTTACATAGATGTATTTACATAGAAATGATACTTGGATTTATGTTGACCTTATGCTAATAATGGGTTATTTGTGCATTGTAAGAGTTGTGATTTCTTTAGGAATTTTATAATTTATTCCATTGCTTAAAGATTTTGTTTGTAAGTTCTTTCCTTAAATTCTTGTGTAAAATAGTGTATATTCATGTAAATTTTGCTTTTGAAATTTAACATTAATCATTTTGAATGTATATAATGAGTATAATTAAAATAGTATAAAATCAAAAGATGATGCTGTGAGCATGAACTGTTTATCAAGTTCCAGAAAGATAACATTAAATATACAGTGAAGTATAGTGTCTCCTTTGAAAACAGTGAAGGCCTATATTGATAGACAAACATGTCACTCTCTGGAGATTGCCCATGCAACACCATTCACAACCATTTTCTTCTTTGTATTCTCCTCCAGACAGGTCAGAAAACTGAAATCTGAACTCTATATCAACTCTTACATGTAGGGGGTATGATATGATCTGGTTCTGGCCAATGAGATTTGTGAGAAAGACTGTTGAGAGGATTTGAAGAGAGATTTTAGAAGTTTGTTTTTGAAACCGAAAAATTTCCAGACCTAAAGTGTACCTACATGACCAGATTAACTCTGCTTACATGTCAAACGTAACCAACACAAGGACGGCCCATGGCTTCCTGATGGCATCACTGAGCAGGTGAACCAATTCTCATCTATTTCAGGATTGTTTTTCAGGTTTTGTATTACATGCATGTTTCTTTGATATCACATATTCCAATGTCAAATGACATTTATTAAATAGCACTTATGTTCTAGGCCATATAGTATTGGCATATACATATATATATTATAAATATTTGATTTAATTTATGCAAAACTGGATACTTGTGTCATTTCTTTTGTACATATTAGGATAAGTTAATTCAGAAAAACTATGTTTTAATTAAGATTCTCCAACATTGTCAGTGGACAAAAGAAGGTGTTATCTCTCTTCTGTGGTCTCATATTTTAAAAAAGGAAATTCATAGGCAAATTGAAAGTGTTATGGAAACCAAGAGAGAGAGGAAAGAAGTAGTCCATTTGTGAAAAAAAATTTTTTTCAAGGAGATAATGTTGGACCTGGATTTTTAAGATTGTGTTAAGATTTTTTCAGAAAGAAGAAAGATAACTACTTTCTATAGAAGTAGAGACATATACACAAAGCAAACAATAAGTTGGTATTCTTAGTTAATTAAAGTACTATTTGTAGGGAGGTAAGATATGGCAAAGAACAATAAAGGGGCTTGATATTTTGACTTCCATTCAAAAAGATTTATATTTTATGTTACAGAAAATGCAGAGCTATTGAAAACTGTTACAAGAGTGCTGGAAAAGCATCTGATGAAATTTCCATGTTAGTAACATTATTCTGGTTATAATGCAATTTTGAGTAGAATATGGAAGGAATGAGAAAATTGAAGACCAAATTAAAAAGATACTGCCCAAAGTCAGACTTTTTCACAGGTAGGGTCAATGCAAGTTGTAATTAAGTGATGGAAGAAAAGGAGGAATCAGAGCAGACCTTGAATCCAGAAGGAAAATCATTTTGAGTAGGGTTGACAGAAAATGGAACATCGAATCATCAACCACACAAATAGATCTAAATACTAAGATGTGCCCAATTAATTCCTCTTTGCATGTAACTGAAATTATTTATAATTTTTTTTTTGTGGGTACCAGGGGTCGACCTCAGGACCTCACGTGCCAGCAGGCGCCCGTGCCGCTGAGCGATATCACCGGCCCTTTTTTCATATGTAGGTTCCAGGAGTCGAACTCGGGCCCTCGCGCTTGCCAGGCAGGTGCTTACGCCACTGAGCCATCTCACCGGCCCAACTTATAATTCTTATTGCATGTGATTCATGATTTTATCAACTAAATTATTGAAATACATATCTCAATTTCATTGTTAATTATTAAAATATAAACATGCTTGACCTAAACACTTGTGGGATTTTACTTTTATAAATTTATATATTTAATTACTTTGGATTTATTTTGTTTTCCCATATTAATAGCAATTTACTTTTGTTGACTAAATTTGGAGGGGATCATATATATATATATATATAGCACCTTCTGTCTCACAGAAATTTTGACAATTGAAAAAAAAGACATGTGCTTAAAAAATATTACTTTAATACACATAAGGGCAGTATGGAAATTGCTTGTTTCATTTATTGTTGAAATAGTTTCTTCGTAGTGCACAAAAACATAACTGGTTTTTGTTTGCTGATTTTATATCATAAAATTTTACTAAACTTCCTCTATTACTTGTAACATTTTTTGATGGTGTCTTCAGGATGGCATGCTTATTTCATCCACAAGCAGATAAAATTTGACTTCTTCATTTCTGATCCCTTCTTTATTCACCTATATAAATAAAACCTTTCTCTTCCCTAACTGCTCTGACTTTTTGAGCACAATGTTGAAGATGAACTGAAAGTCTACACACCTGTCTTGTTTCTGATGTCAGATGAAGCTCTCAGCTTTCACCATTGAGTAGAACGTTGCTGTGACCTTGTCATATATGGCCTTCATTATGTTGAAGTGCATTTCTGTTATACATAATTTCTGAAGCATTTTTAACCTGGAAGTGTATTGAAGTTTGTCAAATGCTTTTTCTACATTTTTTTACATAAGCATGCGATTTTCATTTTTTGTTTTGTAAATGTAGTATATCACAATTACGATTTATATATGTTGAGCCATCCAAGTAATCCAGAGACAAAAGACAACTTATTTATAGTATATGATTCTTTTAATTGCTATTGAGTTCAGTTTACTAATATTTCATTGAGTACTTCTGCTTCTTTGTTTACAAGGGATGTTATACTATATATTTTTTTTCTTGCAGTGTTCTTGACTGACAGGTATTTGAAAGCATTTCTTGCTTTTAAGTTTTTGGAAAATTTTGAGAAACTTTGATATTAAGTCTTTAAATGCCTTTATAATTCTCTCATAAACTATGTATCCTGAATTTTTCTTTGTTTTCAATTTCTTCCCCAGTTTCCTTGCTATATTAGTCTGTTCAGATTTTCTATTTCTTCATGTTTTAGTCTTGATAGGTTACTTGTTTTTAGAAATTTATTCCTTTCTTCTGGGGAATCTAATTTGTTATTGTACAATTGTTCAAACTCAGCTCTTATCCCCTGGATTTCTGAGTATTTCATTTGTAATAACATCAAAAAGAATAAAGCACATGAAAATAAATGTAGTCAAGGTAAAAGACCTGTACCTTGAAAACTATAAGGTATACATGAGAAAATTGAAGGTGTACACAAATGGAAAGATACCCTGTATGCACAGATCAGAAGAAGTAATATTGTCACAATGTCCATACTACCCAAAGTGATCAACAAATTCAAGACATTCCTATCAAAATTCCCATGCCACTTTTCACTGAAATAGGAAAAAAATCCTAAATTTCATGCAGAATCACAATGACTTAGAAGAGCCAAATAATTCTTGAGAAGGATAAAGTTGAAAGCATCACACTTTCTGATTTCAGACATATTGGAAAACTATTGTAATCAAAATAGCATAGCTCTCACATAAAAGTAGACTACATAGTCCAATGAACAGATTAAATTAGAGAGCTCTGAAATGAATCCACATCCATATAGTGAGTTAATCTTTGATAAGCATGGCAAGAATATAAAAAGAGTAAAGGCTAGCCCATTTAATAAATGCTGATTGGAAACTCAATATACATAAAAGAAAAATACTGAATCCTTATATTACACAACTGAGAAAAACTAACTCAAAATTAATTAAGGACTTAAGTGTAATATCTGAAGTCTTAAGTGTCCCAGAAGGATAACTTCTTTGACATTATTCTTGATATTACCAAAAGAACAGGCCATAAAAGCAAAAAATAAACGTGTAGGAGTACATTTAACTAAATAAACATGTAAGAGTACAATTAACTAAAAAATACTTCTTCATGGCAAAGAAACAGCAATGTGAAACTGAGCCTATAGAATAGGAAAAAATGCAAACCATGCATCTGAAAAAGGATTAAAAGGAAGGAATGAAGGAAGAAAAGAAGGAAGGGAGGGAAGGAGGGAAGGAGGGGGAAGGAAGGGAGACGAACTGATTAAAAATGAGCGAAGAACATTAAAAGATATTTTTCCAAAGAATATATATAAGTGGGCAATGAGTATATTAAAGTATAATCAACATCACTATAAATCAGGGAAATGCCTATCAAAATCAAATGATGTATTATCTCACCTCTTTTAGGATGGTGATTACCAGAAAAAGATGAGATAACAAATATTTTTGAGAGTATAGAGAAAAGAGAACATTTGCAAACTATTGCGGAATCAAATCATCACATTGCACATGTTGAATATATACAATTTTATTTGTCAATTATCCTTCAATAAAGCTGGGAAAATAGAAATTAAAAGTTGATAAGAAGGACAAGTTTCGAGATGGTAAGAGCATTAAAACTGGCTTGCTGACCCTTTTCTCCTCTGGGAAGATCTTGCCACAACCTTCCAAATGTAAACAATGTGTCTACAAAACAGAGACTCTCACCTGGGTTGACATGGTATACTGACCATAATGATGAAGGATGGAGAAAAATGACCAGGTCTTCTCCTGCTGGATTTGTGTTGGGTTAATTCTATCTACTAGGAAACTTAAAATTTAGTAATTGCAATTTCCCAATGAATAGGACAATCATTTCCTTTATTGGGGGAAGTAAATGGATAGAATTGTTTTGGAAAGTCATTCTGGTGGTGCTTATTATTCACTAGGAAAATCCTGGCCTATATATTGAACAGCAAAATAAAGCAATGGGTTAGGAATCTTCTGGATCAAGACTATCTGAGGAAAAATTTTAGGCTGTAAACTTTTGTTGTACTACAGGTTTAATGAATAGAAATTTTAATGATAGACTCAGGGGATCTTCAGTTTTAAAAGCTCTTAGGAACTTCTGTGTTAAGTAGTAATTATCAATTTTATATGTCAGCTCTTTTTGATTTGCCTTTTCCTATCACTGTAACTATATTTTCTCTCTATAAGTATCGTGATTATTGTATTATTATATAATTTGCTACGTGTCTATTAAAAAAAAAGATAGGTGTTTTCTCCTCTCAGGCTTTTAAAATTGGATAAAAGAAGCTTGTGAAGAAACTGATACTGAGTCTTGATGCCAATATTTGAATTTTTCTATAAAAAATGGAATGATTTTTGCATGCAAAATGAACTTTTGCATGAAATGGAAGTCTGTGCATTGGATGAAAAATTGAAAAGTGTAACTAATTTGAACCTGGTGCTTTATCTGCACTTTTAATTTCATGTACCTGAATTAAAAAATTACAAAGGAATAGCTCTAGTACATGAGTATTTCTGGGAATTAAAGTAGCTCTTCAGAAATGAGACAGACTTGTTGTGGACATGTAGAAAATATTCATTGTGAAAAACAAAACCAAAAAATATTTTATATGAATATAAAGCGGCATATAAAATGCAGTATAAATAAACAACACATACAGTATTTACTAAAAGTATTGTTCTTAGTGGAAAAAGGGTTATTATTATTTTGAGATATAGTTTTGCTGTGCTGTTCAGGCTGGTGTTGAACTCACCATAATCCTCTTGCCTCTTGCCTCTTGAGTGCTGGGATTACAGTTGTGAGCTACCACATCCAGCAAAAAAAAAAAAAAAAAAAAAAAAAAAAAGTGTCTTTGTTTCTTTTGTCATTGCTGAGATAAAATACCCAAAGTTAAACAGGAAAGATTTATTTCAGCTCAGTTTGTAGAGGTTTCAGTCCATAGTCAGCTGGCTCTAAGGCAGAGTAGCATGACAGAGGGGCATCACAGAGGAGAAATAGTCCATGGTAAGCAGGGAAGAGTCAGAAAAGCATCAAGCAGCAAGTAGCAAGAAACAGCAGAAGTGGCAGCAGCAAGCCTGCCCCTCCCTTTTATCTCATCCAGGCTACACACCTTTTGATTGGTGTTGCCCATACTCAGGGTGGGGCCTTCTTAATCCCAGGATCACACTCTTAATCAGCATTCACACACCCTAATCTAGCCACCTTCAAATGCCCTGCCTATGCCCTCATGAGGCTTCGTGGGGACATCTAGATACAAGCCACAACAAAAGGGTTATTTTAGCAGAAGGAAAAATACTATGCACAAAATTTAGCATTCCTCAAATTTCACTTTTCCATAGTATCTCAAAAAAATCAATCATATTTAGTCTCATACTTGAATTATTAATTATTTAAATTATAAGTAATTTCACTACTTGTTATTTTAAATTATATTAGAAACATAAGTAGCAACTTTAAAAGGAATGATTATTATGATATTTAAATCTGTGATATTGTTTATATCATTAAAATGATGTGTTTTAAAGGAAAAGAAATATTAAGCATATTGACAGTAATCACATTGAAGCTTTATATGGTGTTCTTTAATATCTTTTCTGATTAGGATGATGAATTGAGAAAGCTCAGTAAGTTTTCTTGAGAACACATAATTTTGCTACATTTTTCCTGCCCACAATGTATTTTAAATGTCTATGGTATGAAAAGCAGAGTTTTATTTACAAGCTAATGAAAATTTAAGACAGTTTTCCTTTAGATTTCTCCTGAGGTAAGCAAAGAAGTAAAAATTATTAGTCTGAGTGCTAACTATTGAGAAGAAATGTGTAGCTAAGTAATTAGGAAAGAAATTTCAATAAATGTTCTGCCTAACATCAAGGCAAAACATACCTGTTCTTAAAAATTTTAATTTTTGGCATCAAGCTAAATATTGAAAAACTAATTCTCCCTTAGTAGGAAATTTTTAAAAGTGCAAATAAACTCTTGAATAATCTACCAAAGGAATTCATCTATCTCAGGATGTAAACATTTACTAATGACAACTTCTGCCTCATATTGACAGTAAGTCCATAGGATAAGTGGAACTGTGCATATAAATAGAAAAATATGATATATTATCTTCTCTAAAAATAGTACATTCTGGGGGAGAGGGTGGTGACATGAATGAAAAAGGGAGCAGAGGGAAGCCAAGAAAAACCATTAACAATTCAGTATATGAAGTATTTAATATACATCTTTCATTGAAATAAATATATGGCTTTTCAAAAACTAACAAACTCATCAGTTAAATGTAATTTAAAGTTCCTTTTTGACTTATTTCAAAGGGTCAGAGACTGTAGAATTGCATTTTGGAAATTATGACTAGTTTGAATGCCACAAGAAATTTAAGAATACATGCATTACAGAATTATGGCAACAAGACTTGTTTTGATAAACTCTGCATATCCTTTTTAAATCCAGCTCCATTTTGCTGTTCAGAAAGGTAGTACTTAATTAAATACAGAGAATGATTCAAAAGCATCTGGATCAAAGTCCTGGCATGTACTGGGCACTAATGTAGGCTATTTTTATTATATCAAAAAGGATGAATAGCAATAGGAATACTAATGTATTGTCAGGTATCCGTGATAAGGGAATTATCATAAATTCCACTTTGGAGACATAGCAAGCCTTAAACTAGAACATCTGATAAACTGAGGTGGGAGCCAAAGTTCTGAACAGCACCATCAGAAAGTGTTCATATATTTAACAAATAAAAAAATAATTGTATCTTGATTTTACCACCTACCTTATATTAAAAGAGGAGTTAAATATAGCCAGTGAGACTGCATTCTAAGAATTGAATTCCGATATATCTGCTCCTAATTCATAGAAATGAGCTGTTGGTAATAAGGTCAAATGGATATATTCACTAGAAAGTCCATAAAATGATATACGGCCAGTCACTCGACTTTATTCACAAGTCAGGAGTGAGTGGGGATTTCACAAAAGAGAGGGACATTTTCTGTTTGTGATTTTGGAGCCAGTTCTACTTAGACACTAGTCCAGTAAATCCTTATGGTTGTTTAGTTGTCAATGTGATTCTCTGAGGTTCAGTTTTCAGAGAAAAAAGATTGAACTACTACCCTATAATCCATTTTGTCCCTAATTTTTGGGGTGAGCTTTTGGTGGCGGGTGCATTTCCAGGGAAAAGGAAAGAAAGCAGTAGCCAGGTCTATTCTTGATGATACGAGACTGAATGTCTGAGTGAATAGACTGATACCATTTAGGAGGGGAGAAATCCTTGTCGGTGTAATGCTAAGCAGAATGCCCTAGGTTTAAGATTGCTTGTGGTAAACCACTTACTCTATGGATTTGTAAGCCATGTTCCTCATAACAACTGTACAGGTATAAAATAACCATGTTTTATGATATAATGTCCTCTGTTGTTAACTCTCTTAGAGAACTTCTCTAGTATTCTGGGTAAATGTAAGGAGGGAGTAAACGTAAGACACAGCAAGAAAGGATATGGGAGCCACTTAGAAAGTTCAGACTTCTCTTTGTTTCTAGAAATCTTGAATGTCTAGATCCTTTAGGTTATTTGTGAGTTTGGTGAAGCCCTCTGACCTATGTCTCATTCAGTATTCTGATCTTTTGAGTGAGCTCAACTTTCAAGGATAAGATTATTAGAAACAACTTTCAGAACACAATTGGTATTAATATCTTTACTAATGAAATACCTATTCTGTTAATAACAATGGTAGTTTAATTTGGACCCAATGAGTAGCATCAAATTCATAAGTAATAATATAGGGTCATTAGATATTTTTAAATCAAGTGATAGAATATAGAAACAGCCTTGAAAAAAAATGTTTCCTCACTGGTTAAAATTTACTGACAGTTTGTAGGATGTATTGTCCTTTATATATAGCAAATTTAATTCTTGATATTTGGTGCTATGATACTTTCTTTTTTCCTCATTTAAACTTTTATTTGGAAATACTTTTGAACTTATGGAAAAAAGTTGTAGGAATAATACTAAAACTACTGTTGTCTACCTGTGGCTCATAGTCACCAACTAATACTTTTCCCACGTGCCCTATTGTTTTTCTTCTCTTTCATTTGAAACAGAATTGTATACCTCAAGGCCCTCTACTCCTAAATACATGACTACAGTATATTTATCAACTCCAGTATATCTCATGCTGGAACACAGACAGTAGAATCAAATATTGTAATAACATTGGCATTGGCCAATGATGTTCATTATAGCACTATACTGTCTAATACAGAATCTAGTCTAGGATCACCTATTGCACTCATTTATAGTTTTAGTATGTGTTGTGTTCCTATAACAGAAAAGCCACAAGACTGGATCATTTACAAGGAACAGAATTTATTTATTTACATATTTTTGGGACTGGAAATCAAACTCAGGACCTCACGCTTGCCAGGCAGGTGCTGTGCCGCTGAGCTATATCCCCTGCAGGAACAGAATTTATTTAGCTCATGGTTCTGGAGGCTGAGGCATCTGAGAGCAAGTGGCTGACACCTGCTGATGGGCTTCTTGCTGCATCATAACATGACAGTGCAGGAAAGACAACAGATTGAACACCCAGCCTCAGGCCCTTCTATAATTGCATTAGTTCATTCCTGATGATACCTCAATATCTAAACACCTCCCATTAAGCCCCACTCCCCAGTACTGGCAAGTTGAACATTTTCTAACCAGGCTAATTGAGGGACACATCCAAAGCATAGCATTACATCTTCCAGCCAGCAAATTTAGATGAAACTTTGAACTTTTGAGTTGGTGATGGACTGAGTTAAGACTCTGAAGCTAATAGGAATGAATAAAGGTATTTTGTACTACAGCACTATCACAGGACATGTAAAAGAATTCAGAGTATCTTATAAGGAATTTAGCTATCCCTTCCTCCAACAGATAAGCATGAAGAAACTCCAAGCTTTCTTTTCAAAATCTTGTTAATGTATCGCTTTTGAAAATATTTTTAAATCTATAACTATTAAGAGAGTTATTCTCTGAGTAAGATATCCTGAAATCTGCATTCTGGCAGTGTAAGGTGAGGTGGATGTGCTGGACCTTCAGAAGGACTTCATCGATCATGTTTGTCAATCCTTTATTTAAGCCAATGAACACACCACAAGGTCAGCTGGAATTGGGACTTCAAAAAAGAAAGTGGCAATGCCACATTCAATGATAATCTGTAATGTTCTAGGAGACGCTCATTTTGGCTTTCGAAAGTATCCTTTTAATGAATAAGGGCAGAAGTAAAAGAAGGACTCTTACAGTGAAATTTTTACATGTGATGATTCAAATAGTAAAATTTATTTTATTTTATTTCATTTTAAAATTTAATTTAATTTCCCATTCTCCAATGCCAAAGATTTATAAATGCACATCAAAGGAAACATCTTAGGAAAGGGCTAGTGCACATTAATAAGAGACCTGAAGATTCTACTCAGATCAGGTCTGTGTTAGATACTCCTTAAGAGCCCAATGTGGTGGCGCATGCCTCTAATCCTAACACTCAGGAGGCTGAGGCAGGAGGATCGCTATGAGTTTGAGACCAGCTTGAGCTACAAAGTGATTTCAAAGCCAGCCTGAACTGCATAGCGAAACCCTGTCTCAAAAAGACACAACAAAACAAAACAACAACAACAACAACAACAACAACAACAAAATTCCTTAAGAGAAGAGTCCTTTGTGAATTTACTCTTTTTAATTCAATGGAGCAATCATCCTGAAATCTATAGCAAGTTACAGAATGAGTAATACAGATATACTAAGTTGTCTACAACTTGCTAAATATGTACAATAAGTATTTTCCTTGGGAATGTACTTTCTTGGAAAATACTGACACAGAACTAGTGATCTTCAAGTGAGAGGGTAGAAAAAATAACTTGACTCAGAATTAAATATCCTGCTATATACTTTTGTTTTAATATTTTTAACTATTCATGAATATATTTATTATCAAAATCACATTTGGTGTGAATCTCAGTTTGTTTGTAGGACTTGAATTGTATTGCTTCATCTTCCTAAGATTAATATTTCTCTTCTGAGAATATAGGTTGGATATGGGGTATACTGTGGATATTGATTAAAATACTACCTCAATTGGCTTGTTTTGTGATTACATCAGGTAAATTAGTTGAAATAATGTATAAAATTTCTTAGCACCTTGTAATTACTAAAATGTTTATTATTATCAAGGGAAATGACTCAATTATAATCAACACATTTAGTAGTCTTAATTCAAAAAGACCTTGGCAACATGACAGGTGCCCGTCCCCTTGATTTCAGGGAGAAGATTTAATTCCACACAGTTATCATTTATTTTATTTTCACTTTTTGCTCAGTGCCAGTAATTCATTATTTCTTCCAGTAACCAATGTTATACTAAATGAATCTATATTAACATAAATATAATACATGGCAAAATCAATCTTCTATATATAGAAACTATTTTTTTCCTACCCTGGGCCAACAGATCTTTAACTGTTACACCTACAAAACATACATGAAGAGATTTGTTAAATAGGGAAATTATTTCAGCAACGAAATTATTCATTATTGAAATCAAGTATGTTTATGCTGCACTAATTGTTGGTAAAACATTGGAGATATAATGATCAGAAAAACATTGGACGGGCCGGTGAGATGGCTCAGCGGTTTAAGCGCCTGCCTTGCAAGCGTGAGGGCCCGAGTTCGACTCCCGGAACCCACATACAAAAAAGGGGCCGGTGATATCGCTCAGCGGCACGGGCGCCTGCTGGCGCGCGAGGTCCTGAGGTCGACCCCCCGGTACCCACAAAAAAAAAAAAAGAAAAAAAAAAGAAAAACATTGGAGCGATTTGTTGGGGATGAAGGAAATATCCATGCTATTTTATCATATGCATGTAGTATTATAGTGTAGGCATGCATATGTTAGAATTTATATAAAAATGTGTAGGGCTGGTGAGATGGCTCAGTGGTGTAAGCACCTGCCTGGCAAGCGCGAGGGCCCGAGTTTGACTCCCGGAACCCACACACGAAAAAAGGGCCGGTGATATCGCTCAGCGGCAAGGGCGCCTGCTGGCGCGCAAGGTCCTGAGGTCGACCCCGGTACCCACAAAAAAAAAAAAAAAATGTGTAGGTTTGGCCTCACTTCTTATATATCCTCATGAGTACTTAGTAATCATCTCTTTCAGTGTATTAGGGAATACTGGTGCAGGAGTCTGGATTCTCTTCACTACTTGTTTTTTTATTATAATCAGTCCATTCTCAGTTTACATGTAGTGTCCTTGTACTAGGACATATTGTTTTGGTCGCAGAGAGTTACTTTTTGCTTGTCAAACAGAAAAGATGGCATCAAGGAACACCAGTAACTCCAAGCTGAGTTCTGTCTCTGGCACTTATATTCTCTTAGAAGTGGAACTTTATGGGAAAGGAAGTTTCATTATATTACAGTGACCTTTATTATGGTTTTAAAGTCATGTTCATTTGGAAAAAATTATTCATTCTTACAGTCTCAGATAAATATCAATTTATCCTTTACGTAGTATTTAATGGGAGCAAGTCATGATTTATGCAGCACTAAAGTTCCTGTGATGCAGGATTTTCAGATGTAAAACTGGAAAAATTTGGGGCACACTAGGTTGGATTGATTACCTCAGTGTTACTGTGAAGATTTTTGTGAAACATCATTAAATTTCTGATTGGATATGATAGATATATATAAATATATGTGTCATCCATTATATAAAAGTCACTTTTTTATTAGCTCATAATAATTTCAAGTCATCTTGTGAAGTAGGAATTCATATTATATTTCACAAATGAGGAAAATGAAGGCTTGGAGAGCTTAAATATCTGTCTGGGGTCTATATGTCTGTCGGTCTTTACCTACCTACTACATATAATCTATTGTGATGCTGTGTACTGGATATGTGACATATATACATATATAAAACTGATCTATATAATCAACCTTTTATTATATGGTGAAAATTTTTTACATCATCAGAATTTTCTAAATTGTGTATTTTTTTAATGGATGACTAAAACTAGACAAACTCCTAGTAGCCATGTCATTCTCCTCATAAGGAGAGTTTAACTGCAAAATAGCAACCCATAGGGCCCTACTCTTTCCAGGAAATAACTGGCCACAAAAAATCCCACTGTTATTAACAATGAACAATTATTCTTTTTAAAAATTGCTTCTTTATTTTCCTTAAAAAATGTTTGCTTTACAAGCAGCTTGTTTGTCAAGCTGCAACCAATTAAAGATGGACCTGAAGACCAATTAGATCTCTATTCCAAATATCTCACCTATTACTGGGTACCACAGAAACATATCCACCAATTTCCATCCATTTCTATTTCATACACTGAAAATTCAGCTTATTTTCATTTTTATTCAATTTAATAGTTTATGAGTACATATTAGCTAACAGAATAATTGGTTGCATTTAACATATTAGTATGTGTGTACAAACTACTTCGGTCTTAATAATTCCCTTTTAACTCTGTTGTCCTTCCCTCTCCCTTCTCCTTGATTCCTTTCCTCTTCTCTAATAGCTGCCCATCTCCTTTCATAGTCTCTCTTTTTTTTTCAGATTATACATATGAAGGAAAATACGTGATGTTTTTCTGTTTATTTATTTATTTATTTATTTATTTATTTATTATGGGAACCGGGGGTCGACCTCAGGACCTTGCATGCCAGCAGGCGCCCGTGCCCCAGAGGGATATCACTGGCCCTTTTTTTTGTATGTGGATACTGGGAATTGAACTGAGGATCTCACGCTTGCCAGGCAGGCGTTTATGCCGCTGAGCTATCTCACCAGCCCTGTTTTTCTGTTTAATCTGGGTTATTCCACTTAAGATGCTGAATACCACTTCCATCCATTTTTATGCAAGTGGCATGACTTCATTGTTCTTTATGGCTAAATAATACTAATGTATAGACATATATATATATATATATACTAATAAAATATATATGACAGGCATTGAGTCTCTTTCCATAATTTGGTTATTGTGAAGTTCTATATGTGGGTATATGTAGAGTATGCTGATTTTAATTCTTTTGAGTACCTAGAAGTGGCATATTTGGATCAAATGGGAGCTCCATTTTTAGATTTTTGAGGAACCTGTGTACTGACTTTAAGAGTGGGTATACTAAATTAATTTATATTCCAATCAACAGTGTAGAAGTGTTCCTTTCTCTGCATCCCCACCAATAACTTGCATTTTTTTTTCGGTCTTGATGATAGCCATTCTGACTGGTGATCAATGGAATCTCAGTGTAGTTTTCCTTTTTTTAGTACACGTTTGTAGTACATAACATTTACATTCCTTGTGGGGAATTGGTACATGACAATAATACATCTTAATTCCTTTTTTTGGTCATCCTATTTCTCTTTCCTCCCTACTCCCTCTATTCATCTCTTGATCCTCTCCTTCTTCTTTTTTTTTTTTTTTACATATTTGCAATGCATAATGTTCACATTTGCTGTGTGGAGTTGTTACCTGTGGATAACACATAATAATTCCTTTTTTTCATCCCATTTTTCTTCCCTCCGTCTCCTGTTCTTCCATCTCTTGATTCCCTTCTCCTTGGAGAAAGATCTGTCCCCTTACTTCTTATTATCTATCTTTTAATTTGCTGTGATTTATACTTTTGGTTTGTCATATAAAAGAAACCATGTGTTATTTAAGCTTGTGTGCATAATTTATTTCACTTACCATTTGGTTTCAAGGTGCATCCATTTTCCTACAAAAGACTGAAGTTTAACTTTCTTTACAGCAGAATAGTACTTCACAACTGAAGAAAACAATCCTAAAAGGACTGAAGATAAGCAAAAGAGATCATATCAAATGAAAAAGCTTCTGCACAACCAAAGAAACAACCAACAGAGTGAAGAGACAACCTACAGAACTGGAAAAATATTTTTGCTGGCCATGCCTCAGATGGAGGACTAATATCTATAATATATGCTTCATAAAACAAGAAGTATGAATGGCCAATAAATGAATAAATGCTCAGCATAGCTGGCTATTAGAGAAATGCAAATTAAAACAATAGCAAGATTCCATCTGACCACAGAAGGAATGGCTGTCATCAAGAAATCAAATAATAACTAATGCTGGCAAGCCTGGAGGGGAAAAAAGAAAGCGTCTACACTGTTGGTGTGAATGTAAACTAGGACAAACATTTTGAAAATCAGAATGAAGATTGCTCAAAAAACTGAAACTAGAAATTCCATTTGACTCAGCTATTTCCCTTTTAGGTATCTTCTTGAAATAGTTAAAAATATAACTTTACAGTGATATATGCATAACCATGTTTATAGCAGCACAGCTTTGGAAGTGGCCTATATGAATAGGCAAGGACTTTCTGAACAGAATCCCTGGTTGGACAGGACACTTACCCATTTTGGAAGTGAATAAATGAGGAAAATATAATATTTATACTCAATGTAGTTTTTACTTGCATTTTTCTGAAAGCTAAAAATACTGAATGTTTTATCATAATTTTTGTTCCTTTGTACTTCTTTTGTGAACAGTCCAGTTCGTTTGCTCCATTTTCATTTAAAGTTTGTAGCACGAATTATGATGTTTTAAATGAGTCTTTAATGTACAAATTCACAGAATGTTTGAGTATTGTTTTTTTTGTATTTTTCCTAGATTTCAAAATTTGAGTCTGGGGATATAGCCTGGCAAGTACAAGGTCCTGAGTTCAATTTCTGGTACCAAAAAAAAAAAAAAAAGAAAAAAGGAAAAAAGAAAAACAAAATTTGTAAAAATACTAAAATATGCAGTGAAATACATTGTTTATTGACATTAACTTCCAAGCAGTTTTCTTTGTCAATAGTTTTAAAGCATTTAATCTGCTTCTCATGGAGTTGTACATATGCTTTTCTTTTGCACAGGAGGGAAAATTCTAGAATGATAGAGTTCTGGAAAACAACAAAACTGAAGAATTCTATCTGTTCTATTTATAAATGTTTTATCCTTATAGATTCAAATTCTTCAATTCACACAAAGAAAATTCTTTGATCAAATTGTATATGCAAAAAATAACCAAAAGCATTATGTCCAATTAGAAATGCAGGTGCTTGACACTATTTAATGGAACACAGTGGTGGCCCACAACATCTTTGACAACCTGAAGCAAGCCTCCTGAAAACACTTGCGAAAGTTTAATTGGATAGGAGACCACGCCATGAGGGACCACTAGCACTTTAATAGCTAGCTTCAGACCCCTAGTGAGCCTGAATAATTACAATCAAGGAGCTATAGCCGTTACCATGACTGCACTTATACTTTTGCAGAAAGGACCATTTCCTCCTACATGACAGTTACTTTGTATTAATTATAGATTACATATTTTAGCCCTCTATCATTATGCTAGTATATTCTCATAAAGGATGGTACGTTAACCGTAAAATACTATGTTTATTGCATGTATGATTGTTCAACTCCCTGTACTGGATATGTATACGTGGAAGAAGGGGAAAAAGAGGTCACTTTATAAATGTCAATGGCAACAGATGTGCAGGTGACAAATGTAAAGGCAGTAAAGGAGATTTGGCACACTCTCAAACAAAAAGAGGGCTATCGTGTGTGCTCTAGCCTTGATTTAGATTTTTTAACACATGTTGGAAAATGCAGCAGTCATGAAATATAGTTAACATTAGATAACTGAAGTTTTCCATTTCATTCAAAATTAAAAATCATCTGTGAAACTACTCTGTCACTCTTCAAACTCTGCTTTTTGTGAACAGTGACTATACTACTTTAACTGAGTATGAGAAATTACAGATCATCTACCGGGTGCCCATCCGTCAAGTAAAGTCTAGACATACATGATTCGTCGTTTAATGATAAACAATAAAATGGTCATTTATCTACCCACTTTACAGCAAGAGTAAAGAAAAGCACATTTAACTTAAACTCCATCCTACATCAGAAGTTGGGAGGATGTATTTAATTTCAAGACTATCGGATGCCTACTCTTGTGACTATTCTATGACAGCATCGTTTTCCCTGGGTTAATCAGAGTATGGGAAAGAGGGCAATACTAATACATTCTCTTTAAGCTAGTAAAATACATTCTATTCATAGAGAGGTGCATTATGATTTCTAGAAACTAAACCCACTAGATCAACTGGGATTTAATAAAAGTGTGTAAGTGTGCTCTCTCGGTGTAAAAGCCAATAGCATTTCCTCCAACTTTTCACAGAATTGACCCTTGCACTGCTTTCCTCTATTCCTTTAATCAAATAATATGGTGAGATTTAATGAGATGATTAGGTGTTTTCCATCAAGTTTTCTATATCTAGCTTTATCTTTAGTACTTCTGAATACTTGTTACCTAGAGAGATGTCAAAATCAGATATTACAAATTTTAAGCAAATTCTAGTTTGGAGGGTCAACTGTCAGGATTTTGTAACAAGATTTGTTTATATTCAGGAAATTTCTTTAACGTTTTACTGTGAAAAACCTTAGAAGCAGAAAGAATATTGACATTTACTATTTAGTAGTTTATTACATTTAAACACTAAATTGATTTATTAATGCTTTAAATTGTAATTGTAAGCTCACAGTTTTAACTTCTTGATATATAGATTTCAGTCTATTATAGTTCTGTTTTTATCAATGCCCAAATTATTTTTCTTTTCAAATAATATATATATAATATAAATATAAAATATAATAAATATATATTTATTAAATAATAAATATATAAATTTAAAATTATAAAATATATAAAGAGCTCTTTCATAAACAGTTTAGTCTTTGCTATCTTGCTTCATTTGTGGTAAAACAAAAACAAAACAAAACAAAATGAAACAAAACAAAACAGTGTCTAAGTTCCTGTTGTAGACTCCTGCCATGAACATGATGACAGTCATTTCCTCCAAGTCCTGGTTTCTTTGAGTGAAAAATGGTATTTGGTATCTACAATCTGGGCAATGAGAACTATCATAGGATGTTTGCTAGTGAGTTGTCACTTTTTCTTGATCTTTCAGTGGAGAGAAATAAGAATTTGTACATTTTTAAAAAGGATTTTCATGATTCCTTACAGATGTTTTCATTTCATACTTTCAGCCTATTTATCTAACTTCTCTGAATGTTTTCAGTTGTATTTCTTTTCCCTTATCTGAAATTTTTTCTTAATAGTTTTAACAAAATTTATTATCAGAACACAATATCCATATTAGTAGTAAAATATGATCAGAAAAAAAAAGAAATTTACATTGTTTTAAAATTTTTTTTAAACTCACCATCTTACAACACCTCTTTGTGTGACTTGGCTATCAAACCTGTACACAAGCAGGTTAGTTTCACTTCTTATATTGTGTAGATTTGGACAAATATTGGTCAATGGAATGGTTTCCCCAATTTTTAATTGCCTACAGAGGAAGAATATAAATGTTGGGAAAGAAATTATAATTTTCCATGATACTGACAATGTTTTTATTTTCTGAGAGAAGAGTAATAGTTATTACAAGTATTAATTCACACCTTCCTCACTGAAAAAACTCTAGGTAAGGTGTTTCCTGTAGCAATGCATAACTAAATACTGGAGAAGCTCTTCTTCATGGGAAATCTTGCATTAATGTGGCTGGAAAACTGATGGTACAAATTGCAGCCTAAAATTACAATTTGTATCACTAAGTTCCGGTGCCCCTTGATAGAAATATTTTCTTCATTTGTCATAGCCCCTACCTGCCCAATTGGTTATAGTCTTGCTGTTTTACATATTTTTCTATCTGGTATACTTTGCATATTTGTTTATCTGATATGTAAAATCATTTGAGTATCTTTCATCGATTCCTAAAGTAAATGTTAGTTGTATATTTTGTTTTGGTAATAATGTCTGGCACAAGCATAAAAATTCTGTTATGGCAGTCATTATTGCATCAACTAAAATATTAATTTAATTCTTTCAACAACAATATAAAGCATTGTATTCCCTATATTATGAATGTGGGGACTAATGTATAGAGAAATTACTATTAACTAGCTTCTTACTGACACAGGAATTTGAACCAAGCTGCTAGAACACAGATATGCTGCTTTTTCATATTCTCAAATTGGAATAAACCTGGTTGAGTCTCCAAACATGCCAGGTTTCTCTCAATATGGATCTGCTTGTAAAAACATTGCTATAGAAACTGTGAGATATTTGATAGGAAAAACCTCACAGACCCGACACTGTTAATCCCTTCCTTATGTTCATAGAATTAACATTTAAAAATATTTCTACTTAGAAAACATAAGTGTTAGCAGGATCAAAGAAAAATAAGTAGGAGCTGCACTTATTGAGAATTTTATTCAAAAGCTGCATGGGAAAAATAGATTTTATGATGGCTCGCTTCAGAATGCATCCGGGCTCTCTAATCCAGGGGCTCACCATCCCCTCCCAGTTTGAGCCTTCCATGCAGGAAAGCCAGCCTCCTGAAGGCATTTTTTTTTTTTTTTTTTTTTTGTGGGTACCGGGGGTCGACCCTCAGGACCTCGCGCGCCAACAGGCACCCGTGCCGCTGAGCGATATCACCGGCCCCTTTTTCGTATGTGGGATCCGGGAGTCGAACTCGGGCCCTCGCGCTTGCAAGGCAGGCGCTTATGCCGCTGAGCCATCTCACCGGCCCTCCTGAAGGCATTTTGAACTCACCACTCTCACTGCTTCTCCATGCCATCCGTCGGACAATTCACGGATCTCCACCTGAAGTGCTCTTCCCTTTTAGATGCTTTTGAATGTCTAGAACTGTTTGTTAAATTAAGAAGCCCAACATCCACGTGAAATATTTATTCTTATCGAGCCTATATTAACCCTTCAAAATGTTATCATGCGTAATATTTACTTTATTCAGTTACATTATATCTTATATAAATAAGCTCTTTGTTTTTATTGAACCTCTTTTTACATGAATATCTTACCTTTCCAAATAGATTTTACGAATCTTCAGATGATTAGATAAACTGCAGACTTATCTTTGATCTCCCCCTTACCCCATGGCTGGTATAGTTACTGTAATGAGGATGCAGTCACTAAATCTTTATTTTAATTGAAAGGAAAATAGATTCTCAATGAGTTGAATTAATCCTATTTCCAGCCATACATATGTGGGAAAGATAAAATGTCATATTCACAACTAGGAGATTTGTTTTTCCAAAGGGTATGGGTATATTGGTGTGTATGTGCATATATATGCCTACATGGAAAAGGTATATGTACATATCTATACACACATAGTCTTTAAACAGAGTAGGAATTATGCCAAAATAGAGCTCAGACACCTCAAAAAAACAGCCATTATAACTTCTTGTGTTGGCTAGCTGAAAGTACCCATCTCTTTCATTCACAGCTGCATTGCTAATTAAATTGAATGAGATCAATTTTAGCTGAACATTAATGGTATAATTGCATTGCTGTAAGTAATTAAAACCTTATCCCACTTATCCTGACAGATGGTTTGGTTGAACATTTCAACTGCAAAGGATAAAATTTATGTAAGTAAATTCTGGAGAATAGAATCACTTGCTCATATTTTGATTGCCTGAGAAATAATTCCATAAACTTTTATCCCACTGAATTTTTTCTTCCCAATTACCACTGCAGATACACCCAGAAAAGAAAATTACAAAACATAGTGAAGTTGGTCTAGCCTCAGTGACAGTTACAATTTTGCTATGAGAGGTACTTAGTAGATTAAAGCACCTCAACCAACACAAATCTATGAAGAATCTTTTTTTATATGAATTGACTTTCTTATTGTGAAGGTTTCACTTGTGATGCTTTAAGACTTAGTTTACCATCATAGCAAACTTCAATCTTAGAACTTAATCTCAAGGAAATGTTCTTATTTAAGGGAACAAATATTTTATTTCACATCACAGGCAACATTTTGACGCATACAATCTCTCAAATCTGTTTATTTTAAACATAAAATTAATTTAAAAATATAAGATGTGAATCACATTAATGAAATGCTCCAGTCTCTGAAATTTATTCAATTGATTGAACATTGTAAGAAATTTACAACATAATATCAAACATGTTGTCCTACTCTATCACATACTGTAGTTATTATACAAAAATATATTAGGTCATTCATGAATAAGAGACTCGACCTCAATGAGAACAACTCATTATATTAATGAAGTATATAAAACAGCAAAATTATCTTAATTAGTATGTTTTAAAGGCTTTATGTATCACAGAACCAATGATAACGTTTCTCTCTTCTTTCTTCCTTCTGATCTCCCTTCCTCCTTCTCTTTCCTATTTTTCCTTTCTTGCTCCTTCCCCCATCTCTCCCTCCCTCCCTCCTTCCTTCTTTCCTTCCTTCTCTCCTTCTCTCTCTTTCTTTCCCTCTTCTTTTCATTTTTCAAATAATTCATTTTAATGTGCTATGTTAGTATATGTACTGGGAAACAAGTCAAGGCTTCCCCAGGGATTTCCAAATGTGTCCTAGATTTCTAAGTGTATAAGAATAGGTTTGAAAAGCACAGAATACCATAGAAGAATTGTGGTCAAGTTGAATAAGCATGAAGACTACAGAATTCTTTTCCAAGTCCTTTCATGCTTCTGTCTACTGCAATTTCCTCTAGTCCTAGATGCAGTTATCTTCTTGTTTAGTAGAGTGTTCTTCTTGTTTATGTTTATATTTCTTTTAGAATATCTACTAAATATTTTCAATGACTTTTCCAATTTTACATATTTCACATTGGAGTGCAGGCCAAAGAGACAACAGATACCTGGAACATTTTCTGTTTTTGAATCAGAGGCTGGTCTCTCCCAGAAGAAAATGCAAAAACATGTTGTACTTCTTAAGGACTAGATTAGATATTGGTACATTTTCCTGGTACATACATGACTTTGGTCAAAGGAAGTAATTTGTTCAAGTCCAACTTCAAAGAAAGAGATGTGAATACATGCCAAATAATAATTTAATTTACAACACTGGAAAATTGTTATTTAAATTTAAATTGAGGTATTGTTGTTTTGTTTTGTTTCATTTTTTTTGGAAGATTCGTATATTAGGAACTAATGTGTTTCTTTGACCAGTAAATGGTTTTTAGGTTAGAGGATTTTGTTAGTCCTTACATGTATTATTTCTGACCTAGAGTTGGACCTAAATGATTTCTTGATACAGTTGTCTGAATTCAGTTGCCTGGAAGACATTTAACATTTTTTTCTCGTTTATCATTGCCAGAGAAAGTATAGAATAGATAAATTTCAAACACACAATGAATACATTTCTAGTAAAAATATATCTATTGTGTTGTCCATCTGAAATTTAACCCCTAATGGGATTCCTGACATTTTATAGAGTAAATCAGGCAACTTGACTCTGATTTAACCAAAGTATGTGACCCACATCCTTTGGATTACTTAATAAGTTCTCACTGTTTCATGTAGTCATATGCTTCCAAACATAAAGTCCAAGTTTCTGACAACAAGTACCTTATTTTAGATTGAAAAATCCAAAATAAAACTATTTGTGATAAAGCCCATAAATACTTAAGTATTTTAGGTATTAAAAGACATGAGGGCACTTGACCAAAAGTCAGAAGATCAGAGAAGAAATTTTTGGTCAGGTACATGGTTAAAGTGACAGGACAAATTAATCATCTGCTACTAAAGATGCACAGAAGTCAAATGCAATTCAATGATGCAAGAGAATAAAAGAGAACATGATTTCTGCTGTAGAAGGAGCCACTGTATGTTGATATGGCAAGGACCCTTCATAACTAATTGTTGTGGGAAATGTTGCTTTCTTAAATTGCCAAGTTTGAAGTATTTGCTTGGCTGAATTCCAGAAAATGCAGTTTCTCTTTCTACTTCTTTTTTGTCATTGCCATCCTAGTTTTTATTACAATGTCTATTACCATTATATTGAGGACTAATATTACTGGTCTAATATTTTTAAAGTCACTTTCATAGACATTATTTAATTTATCTGTTCAACAACTCTGTGAAGAAGCACATGAGAGTATTATTATTGACATTTTGCACTGAATTGATTCAGGAGCCCACAGTATCTAAAGAATGAGCTTTTCTTCATAAAAGTAGTATGTCTTGTGTCTTTGGTTTTAACTCAAATTCTCTGACACTATTGAATTTGAACTTTATGATACATTATAATATCTCAGTTCCCCTTCATCACCTTATTTCACAGCATCATTGATGTGAATCATCTGATTTTAAGGATATTAGTCAATATGGAGGATGGATCAATATTTCTTTTCCTGAATTTGGTTCCAGACACCAAAGTATTCAGCACTCATCAAAATAATTGGACTTTTATTATTTTCAGCTGTCAATCTCAAAGTAGCTTAGTTGGAACAAATATAAGAATGGAGGGAAAGAATATGTAATCTCACCAAATTTAATTCTTTACTGGGCCAAGATTATTACATTTTACCACCTCCAATGTATTTTTATTCTACTTATATCCTTTTAAATGTATTTTATGGCATTATTATAGAACTGAGTTCTAAATAAGTTATCAGAATATTACCTGTAAAAACCAATTTTGACTGGACTGTGGTACATTACCTTAAAAATTCATTTTCATTGTAATCTGCTTTTGAATGAAATTGTGTTCCAAATTTACAGATACAAAATTTAGAAATATTATCTAATATTATTATTCAGAAAGCATAATTTGATTTAATCAGATGTGAGTGCTACACATTCAAATGAATGAGCTGCACATACATAATCAACAATATATTATTTCAACATGAGTTAAATGCCCGAAGAAGTTTACCCTGCAATGCTAAAGATCTTTATAATTTATTTAAAATGGATTATTTTGACTATGCACAGAATTATGGAAAAATAGATTTTGGTTCAGAATATGCAAATTCTATTTTTAAATAATTTTAGTTAAGCTACAAAATTGTAACTCTAAGTAGAACATCAATCAATTAAATATTTGGAAATAGCTTACATTTTAATTGAGATTTAGGTTTATTTAGATCATGGATTTAGATTGAAAATTCCATAACACTACCTGAGATAAAGCCTTTAAATATATATAAAGATATATATATCTATCTATATATAGATAGATATACATATTTAAACATATATATTTAAGTATATATAAAGATATATATATATACATATTTAAACATATATATTTAAATATATATATAAAGCCTTTTAATTATATTGGGTATTAGAAATATGAGGGAATTTGACCAAAAGTTGGAAAATTAGAGGCGCAAGTTTTGGTCCCGGTATTTGGTAAAAGTAACGGGATGAATTAAACATCTGCTTCTAAAGGTGCAGGGAACACAGATGCAATTCAATAATACATGAGAATAAAAGAGAACACACTTTCTGCTGTGGAAAGAGACACTGTATGTTGATATGACAAGAATACTTCATAGTTAATTTTTGTGGGAAATGTTACTTTCTTACATGTAATTTTTTCCTATTTCCTTTCTATTTCTTTCTCCTCCCCTTTCATTCTTCAAAATGTGAGATTTAAAAAATGAACTGATTGACCACATTAGGAATCAAATTATTAGGTGGATAATTTTATTGCTTCCTTATTATCTTTTAAAATTTTTAATTTCAAGATGTCCCTATAAAACCAGAATATTTAGAAGGCTGATAGATCTCCAACTTGAGAAAAATAAAAATATAAATATCTATCTTTTAACTATTTGTAATCATTGTTCTTATAACACTGAAGTGGGGCAAACTCATTTCTTATGCTATTTACAATATCGATCACTTACATTAATATTATGAATGGGTGAAATACACATGTATCAAATATTCCAAGCTCCTGTAATTCTTTTTTTCTTGTGTGTGTGTGCGTGTTTGTGGGTACCTTGCACACCAGCAGGCACCCATGCTGCTGAGCGATGTCCCCGGCCCTTTTTTCCTTTATATGGGTACTGGGAGTCGAACTCAGGACCTCGCGCTTGCCAGGCAGGCGCTTATGCCGCTGAGCCATCTCACCGGCCCAAGCTCCTCTAATTCTTAAAACAAAGTGCTAACCATTGCAAGAAAAACACAAATGACTCATACATAGTTGTAAATTTACAAAACTCATACTAAATGATTCAGTAATGGCCTCTACATTTTGTAACAGAAATGCAAACATAGAAATCCAGAGTTGCCACTGGAAATAATTGTGCAATTGGAATAAGGAGCTTAGTGGGAGAAGAGATAGATAGATATAGATAGATAGATGATACTTACATAGATAGCATGTAATCTAGAGAAAAGAATATTCAGCATTTTGAATTTCATTGAGAATAGTTCATGAAGTACAGAATAATGTTAATAAGAAAAACACTCTAAGACGTTTGAGATAATGAACTCTACTGCCAAGAAACACTGAGAGAACTTTTTAATATATTGTTACCTTAAATATTAAAATACTATTTTTATTGGTTTTAGGTTTATTGAAGAATTATGCAGAGTGTATAAGTAGTACATTTTCGTGTTATACCAACACTGTTCCTTTCCTGCTCCTTGCATATGTTTTTACCTATTATTAACATCCATTTTCAAGAATTTTTCAAGGCTTATTGCTGAAACTTATAGCTAATATTTATAAATTATTTAATCTAAGATATACTTAGTAACATCATATCTTCAGTTAGATATTTTGAGAGGTATAACAAATATGTATAAAATGCTCTATGATTGTAATCATTATGATATTTAAAAATAGAGAGAGTAAAAGATAAAGTTATTTACAACTGGATTTTATTTTATTTTATTTTTATTTTTTGTGGGTACCAGGGGGTCGACCTCAGGACCTTGCGTGCCAACAGGCACCCATGCCGCTGAGCGATATCACCGGCCCCTTTTTCGTATGTGGGATCCAGGAGTCGAACTCGGGCCCTTGCGCTTGCAAGGCAGGCGCTTACGCCGCTGAGCCATCTCACCGGTCCATACAACTGGATTTTAATTAGTATGGTAAAGAAAAACAGAAAGTTAAATTGTGGAAACATTTTGAAAAATGTCATTCGGAAAGTATTTATTGCACCGGTGATATAGCTCAACGGCATAAGCGCCTGCCTGGCAAGCGCGAGGTCCTGAATTTGGTTCCCGGTACCCACATAAAAAAAAAAATGAAAGTATTTATTATGTATATTCTACATGCAGTTATTGACATAGACAATGGAAATTATTATTTAAAAAGTCCAAATATATGGCAGACTCTAAGGCCTTTGGAAAAATACAGCTAAAAGTCATATGACATGAAATCTACCTTTAAATATATATATATATATATATATATATATATATATATTTTTTTTTTTTTTATGTGGGTACTGGGGGTCAAACTCAGGACCTCGCATTTGCCAGTAGGCGCTTGTGCCACTGAACAATGTCACCGGCCAATTTTTCCTTTTTATGTGGGTACTGGGAGTCGAACTCAGGACCTCGTGCTTGCCAGGCAGGCGCTTATGCCACTGAGCCATCTCACCGGCCCTTAAATATATTTTTAAATAAAACTGCCATGGAAAATACTATGGTGGCTCCTCCAAAAATTTGAAATAGAACTACCACATGGTCCAGAAATCCCATTTCTTAGGATTTAGCAAAACAATGGAAATCAGGATTTGGAAGATGTGTGCACAGGAAGATATGTTCATGGCATCAGTACTCGCAAAAACCAAGAGATGAAAACAAACCATGTGTCTGCTGGCACATGAACAGCCAAAAGTCTTTCTGTAGAGCTCCCTGGAACAAACACATTTTTGTCTTTTTAATGATCATATTTGTGTTTATTTAAACTTACAAAAGCCCCACTAGAACTAAACTTATTTCAATTATTCTGCAAGTTTTTCTCAGCACAATTCAGTATGAGAGCAGGTTTCTGTAGGGAAGGCTCTGGTGTAGGTGTTGTCATAGGAAATGTCCCAGAAATGGAAAAATCACTGAGAATATATGTAATCAGGTTTTCCTTCAGTAGCTACATGCTTTTCATTGATGATCCACCTTTGGCTTTGTCAATTAGAGGAACAGGCAGGAGCAGCTTTCTTCAAAAATTTCAGGGGAATATATCATCAGTTCACAAGGTTCAAAATCAGTCATCTTCACATCTCTAAAGCTAGTTTTCCTTTTCCTGTGAAAAACTTTAGGTTTTTCTCTGAAGAAATACTTGCATATCCACACTCTTTTCCCTTGGAGTTATTCTGAAGTACATCTAGCCTAAGGAATGTAAAAAATGAAAGACCTATTTTAATCATGGTTGAATGAAATGATACAGATCTGATGTGAAGATACATTAAAGCTTATAACTTCTATTTTCCCCCTCTGAATAGTCTGCAATTATTTATTCTATGAAATAATAGTACTTTAATATTGATTACTATTACAGAATTCAAACCAACTTTTAGATCATCATCACAGTGACTTTATAGATATAGCAAAACTCTTCCTGAGATCCTCTCTTATTTTCAGAGGGAAGTTTACCTAGATATGCTGTACATAATTATTTGCTGTTTGTTATAGGAAGCTACACCATTTCATACATCTTATTCAAAATTTTTTATGTGACCACAATTAAACAAAACTCAATATAATGTGTGCCACTCTACTTATCAAAGAGAAAATTCCTCATACATGGCTGACACCATGAAGTGGTCTCAACTACAGTAGTAGAAAGTCAATGAGGGCTGGTGAGATAGCTCAGCAGCATAAGCGCCTGCCTGGCAAGTGCGAGGTCCTGAGTTCAACTCCCAGTACCCACATTAAAAAATAAAATAAAATAAAAGAAGAAGAAAGTCAGTGACACTGAAAGGTAAGTGTAGTTGACCAGAATCAGGAGTGGGTTCTATGTCTCACTATATTCATATTATTAAATAATTCTCTTAGGCTTCATCTTCCATCAAGAGTAATATTTACATACCTCAAATTTATTAGTCACTTTCTTGTTCCTAGAAAAAAAAATACTCAACGCACACAAAGGAGGGGAGGTTTATTTTGACTCCCAGTTCTTAGAGGATTGAGTAAATGGTTGATTGACTCCAAAGCAGAAATTCATGGCAGAAGGGCATGGCAAGGAGAGGTGCTCACCCCATAGCAGCCAGGAAACAGATAAAGGAGGAACCACGGACAAGAGTACACCCATCTAGGTCATTCCTTCAGTGATCCACCTCCACCAGGTCTTACCTCCTGACAGCACATCCAGTAGCCCCATGATACAATCACCTTCTAAACTCATGAGACTTTCAGGGGAAGCGTTAGGTCCAATCCATATGCTCAAGGATTTCTAAGTGTTAGATAGTATGTGCTGACCTGAAAATTGTAGCATATCAAATATACATTTGCTGCCACATTTTAACAAAGAATCTCTATTACACAAGTCCTGAGGAAAAGCCTCAATAAATCTTGAATCTATTTGACGAGAGAAGTTATTAAAATCTAAAATGTGTAAACATTCTATATCATAAATCATTCATATCTCTGCTCTGGATGTTACCAGCCATTTTAGTTTTTCCATAATTTTAGCTTCCTATTGGTACAGGAAGACTTTGGTTCAGTTCTGTAAAACTAATGAGATAGAGAGGACACTTTCTTGTACTTTGCTTCTCTTAATTGTTTTTTCTTTTTTTAAACTCAGTACTGTGTGTTTTATTTTTAAAGTGTTTCTTGGGCACATTTATAATCCTAGCACTCTAAAAGATAAGACAGGAGGATTTAGAATTCAGGCCCAGCCTGGGCAACATAATGACTTAGAGGGACAGTGTCTCAAACCAAAACAAAGGATTAGGGTTGGAGCTCAGACCCCAGAACAATCCCCACTACCATAGATAGGGACAAAAAGGTGTTTCATTTAGCATTACACTATAAATAGCAAAGTTAAATAGATTTTGAACCTGATTACATGTATCCTAGCTCTTATGATAATGAGAGGACTCCTCAGGCTGGAGCCACATCTAGTTTTGAACAGGAGCCTTATTATCTTCTCATATAAAATAGGGCACTTCAGAGGCTATGTGGCCAAACCACACACACACGTGCACACACACACACACACACACACACACTCACATCAAATATGTTAATATTGTTTAAATTTTAGAAAATATATATGCAAAATATAGCACCACATAAATTAATCACAATATTGAAAAATACCAAAATTTCTACTGGATCAAAAGGTCACAAAACACCATAACATTGAAGTCAAATTGATTAAATTCACATATAATCTTGAGTATAATTACAGTGTGACAGTGGTAGTTGAAATATCTTGGCTTTAATGCCCAGATATCTCTCTCTATTTTTGTTTCTTTCTTTCCTTTTTCTTTCCTTTTGTTTCTCTTTCTCTTGCTTCTATTTCTCCTTCTCTCTCTCCCCCACCCTCTCTCTCTTTCTCTGTCTCTCTTTTCTTTCCCTTCCCCTTCCCCTTTCCTTTCCTTTCTTTTCCTTTCCTTTCCTTTCCTTTCCTTTCCTTTCCTTTCCTCTCCTTTCCTTTCTTTCCCTTTTTTCCCCTCCTTTTCTGTTTGCATCTCTTTGTCATGTGTCCTTCTAGGCTTTGATGATTCCTAGATAAGAATGTTTCACTTGGAGCAGAGAAGTGGACATTTGATACCTAGGATGAGAGAAGGAATTAAAGTATAAGCTGAACTCTAAAGAACAATTATGAGATAGGTACATAAATAATGTTGGGAAGAACATGTTCAGCGATAACAACACATGAAAAAGCACTATATTTCCCTGGAAAAAATCTAGATGTCCATCAATAGATGAATGGATTAAAAATGTAGTCTGTATATGCAGTGGAATTTCATTCTTTCATAAAAAAGAATAAATTCATGTCATTTGCAGGAAAATGGATGGATCTTGAGAATATAATGTTGAGTAAAATAAGTCAGATGTGGAAGGTTTAATTTCACATGGTTTCTCTTATATGAAAAAATTAAAATATAAAAAAGAATAACATAAAGAGAATTTTTGGAGATGAGGAAGAGGCTCAGGAAAACTGGGGGAAAAGAACCAGAAATTATAAAGATATTTTAATCTTTTGAATGAATGCAAATATTATGTATTATAAACATATACCAATACATTTTTTTAAAGGAGTGTATTTCTTTTTTTTTTTGGTGGCTTAAGCACCTGCCCAGCAAGCGCGAGGGCCCGAGTTCAACTCCCAGAACCCACATACGAAAAAGGGGCCGGTAATATCGCTCAGCGGCACAGGTGCCTGCTGGCGCGTGAGGTCCTGAGGTCGACCCCCCGGTACCCACACAAAAAAATGAATTATTAAGAAATAATTTTGGGCCGGTGAGATAGCTCAGCGGCGTAAGTGCCTACCTGGCAAGCGCGAGGTCCTGAGTTTGACTCCCAGTACCCACATACGAAAAAAGGGCCGGTGATATCACTCAGTGGCATGGGAGCCTGCTGGCATGCAATGTCCTGAGTTCGACCCCTGGTACCCACAAAAAAAAAAAAGAATAATAATCTTCACCAATGACCTCCATGCTGTCTTCCAGAACAATATGACCAAAATTTTTAATATGTCTTTGAGGATGTTCAATATACATCAGTGTGTTCAGGATGAATGAGCTATCATTCTCCAAAACTATTTTTGAAAAGACTAAAGAAAACCATGAAAAAGGATGGATCACTGACTTTTCAGGGTTTAGATGCTTGAATAAATGTAAGATTTCCCCAAATTTTAAGAACAACTGCATTATAGAAATAAACTATAAACTTGTAGCAGATTATGTTTCATATTACTTAAACCCCTATAGTTGGCCAGTTATCACAATATACATACAGTGGTACCCTCTTATCCACAGTTTTGCTCTCCATGGTATTGGGTATACCTGAACAATGATGGTCTGAAAATATTAAACAGAAAATTCCAGTAATAAAAACTCCATAAATTTTAAATTGCTCTGGGGAATATGATGAATTTTTCATACTATCCTGGTCTGTTACAGCTAGAACATGAATTATCCCTTTTTTATTGTATTTACATACTTAGAAATTAGCCTAAGTAAGGAAGTGAAAGACCTCTACAATGAAAACTACAGTAATCTGAAAAAGGCAATTAAAGAGGACCTCAAAAATAGAAAGAAGGTCCCTATTCCAGGATAGGCAGAACAATATTGTCAAAAGGACCATAATTCCAAAACTTATATGTAGATTTAATGCAATCACAATTAAAATGCCTACATCATGCCTCACAGAACTAGAGAAAACAATCCTAAAATTCATATGGAACCAGAAGAGACTCAAAGTAGCAAAACCAGGACAAAATAGGAGGCATTGGAATACCTGACTTGAAGTTATACTACAAAGCTACAGTGATAAAAGGCAGCATAGTATTAGCACAAAAGCAGACATGTCAATCAATAGAACAGACTAGAGTATGCAGAAACAACTCCATACACATTTAGCTATTTGATCTTTGACAAATGGCCTAAAACTACACTGAAGGAAAGATAGCCTCTTTAGCAAATGGTGCTGGAAAAACTGGCTATCCAGATGCAGAACATTGAAGCTAGATCCCTATCTCTCACCATGGACTAAACTAAAATAAAAATGGATCAAAGATCTAAAACAGAAAAACTTAACCTACTGGAAGATAAAATAGATAAAATGCTTGAAGTCATATTTGTAGCCAAAGATTTTCTGAACAGAACTCCAATTGCACAAGAAATAACAGCAAGATTCAACAAATAAGATTATATAAAATTGAGTCTTCTGCATGGACAAGGAAACAATCAACAGAGTGAAGAGACAATCTGTAGAATGGGAAAAAAGTTTGCCAGCTTTCCTCAGACAGGACTAATATCTAGAATATATAATAAACTCAAAAAATTAGACCATCCAAAATAAAGAACTCAGTCAAACA
This sequence comes from Erethizon dorsatum, assembly GCA_028451465.1. NCBI lineage: Eukaryota > Metazoa > Chordata > Mammalia > Rodentia > Erethizontidae > Erethizon > Erethizon dorsatum. The sequence continues at coordinate 32,264,979 of CM051823.1, forward strand.
ATGGCCAAGTGAAATGAATAGAAAATTCTCAGAAGAAGCACAAATGGCCAATAAACATATGAAAAAAAATGTTCAAAAATCTCTGGCCATTAGAGAAATGCAAATTAAAACAACACTAAGATTTCACCTTACACTAGAAAGAATGGCAGTCATCAAGAAATCAAATAATAACAAATCCTGGCGTGGCTGTAGCGAACAAAGAAACTTCCTACATTTTTGATCGGAATGTAAACTAGTGTAACTAGAATGTAAAATGGCATGGAGATTTCTCAAAGAACAAAAACTAGAAATTCCATTTGGTCAGGGTATTCCCCTTGTATATTTCTTCACAAAAGAGCTAAAGATGTAATTTTACAGCACTACATACGATATTTAGAGCAGCACAATTCATATGAGCTAAATCGTGGAAGCAGCAAATATGTCCATCAACAGATGAATGAATAAAGAAAATGTGGTATCTGTACATAATGGAAAACTACTCAGCTATAAAGAAGGATAAATTGGAGACATTTTTATGAAAATGGATACATCTGGAAAGCATAGTATTAAGTGAAACACATCAGGCACACAAACTTAAATACCTTATGGTTTCCCTTTAGCATTTAACTAATGCAAAGTAAAAATAAACAGCAAAATAAAAGATTGATGAAAGGAATCAGAGACAGATATTTTACAAATGGGAAGGATCCCAAGAGACAGATGGGGAATTAGGGGGATAGAAAGGGAGGTAAAAGATTTAAGATGTACCAAATACCCACAATGAGTGTTAACATTACATGTTGCTAAGATGAACTAAAAAACAATAAAAATAGCAATAATAATGAAACTGGGGGAAGGGAATCTAGAGATGGAGAGAGGGGAGGGACAATAAAAAGAATCAAGATATGTTAAGTACATGCGCCTATCCCCCAAGATGAATACAAATTTCGTGTATGGCAAACATGTATGAATAAAGTTTATGTTTATGCCTATGGCTTCAAGAATTTCCCCTATGTTGTCTAGCAGTTTTAATGGTTTACATTTTTAATGTAGGTCTTTCATCTATTTTGATTAAACTTTGGTACAGGGTGAGAAATAAGAATCTAGTTTCAGTTTCCTACATGTTGATCTCCAGTTTTCCCAGCATTATTTGTTGAAGAAACTGTCTTTTCTCCAGCATGTTTTTGACCTGTTTGTCAAACATCAACTGGATGCTTGTTTCTGTGCCTTCTACTCTATTCCATTGTCTACATCTGTGTTTTGTGTCAGTACATTGTTGTTTTGTTGTTACGCCTTTATAATATAGCTCAGTGTATGCTGGAGCAATGTTTCCAGCATTGTTCTTTTGTGCAGGATTGCTTTGCCTATTCTGGGTCTTGGTTGTATTATATCCTGATTGTAGACATACTTTTTCTAGTTCTATGAAGAATATTTTTAGTATTTTAATAGAGATTGCTTTGAATCTATACATCATTTTTGGTAATATAACATTGATGTTATTCAGTGTTTTAAATCATATATAGGTAAAAGAGAGGAAGAGGTAGCAGGAAAAAGAGAAAAAAGGAATAAAAATGGTGACAAAATAATATAATACAAAGAAGGAAAAAAGAGAAAGGAGGTATAGTAGAGAGACAAAAGTAGGTATGTAGAGGGAAGTAAAGAGAAGAGACAAAGAAAGGGCAAATAAATGGGAAGTGAAAGAAGAGAAAAGGGGATCACATCCATTTGGTGATAAAATAAACAAATTTAAGTATCCCTGAGGAGCAACTTTTGGGGTTGGAACATATGACAAAGCAGAAAATCAATACAGATATATATCTATATCTATCTATCTATCTATCTATCTATCTATCTATCTATCTATCTATCTATCTATCTATCTATATGGATATATCCATATATCTGGATCTGTGCTGGGAGTAGCACCCATATTGAGTGCTTCTTCCTTTCTTATTCTAGCTTTCCTTTTTCTGTACTCCACTTGTTCATTATCCCATTCAGGTTGTTTTCCAATACTTGGTGTCCCTGCCGTCTCATGTAGTGGAGCACTCACTGACCTCGGTATATATCTTAGAGTTATCTGTAGGTGCTGCTTCCTCTTTCTATCTCCAGGAGTCTCTTAATCCAATCAGTTTGATAAGTAAGATTAACTGGCACAGTAGCATTTTTGTTGCCTTTCAATTCTTTTTTTTTTTTTTTTTTTTTTTTTGCTGAATGAATGTATTTTTGTTCTACCAATCAATGCCTACATGACCTTGGGTTAAAAAAAAAATCCCAATTCACTCAGTGTTGTATTGTTTCCTCAGTGCCGTATTCCTTATCAATCATATAAGAATAACCACAATGCCTATTGTAAAGACCTATTTGGAAGGAAATTAGACAATGACAATGTGATCTTTTGTGAGTTGTGGCATGCCATTTCTTTCTAATAATCCTAGAATTTGCAAGTGATTTTTATTACAAATTGGAGCAGATTCAAGATAATCATTTGAAATCACTATTCTAATTCACATCTCTTTATGTAGAAAGTTAATGTAATTAAGTGCTAGATACCCCAAAATACACAACAGAATGAGCCAGATAGCAATTTTGTCTGTCACTTCATCAGAGCCAGGAAAAAAATAATAGGAACTACTTATATGGCTTATAATTGTGTTCTTTAAAAGTTTGCCATATTCTCCTCTCCTATGCAGCCTTGTTTCCGTTTTATGAAAAGTATGATTAGATACAAAATATTTGAAACTATTATTAAGATTTCCAAATTGTCATATACTGAAGAGAGATGGTTATACACGATAAGCAAATGGAAATTGATGTAGAGACTGATGCCACTTTTGACTTTCTGTTTTATATTTGAAATTCCAACACTGACCAGGGAAAGAGATCCCACAAACTGTTCCAATTACTTCTGAATATCTGAATCTCATTATGGTTTTGAAAATCATTTTTGAGGGCAACAGATGTTTCCTTTAATATTCAGCATAGAGACATAAAAGAGAGCCATAATGAAAGAGTTGTGAAATATAAAATTAAATAGAAATATGAGGAAGAATTCTGTGAGCCAGTAGTTAACACATTAACTTACCAGTAATGTTTATAGAAGCATTAACATGTGAAAATTGACAAATACCACAAAGCAACCATGCCCTGTGTTCCCCCAAAGAGCCACCAGTGGCAATTACGAAAAATAGAAGGAGTGTTCTTCAGAGATAACCATGAATAAATATGGAAGACCCTGAATTCTAGCAAATAATGCTAAAAAGATATTCTTTGTTCTGTCTACTTATGGACTTACTTATAAAGGGCTATATTAGGTTCAATGCCAGGACTTGTTTGCTTCATATACATCCTAACTCAATTAAAACTAAATTATGTTTTTGTGTATCTATGGGGAGTAAAGCTATCTTTCTCTGAAGACATGCCTAGGAGGAAAGTAGAAGAAAACAAACCTGAGTAGCTTATCCTGACCTATAGTACTGCAAATTATTTTTAGTAGACTTTATTTTAAATCCTTTTTAGGCTCACAGCAAAACCGAAGAGAAACCACAGTACTCTTTATCCTCCCTGTTCCGATACAGACACAGTCATTCCCATTATCAATATCACAGACCAGAGTGGTATATTTATTATAATTTGAGCCTGGTTAGGTGAACATCATCCAGAGTCCACAGTTTATATTAGGATTTACTATTGCTTTGTACATTCTATGGGCCCTGACACATGCATAATTACATGTATTTGAAATTATAATACCACACATTTGTTTTGCTGCCTCCCCAATCTGCTGTGTATTTTTAATTCACCCTTTCCTCCTTGCTACCCCCTGGTAACTATTGATCATTACTGCCACCTTAGCCTAGCCTTTTCCAGATAGAATATAGTTGGAATCATAGGCTATGTAAACTTTTCACATTGTTCTTTCCCTTAGAAAAATGCTTATAAATTTTCTTCATGTCTTCTCATAGTTCATTTCTTTTTAGCACTGAATAATCTTCCCTCACCTAGATTTATCACAGTTTATCTATTCACCTACTGACATTTTAGTTCCTTCCAAATTTTGGCAATTATGAATAAAGCTTCTATAAATATCTGTGTACAGGGTTTTGCAGAGACATAACCTCTCAATTCATTAGGATATAATGACAAGGAACATAATTGCTGGATTGCTGAGTAAGAATACTATCAGCTTCTATGAAACTGCCAAACTATCTTCCAAGGCGGCTGTGGCATTTTAAATTCCCACCAGCATGGAATGGAAGTTCCCATTGCTCCAAATCCCTGCTGGTAATTCACACTGTCAGAAATTTGGACTTTTGCCATTCTATTAGAAGTACAGTGGTATTCAATTATTGTTTTAATTTGTATTACCTCAGTAACGTTTAATGCTGTATATTTTTCCATATGCTTATTTTCCATGTGTTTATCTTATTGGTGAGATGTCTACTCAGTCATTTGCTCCTTTAAAATCAGGATTTTTATTTTTTTATTTTTGAATTTTCAGATTTCTTTTCATACTTTGGATAACAGTCCTTTAACAGATGTTGTCTTTTACAAATATTTTCTCCTAATTCATAGTTTTCTCTCACAGAAGTATTTTATTTTATTGATGTCCAGCTTGTCAGTTTTTCTTTCATGAATCATTTTGTTGCTATTATATCTTAAAAATCATTGCCAAATCTAAAATTGTGTAGATTGCCTTCTATGTATACCTCTTAGATTATTACAGTTTTGCATTTACACTTAAGTCTGTTGTGCATTCCTCGTTAATTTTTAAGAAAATTGAAAGATCTATGTCTACATTATTATTATTATTATTATTATTATTATTAGGCATGTGGGTGTCCTATTTTACCAGTAACATTTTTTAAAAGACTGTATTTTCTCTATAATAATGCCTTTTGAAACTTTTCAAAGATCAACTGATTATATCTATGTGGGTCTATTTTTAAACTTTCTGTTCTTTTCCATCAATTTGTTTAGTTTTTGTCCACTAGTTCAGTCTTGATTACTACAGCTTTAAAGTAGTCACAGAGTTAGATTTTGTTTATTGTTTTAATATTAGGCCACTTCATGCAAACTTTAAAATGAGTTTGTCAATATCCACAAAATACACTGCTGAGATTTTAGATGGGATAGTTTTAACTGTACAGGTAAAGTTGGAAAAAACCCTGGCATCTTCCTATCCGTGAGCATGAACTATAACCCCATTTATTTGGGTCTTCCAAAGAGTTTTATAGGTTTTTTTTTTATCTAGGTCTTATACACATTATGTTACATTTATATCTATGTACTATATGTCATTTTGAGGATGCTAACATAAGTAGTACTGTGTTTTAAATTTTAAACTCCACTTATTTATTGCTGCTGTATTGAAAATTAGTTAACTTTTTTATCATCCTCAAATCATTTATCTTTGCTATAATCAGGTAGTTCCAGGAGGTTTGTTGTTGATTCTTCTATATTTCTACTTAAACAATCATGTGTGAATAAGAACTGTTATATTTTTTCCTTCTCAATCTGTTTTTTATTTTCTGTTCTTTAATTGTTGCATTAGTTATCACTTCCCATACAATGTTTAAAATGGCTTTTGAGAAAGAGTAATTACTGTTTTTAAAACCTAGACCTCTAGTCAATAAATTACATTGGACATCAATCAAGTAATGTAATTTTCATATACAAAATATGCTTCTATAAAAACCATTGTAAAATCTTAATTTTACTAACTTCTTTTGCCTTGAAGGTTGACTAGAAAAACATACTGAGAAAAACAAAGTATTAGAATTGCATTTTAAGCATGTGGCCTATAGTGCCTTCACCTTTCATTCTATTGTGTGAAAATGTTTCTTTTGGAGGATCAACCTCAGCACCACAAACACTGTGACTCTGCCTTTGACTCCCTCTAATAAACACAGTGGATCCCTTGGTAAGTATTCATAACTTAATACTTCCTGTCAAAATATCCTACTATAATTACATTTTAAATATTCTCTATTTTTTTCCACAGCTGGACTATATCCTGCTGTTATCTTTAGAATATGGCATTGGCCCAATGCACGTTTATTCTCAATGTATCTGATTGAATGGGTTTTTAAACAATACCTTTAAATTTCTAGGAATAAACTAATTAAAACACTTAGTATTCCTTTTCTTTCTTTAAATTGGGAGGCTGAAATCATTGCTAAATTTTACAGTTTTAAAGTGAGTGCTTTATTCTTATAGTGGAACTTATTCTTTATTTTTTACTGAACACGTTTCCTTATTAATATTTTTTTAGATAATTTTCAGGAATGTAAACAGTGACATCAATACATCTAAAATGAAATAAGAACTTATTAGCTTCCTAAATTCCAACCTATATGAATTTATTTTTAACCTAATTGGCAATCTAAATTCTTCTGTAGTGTACTATTTGACACAACAAACATAAAAATACATGCAAATTTTCCTCACAATCTGGATCCTAAGGCATTGTCATGGTCATTTCAAATTCCCTATACAGATATATACTAGGAGACATATACACTAGGAGACAGATATATAACTATTTCTTAAAACCATGTAATATGCAAAGTGTTTCTGATATAAAAATACTGCATTGTGTTCATTACTTTCACTCCAGCGAAGCATTAATTTCCTTTAATTCCCTTTACCAAACACAAAAAGACGATGGGAGGAGTGAGAGCAATTCGAATGCTCCTGCGGCGCGTGTAGGAGAACAGTGCTGTGCACCCTTATTTCACTGTAGACAACAATTGCATATACCAAGAGAATAATTTTTTTCAGGAGATTCTGGCAGATAAATTTTTATTCGTGTAAATAATTCAGCAGCTTGTTATAATGAAAGCACTTCACATGAAGCTTTTCCTTGCTCTGTCTTAAATGAACACAGTAGTATCCACTGGATACTACTAATATCTAATGTGAACTAGAGGCTTCCCAGTTTATGATGAGTTGCAGCTCTTCAAGGAACTAAACCCATTGCTAGGGGATTTGATTCAACATTTGCCAGAAAAAGAAAAGCTAATCACAGTGTAAAGTAATGAGAGGATAAAAGAAAATAATAGAGCTTTGCTGGTCATTATGTTGATCCGAGAGGAGATTTCATAGTCACAGCACATCTGGAGGTTAGTTTTCAAGTTGTTCCTTTAGGGACTATGAGGGAGATTAAAATTTATATAGGGCAAATATAATTCTCAATAAACTTTTAGGGACACTAACAATTTCCATATTTGGTAGCCTCTTTTTAATGCATCATCTCTACAATAAAAATAATATTATATAAGGTCTAAATTGTATTTTCTTTTTGAGATATAAAAGTATAGCTCATATAAAACTTGAAAAAAAGTTTTTATAAGTCTATGAAGTTCTTCTGAATTTTGCAGCTTAATTTGGTAAATATTTTCTAACTACATTTTCTTTAAGGTATAAGCTCACTTACCTAACACCGTGTTGCCCTGGATTTGAGGCACTTACACTCTTGCTTGGAAATATTCAGGCCTTGGTCCTGGAGCATCTATTTCCCCACTTACCCACACAGCCCCCAGCCTTCTGCATTCACATCATCACTTTTGACTTACAACAGGCTTCGTATTGATCCTTGGTGTACAGTAACTTGAGTTCCACTTAATATTTTTGTACTTGTCTAGTATGAAAAAGAGCTCTTAGGGTGAGTTCTCAAGGGGAATATTTCAGCAAATTCTAATACAGCTTATAAATATTTTATTCGATTTCTGATTTAATGTGATAGATGGCTTGTGGTTCCTGATACCGGCTTCCCCAGCTTTCCATTATAATACAGAGGAAGAAAAAAGAGATCAGTATTTGCAACTTCATACTGACAGTTTACCTAAGGCTAAAATCCAGAAGAGATGTAAAATGCATTGAGGGTAAGTGAAGCCAGATTAAGAAAAGCATTTTCAGACCACATGAGAAAAGAAAGATATCAGAATCCTCCCGTCTTTCCTGTTCTCATACTTAGTGTCTTTATTATCAGAAATGTTGGACAATTTCACCTCTGCTTCCCAAAGCTAATTTCTGAAGTAGTCTGATTAGTGTCGCCATTCCTGCCATTGTATTTAATCAGATTAAATACAGTTTCATCTATAAATTCACAGTATAGAGGTATGAGAAAAAAACTTCTTTTAAGGTAAATCCCCCCTCACCCAAATTGACAATTGTTACTAACTTGTTATGCCACTGCATTTGGATTTACTATGCATTTCCATGTATATGGATATACAGTATGGGCATATACAAACTGTTAAGCATCTATAAATATGTTTTTGTATTTTTTCTACACACGTACATACAAAACCATTCTTCAATGTCATAGAACCACATTACCTGTTATCTTTCTTTTTTATGCTGTTTCATATTAGTAACACATATATGATTTTTGTAATTTTTTTTTGCCAATGGAGAACTTCTACATATTAGTTTATAATATTGGTGGCCCACAGTTTCTTTACCACGTGTTTATGTAAAAACTATAAAATGTTTGTAAATTTTTATTACAATACTGAAGGTCATAAATCAAGCCTTTTTTTTCACATGTCCAAATATTTCTCTAGAGTAAATATGTACAAACTGCTTTATTAACCAACTGACCTACCAGAAAGGGATGAGATTTACCACTTATCTATATTATTCATAGGTAGAAATTTTTAAATTCCATTTTCCCAATCTGAAAGGTAGACAATAATGCCACATATTTCTTTTTTGTGAATTCCTAATGAAATTAAGAATCTTGCCATTTGCACATCCTTCCTTGTTATTCCTATTGATATCTTCTGTACATTTTATATTGAATCATTTCCTTTTTCTAGTGCTTTACAAAAATTCTCTCCATATTATGCGAATTATATTTTATGCCCATCCAAAGCAGAAATTTGCAAAAAACAACAATAAAAATGGTGGTAGGGGTAGAGAATGTCAGTGATGTATTATATTCCACATTTTTTGAATTGATATATGTTCATTTGTTTGTTTTTTCCCCTTCAGATTGATACTTTTTAAAATTGTCCAAGGAGATCTTTTTTTAATCCATGGTCCTTTTGGAAAAATTATTCTATTTTAAATATTTTAAGTGCCTTAGATATCTTTTATTTTAATGTAAGACATGTATATATTAATAAAGAAAGCATAGAAAGCACACTTCTTAATGCCGTGAAAGAAATAAAACAAAATTTCACACCAAAATAACTAGAAAATAACAATAATTAATACACTGTGTACCATAATCTTAAAAATATCACCAAAATGCTATTGAGTATGATTCATAGACAACAAAGACTCTTACAAAAAAGAAACAAACAGATGAAACTTTCTTTCCAATGAACTAAGAAAAAATAGTAGATGAATTAAACAAATGAGCATATTTATTGAAATATTTTTAAAACAATGGAATAGAGAAATTTGAGATACCATTTTGCCATAGAAAGAATTGTTATCATCAAAAATATCAAATAATAACAAATGCTAGTGAAGATGTGCGGTAAAAGGAACTCTTCTACATTGTTGGTGGGAATAATAAACTAGTACAATCACTATAGAAATTAGGGTGGAGAGTTCTCAAAAACTAAAAATAGAAATCTCTTTTGACCTAGCTATCTCCCTTTTAGGTATTTTCCCAAAAAAAGTTGAAGTCATCATATACAGAGATACATACATACCCATGTTTATAGCAGCACATTTTGTAATAGCAGAACTTGGAAACAGCATATATGTCCATGAACAGATGAATGGATAAAGAAAATGTGGTATTTATACACAGTGGAGTACCACACTGTGATAAAAATAGATACAAAATATACCGAGATATGTTTTATAGCCCTGTACTTGTTATTTGTTCTCTCTCTCTCTCTCTCTCTCTCTCTCTCCATTGGATTAAACTCAAGTTTTTTACACTGAGCTTGAGCTACATTCAGGCTTAGCTTGAACTTGTCATCCACCTGCCTCAGCCGGTCAGAGTTCTGGGATTACAGGTGTGTGCACCAGTGCCTGATCTTCTTTTATCTAAATGAAAACTTTCACAAACACTTGAATATACACTTTACAATTGTTGGTTTTAGTACACTAAATTTTAGAGTGCTAAAAATATCAACTAGTTGTAGTTAGTAGATAGTGTTGTTCTAATCTTGTATATGATACTTACTTTTGTATTAGTTTTATCAATTATTTTAAGATTTGTCAAAAATCTCCACATGCGATTATGTATTACTACTCTGTCTGTTTCTTTCAGCTTTTGCCTCATGCATTTTGAAGAACTTTTTTTTTAGATTCCTGTATCTTATTTGACAGATTGACTTTTAATCATTATAAAATTTCTCTTTGTCTTTTGACAATAATCTTTGAATTCACTCAAAATCTACTTTTTTCCCAGTATTTAAGAGTAACCACACATTAACCCTTTTCTTATCCTTTGCAAATTTACAATTTTATATCTTTTTACTTTGAATATATGTGTTCTTATGTTTAAGTTCTTTGAGCAGCACGTACTTGGGGATTGCCATCTTTCTAAACATTCAGTCTAATATGCTTTGAATTTAAAGGTAAATATTTGGTGTGTTTTTATTAATGTAATTAAGTTTAACTGAGTATAAGAATACATCTTTGGGCCGGTGAGATGGCTCAGTGGCGTAAGCGCCTGCTTTGCAAGCGCGAGGGCCCGAGTTTGACTCCCGGATCCCACATATGAAAAAGGGGCCGGTGATATCGCTCAGTGGCACGGGTGCCTGTTGGTGCGCGAGGTCCTGAGGTCGACCCCCTGGTACCCACAAAAAAAAAAAAAAAGAAAAGAATACATCTTTGCCATCGTTTTCTATTTTTCCAACTATATTTTATCTTCTCTCAATTTCCTGAAATTTTATGGGTTAATTTAGCATTTTTAGTATTTCCTTTTATCATGTCCCTTTTTAAGTAATGAATATTTTTATTTCTTACTGTTTATACAGTGACTTACTTTATGAATTCTATCATATTCTACTAGAGTGAGTATTGTACCTCTTCATATAAAAAGAAGGAAATCACAGCAGTACACTGCTGTTTTGAGGCCGTTCTTTTGTGTTATTCTTGCCAAATACATACTTAGACATATATTAGTAGGCTCACAATAAAATATTAGTGCTTAAAATAAATTGCCTCTTGAAGAAATTAAGAGAGAGAAAAATAAAAGCAAAGAGAGTCTTTCATAGGTACCTATATATTTACACTTAATTTCTTCTTAAACATCTGAATTTGCATCTGGTATCATTTCCCTTCATCTTCACGAACTTACTCCAGCATATCCTCTAGTCTAGTATATTATCGTGAGCAATGTATAAATCTCAGTTTTGTATATTTGAAAAGGTCTGTATTTCATCCCCTCATTTTTCTATGTGGTTTACAATGGCTGCAAAATTCTGGATAGATTTTTTTCACCACTCTAAACATATTATCTGGCATGCATGTCTTACGGCTTGGACTGTTTCTCAAGAAATATTAGTCATTATGTTTAGAGTTGTTTACCTCCTTACTATGTATTTTTTCCTCTGGTTGCTTTTATAATTTTCCATTTATGTCTTATTTTCAATAGTTGAGCCTCTGTGTATTCATGGTATATATTTTTCATCCTTGGGATTTACTTCTTTGATGTATCATACATTGCTTTTCTCCAACTTTTGAAAGAGTTAGCAGGTACTGTTTTATCAAATATGTCTTTTGTCTAATTCTCTTCTCTCCTAAAAATCAGAATAATATTTTCATAAACTTGTTCATGTCTATGATGGATTTTCTAAATGTTCTGATTTTCTTATTTATGCTTAAGTTAGTATAATTTTAATTGATATATTTTCCAGTTATCTACTTTCAAACACATCTAGTAATTTTCTAATTTTATATATTTTGTATACTCATATAATATCCAATTTCTTTTCTTTGTTTATATAAGTATAGTTTATAGAAAATTAGATGCACAGATCATAATATGCTGTTTAATTTTTATTACAATTTAGTTCTAAAATGCTCCTTAAAATTCTGATGTGTTCACACATGGGGCTTTCGGGAGGTGATTGAATTACGGAGGTCCTATATTCATCAGTAGATTAGTCTACTGATAAGTTCATGGCTGAAAGTGCTGTTATGTGGGGGTCGGTTAGTAAAGTAGGTCCCTGGGGCATGACCTGCAAGAGTGTATTCCTGTTTCTAGCTCTTCCCTTCCCTCTCTGCTTCCCGGTGGTGATGGATTGAGCAGTTTTTCTCTGTATGTCCTTCTACCACGCCATTTCAGCCTGGTAGTCAAACAACCATGGACTGAAATCCCTGAAACAATGTCAAAGAAACCTCTCTTCTTTTAGGTTGTGGGTGTTGGGTGTTTTGTCCCAGTGACAAGAAAGCTGATTAAAATAGTTTTGACAAGTCCATACATCCCTGTAAACAATGCCTAGTCAAGATGTAAGCTATTACCATCTCTTCACAAATTTTCTTTGTACACTTTTCCATTCATTATGCTTATGTGAGTTATGATGTGCAAATTTCCCTTTATCTGATTTTTTTTTCTCTGAATTGGTACCCGGAACCGAACTCAGGACCTCACGCTTGCCAGGCAGGCACTTTTGCCGCTGAGCTATCTCACTGGCCCTATCTGATTATTTAGATGCAATTATTTTATGAAATTCCCCAACTTTTCCTGTAATCTTTTGTACAGTTTCTTCTACTTTTTTAAGAGAGTATATTAAAGAACTTCTCTAATAATTCTTACATCTGGATCACCATTCTGTTTTCAGAATTCATGTTTCCCTGTTTGTATAGTCTGGTCTCTTTTCACGCTCATTTTTTGACTGTTAGATGTTCTATATAAGAAAAAAAATTGTGGAAGATTTTTTTTATTTTATTGGAGAATGTCCATGTTTTAATCTCCAAAGCATATACTGATGGCTTAATTTAATATAATTCCATGTAGAAAAGATCTGAGAGTGGCTTGAAGTTTTTTTTCTTTTTATGTGGGTACTGGGAGTGGACCTCAGGACCTCGCATTTGCCAGCAGGCGCTTGTAACACTGAGCGATATCACCGGCCCTTTTCTTCCTTTATGTGGGTTCCAGGAGTCGAACTCAGGACCTCGCACTTGACAGGCAGGCGCCTATACCGCTGAGCCATCTCACTGGCCCCAGGTGTTTTTTTTTGTTTGTTTGTTTTTTTTGATACTGGGAATCAAATTCAGGACCTTGTGCTTGCCAGGCGGGTGTTGTACCGCTGAGCTATATCCCTGGCCCTGGCTTGCAGTCTTGATAAAATGCAACTTACCTCTAGTTAAAATTTTCCCAAATACATAGCCTCCTAGACCATTCAAGTGAAAGCAGTGTGTTCATAGAGGCCTTTTCCTTTAGCAGGTCCTACATTCTTGTCCTTATAGCATGAAAAGATTGCCGAAGGCTTAGTATTTTCCGCATAGATTGTCAGTTTAGTTTTAGCCTTTGTACTGTTTGTGACTTTAGAATTCAGCAAATATCTTCCACAGGAAAAATAATATATTAGAATTCGGCAAATATCTTCCACAGGAAAAATAATGTATTTGAGACCCTCAGCATTTTAGTTCTATGTTCACCTCTTTAGTTTGTCAACATTTCATCTAGATTCTGCCCTCCAGAATTACCCACTGCTTGGTCAAATCTTTGATTGTTTGCCTACTACGCTTTTTTTAAACCTTTCAAATACTTTTAGCAAATAATTATAGATCCCAACTTATCTTACAATTATCAGTTTCCAGAGTCTTTTTACTTTATTTCTCATAACTTCTGCACCTGTAAGCAATGTGTTTTGTCTTGCTATCTGGGGAACATGGGTCTAATAGAAATATATATATAATATATATAGAAATATATATTATATATTATATATAATTAAAGGATTCACAATGTAGGCTTACAGTGGCCATCTTCAGAATGAGGGTGGAAGAATGCAAAAGGGCAGTCTGCAGGCTGGAGGGCAGGAGGTTTCAATCAAAAGCCAAAGGCCTAGAGCACACAGCAGAGACCGCTGGAAGGTCATACAGGAAAGCCAAAGGGTCTGCACTGGAAGGCTGTAGAATCTGCGCTGGAAGCCAAGAGATGGAATTCCAAAGGTGATGGTGAAGACTGGAGCTCCTCTGAAGAAGGAAAATTGAGATTTCTTTCTCTTTCCCTTTTTATTCCACCCAGACTACCACCCTGTTAGTTGGTGCCACCCACATCCAGGGTAAGTCTTTCCTCTTCAGGAAGCCAGTCACCCAGACACAACCAAAATTGTGCTAAATTAATCCACTAGGCATTTCTTGTTCAAGTTGACACCATAATTATCTATCACATGAGCATATATACCACTTTAGTAATATGTATGTAAAAATATGGTTTTTTAAGTCAAAGACAATTTTTAAGTCAAAGGCATGTTATAGGAAAAGTTTCAATAATATCAAAATATACTTTTATAATATATATGATACAGAAGTTGAGGGGAAGCTAAGAATTAGATAAAATTGTGCTAAGATATTATATGCTGAAAGAAAAAAAGGCTTAAAATACCTTGACTATTTACAGTGATGAAAAATAAATGTAGTTCTTCCATTAAAATTAGAAATAAGATAAGACTATTTACAGTGATGAAAAATAAATGTAGTTTTTCCATTAAAATTAGAAATAAGATAAATATGCCTATTATCATCATCATCATTATCATCATCGTTACCCAGGATTTTCCTTTCTGGTGAATCTGTTTATTCTAACAGACAATAAAACAGAATTGTTTACAATTATAGGAAAACTCAATTGTTTTGTTAGTAATATCATTTTTTCTTAATTAGAATCAACTGAAAAGATATTATAAATAATAACATAAGATATTACAAATACAGTATTTTTAAACATACAAAAACATACATAATTTTTAATACATGAGAAAGAAACACGTGTTGGAAGAAAGTAATATTATAAAAAGAAAAAAATACTCCACAATTAGGCCAATTTTATAAAAAACACATATTTATCCCATGATAATTATTATATAATTATTAAAGTTTGTTACAGGAAATATACATGAATGGAGAGACCTATCATTTTACTGAATAAATTGTAAAGAGTCAATATTGAAAAACATCAATATGTGACTGATTAATCCTTATACTCAATTCAATTTAAGAATTTACTTTGTAACTTAATAAGTTGATGTAAAGTTCATTTGTAACTTAACATGTATATACAATAAATTACAACAAATCAATGAACAAAATCAATGAAATAATAATGAAGCTACTGTCAAAAATAAAACAAAATCCTAGAAACAATAAAATATGAAAAGCCTTTCATATAAGGCTACAAAGTGAAAATGAAACAGAAGGCGCAAAGTGAAAGAATGTATATTTGAGGATTTGGTGTGTGGGAAGGATGGCATTTTGAATCCTTGGGGAAATGTTGGCATTCTTCAAAGTGTGATTTATGTAACAGCAAAGGTAAACAACATTATTTCATGTGGTCCAGAGCAGAATATTTTAAACTTTAAAAACCATTTGTTATTTTAACCAATATAAAAATTGTATAACACATGTCTTAATTCATCTACTCCCCCAAAGCCATGAATGTTATAATTTAAGACCAAGCTATATTTTTAAAAGGGGTGAAGTTAAAGCTGATTTAAATACATTGCACATAAATAAATTATTGTGCATGTGTCATAAAATAATTTTAAAATGGTAAAGTTGTACACCATATTAAAGTTTAAGACTCATTGCAGTATTTCTCCATTTAAAGAAATTTTGAGATGTGCATATATATACTTATATATATGTGTGTAATAGAATTCAGAGCATATATCAAATAAGGTCCATAGTTGATAAATTTCAAAATATAGTTAAAATACACTACACACTAATTAAAAATATAGAAGACTATAATCTTGGGAAATATTGGTATTTATAGACAAACATGAAATTCACAAGCTATATAGAAATATATTGTCAGATTTTACTCAAAAGTTATAATATTTTAAGTGAAAAAGCATCATAATCATAATATAAAAATGTAGGGCCAGTGATATAGCTCTGCAGCATAAGTGCCTGCCTGGCAAGTGCAAGGTCCTGAGTTCAGTTCCCGTACCCACATTAAGAAAAAAAAAATGGAAAACTAGAATGATAAATTGCAAATAGAGCAATGACTAATTGATATTTGATATACAGAGTAATGGAAAAGATGACCATATTGATGATCAATAAATTATCGAATGATTATTTACCTATTTTTTTTTTGTTGTTGTGGGTACCGGTGGTCAACCTCAGGACCTCGCGTGCCAGCAGGCGCCCGTGCCGCTGAGCGATATCACCGGCCCCTTTTTCGTATGTGGGTTCCAGGAGTCGAACTCGGGCCCTCGCACTTGCCGGGCAGGCGCTTAAGCTGCTGAGCCATCTCACCGGCCGTATTTACCTATTTTTGAAAAGACTAAAAAATTGCTTCTTGCAAACACAGCTGACAAAATTATGTAAAAATTTTTTTCTTCAGAGTGGTAGAAAACACAAACCAAAATAATTGATATAATTCATTAACAAAATTATAAAACATTAAGTTTTTACTAAAACGGTGTTAGGAATGATGCAGAAATGAGTGATTCTAATGTAATTTCAATAGTATCTTATCACAGGTTTAATATCCCTAATCTGAAAACCCAAAATCCTAAAACTTGGAACTTTTCAAGTGTGACCATGTCACCACAAGTGGAAAAGTCCACACCTAATATTATGTGGTGGATCACAGTCAAAATGTAGGCATGATAAACATATTGTACTTTTAGTCTATCAATATCAGGTACATGAAATATAAACAAATTTCATATTTAGACCTCGTATTCCCAATATGTCTCAATATGTATAGACAAATATTTCAAAATAAGATATATTGAAAATTTAATGCCTACTATTATAGAATGTCACCTTATTTAGAAATGGGTGTTGCATAGATAATTAAGATGAAGTTTTACTGCAGTAGGGTGGGCCTCTCTTACATAGTGATCTAAGACAAGCCCCACATAAAGACATATTACCAGGGAGACTGCTATATGATGATGATGTACAGATTGGATTTAGGCAGTTGCAATACAATTAATAGCAAGGCTTGTTGAAAACCACCAGTAGCTACTAATGGGTGAGAAAGGATTCCCCTACTGGTTTCAGAGGAAGAATAGTCCTATGAATACTTTGGTTTCAGACTACTAGCTTCTAGAACTTTGAGACAATACATTTTTGTTTTTTATATTGGTGACACTGTTAAAACCTCTCTAAGAGAGAAAGAGTAGGTTGCTTAATTTTCACGTATTTTGAAAATATTCTAGTTAATTTCCAAATTTATTACATTTTTGGAAAGCATGCAATCAACAATTGCAATCATTTTAAATTTCCTGCAATTAGTTTTGCAATATAACATGTTCTGTCTCAGAACCTGTACAACTGTTCCACTTGTACTGGAGAAAAGTCTGCATTTTGTTATTGTTGAGTGAAACCTTCCATATGCATGTTAGTTTCACATAGTTTGTAGCACTGTTCAAGGCTTCTACTTCCTTGCTGACCTTCTTTCTAGTTGTTCTATGCACGAATGAAAATTAATTATTGTGCCTTCAACTATTGTTGACCTCTTTTTAAATCTGTCAGTTTTTGTTCAGTGTATTTTGCGACTCCGTAGGTTCATATATGTTTGCAATTGCCACATATTCTTGATTTATTCACTCTGTTGTCATTATATAATGCCCATATTTGCTTCTCATAACAATTTCTGTCTTAAAGTTTATTTTGTATGATAGCAGCATTAACCACACTTGTTCTCAATTTGTTACTGTTAGGGAGGAAAACATTTTTGCATTTTATCTGTCAACTTTTTGGTGATTTAAAATAAATTGGGTCTTTTATAGATAGCATATAGTACATTCATCCAATGGCTAGAGACAAAAAATTACTCAGGAACATTTTATGTTTAATGATATAAATGTTTATATTAGTTGAATATTTTAATCAGTACTGATTAGATTTATAATAGGCCTATTCAAGATATTTCAATTAAATAAATGTCTTCTAAAGCACAGAAGATAAAACTAAAGTAACATAATACAAATAGCAAATGTTTGGAAACAAGAAAAAGCCAGGATGTGGGACACAAACAGCAAAGAAAGTGACAGATGTTGAGACCAAGTGTTCAGATAAAAGCAGGCACATGCTGTTGCTGACTAATGCCAAGGGGACCCTTTGTAGTGATCTTCAAAAGTAAGTTTTGGAATGTGAAGAGACTCACCACCTGGTCACTGACAATGAAGACTGACTAGCTGTAGAGATAAAGAGAAGGCATATAAAGTATTTTATGTCTATACTATATTTTACTAGACTAAAACAAAATATGTCATATTGTTTTGTGATTTTTCTACGTCATTTCTTAGTGGCTGAATTTCTTGACATAGGTATATTAAAACCCCTGAAATTTTTGGTTTGCTACCCAAGTAGAATTAAGTGCATATGAAGTTTGGGCATTCTTTTCATATATTATAATAGCAAAACTACCCTGGATTATTATAAGATCCTTAATATAAAAGGAAGGTCTGGAAGTATATGTATACTGACTGTTGCCTAGTAAGTCAGATATTTTTCTCTTTGTGCTATTACATTGCATCATTGCATGCTCAGTCTAGTTACTGTCATGTATCAAGCTGCTACGAAGAATGGCTCAGATTAGAATTTAAGGAAATGTTATCTTTAATTTTATCTTCTGTGTGTAAAAATTGGTGATATTTTCTGTATTAGAAATTGAAAGCGAATGGACAAACAATGGAAACCTGATAAATCATCTTATCTGATACTAAATATCTCCAGAAAGTTTTTCTCAGATAAATGCTCTGTCATGGACTGTTTATCCTCTGTGATGCCCCTCTGCCATGTCACCCTGCCTTAGAGCAAGCCTACTATGGACTGAAACCTCCACAAACTGTGACCTGAAATATTCCCTTCTTCTTTTAACTTTTGACGTCAGGTATTTTGCCTCAGCAATGAGAAAAGTAACTAAAACAGTCAGATTATGAGATGACTGTACACAAATCTGAAAAGAGATGTTTCACTTGCTCATCTCGGGATCAATCCCAGGCCATGAAGAAGGTGACATTCCTCCATAGCTGTAAGGATTGGATGAAGGATCAGGAATTGATTACAAAGAGGTCTCAGAAATGAATGTCTGAAGTGATAGAATTATTCTTTCAGTACTAGGGTAATAGTCACATGATTCTATCCATTTCTTAAAACCCATGCAGCCATTTAACACAAAGAATGACATTTCCTGAATAGGAAACAAAGACAACAGAAAAGCAGTAACAGGATTTTAGCATGCACAGGAAGAAATACAAAATACAGCAAGTGAACTTACCAAATATATAATATAACCGTACTGAAGGGGGTTGGAAAAATATTGGCATATAACTTTGGGAGGCAGTGTTTTGACAGCTAATCTAAGACTAACCGCAACAGAATTATGCTTACACACTATACTCCAGTTAGTATATATTTGTCTCACAGCAATTCTAAAACCCCTTTTTGTGTACACTAGAAAAAATAAAAAAAAGCAGAAAGGCTATAATGAAACCTATGGTGTCAACTGGTAAAGTCAGAAATACCAACTCTCTCTCTCTCTCTCTCTCTCTCTCTCTCTCTTTCTGTCTCTCTCCCTATCATCTGTGTATATGAATTACTAAACATTGTATATTTCCCAGATCTGTCCACTGAAAAAACCTAGTAACAGTGAGTTATTGGATTTTTTTAGTCTAATGCTGTGGAAAGGAAAATACAAAATTAACCTAAGATATCTTGTATTGCCAGAAAGTGAAGTGCTAAAAAATCATGGAGGGACATGTCAGAGGTCACAGGGCCAATACAGTAGACTTCTACAACAGCCAAACTTGGAACAATGTGATGAGCAAATGAATAATGATAATTGTGTATTAAACTCAAGAAATAAAATAATATCCATGAATGTATGGTGACATACATGAGTAGATAGATGAACAAGAAGAGCTACATTTTAGAAAAGAAACCAAAATAATGCATAAAGATAATTTTCTCCACTCTTTTAAAATAATTCTATAGCCTCAGGGATAGTTCACAAAATAAACTGCTCAGTACACTTGAAAGCCATAAAAATTGAAAATCTGGGAAACTGTCACAGAAAAGATAATGACAAGGTGATATGGTTAAATACAATGTGGATTAGATTAATGTTAGAAAAATACATCAGTAGAAAAACTGGAGATATTGAAACAAAGTCTCATGTGTAATTAGTAGCATTTTAATAATAAGAGTATTTTTAATACTTCCTTCTTTGATAGTATTGTTTGTAGTTAGTAGTATCATTCCAATATTAATTCTCTAGTTTTAGGAAATACATTGTGGTAATATATGAATTTAAAATTATGGGAGGCTGTGTGAAGTCTCTGTACTACCTTCCCAACTTTTCTGCAAATCTAACAGTTGTTCAAAATAGCAAGCATGGAACTATTTAAAGAAGGAGCTAGGAGAAAAGCAGTGCTGAGGATATAAGTACTTACCATGAGGGTGCCATTTGAGAAAGACTTGTTTGTGGTCATGAAATAATCCATGTGTGTATAAATGGGACAATAAATACCAGAAGAATATCAGTGTGTCTGGAATGGAGTAGGAGGGCAGAGAGCAATATTAAATCATATCTATTAATTGTAGCAAGGAGCTAATTAACACCAAGATAGATGAGTAAGAGATCCTAGTCTTCATTCCTTCCCTCAGATAGATCAACAGGTAACTATACCCAGGCAGTAACCCTTCGCTGAAATCTCCAAAATATGGGAATAAGACTACAAATTCCACAGAACTGATAAAAATCTAAATTCGAAGGGGTAAAAGAGACAATCATGCTTGGATCATATCTCTCCTCTGCCACTCCCCAATTAGTGTAGTGCCACGCAAAGATTTTCCAAGCCTCAGAGCTGCCACAGAAGGAAAGAAAAAAGAAGGGAGCAGACACCCAGCTTCCCCAGGATCTTGAGACAGTTTCTGAAAGGTCCGCTCTGTTTTCAGTTCATGGGGAATTTAGGAGTAATCTGAATAGATAGACCATCTTGGACCAGATAGAAACAAGCACAGTGGTAGAGTCTAGAGAGACCAGTGTCCTATTTTTAGTGAAAACACTGTGTACCTGTCAGGAGTGACACTCAATTAGACATATCAGCTAATGGAATAGTGCACCTGCAAAGCTCAACTGGTCACTCCCAGAAAAGGGGAGAAACGCTATTTGGTTTGAATCCTTAGTTGGTCAGCTTCCAAGTCAAGCTTCACTCCATAACCTGGGGCCACTCATGGAAGGAAAAGAACCCCACTGTGGATTCTGACAAATAGCAGTTCATATCTATGGTTTAAACAATGCCCTCTCCAGTTTCAAAGGCCACCCCCAGACCCCAAGCAGGGAAGGATACTATCAAAGCTGTAAATAACATCAGTTAGGAAGCACTAGTTCTGACAAACTTGGGAGTTTAAACAGCTCCATCTATGGCCTCAAGATCATGTGCAGGCTCTGCCCAGAGAGGGACATGCCCAACTGTGAATTATAGTAAAAAGTGGAAATAGGTCTGTCACACCCAGATGTTGAGACAGCACTACAAAAAAACTCAAGGACTATCTCCAGACTCCACCCAGGGAGGGATACGAACAAGGTTGCAAATTATAACAAAAAGCAGGCACTAGTTCTATCACTTTGGGGAGTATAAGCTATGTCTCCCACATATTCAAGAACCACCTGCAGTCTTTGCCCAGGGATTAACAAGAATACCACAGAACCAAGCGATATCCCATCTGCAACCATCTGAGAGGTAATTTCAGATCTCACCCAATGTCTCAGACTAATTGCAAGGCTCAACTAGTGCTCTTGCCGGAAAGTAGAACCAAGTCTGCTGCCACAGTCAAATTCAGAGCAATGACAGCAGCCTAACCATCTAGAATACCTGAAAGCAATTACTATCTGTGCAGGGATGTTACATTGAGCCAATCCTTAATCATAAGTTAGTACAACACTGAAGGCCTCTCACTTTCAAAGGATATCTACAAAATCCAGAAAAAGTGATTGCTTCCACGAATGCATAAATATAAACATAAGGAAACTATAATTACAAAATCTCAGGAAATTATGATGTCTCCTAAAGGATATCCAGATTTTCAATAATGCTTCTTAAAGAAAGGGAGATCTGGGCTGGTGAGATGGCTCAGCGGCACAAGTGCCTGCCTGGCAAGTGTGAGGTCCTGAGTTTGACTCCTGGAAACCACATCAAGGAAGAAAAGGGCCGGTGACATCACTCAGTAGCACTAGCACTTGCTGGCAAGCACGAGGTCCTGAGATCGACTCCTGGTACCCACATTAAAAAAAAAAAAAAAAAAGAAAGGGAGATCTATAAAATGTCAGAAAAAATGTGGAATAATTCTCTTAAAAATATGCAGTAAACTCCAAAAATATATGGAACAAACATTAAATGAAGCTTGGAAAATACAAGTGAATAAAATGAGACATTTGATGAAGAAATATAAGCAATTACAAAGCAATAAAGAAATCTTAGAGATAAGAATTCAAAAACAAAGATTAAAAAAATACAACAGAGAGCTTGAAAAATTGGCTTAGTCAAGCTGATGAAAAATCTGTGACCTCGAAGACAGAGCATTTGAAAGTATGCCAGTAGAGAAGAAAAAAGAATAAAAACAAGGGAAAAAACCTGCGAGAACTACGGGACAGGTTTAAGGTCCCAATCTATGCACACCAGGAATTAAAGGAAGTGAAGGAGGAGAAATAGTGCTAGAAAGCATATTTAAAGAAATTTGGAGTGAAAATGTTCTATTCTGAAGAAAGTGAAAATGTTCCTATTCTGAGGAAAGTATATCTAACATCCAGGTGGAGGTAGCACAGAGATCTCCAAACAAATAGAATACAATGAGGAGTTAGTACAACACCTATTAGTAAATTACCAAATACATTATAAGTAACAGCAGCTTCTCAGTAAAAAATCTGCAGGCCAGGAAAGAGTGGAATGATAAAATCAAAATGTAGGAAAAGGAAAACAATGTCCATCAAGAATACTGCATCCAGCAAAGCTATCCTTTAGAAATTACTGAGCAGTACAAAAAAATCCCCTGATAAACAAAAGTTAAAAGAATTTATTCGCTGAATACCTTTCTTGCAAGAAATGCTGAGGGTACTTTTTCAAGCTGAAAAGAGCACTAGTGGATAACAACAATGACAAAATCTTAATTTGTAAAGTCCACAGGTAAAAGTAAGTATCAAATATAAGAACTCATGAGTAATAAACCACTTGTATCCAAACTATGAAAATGAAAAGATAAATGAAAGTTATAACAACTAAAATAATTTATTAATTGATAGTGTAAAAACATGTAAATTGAGACATTGAAAGTTCAAAATGTAGGAGGTGATTGAATTTATGAATAGTGTTTATTTTTCTATGATCATAAATAACTTGATGTTAGCTTAATCAATTGAAACTATAAGATATTTTTGTAACTCCATGATAACCACAAAGATAAGATCACTTAGCAAAATGAAGGACACTAAAAGAGGAAGGAGCAAATGGTCTATGAAACAACTACAGAAGAGGCAAAATGAACGCAGCAGTAAGGTTTACCTATCAATAAGGATCATTAATGTAAATAGATTAAATTCTCCAATTATAGGCACAGCGTAACAGAAGGGATTAAAGATATGTCTGAACTATATGCTGTCAGTAAGAGTTTCACTCACCAGCAAGGACATTTGTAGACTGAAAGAGAATGAAGGGAAAAAGATATTCCAAACAAATGTAAGCAAAAAGAGCAAAAGTATTGGTAGTTCTAACAGATAAAACAGATTTCAGATAAAGTATAAAAGAGACTAAAAGCCATTATTAATGTTAAAGGGATCAATAAAATACCAAGACACATAAATTGTGACTAGGTATACACTCAATATCAGATGCCCTAAATACAACTAGTAAACATTAGTGAGAGGGATAAGCAACAATGTAGTAATAGTGGGGAACTTCAACATCCCATAAGCTGTGAGCATCATATTCCCTCAGTCCAAAATGTACTATAAAAGTATAATAATGAAAACTGCTTTGTAATGGGTTTAAAAGAGAAAGCAGACACATGACATAAGATAGAGTACCCAGAAATAACACAATACTTTATGACCTACTGAATTTTGACAAAAGAGCCAAGAATACATAATGGGGAAAGAATAATGCCTTTGATAAATGGTGTTGAGGAAATTAGATATCCACATGCAAAAGAATAAAACTGTATCTCAGCAGCTACAAATATCAATACAAAATAGTTTTAAAAAACTGAAATTTAAAATCCAGCACTATAAAACTCCTATAAGAAAACATATGGGAAATGCTTTGGAATGTTACCTTGGGCAAAGATATTTTGGACAAGATTTTAAAAGCACAAACTACAAAGAAAATTTTGACAAATGGAATTACATCAAAATAAAAAAGTTTTTTCACAAGAGAACAATCCGCAAAGCTAATGGATGACTTAGAGAATGGGAGAAAATGTTTGCAAACTACACATCTGACAAAAGGTTAATACCCAGAATTTATAAGGAACTCAGACAACAGCAATAACAGTAACAACAACAATATACAATTAGAAAAAAAGGACTAAAGATCTGAATAGACATTTCTCAAAAAAGGATGTACAAATGACCAATGAATGTATGAAAAAATACATCACTATTAGGGAAATGAAAATCAGAATCATAATGAGATAACACTTAATGCAGGTTAAATTGACTATTATAACAGCAACAACAACAAAATATCAGCAAGGATATGGAGAAAGGGCAACTCTTACACATTTTCAGTGGGACCATAAATTAAGGCAGCCATTATTGAAAACAATAGAGAATTTCCAAAAAAAAAAATCTAAAAAGAGAACTAGCATATGATCCAGAAATCTCCTAATAGTTATACACCTAAAGAAAGTGAAATCTACATGTTTAAGTAAAATGTACACATGTATATTGCCACACTGTTACAATATGCAGGATATGGAATCAACATAAATATTCATCAATGGATGAATGGATAGAGAAAATATGCACATATACATAGTAGAATATTATTTGGCTATAATGAGGATGAAAAACTGTCATTTACACCGACATGAGTGAACCTGTAATACATTATGTTAAGAGGTATCAATTTGTGTGAAATAAGAGACTCCTGAAGAGGTTTCTGGATTTTGGAGACACTAACCTTATCGTGGGTTAACCTGTTAAAGAGTTCATAGTGTAATACACTGTTAGGAGTTACAGCCCTTTCACCATGATATTCCTATATGGGGCCAGCCAACCATGGACTGAAACTTCTGAAAACGTGAGCCAGAATAGGTCCTTTCTCCTTTACATTGTATGTCAGATAATTTGGTCACAATAATGAAACACTGATTAATTCTAGTGACATAAGTTAGGAGAAGAAAGATAAACACTAAAGTATTTCGCTAATATGCGGATTATAAAAAAGTTGCTCTCATAGAGGTTGAGAGCACAATACTGGTTTCCAGAGGCTGCAAAGAATGGAGGTAAAGATGGATGGTGAGAGTTTTGTCAATAAGTAAAATTGACAAAGAGTAAGTTAAGAAGAGTAAGTTCTGGGGTTCTATGGTACTGTAGGGTGAACATAATTAACAATATGTCAAAGTAGTTAGAAGACAGGATTTTTAATGTGCTCACCATAAAGTGATGATAAAAGTATAAGGTGATGATGTGATTGCTTCAGCCACATACATTGTATGTATATATATATACTAAAATTATAAGGTGATGGATATGGGCAATTATCCTGAACTGATCATTAATCACTTTGTAAGTGAATTAAACCATCACACCCTACTTCATAAATATGTATAGATAATAAAAATCAATAAAATTAAGATAAATTGACTAAAAATATTGGGAAACAGATGGGGAGTATATCATGTTAGGTCTTGTTGTTCATGCTTGTTTCTTTGGACTTTATCTTAAGAGAGACAGGAATCCACTGTGGGGGTTTAAGCAGAGGAGTTTCGGGCCGGTGATATCGCTCAGCAGCACGGGTGCCTGCTGGTGCGTGAGGTCCTGAGTTCAATCCCCGGTACCCACATAAAAAAAAAAAGCAGAGGTGTTTCATTTCCAGAATCATTTTGTCAAAGATTTATAATAATCAAAACTACCTCAGTATCTAAGTATAGTAATTGTGCAATTCTGTGTATCTATTTAAACACTTGATTTTATCCTAAATATTCAGTTACTTAACTGAAGTTGATTTATAATAGGAGACAAATATACTAAATATAACAACAGAACCATTCTCAAATAGGCTAAGTAGTGGACAGCTTCACTAAACTGTGTGTGCTTCAAGTTGGTGACTGGGGTATGTTGATTAAGAAGCATATAAAAAGGAAAAAAATGCTTTAACAGCATATTGGCATACAAATGAAAATACTACAGTGCTTTAATAACTCCAGAGTGATCCTTCTCGTTGTATATGCCTTGTTACCAATGCACTTATAATTCCAGATGCTGCATAAAATGATTACCACAGAGGTGTTAACACAAAGCTGTTTTAAAATTATATTGAAAGGCAAAAATTAAATTTGTGCATCATTTAAAGCCACCATTACAAACAAAAGAATGCACAGCATTGTGATGAAGATCACACATATAAACACAGAGACACTCATATATACTTTTCCCCAGAAAATTGAAGAAATAATGGAATAACAAAAGCCTATTTCATGGAACACACATTATTTTGGCACCAATGCTTCAGTAATTCCTGATGTTTCTCCTGACAATAACTCAGATTATTGCAATAAGGACTATATGTTTGATTATTTGGATACCTGTCATGCATAACTAGAGGGCGGCTGTAAAAAACAGGATTAATCAAAGTAGGATTATAATTTTCTGCAACACCTGTTTCGACCAGCTGCCTGTGATTGTAGATTCTATTCCTCCATTCCTTCCAAATTACACAATAAAGCAATTTAGATATCAGTGGAGAGTCCAATGTCACAGTGCCAGAATGGAAGTCAAACATTGGAGCAGAGGAACCTTTGAGGTACCTGATTTAATTTGTTTAGATCATTCCAGAAACAGCAGAGCAAGCAGATAATATAATACATTGAGAAATCACTGAAGTTTTTGTTCTAAAATTTTCATATTTTTTGTTTCTTTTCTTGCATAAACTTCATCTTGAATGCTCAGAGAAAGAGGCAATAACTTTTGAAGCTATACAATTTTGATTCAGAAAATGAAGTTATATTTTAGCATTAGAATAATGTTTCTAAGTTACTTAAAATGTTATGAGGATTTCATTCTAAGACATTTCATAAATTTAGCAGTTTATTTTATTTTCAATGGAGTAAGTAAGATGTAAACAATGTTATGTAAAATTCATCTTAAATTCGTGATAACAAACACAGTATAAAGGAAGACATCTTTTGGATGTGGAATGCTTCCCAAAAAGCCATGTGTTCGGGCTTGGTTGCCAGCTGAAGAGCTTTTAAAGGTGATTGGATCGTGAAGGCTGTAACTTCATCAGTGTATTAATCCCTTGATGGATTCATAATTTGATGACATTATTAGGAGGAGCTTTAAACTTAGAGAGTGGGGATTAATTGAAAGGAGTGGGTCATGTGAGCCTGACCTTGGTTACTGTACTTTCCGCAGCTGCTTTCTCTGGTTCTTTTTTGTTCTCTCTCCTGACTGCCATGAGGTGAGTAGCTTTCATCCATCCTGAGGTTGCTGTCTCTTAAAAGGTCAAAAAGCAAAGGAGCTGTCTAACTGGGTACTGAAACTTTGAAACCATGAGCCACAATGCATCCTTACTCCTTTAATTTTTTCAGGTATTTTTTCACAATAATGGAAAAGTAGCACACACGGAAATCATTATTTTAATAAAAAAAGCATAAACAAACAGGGTAGAAGTCACAGAATTTTAATTAAGGTCTTTGAGGGTATTCTCATTGTAACAACAAAATGGACTGTTTTTTGAGCAACTGTAGCCTATATATGTAATAAACTGATTGCAGTTGGTGTGAAATATAGATTTCCAGAATATTAAATAATTCTTAAATAAGTTTTGAACTATAATATTTATTATTATTTCTTGAGTCAAATTTAGGTTAAGAAATAGGCTTGTCATTCATGATTTCATAATAAAATTATAACTCATAATAAATTTTATAATAAATACAGGGTAACATATTTCAGTTCACCTATATTTTAAAGGTAGAAATTGCAACTACTAAAATGTGTAGTTATGACTGCATTATTTTTATAATGACTTACAAACTCCCAGTCAGTCTTAATATAAGTTTTGTCTATAATATTCATAAACCCCGTATATGCTAGCAACAAAGGATGGAGAATTGGTAAATGGAATTTGGTTTATAAACATAGAGAAAGAACAATTAAATTCAAGATGATTTTATTTTATTTTATTTTATCTTATTTTATTTACTTATTATTTTTTTGTGGGTACTGGGGGTTGAACTCAGGACCTGGTGTGTCAGCAGGCACCCGTGCCGCTGAGCGATATCACCGGCCCTTTTTTCATATGTGGATTCCAGGAGTCGAACTCAGGACCTCATGCTTGCCAGGCAGTCGCTTATGCTGCTGAGCTATCTCACCGGCCCCTCAAGGCAATTTTAGATAACTATGACTACTTGTGAAGTAATATGATTTATATAAGTGAAATGTGGAGCACGATTTTAGTCCTGGTGAACCTTATGGTGTTGATAAGGAAATAATGGCTTAACATATATATCAAACACTAAATTCTTAGGTACCTAGAAATTTCAGAAGAGACCAATTAAAAAAGTAAAGAATTTAGGTTCTCTTAAGTAAAGCATGCATGGTTTGTTGTTGATAAAGCACATTGTTTTTGATGTATTGCCGCAAAGAACATCAGTTTAGCTCGAGACATGTGGCAAAATTGAGGATTCCTTGTCACAAATGACTTAAAACATAGGAAATTACATTGAAGGTTTCTGTCACATGTATGAACCTATGATCCATGTTAAATGTATTTCTGTATAAGAGGAGAGATATATGTTTATCAATGTGACAGAAGTTATATTCATGATTTAATTTTAAATATTTCACTTTAATCTATTTGAAATGCTTTTAACTACCATAAAAATAAAATGACAATTCTCAATTTATCATGTTTACTGGTTTCTCAGAGAATCAGCCCTTAAGTTAATTTCAAAGTAAGCAAATATACTCAAATGCATAAACCTGTTTTCCTCTTCTGAAATGAAAAATATCATATTTTTACCTATACCTTGAAGTGTAGACTAATATAATTAAGGTTCTTTTAATATGATAAAAATGTTAATTGTCCAGTAAGTAAAGACAACGATTTACAAAGAAATATATATATGTATTATATATAGGTATATATATAATATATATATATTCTGTCATTGATTTGAGAAAACTTTACTTCCCTTTGTTAGATGCCTTCCCTCAAGAAAAACAACCTCTCCCTTTAGATAATTAGCCTCAAAGGATAAAAATAAAGAATTGCTTTCAATATAAATCTACTTAAAGATTCTTAGCTTTTTTTTCCTGTAGCTATGATGACTGTGGATAAATTCAGTTAGTTGTATATTAAAATATGGGTTATTGAAAATGCAGTTTTGAACAAAATTTTAAAAACTCAATTTTTTGCTCTGGTCTATTGTTTAAAAATTAAATTAATGACATTTTAGACAACATTTAGTTGTATTAGCTTTTGAGCTTATTTGTTAGATGACCAATTGACTTCACTCCATCCAAAGGGTAGACTACACTTGTGTATGGATTTCACTTCAATTCTTATTTAGGAGAACATTGTGAAATAATTTTAAATGACAGCATAAGTAACAGATTATAACTGAAACTAAATATCTTCAACTAGAAATGAGTAATGCAATATGTTTGGATCTGTTTAGGCAGCACGTATTTAGCCTAGTTCCTGGTTAGATAATTGTCCTAAAGAAATTTCTGGAGCAAAATCGGGAAAAAACCCTGCACTTGAAGTTTTAAGGCTCCTGTTCTTGACTTCTTTTAACTTGCAACTCATTAAGCAGCATAAATATTTATTAGAGTGCCTTTTGTGTAAAGAGTAATTTGTCAAGTTACTCCGTGATTTCATTATATTTCACTTTATTAAACACTAGTTTCCTCATCCGAGTAAGGAGAAAAGATTAGATTAAAATTACTTTTAAGTTCCCCACATTGGCAAAGTCTGAAACAGTAACTTTTAAATTTTGTTGAGATACATCTCTCAAGAATACTAACACTTTAACCAGAGAGTCATAAAAGGAAATAGTGTTAAGTGAGTTTTCAGAGTAATAGACAAGGAAAATGAGATGAAGAATATGTCTTTACATGTGGAGGAATGGATGCAGTAAATATTAAAAACAAATTTTCATTGACATGTTTTCTGTTATCCATATATTACCTATATGTTGATGCACCTATACTGCTGGGTACTGCTAAAGCAGAACAGATTGACACTGATACACAGAGCTCAGCTGGAGGAGCTCAACTGAGACACTTATCAATCTGATAATACATATATTTTGCAGAAAGAGGTGCTGCAAATTTTTTGCTTTCAAACTCCTTACCAAAATATAGCCTCATTTCCCCAAATCACATTTTCCTCCTGTCAGTGAAAATTAAGAAATTTAAGCTAAATTTTTCTGATTCTTAGAGTCAGTATGACTGTTAAGAATATTTTTTATAAATTCTGTTTTCCTAATTGATGTAAATTATGTGCCATAGAATCCCTTTTGTGTAAATGTATCCTTGATATAAATCTCATTCCTTGGATATTTTAGATTCTGGTCATGCTTATTCTTTCCAGTATTTCCTTTTTGTGTTGTTTGCTTTTATTCTCTGATTTTTTGTTTGTTTTTTTGTTTTGGCAAAATATGCATAACCTGAAGTTTATCATTGTAAACATTTTTAATATACAGATAAACACATTCAATGCATTTCCATCGCTATGCAACCACCACCATCATCTATCTCCACAATGTTTTAATTTCCCAAAGTGAAGCTTTGTAATCATTAAAATATAATTCTTTATCCTCCCATTCCTGCAGTACCTGGCAATCACTGTACTTTTTATAGTTGTGAATTTGATCACTTCTAGGTATTTCATATAATTGAAACATTTCCACTTCTGTGTTTGGTTTGTTTTGCTTATAATAGCTTTAAGATTGATTCAAATTGCACTGTGTATCCAAATCTCCTTCATTTTGAAGGTCAAATAATATTCTGTTTGCACTTTTGTGTTGAGACAGGAGGAGGGGGAGAATTATGCTTCCACCATTTGGCCAGTGTAAATAATGTTGCTATGAACCTTGGTGTATGAATATCTAAGTCCTTGCTTGCAGATCTTTTGAGTATATGCCCAGAAGTGGAATTGATAATTATTCTGTAATTCCTCCTTGAAATTTTGAGGAACCAATGTAATGCTTTCCTTCGCTATTATATATTTTATATTATTTCCAGGTGGTGGCTTCTATCATCTGAACTTAATAAAGAACCTAGTATGGGTGATAGTCTTCAAAACAGGGAGGAGGCAGAGAAAATTAGAATACAAATCTTGTGCAACAAACCAACAGTAATCAGACTATCTTTCCAAGGACTAACACTAGGCTTGTTGGCTTGACTATGAAACTTGATTGTGTCAATCCAAGTGTCTTGGAGGTGACCCAGGAGATTGGTGGAACACATTTCTGGGTGTTTTTCTGTGGATCATGACCTGGGTATTATATCTGGACTTTTGGTCCTTCCTCTTTCTTGATCTGCTTCCTGGCTGCCATGAATTAAGCACCTTTTGCTCCACCATGCCCTTCCACCATGATGTATCTGGCTTACAGTCAACTGACCATGGGCTGAATCCCCTTAAAATGTGAGCCAAATAAGACTCCTCCTCCTTTAAATTGTGGGCATCAGGTACTGTGTCCAGTAATAAGAAAGCAATGAATAATTCATTGACCAATATTAACAATATAAAAAAGATCTTGACCTCTTGGTTTGTGGCAATTTTGCTTTACTGTTTTATAATTTTTTTAAAATTTAAATGAACACCATATTTTTGTCACACTTTGTATAGGTCACAATACATGAGACAATATAGTATCCCCACAAAAAACTCAGCATTCAGTTTATTGCACATGAGACTCCCTATGAATATATTTATATTAATGTAAATTTCTTGTTTCCATATTCAGTTCCTTTTTACTATTATTCTGATTTGAGGGTCCCTTGGTGGTAACATGCAGAAGCACCTTATTAACCTTTGGAACTCATTAATGAGATAACATAATTAAGTACTGTTTTGATAATTAATTAAATATGTGTTCTCCTAGTGGTTTCACCAATAAACCTTTTAAAAGGTGAAATGTTATGTATCTAATATAAAAAATATATTGTTGTATATCATTCTTCCAAAAGTAAAAATTTACGTTGGCCATATAATAAAAAGAAAGGCAGAATGATAAATATTTACAGACTCCACTGATTTTTAAATGCAGAGTCAATGTTAATATTTATCTTCAAATTTTCTTTTATTCATAGTTTTAATTGAATTAAATTTAAATAACTATCATCTTTTTTTCCTGGTAGCATGAACTTAATTTGAAAAAATGATACATTTATTTTTTTAACAAATGCGTTTAATTTGTTATAACTTTTATGTGCTTTGAAGTAAGTGCAAAATAAGTAGATTTTTCTGATCTACTGTATTTCTAAATAAATTTACTTTGAAAGGCAAAATTGAGCTTTCCAAATAAATCACTCTGTAAGCAATATATCATTATGAAAACAGCTATGTATGAAGAGTCTACTTGATATGGAATCTAATTTTTTCCACTTCTTTGTGTGACCTTGGACAAGTGAGGAAATACCCTGAGACTCAAGTTTTTCAACTGTAAAACTGTGTGATAATTTCTAAGTCCTCTTTCATATCTACAATTCATGGTTCTTAATAGATTTATTACTAATTTAATTGGCTTTCAGAAATTAACTTATGACACCTTTCTAACCTTGCATTTATGAAATGTTCCTAGTAAAACAGTATTACCTATTTCATAGGATTTGAGGATTAAAATGGATAATGTATTGACAAATTTAAAGCAATTGGTGGAATTAAAAAAATTTATAAGTAGCCATGATGATAATGGCAATACACTAATTCCATTTACAATGACTGCCACCTAAATTACTTTTTCAACTATATAGGATAAATCAACCAGAAAATGTCTATTTCTTTGGATATATCAAATATAGATGAAGTTGACAAGTTACACATGGTATAATGCAAGTTGAACATTATATTTTTTTGTATTCATTTCAGATGTATTCTCATGTGCTGATTTTCTTTGATGTTAAATTTGGTAAAATGGGGCCGGTGAGATATCTCAGCAGCATAAGAGCCTGCCTGGCAAGTGCTAGGTCCTGAGTTCAACTCCCGGTACCCACATATGAAAAAAGGGCTGGTGATATCACTCAGCAGCATGGGTACCTGCTGGCACACCAGGTCCTGAGTTTGACCCCCGGTACCCACAAAAATAAATAAATAAATAAATAAATAAATAAATAAATTTGGTAAAGTGTATTTTATTTGATAACTGAGAAGATTTTAATTTATTATTTCCAGTGGTCATATTTTTAAAATGAATTTATTTTAGCAAACTTGTTTCATAAATGCATGAATAAACCAGCTGTAGCAGCCATTCTTTATGAAGCTGCAAGTTTAGGGGAAGATCTTGATTTTCTCACACTGACCAAAGAATAGCTTACACTCTTCTGTTGAATACATATTGTTTCATTCATCGCCCTGTCTGTGGACAAGAATGAAACTGACCACAAGCAATCAAGGAAAAGATTTTATATCTATCAAACCTGTGATCACTTTACATTATCTTGGAACTTTAGTATGCCTTTATGTTCTAATTACATTATTATCACAAACCTATTGCTACATGATGACTCTGTTACTTTATTTTATTGAAAAAAGATAAAATAATTTCATAACAAAATAATAGAATAACAATAGTTAATACATTGCATATTGTCATCTTCAGAGTATTTACTCAGAGTACACGACATGGGCATAAAATATTCTCCATTTGATATTAGCACAAACATTATTTTCAGTGAACTGAGAGACACTAGTAGTATAGCTACCTTACATTTTTCTCCCTTTTCCCTTCCTTTCTTTGCACTTTCCCTCCTCTTAGTTCCTTATTTCTTTTAAACAACTACTTCCCATTTCACGATATCTATTGTACATTCTGGACCTTATTTGCTCTTTCAGTTTCTCACATCAGGGAAACAAGGTGATGTTGACACATGTGAGTCTGATTTATTTAACTTATGAGTATGGTCCCAAGTTGTATTGATTTACCTATAAAGGTCTCAAGTTTATCCTTCTCTATGGCTGTGTAGTACTCCATTGTATAAAAATATCACATCTTTTTTATCCATTCCTCAGGTGATGGGCATTTAGATTGTTTATTTTCCTGCTGTTGGTTCCCTGCTTTTCCCCTCTGTTCAGTTGCTTGCCCTGCCTGGTGGTTTCTTTCTTTTGTTGTCTTGGAATTGTGGTCATTTTTATATGTATCTAGAATATCTTTCAGTATTCTTTGTAAGGTTAGTTTGGTGCTCATGAATTTCTTCAGTTGTTCTTTGTCATGGAAGTATCTTATTTCTCCATTAATTTTGAAAGATAGTTTTGCAGGGTATATCAATGTGGGTTGGAAGTTGTTTTCTTTCAAGACTTTAAATACTTCATTCCAAGCTCTTCTTGACTTGAGGGTTTGTGTTAAGAAGTCTGCCGTAATTCTGGTGGGCTTTCCTTTATAGATAATCTGTTTCTTTTTTCTAACAGCTTTTAATATTCTGCTTTTGTGCTGAATTTTTGGGATATTGATTATTATATGTCTCTGCATAGATTCATTTTGGTCATGGCTATTTGGAGTCCTATATGCCTCACTTATCTATATGTCAGATTCTGTTCCCATGCCTGGGAAATTTTCTGCTACTACTTCTGCAAATAGTCTTTCTATGTCATTTCTGTTGACTCCTGCTTTTTCATTGACTCCTATCGGTCTTTTATTTGTTTTTCTTTGCATCATCTTGCAGCTGTTGAATTGTTATTTCCTGGTTCCTTGTTATTTTTAAGAGATCTTTCCTTTCATGATCACTAGCCATGATCCTGTCTTCAAGGTATGAAAGTCTATCTTCAGTATCATTCAAGTGGTTTTGCCAGCTTTCAGTGGAATTTTTAATTTCCTGGATATCTCTTTGAATCTGTTTCATGCATTCTATTTCTTTCCCACATTGTTCATTCAAGGTTTCCATCATTTTCCTATGCTTCTCTATTTTTTTAATCTATGTCTACTCTAGATTTGCTTCATTATGGTTGTTATTACTTCTTTTTTACCTGAGAGATTATTTCTGATCTGATTTTCTCTATAATCTCATCAATTTGGTTCTTTACTTCAGTTGCTATCATATCAGAAATTTCAGGTGTGTGTCTTCCATTATCCTCTACCTCAATGTCTCCTGGACTTGTTCTGGGTGGGCTGGAGGTCTGAGATTGCATTATGCTTCTGTGTCTTGTCATTTTTCTGTTTCAAAAATATTTTATTTTGTTTTCTGTGTTGATCCTTGTAAGTTTTTGTAGTAGGTAGCTATATCACTAGTATCAAGACCTCTCTAGGAAATGTCTTGTCTTCAGGGATGATCTGTGTGTAGGAGGTTCTTGATTTGTGTCTGTCCCAAGATCCTACCTTCCCAATTAAGAGTGGGATATTGGAATCTGTTTGGCTCAATCCCCTGTCCTTTGGTGTTGGCCTGTGTTGAAATTATTACCCCAGAGCTTCCCAGTATTGTTACAGAAGGGAGAACAACTGATTACAACAGATATGACATCCTAGGTAAAGTAGTATAATAAGCAATAACAATAGCATCAAAAACAATTTAGAAACTGACAAACTGTGATAACTATTAATTTTGTACCTTAAACCATAGGAGGAAAATCTACAGTTATATAAGAGAACAGATTGTAAATTAGGAGTTTGTATGCACAGTGTTTCCCTTTGGTAGAGTGGTTTTACCCTGTGGTGGGGAAATTTAAGAAGGATAGTGTATAAGACAAAGATAACTGAAAAGGAAGTAGAAGCAAGGCTGGAGGACAAAGAATGACCACACAAGGTTTGGGAAACTAGATAAGAGGGCAGAAAAGAAAGAATGAAGGAGTAAGCAAGGGATTATCTGAACATGGTCTCTGGGTTTAGGGAATAGGATGAGTTTTCTGTGGCTGGGGTTCTCTCCAGCCATTTAGAACAGAGAAAAAAAAAAGATAAGAGAAAAGTAAAAAGGAAAAGAAAGGAAGATAAAAATAAAAATAAAATAAAAGGGGGCAGCCCCATGTACTTCTAGTCTGTGCGTCTGTCCCCAAGCACAACGCTGGTTCACCTCACTTACCACCTGTTGGCTCATATTGTTAATGTTGCTTCAGACTTTCCCTTCCTACTGGTCCTTCCTGTCCATCGTGTGCACCATGGTCAGTGTCCTACTATGTGGCTGGCGTTCCCCTGGTTGCCGGGTCCCATGATGGAGAGGGAGGAGCCATTCACCTGGATTCCTCCAGTCTATTACTTCATTTAATATACATGTGACACTTCCATTTGTGAACAATGATATTAGTTTAGAGATTTATCACAATTCAGTAAACAATGGTGTATGTATTTTGACATGTATATATTTATGTATGTACATTTGAATTTGTCTTTATTGCCTTCCTTCCACCATATTATTATTATTATGTCTACAAAATATAACAGGATGTGTTCAACTTACAAAGAACATTTTATGGGAAACATTATTCTCAGTTAAAAAGAAATTAATCAGTTTTTTTTTAATTCAAAGGACTCTAAAGTTTGACTTGGTTATACATTAGATTGGTATCATCTGTATTAAGACTTCTATTTATTTTTCTGTGTAGTTCAAAGTAACTTCTGGGAATCAACTTTTCTCTGTTTTCTACCCTCACTTTACAAATTAATATAAGATTAATCAAGATGCTCACAAAGTCCCAATTCTAATTATTTAGTTATCAGCATCACTGATTTCCTTGGGGGCTACCAACCTATTTTCTTTGTTTATTTATTAAGTATCAGTATAGTTTTCCTAAACATTAAATTGTATTTTTAACAACTTTCAGCATTCCATTTGTTCTTTCAAAAGATTTGGAAGCAACAAATGATATATTATTTTAAGATAGCCTGACTCAGATGTACAAATCCTAGAATAACCCACAAATTATAAAGATGTTTAACAATCTACAATAAGGAAACATTGAACATTATACTTTTTATATTAAAAGCCTCTGTTGAGCAAGACTTATTTAAATTTTTATTTACTTATTTAATTACTTATTTGTATTGCTGGGGATTAAACCAAGAGCCTCACTTATGTGAGGCAATCACTCTATTACCAAGCTACATGATTAACTCTCCATCTTTTTTTTTTTTTGAAATAGGATGTCTTGGGCCCGGTGAGATAGCTCAGTGGCATAAGCACCTGCCTGGCAAGTGCAAGGTCCTGAATTCAACTCCCAGAACCCACATATGAAAAAAGGGCCAGTGATATCGCTCAGCGGCATGGGAGTCTGCTGGAGCACAAGGTCCTGAGGTCGACCCCCGGTACCCACCAAAAAAAAAAAAAATAGGATACCTCTAAATTGCCCAGGTTCACCTTTAGTTTCCAATATACCACACTCAGACTCTTGAGTAGTTGGGATTACAGATTTGTGCCATATGCCCTGCAAAAATTATTTTAATTTGTATATGCTATTCTTAGTTGTTAGCTCTCCAAAATAATGCAAATGCTTGTTAACTAGGAATATATCAGTTATATGCTTCTTATTAGGATCATACTATTAAACTGAATAGTTTAAGCTACAATTTCCAGCAAAAACTCTTCAGATATATAAATATATTTTTCTTAATCCTTTTGCCAAGAAAATAAAGCTGGTACACATATTGCAAGATGAAACTTGTCCTTACCACAATAAATATCTTTTGATTTAAATGAACATTACATATTAAGGCCATTATATTTTCTATAAAACAATAATTTGATTATGAATTTAGTTTCTACTTTTTCTTTTTATTTTTTGGTGGGTACCGGGAGTCGAACTCAGGACCTCACGCTTGCCAGGCAGGCGCTTATGCTGCTGAGCCATCTCACCAGCCCTAGTCTCTACTTTTTCAAAAACTTTCAAAAATAATTTCCACCACAATAATCAAAATATTTTATAATATTAAATAGGCAATCAGGGCCGGTGAGATAGCTAAGTGACATAAGCGCCTGCAGGCAAGTGCAAGGTCCTGAGTTCAACTCCCGGAACCCACATACGAAAAAGGGCTGGTGACATCGCTCAGCGGCACAGGTGCCTGCTGAGGCACGAGGTCCTGAGGTTGACCCCTGGTACCCACAAAAAAAAAAGGCAATCAAATAATGTTGTGTTTGGACTTTCTGGTAGTCCTAGCTGATCATCTTTCACCAATGGTGAATTCTCCCTTTTGGTCTAAATATACAATGAGTGTTAGACACCGTCAGATACAAAAGTGCTCTGTGAGGCAATGAAAGCAGACCAGTGGCATGGCCCCTATACAGTCAGGGGGTTCAGGGGCTGGGAGCATTTTTCCTTGGTGTCTTCTCTCAAAGTTTCATTCTTTTAATCTTATAACTAGATTTAGTCCAGGTCAATAACTAGGTATTTCTTTTCATAAACAAGAATATGCTTTCTTTTAAGGTTTATGAAAATTGTGTTTTTTCTGAAATGGTCTTATAATCAGATAAGCACGTTTTAAAGCCTTGGTATTCACTGTGCCTGGGTCGGAATTCCTGTTTATGGAACATCATGTTAATAAGTGTCACATATTGGACCTGTGAGATATTTGTGTAGGCCTGTGACTAATCTTATGCCATGACTTGTCTACAGTATACTATAAATAGTATGAATTGGAAGCTTAAAAATAGTACTACTAGTTCTTATATCCTGACTAAAAACAAGATTTGTATTGAAATTACACTATTTTTTCAACATGTTGGTTGAAAATATAAGGGTTTAGATGATATTTATATAAATACAATTATTACAATAATGTATTTTCATAAATAATCAATTATTGGATATTAGACATGTTCCCTCTTTCAACTTCTCTCCTTATTTTTGAACACATAGGAAAAACTACTACTTTTTTGTGTAAAGTAACCATTCTTTGGTAAAAAGTAAAAAAGAAATAAATTAGTGGCTATTTCTTATTTGTTTATATCACTAAAAAGTATGTTTCATTATAAGAAGTTTACTGCTAAATGCCTAGTTTAGATTTTGCTGAGCTAATCTCAAAGATAAATTTCGGAGAATATAGTTTACTGTAACTTTGTAACATTTTGGTGAACCATATTTCTGTGTGACCTTCAGTAATATGGTAATTTATTTAAATGTGCTTTACTAATTAAGAATATTTAAAATGAGTGCCCTTAAATTACTCTTACCAATTATCTATATAAGAAATTATTGAAATGATCAATTACCATAATCAACAATCATTACTGGAATAAGATAACAAGCATCTTCAAAATACTAACAATTTTTTGAACGTTTTCTTTGGATATTTAAATTTATTCCCTATGCATTTACTTTTAGATTGATGGGCCATAATTTCTACAACACAAAGCAAATATCCCAATAATATAATTATTGTTACTCAGGTAAAATGATAAGTGTATCAGGGAGAAGTGCATACATTTTCAATTTCAAGTGTAAATTTCATTCTCCTGGTGCTTGGACATAGAAATGGAGAGAACATCTAATGATCCTAAACCTGTAACCCTTCTGTAGGCATTTCTAATAAGTAAAGTTATATCGGAATTATTTTAAGCTATTAAGGGTCTCAAAATTAGAGACATACATCTTTAGTCTTTTAGTTTTGTGTCCCTTTGTGACTTAAGATATCTTTCTTACTTTCAGTATTTCATTTCCTCTTATTCAGAGGCTAACTTACTATGATCATGATAAACAATATTTCATGTATTCCAAGGCAGTGATTACATTGACATTTAGCCCTCCCTGTTCTGAAGTATTCGGTGCATCATTTCTTATCTTGTGGGCTTTATCCACTACGGTACCTAATTTTAGATGTCAGCTTGACTGGATTGAGGGATTCCTACATAGCTGGAAAAACATTATTTCTGGGAGTGCTTGTGAGGCATATGAGTCAGTGGACTGAGGAAGATCAACTCTCAGTGAGGTGGATGCCATCCAATCAGTTGGGCCTAGATAGAAAAAAAGCCCGAGGTACAGAGGCTTTGCTCACTGTCTCCTGGAGTGAGGATCCCCTTTTTCTTTCTGCCCTTGGACTTCAGAACTCCAAGTTGTCTGCTCTTTGGACTCTGGGATTTGCCATCAGCAGCACTCCCAGCTATTTTGGGTTTGGCCTGGCAGTCACACGACCAGCTTGCCTGGTTCTGAGACCCTCAGAATTTTACTTGGTCGTGCTATCAATCTCTCTGATTCTTGTGCTATCAGACACCATATTGTGGGAAATCTTAGACTCCATAATTTCACAAGTCATGTCTCTCAATAAATCCCCTGTTATCTATTTCTCTGGATCAATAATCTATGGGTTTTGTCTTACTGGAGAACACTGATAAATACATGTATTTATCAATACAAGTGCTTACAAGAGCTTGTAGGCTAGGGCAAGGCTCTTCATAAGATTGCATATGCTCTCAGTCAGATTTGATGCAGGACACAGAAATTTACAAGATTGGTCTACAATGGCCGCTCACAGATTCAATTGTAAAAGAGTGCAAAAGATCTGTCCCCACACTAGAGATCTGAAGGATCCAGCCAAAGGCCTGAAGCCCAGGGCAATGTCCTGTGGGAGTCCCCATCAGGGGCCAAAGGATCTGCAATTGAAGACTGAGGGACCTGCACCAGAAGTCAAAGTGTTGGTACTAGAAGTTAAAGAGTCTGCATGGCAGGCCAGTGCTGGAACCTGAAGAATCTGTGCCAAAAGCCAGATGATGATGCCCAAGTCTGAAGAGAACAGCTGAGGCTCCTCCAAGGAAAATCAGCTGTAATTCTTCCCTCTGGTTCTCCTTTTTATCCTCCTTAAAGTGAGGTTTCCATGCCCAGAACCATACTGACACAATTCAGCTGGGCGTTCCCAGACAAGTTGACAATTAATCAATTAAACATTACCACACATCCATTTATTTTACTCCAATTTGTCATTTGCTTGTTTCTTTTTTGATGGAGGGGTGTTGTTGTTTTCTTTATTAATCTTATGTTTTTTATTAGTACATGTTTGTAGTACATAATGTTTATATTCCATGTGGGAAATTGGTACATGTATATAATACATCCTAATTCATCCATTTTCCCTTCCCTCCTTCCCCCTCCCTCAGTCTATTGACCCTCTCCCCTTTGAGAAAGATCTATCTCCCTACTTCCTATTATCTTTTATTTTGTTCTTTATTTATAGTTTGGTTTCTCATATAAGAAAAACCATACAGTATTTAAGATTGTGTGTCTGATTTACTTCACTTAACATTGTGGTCTCAAGGTGCATCCATTTTCCTACAAATGACTCAAGTTTATCTTTCTTTATGGAAGAGTAGTACTCCATTGTGTGCAAATACCACATTTTCTTCATCAATTCACTTGTTTTAATGAGTGAAGCTACTCAAACTAAATAGTATATAATAGCAGCAAAAAATAGCAGCAAAAATTTTAATTAGATATCTAAAGCAATACTATTAGTAGTACAAGATACTTAATTGTTCCCCAATTACTGGAAAAAAACAGAAGTCATAGCTCATCACTGAAGGATACCATAGCATTGCAGCAATTCAGAGCTCCAGGTCTCCAGGTTTCCATAATGCTTCCACCACCACTTTTCAATACCTTTTATACTGATCCTGGACAGCATCTGGGTGTGATTTCTGCACTTTTTTCTCAGCTCTCACACTCTACAACCTTGCCCATTGGCATCAGTGACGGTAAAAATGTGCCTCCTTTTTTTTTTGCCTCCATCCAAATTTCACATGAACATCTGTAATGGGTAAAATTTAATTTCTAAGTAAGAATTAAAAATGCTAATTTGCATGTAGGGACAGGATAACAAAGATTAGAAAGAGTCAAATGAGCCAAAACGAAGAACATAGGGTCGATAGCTATCCTGGTTAGTGTGGGTTCTTTTGTGATACAATGAGTTTAGCTGTACTGGTTACTTCAGCTGTACTTACTTGATGCCATAGATTACTAATGGGCTAAGAAAAACTCATGTGTGAAGTCATCCATCTTTTATATAATATTGACAATGCTCTTCCATCTGATAATCATGCATTAGCTCAATTTATAATAGGAAAAACAGATGCCACACAATTATGATACTAGTGCAAATCAGTGAAAAACAAATTAATTGTATACTGATGTTAGAAAAAGGTAAAATGTTTTAAGACATATTGAGTTAAACCAATATAAAAATTGCAAATAAAATTAATTCCAGAAAGATAAAATTAAATAATAAGGTATTAGGTATGATATTTATAACAATGGAGAACCTCTCTGCCGTAAACAAGGATGAATTTGAGTCAATTGTAGGAGAATGCATGTGTCTTGACACCATAATGTCATGTGAAATAAATCAGACTCACAAGCTTAAATATTATGATTTTTATCACGTAAGAAACATAAAATGTAAGTAAAGAGCAGAATAAAAGATAATAGGAAACAGAGAGAGAGAGAGAGAGAGAGAGAGATTTTGCAAAAGGGAAGGAGACCAAGACATAGAGGAAGGGGAGAGGGAAAGGTGGAGGAGTTGAAAAAAAAAAAAGGTGGATTATATGTAAGGACTCCGCAGGATGAATCTAATCATCATAAAAAGTAAACATATACAAATAAAAATTTTTTTAAAGACAAAA
The DNA here is from genome assembly GCA_028451465.1 of Erethizon dorsatum. Classification (NCBI taxonomy): domain Eukaryota; kingdom Metazoa; phylum Chordata; class Mammalia; order Rodentia; family Erethizontidae; genus Erethizon; species Erethizon dorsatum. Next base: position 32,308,045 of record CM051823.1, read on the forward strand.
AGGAAGTATAACATAAAAATGTAAGTATGTATTTATAGAAATAAGTTTTAATAGTTATCTAACCAAAATCAACTTTGTATTGACAGACGACAAAAAACTATAAATGAGTATTTGAAATATAGATGGAAAAGGCTTACTGAACTTTTATATAAACACTTTTTCATATTAATTAAAAATAATTTCTCACTTAAAATACATGAAGTTACAGCATAAGAAACAAATGCATAAAATAAGAAATGCACATATAAATAAATTATTGTATAAAAGTTCAAGTCTCAGAAATGATACATACTCAAGTCACAAATATATAGGGATATTGTACTTTTCTTATTTTATTGAAACACACATACATTATCTGGTTGTTTTAGTATTCATATAGGTTGCTTTCATAATTATGTAGAAAGAGATGAACATTTCTTTTGAAGAAATTTAATTTTTAAGTATTCATCTTAAGCATGTATTTGCCAAAGCATAAAAATGTTTTTTCAATAATTCAGTTTCAGTGGTATAATAACTACTTTGAGTTCCTATATGTTCAAAACACTGGACAAGTAAACAATTCAGGTTGTATTCTTATAGTTTATTATATTTTATTTGGCTTTCTGTAACTGTATTCATATATATATATATACAGTTAAATTTTAATATATTGTCATAATAAAGGTTGTAGGGCATTTTCTTAACTTGGTAAAACACATCATATTCCTTTATCTTTGTGTGATTTTCTCTCTCTTGCTTTATGTGTATATAGAAACACAAAAATTAATAAATGTGTGCTCAACATGAAGATTAAAAGACTGTACCTCAAGAAGTTACTAATGGTTATTTCTAGGAGTTTAAACCTTATCTTGCTTTTTCCCAATTACTCTGTCGTTCGAACTTTTATTAATTTAATACATATTCCTTTCTTAATTAAAAATATTTTAGCTTAATCAAAATTTATTTCAGAATTATGAATAGAAAATATACTACATTAATCAATGGCTAAATCTACATATCTCTTCATGGAAGCAGCTAACAAAGTAAATAAATCTAATTAATGATAATAAGAGCAATCAAAAATTAGAAAAATAAAGATCTAACAGATACGGCAGAATTTTCAAGAATATAAAACATGTTTGTATAATAATAAAATGAAAACTACCTGTATGTTATTGTTCTTTGGTTTATTCATTATGACATAAAAAAACCTAAACAATTACTGTGTAAATATTGATAGAAATGGTCAGTTATCTATGAAAATAGCATGTGACATTTATAGGAAACAATTTAATCATTTATTTTAAAAGATTGCATTTCTCTTAAATAATATAAAACAGATATATGAACACTATTATTGAGCTTGACAAAGTTAGCAAATAAACAAACAAACAAAAAAAACCCAATATGGTAAATGTCATATTGAAAATAGCATTTTAGGAAAGTTGATTTGCTAGAAAGGAACAAAGTGAATTCTATGTGAGAAAGGCTAAATGAAGAATCAAACTAAAAATATCTTCATTAAAACTGAGTTGAATGAAAAGGGAAAATAAGAGAGACATTCTGAGAAAATCAAAGAAATATATGAAATGCCATTTGACTGAATTCTGGATAAATCATATATGAATCTCAGGTTTGGTTCCCTCAAGTAAACCATGTGCATTTCAATACATTGTTGGATTTAAAATTATAATTCTCAGAGTTGCCAGAAGTTTTGGGTTCTAGATTAATCTATTAACAATTACTTTGGCATGTTTTTATGGGGGGGATCTGGTTGAGGGGGAGTGATGTAGGTTTCCATTCCCACTACACCCAAAACTGGTCAACTTTTACTCATTTATAATATATGCATTAATTTATTTATTTATGTATGTATGCTTTTTCAGAAAATTGTGGCATGCTGGATATTGAATTCAATGTCTAACACTAAGGTACTTTCCCAGACCTTTTTTCATATTTTCTTTTAAAGCAGCCTATCTTCAAGTTGCCCAGACTGGCCTCAAACTTGTGATCCTCTACCCTTATCCTCCTGAATAGCAGGAATTAAAGGTATGTAGCACCGAGCATGACTTGTATAAATAATTTTTAATGATTTTTCCTGCACAGTAGTGTCAGAAGTGCAGTGATGGAGTTATGAGCTAGAGTTTTCATACAAGAATATTTTTCTTTCTTTCTGAAAACCCATAAACCCCACCTTCACCCCAGTCTGAACAATAACTTACCATCATATAATTTCCTATTCTCTATTTTTCTTCAGCTGTGTCTCTTGCTCCATTCCTTATTCTAACATGGATGAAGATGACTGATGAGCATGCTCCCTTATTGTGTGGTGTGGAAAGATCCGATGTCCATGTACAACCACTCTTTGAATCAATTTAATTAGTCCCATCCTCATTCTTTACTCATTCCCCATTTCCTGTAACCATCTACTCTCATATTTACATTTTAGATTTTCATTATTTTTCTATTTATGCTTATAATTATTTTATCAAATTAATAAGGAAAACTTGATTTTAAGGTAAACCATACTCCAGGGCAATATCCTGCCCTATTCCCTTAGGCAATCTTTAATCTATATATTTTAGTATTTCCCTGTATATTCCTGTCATATTCTTGCAATACCTGCTTTTGATTATTAAAACAGATATTCTAATTGACTTTGTATTGTAGTAATAACAACTAGCTTGTTTAGCAACTACCTTGAAGTTCCTACTTAATTTCTTTAGACTGACTATAACTGACTGTCCTGAAATGATAAAACACTATTTCTTCTTTCATTGTTAACTCTGAAGTTCATAATCCCTTAATTTTCTATGTTATTTTTTCAAAATATTTTAAAAGAATTGTAAAACTGAATGCATGTTGTCTTATACATCGTTACATACATGGGTAATTTTCCAGGAACCCTACAAGGATTTTAGTTTAGTTTCAATTTTTTTTTAGGATTCCATAAAAACCTTCTTGATTCTTATCCCTCCCTTCAATCCTGTGATGTGGACTAGTGGATTTCACATTACATTTTTCTCTTGTCTGGTTTTATACCCCTATTTTTGAAGATAGCAACCTTAGGAATGTTGAGGGGAGTAAATTTTTTTGATAATTTACTTATCAGAAATCATCTTTATGTTTACCTACAGATATATTTGATTATTTGACTGTGTTCAGATGTTTGACTTAAAACATATTGCCCTTTAAAACCAGGAAGGCATTGATCTAGTATCTTTTAGCTACCAGAGCTGCTCCTTTGATTATTGATCCTTTATGAAAACAGTTCTATCCTCTCTGAAGGCTTTGATGATCTTCATCTTGTCTTCAGTATCTTGATATTTCATGACAAGATGCCATAGTGTAACCCTGTAGGATTTGACACACTCTTTAATTTGAAAACTAACACCCTTAAATTCTAGAAAATGTACCTGAGCACTTTGTCTTTTCTTTCTTTTTTCTTTATGGTATTTGGGTTTAAACCAAGGGCCTTTGCACCAAGCTACATCCCCAGTCCTTTTTCTTTGAAATGTTATTTGTTTTGAGACAGTGTCTTGTTAAGTCTCTCAGTTGGAATTCTCCTGTTTGAACTGGGAATCCTCTGTTTCTGCCTCCCAGAGTGCTGGGATTATAGATATATGCCACTATGACTCGCTCCTAAACTCCGTCTTAATAATTTTCTCTCCTTTATTGTGAATTTTGGAATTTTTAATACAAAATATTTAATTTCTTTATTTTTTCTCTCCTACTTTCCATCATTTTTATTTAAACTTTAACAATTCTAATTTCTTCCATTTTCTGGTTTGCTAACAGAACTTACAAATGGAGGATTTCATCATAGAAATTTCATTTTCCTGTGGGGTTTTAAACCTTCAATATCTAATGCCTTTCTTTGGGCTAATTTTCTTCTTTAGAAGTGATTACTGTAACTCCCAGTTGAAAGTTACAGTCTCGTCTACCAGAATTTCTGCTGTCGTGATGTAATAAGTGAGTAGTGGCATTAATTTGGGGGGAGGAGTAGTAAGACTAGAGAATCATTGTCAATTTCTAATATTCTTTGTCTCCAAATATTACAACTACATAGTTGCAGGAAAGAAATGATACATAACAAAAACATGGAAATTAGAAATTCAAGTTATTTTGACACTAACAATAATGCCCCTCATTATTGAAGTGATGTTGAAAGGTCCATGTAAGTGTGTCAGATAGCTGTGGATGAGAATGAGACTATGGTGTTTTTAAGTAGGACTAAATTTAAACTTAAGAGATGCTATGTTTATTTTTAACCACCTATGATTATCTTGAACTATGTGTGACCATTTTTACAGCTAATAATGTTATTTTTCAGTGTTAATATAAACAAACACAAAACAAAACTATCTGGCCTGCTTCTTTTCTTAAATGCATATGTGATATCCTATCAGTTGTTAATAGTAGAGTTCAGAGTATTATATTTGTGTAACTATACAAAAGCAATGAAAATACTAGGAAACAAGTTTATCATAAAAAATCTACTGGCCAATCCATGTGAAGACCAATCTAGTCAGGCTATTAATATAAAGACTACGGAGGCTTATTTTCACATGCAGTTTTGAGTGGAATCCGAACATCAGGGCACTGTGCTCCCGGGGCATTCTTTCTCAGCAGAGACGATCAGCCTCTGCATTTGGCCACTGCTACAGTGTGGATGTTTGTGGTGGTGCCATCTGTTAAGGTGGATTGTGTAGTGACCTTAGGCAGTCTGAAACCTGTTCAATCAAGCCCATATATAGATTTCTGGGTGGGAACCAGGAGGACAGATGGTAGGGTTGGAGATGAGGAACTTGTTTGTTACAGCTGATGAAAATCATTCTTCTTGCCAAAGCCATTAAATGCTATATCCTTGGCACAGCACTTCTCGACAAACAGGGTGTCCCGCATGGTGGATTAGCTGTGTGTGAACTGAAGCTTTCAACAGTCTCTAACTATTTAGGTTTGCCTCGTCTTTTACTTTTTTATTTCTACCATCCTAAGATTAAAATAAGGTTCGGTACACTCCATGCTCAGTTAGGAGCAGCATTTCACATATGTAGTTTTAAAAATATGCACGTGCAAAGGGGAGTATAATTCTGAGCTAAAACTCTGCAGGTAATTAAAAGTTTATAAATACCTTTAATTGAATGGAACCAAACAAAAGAAAAGAAATGTAAGGAAACAGTAAAAATTCAGATAAATCAACTCATTATTCATATCTATTTCAAGAAAATTTCTCATTTTCAATTATTTCAGAAACGTGTTCAAAGCACTTTATAAGATACAAATGTGTGTATAGTCAGACAAGATAATTATGCAAAATAGTTTTTACAGCTTCAAAAAGAGTAAGTTTTAAACATCACCATAGATTTTCCCAGTCTGTATTTGATGGCCCTAAAATGATATTCACTAATGGAATTTGTTTCTAAATTCTGTAAACTTAAGGAAAATTTTAAAGCATTTTCTTAAGCAAAATTCAAGATTCAGTACGAAAAAAACAATGAACAAAACAGATATATCAACTCTTCAAATTACAAGGAAAGCAGAGAGTTGGAAGTGACTTTCATTAATCAAATCTCTTTTTTCCTTGATGATTTTAGCCAACCGTATTAGGCACATACATCTTATTTAAAGTATAACTAGGGATGTTGGGCCACAGCAGTCTATGGGAAACACATCCCTTGTGTTTGCATTTGCAAACATTCTCCATATGTCACCAACAACGTGTGCATTCACTGTATTGTTTTGTAAGTGATTTTGTGTTATTATATGGCTTTTTAACCTTTTATTAATATTTTTGAAGATCTTGTCAACATGCTTTTTTGAAGGGCTATTAGCATAACTTCCATGGAATGTATATAATACATGTTGTCCACATCTTGGGTAGAAATGTTGGTTATTTTAATAATTTTCCCTCTTCCATTGGTCACTATTGACAATGTTGCAGGGATATTCTCATATGTGATTCTTGCATCCCATATTTGAATATTTTCTAAAGAGGATGCATAAAATGGAATTTTGCAATGGTAGACTGGGTGAGTACTTAATGTTAATGTAGGCATAACTCTGTCCAGATTGACTGTACCAAAGTAAACTTTTAGCAGCTGCATAAGATGATGAACTCAACAAACTGTTTATTTTTCTATGAAATTGAAAATAACTGATCTTGACAAAATTTTAATTTTGCTAAGATGTATGAAAATACATATACTTTGTGGTAGATTAACTAAAATAGTCAACTTGTAACACCCAGCTGAACTGAATCAGTGTGGCTCTGGGTGTGGAGGCCAACCTGAGGAATGTTGCCAACAGCATAAAAGGAAAACTGGAGGGAACATGGTGTGCTGTTGATCTTTCTGGAGAAGATTGTCCTGCTGGTTTTCCTGATATGAGCTCAGCTGTTCTTATTGTTGGAGGAGCTCAGGTCCTCACTGTCACCGAGGATGGTTGCAGTGCTCTTCAGGGAAGCTCTGGTCCTTACCTTGAGTATTACTTCCTGGCTCCAGTGCAAATCCATCAGCCTGCTGGCAGATCCTTTACCCCACTGGCACAGACTTCCAACTTCCACCACTGGCCTTTGGGCCTTCCCAGTGCAGATCCTTGGTACAGACCTGCATGAGACATTGTCATGAGGTCTAGGCTTCCATCCAGACTTGTGGAGGACATTGTCATGAGCTCTAGGTCTTTAGCTGGACTTGTGCAGGACATTGCCGTGGGATCCAGGCCATGGCTCGATTCTTTGGGTCTCCAGTAAATGGACAGATCTCTTGTACTCTTCTGCATTTGACTTTTTAGGTGACTATAATGAAATAATCCTGTAAGTTATGTGTCCTGTATTAAATCTATTCCCTTGCAAACCTTGACTTTCACATAATTATTAGTTTAATTTCTATTTACCCGGCAGTATAAATATGTGGCTTTTCCTTTTAATCCTCTAATATGTGAGAATATTCACTTATTCATTGTGTGAGTATATTTCCAATAGATATTTATTAACTGTTCTTTTTGTATTAGGTTCCGAGTACATAATGCTGACCAAAATTGAGACAACAACTTATTCTCCAGAACTTACACTGCAGTGAAGAAGTCCAAAATGTATTTCACTGATATAGCAGTCAAGCTCTATTGTGTTGATTTGATTGGCTTGGGAGCTACAAAGGTCACTGGCGAAGCTGACTTCTCTGTGGGTCTGGGTGTGTCCTTCCTCATTCCTTTCTCTCTGGTGCTTTCCTCTGTTCTGCTTCTAGGACATCATGAACTAAGTAGCTCTGTTATGCAGGTCTTCTGCCATGATGGTTCAGCTTAGAGCCAGCCAACCATGGAGACCATGAGCCAAATAACTCTGTGCTTTGCTAAATCATTGGTATTGGGTAATTTGTCTCTGCAGTGGAAAGCTGACTAATACACTTTGTAACTACTATTTATAATTGTATATTTTGTTTGATGTCTGTGGTTATTCTCATTATTTGTATTATTATATTTTTTGTTCTTGACTATATTTAAGATATATTATGATTTTTTGTATACAAATACATAGATATTTCTGGATTTTATTAATTTTTATTAATTAGACACAGTTCATTGTTTTAACATATTGATCCTCGTAATTTTACTTTCCATATTTTATGTTACTCTTTCCTTAGATGCCCCAATTGAATGCTTAATTAATTGAATTTTCCATCATGACTTTTTATTTTAAAAAATTGTTTTTAAAATTATAAGTTTTCCTTTCAAAATTTGATTTAGTCAACTGCATTTTGTCAAGTTCAGCTCATTTAATTATTCTTTGCACATTCCGGCACGAAAATCATTTTTTAGTTTAATGTTAACTTTTTAGATATTCTAAATGAATATTTTATTAATAAATTTATATTTTATGATATCTTGGTTACAGATTATGGCCTGAACAATTTTTTAAAATTTAGTTAGTACTTGTAATTCAGGATCAATTTTTAAAATATTGCACCAAAATTAGAAAGAAAAAAGTGGACTAAAATTTAATTTAATACTTGTACCAGCCTTTCCACAAATATATGGAGTTACGAGTATCCCTTTTTTTATACTAATGGCTATATAAGACTCATAACAGTTTAATGGCTGTATAGAGGATAATTGCCACAATTACTAGATGTCAAGCATTGTCTATATTAGTTGATCATGACAGTATTTATGTGTTTTGTTACCTTTTTGTTTCTATAAGATTGAAAACCTACAAAAGTTTTGCAAAAATACAGAGAATGCCTATTTGCATTTTAAGAATTTTCATTAATTGTTTACATCTTCTACTTTGCATTATCATTCTCTCTTTTTCTCTGTGTATTAGTATTAGTCTTAAATTGTCATATAGCTGATTATCTGCAAAACTTACCTACCACTATTATGTATTTTTGTTATTTTATTAGTGCTTAATAATTTTACAAAACATTGAGTTTCAATACATATTGTATATTTTGATCATATCCATACCCTATTTGCCTCCCTTATACCCATTTCTCCTTCTTCTTATTCCCTTCCTTGTGTCTAATGATAGTCTCACCTCTAATTTCATGCCATCTTCTTTTTAGATTCCACATGTTACAGAGAACTTGTTATATGTGTCTTCCTGAGTCTGGGTTATTTTGCTTAATATGATGATCTCCAGTTTCATCCATTTTTTTGCAAATGACCAAATTTTGTTTTTCTTTGTGGCTGAATAATACTACTTTGTGGAATGATTCAACATGGCTGAATAGAGGAGCCATGTTAGAGTTGCTCAGAGACAATCAACTAAAAACACAGATAATTGGAAGAAAGGGAGGGACATACATCCTGATGCCAAAATCAACATGAAATAAGAGACTTGTAGATAAAATAAAACAGAGGCATAGGACTTTATAAAATGGCAAACCAGCCCACAGGACTGCCTATAGGACTGCCACCTGCACAATGCATAGAAAATGCCATTCCGGGAAGTCCCAAAAAGATGATGAACTGCAATAGTATGGCAAACTCAAGCCACACAGGATAGATCTGGGGTATATGGACCCTCATCTCTTTTGTCTTCCTCCAGAGTACATTGCAGCCTGGTAGCAAATTTTGCTGCCATGCACAGGGATGAGTGATGAGGAAGCTGCTTCCTCCTCATGGGCAACCAATTATGTTTTATTTTGTTTTGTTTTTTGTCATGCACTGTAATGGCTAAATGGAATCTCTAGTGACTACAAAATGAGGGGCCACAGCTGTGGCAGCAAGGGTAGTGACTTGTACACTGCCATTCCCTCTGCACTGCTCCCAGCAGCCTGCGAGAAGAGGGAGATACACTTGTGGAGTGGAACAGAGGAGGCTATTCAAGGGCCAGGAGGGGCCAACTGAATGCTGGACAGGGAGCAGCCTTTGGGTGTCTCTCTCTGAGGGTTCCATAGCAACTGGGTGAACAACCCTCCTGAACAACCAGTGGGTCACAGATGAAAGTAAAGAAGAAATTAGACAGTTTCTACAATTAAATGATAATGCTGATACAACATACTGAAACTTATGGGACACAATGAAAGCAATGCTACAAAGGAAATTGATAGTGGTAAATACCCACCTCAGGAAAACAGAGTAAGCACAAATAAACAACCTAATATCGAATCTCTAAGATCTAGAGAAAGAAGAAGTCAAACCCAAAGCTAATATGAGGGAGGAAATTATAATGATCATAGCATAAATTAATGCAACCAAGACTAAGAAACAAAAAAAGAATCAGTGAAACAAAGAGTTTGTTCTTTGAAAGATTAAATAAAATTGACAAATCCCTAGCCAATCTTTTCAAAAAAAGAAACAAAAGGCTCAAATCCATGCAATTAAAAATGAAAAGGTAGAAATCATGAAGATACTGCAGAAATCCAGATCATCAATACCTAATTCAATGACCTGTACTCCAATAAGACGGAAAATGCAGAAGAAATGGACAGATTCCTAGATACATATTACTTACCAAAGCAGAATCAAGAAGATACAAAAATTCTAAATAACACAATATCAGTAATATTGAAGATGCAATTAAAAACCTACCAATAAAGAAAATCCCAGGTCTTGATGAATTTACAGATGAATTATGCAAGAAACTTAGAGAAGATCTAATACCACTACTCTCCAAACTCTTTATTGAAGTTAGAAGAGAAGAAATACTCTCTAACTCATTCTTGGAAGCAAGCTTTACCCTGGTACCAAAACAAGAGAAGGGTCCAAACAAAGAAAGATAGTACAGGCCAATATCCCTGATGAACACAGATGCAAATATCCTTAATAAGATTCTGGCAAACAGAATGTACCAATTCATCAAGATTATATACCATGACCAAGTAAGATTCAACTTAGGGATGCAGGGATGGTTCACCATATGTAAATCAATAAGTGTAACACAGCATATCAACATGACCAAGAATAAAACCACATGATCATATCAGTACATGTAGAAAAAGCATTTGACAAAATCAAAAACCCCCTCATGATAAAAACCTTACAGAAAATTGGAATATATTGTTTTATCCCCATCTGATAAAAGCCATCTGTGACAAAACAACAGCCAACATCATACTAAATGGACAAAAACTGAAAGTCGTCACTCTAAAATCAGGAGCAAGATAAGGATGTCCACTATCACCACTCTAATTCAATATAGTTCTGGAAACATTGGCCAGAGCAATTAGATAGGAGAAAGAAACAAAAGGAATAAAGATATGAAAGGAAGGAGTTAAATTGTCATTACTTGCACATGGCATGATTCTTCACTTAGAAGACCCCAAAACCTCCACGAGAAGACGTCTAGATTTAATAACCAAATTCAGTTTCATAGTTGAATATGAAATCAACACTCAAAAATCAATAGCTTTCCTGTACACAAATAACAAACTCACTGAGAGAGAAATTAGAGAAACCACATCTTTCACAATAGCACCGAAAAAATGAAGTACTTAGGACTCATTCTAGCAAAGGAAATAAATGACCTTTACATTGATGACTACAGTACTCTGAAAAAAGAGATTGAAAAGGATGGCAGAAAAAGGAAGGGTATCACTTTTTGGGTAGAAAGAACCAATATAGTGAAAGTGGCCATATTCCCAAAATTGTTATGCAGGTTTAATGCAATCCCAATCAAAATACCAAAAGCATTACCTCCCAGAATTGCAGAAAAAATCCTAAAATTCATTTGGTGCCAGAAGAGACCTGGAAAAGCAAAATCAATACTGGGCAACAAAGGCAAGGCAGGGGCATCACAATCCATGACTCAAAAATATACTATAAAGCTATGGTGATAAAAATAGCATAATGTTGCCAAAAAGAATGCAGGACTAGCTGGAACAGATTAGAAGATGCAGAAACAACTCCAAACACAGTGAGCCATCTTATCTTTGACAAAGCGACCAATCACCTTCACTGTAAGAGAGTTTACCCCTTTAATAAATGGTGCTAGAAAAACTGGCTTTCCACATACTGTAGACTAAAACTAGACCCATGTCTCTCACCATACACTAAACTAAAACCAACCTGGATCAAAGATCTAAATATTTAAAAAGAAACACTAAATCTACTGCAAGATAGAATAAATAGAACTCTTGAAGACATAAGTATAGGCAGAAAGTTTATGAACAAAGCCCAGTCACACGGGAAATATTAAAAAGAATCAACAGCTGAAATCTCATCTTTATAAAATCTTTTGCATAGTGAAAGAAATCACCAACAGAGTGAAGAGGCAAGCCACCCTTTGGGAAATATTTTTGCCAGCTGTTCTTCAGACAAATGACTAATATCTAGAATATATAAAGAATTCAAAACAATCAGACCCCCATATTTAAAGACCCGATCCAAAAATGGACATCTGAGATGAATAAACACTTCTGAGATGAAGAAGTACAAATGGCAAATAAATATATGAAAAAATGTTCAACATCACTGGTCATTCAAGAGATGCAATTAAAACAAAACTGAGATTCCATTTCACTCCAGAAAGACTGGCTATTATTAAAAAAATCAACCAGTGACAAATGGTAGAGCACTGTGGGGAAAAAAGAACCTTCTACACTGTTGGGAGTATAAATGAGTACAAGCACTGTGGAAATAATTGTGGAGATTTCCTCAAAAAACTAAAACTAGAGGTTTCATTTGACCCAGATATTCTCCTTCTTGGTATCTTGCCAAAAGAATTAAAAGCATCATAACACAGAAATATGGGCACATCCATATTTATGTCATCACAATTTTGTATTGTGGAAACAGCCCAAATGTCCATCAAGCAATGAAAGGGTAAAGAAGATGTGTTTTTTTTTTCTCTATACATTGGAGTACTGCCATAAAAAAGGATAAACTTAAGACATTTCTATCTAAGTGGATGCACTGTGAGATCATACTCTGAAGTGAAATATATCAGACATGCATGTGTAACTATCACATTGTTTCTGTGGTGTGATAAAAAAAGTGTAAATAAGGATCAAAATATATAATAGATATTGTGAAATCTGAAGAAAATGTACAAATGGGAAGGGTAACTAGGGAGGGGGGAGGAGGAAAGAAAAGAAGGAAAAATAAAATAAAGAGATAAAGAAAAAATGGAAACAATGGTTTTGTAAATAAGGAGGGGAAGAAGGGTTAAGAGGGTTGAGAGGAATGAGAAAAAAAGAAGAATCAAGATATGATATGTACAAGTGCAAATTAACTATGATGAATGTGATCATATCTATATCTAAAATGTACAATTAATATAGTAAAATAATCCAGTAAATTCATAGTAATAATACAGTAATATTAATTAATTTTAAAAATGCTCCATTGTGTATACATACCATATTTTCTTTATCATTTTTCTCTTGATGATTATCTAGGCTGCTTCCATGTCTTGCCTATTGTGGATTGTGCCAAAATAAATATGGATATACAGGTATCCTTATAATATGATGCCTTTAATACCTTCAGGTATATATCAAGGAGTATACGGCCACATAGAACAGTAGCTGTACTTCATGTGTTTGAGGAAACTCCTCATTGATTTCTCCAGTAGCTGTAGTGATTTCCATTTCTACCAACAGTATATAGATTACTTTCTCTCCTCACATCCTCACCAGCATCCACTGGTTTTTGGTCTTCTTGATGACAGCCATTCTGATTGGGGCAAAATTGAATCCCAGGGTTGTTTAGATCTGCATGTCCCAAATGGCTAAAAATATTGTCTTTGTAGTTTCCTTATCCTCTACAGCTGAATATTCTATCTCTGACTTGGATTTCATTTACATACAACGTTGGAATGTCAAAATTTAGAAGACATTCTCTCTCTTTTTTTAGCCAGAATATCTAATTTGTTTTATTAAATTTATTTTATGTTACTTCAGTGAGTTTTTTAAAAAATACAAGTTCAAAATTTTATTCTGGATAGGAAATTCATCAAGAATGTACCCAGTACATTTACTTAAATGCATTTTTTTCAATAATTATATTTCAGAAATGTGGTTTTCACTTAGTAATTTTGGCTTTTGTCAACTGTCAGAGAATTCTCAAGAAAGTAGTGATTTTCTCTTTTAGCAACTCCTCACGTAGAGTAGGCTCTTCTTGCCTAATTTCACTTGACAGGAAATTTGTGTAGCCTGAATACTTCAAATTAAGTACAAAGACTAAATAAATAACAGTAAATTTTCTTTATTACTACCAAACTCCAGAATCCTGAAAGAAATGATGAAAAAGCTGAAATCACAGAATTTTCCTACTACTTTCTGTACTTGTTGTGAGTGCTCACTGAAAGAGACAGGCTGTACATGTGGTGGCAAACACCTATAATCCCAGGTATGCTGGAGACTATTACAGTACAATTGTGAGTTCAGGACCAACCTGAGTTACACGGCGAAACTGCCTCAAACACAAAACAAGGAAGTACAAGTACAAGACAGTAAGAATTGTTCTGTGCTCAGGATGACATTCACTTGGGAAATAATATCTGGGATTAATAAACCTATGGTAGTTTCTAAATCTTTTCAGTTTCCTGAGATAAGAACCTTGTGTTTCCAAAAGGTTCTGCTGCTTCCATTAATTCTTCCAATGAGGAGGTGTCAGATTATTGCTACCAGCATCTCTTAATTTGACTTTGCAGTTATCATACACTTCCACATAAGAGTCAACTGCACATTAACCGATTATCTATTTTTAATTGAATCTCAACTGTACCAATTATGAGAAAAATTATTCAATAGTACTGATCTATGGATGGTACACAATTAAAGATTCCATTTCTGCTGCAGACATAGAAACTATGTGTGTGTTTAGTTGCAGAGCCAGTAAAGTGTTGTGTCTGTACAGGAAAAATTCTAAAATTTGACTGCCAAATTTGGATTTGGTCTCTTTTGTGGACTAGCGCAAGTAAAAGGTCTACAGGCTTAACTTTCCCACTTTTATGAAATAAAGATAAGTAATCAATAGAGGTGTTGTAAGTATTAAGTTAGGATATATCTATATCTACATATATATTAAATCATTATCTATGTACAAATATAAAAAATAGATTTCTTTTTTCTTTAGTCAGCTGGGGGTAGAACACCAGGACTTATGCATTCTAGGCAAGTGCTTTATCACTGAGCTACATCCCTGGCCTTTATAATGTTTTTTTTTTTTTTTTTTTTTTTTTTTTATTTGGGGAAAAGCCCTCTTTAAATTGCTGAGGCTAGTTTCTAACATTTGATCCTGCTATCTCCGCCTTCTAAGAATGTGGGACTTCAGGCATGCAAGACCATGCTCAGTTTATCAATATGCATAAGTGCCTAACACATAGTGCCATCACATAGTAAATATTGTGGATATACTGTCCCAGATTTCCCAGGAATTTTGAGTTAAGAGGACATATTGATTGCATCTGCTTAATAAGCTCTAACATAAGAAAAAGAGCCAGGAATAAATAAGCAAAAACCTCACACAACACATAGGCTTATCATATTCAAACAGTACAAAACCAAAACCAAAGAAAAAATCTTGAGGGTAGCCAAGTAAAAGGAAAATATCTACAACAAAACAAGGATAACAGTTACATTACATTTCCTTTCAGAAACTATGCAAATAAGAATTGAGTAAAGTGAAAAATGAAAAGTGTTGAAAGTAAAACAAAGCAACAAAAATATTATAGAATTCTATGTCCAGTGAAGTTATCTTGCAAGAGTGAAGATTAAAGACTTCCTTAATAGAAACAAAATCTGGGAAGTTAATCACTAGCAGATTTGTTCAGCCAGTAATGTTACAAAAGGTACTTAAGAGAGAAGGAAATTTACACCAAAAAGAAATTTTTGTCTGCATAAATAGGAAACATTCTGGAGAAGAAATATGAAGTTAAAATATCATCTTGTTAGTTTTCTTATTATGAATTTATCTGAAATATAACTGTTTAGAATAATGAGAGTAATGTGCTGTGGAATTGGATGATATGGATAAGTGAGATAAATAATGACAATGCAAAAAGGGCTATGAGTGGGAAATTAGGTTTTCTCTGATAAGCTACCTGTACTATCTGTGAAATTACATAGTGTATTTGAAGGCAATCTAAATTATTTTAAAATGGAAAGGGACAAATAATAAGGTTAAATGATCTACAAAGATAGAAAATATGACTGAAGCAGATTAAATTCTTAAAGATAGATATGAAAAAGATTGAAAAAAAGTTGCAGGTAATAGAAAATAATCTAAAGCTGGTAGATATTAATCCAACTATGTTGACACACACTGCAACTGTAATTAAACATAACAATTAAAAGACAGAAATCCTAGGAAGATGAATGGGTTCTATACAAAAAATTTGACATAAAAACACAGATAGATTAAAAGTAAATGAAACACAGTACAAATGTTAATAATATACTATGTTAAGACTCTCCTAAAGAGGAGAATATGCTTCTATTGTTACCTTTTCCAGAGTACACATTTATCTTACTTCCTATGAAGTGAGGGGAAATTACTCATATATCTAGTACTATTTTTGAAGTTACTATCCTTTCTTTTATTTTATTAACATCAGTGTTGCTTACATTTGGTTGTCTGATTTGGTTCTGAAAAATTCTCACATTACTATTTATTTTTCCTTTAGCTTAAAACGTCTTGCTTTCATCTGACTTAACCATTTTTCATATGTAAACTAGCTAAAAGTTTTAAGAACCATGATTTCAGTGTGTCAACAGCATGACATAGCTGTCAAAAGACAGCTAATGCATTATTACATTTTATTAATAGAAACATAATGCTCAGAATAAAAAAGGAAATAGTGCTGTTTCATGTATTAATCATACACTGAAGTATTATTTTTTGTTCTGAGCCTCACATTTGTAAAAGACATTGACAAGTGTGCAAAAATGTTTCCAAATGGATTATCAAGATATTGAGGGTCTGTAAGCCATCTCAAATGAGGGTAGCTTCAAGAAATTAAAATAACAAAAAATGTTCAGGAAAAAGTATTATCTTATTAAAATTTTATGCAATTATGGAAAAGCAATCTGCTGAGGTGGATGTATTAAAGGATGAAGGTATACCTAGAATAAGGAGAAACTTATAATTATAACTGTCCTAAATTGCAATGGCTATGTTCTGATATAATCAAGGGCAACCTGTCAAAGGAAGCATCCACACACAGCATGATGACTGTATACCTGTATATTCCTGAGCTGGACTCTGTAGAACTGTGAAATTAAGCTTGATGAACTTCAGAGGTTTCTACTAGCTCAAATACTCTGTGGTTCTATCTAAAATGCATTTATTATGCTGCAAATAGGCTTGTTAAAAATAAATTCATATTTGAGTCATGTACACCTGTAATTCTGCATTATTATTGCTACTGAGTAAATGCTTTCTCCTAATTTTCTCATTTATTTATCAGCTATTAACTATAACCATTACTATGATTTGGCTACTTCCCAGATATATAATGTGTAGAAAAATAATTTTGACTAATAGAGATGAATTTTCAAATCCAGAATTGCTGCAACCCACACAGCCAGTGGGGTCCTGAGAGGGGGCGACGGGAGATTAAGAAAAAACTAGACACGTGCTAAAAGGAAAGCTGGGCCTGGGTGGGATCTGACCTGTCTGATGAAAAGGCAGTGAAAACCCAGCTCGGTCTGCATCTTTATTTTACACAATAAAAAGGGGGAAAGTACGTGACGAGGCCGAAAGTGCAAAGTTTGCGTTTTGCTGAGAACACTGAAAGTGAAACATTCTCAGAGCTATCTGTGCTGTAGTTAACACCTGCTGGACTGGCCTTGCTCTAGTCCCAAGGAGTTTGCCAACCTCCAGCTCAGCATTGACTCAGCCGCTCCCTACATCTCCCTCTTTTCTGTTTCTTAGTTGCAAGCAGTGGGTGGTCAGTTGGAGTTGGAAGAACTGTGTTTAGAGGTCTCTGTAGAAGACCTGCTTCCTTGTAAAAGGCTTCTCTTTCCCTCTCTTCCCCAGGTGTCCCCAGCGAAGTTTCTTTCTGTGAAGGCCCTTTTTGTCTCAGAACCTCTCCACTATGAGTGAACTTTCTCATTTAGGGTAAAAATTTCCAGTCCGAGGATTTCAGGTCCCTGCATTCAGCAACTTAACCATATACAGCCCGTTAACCCATACCAGTAGTCAGTTACCAGTGTAGCTATAAATTGTCAGAAGGTGTCCGTGATTTGAGTTTTTTCTTTTTTTAATAACTATCTTATTACTATGGCATTATTTTATACAACTTGTGGTTATATTTTCTGCTGGGTGTTCCAGACCAAGTTAAAGTGAGACCTGTATTAATTAAAATTAATCTCTTACTATCTATCAAGGTCAGTTAAATCTCCTCAGGATTTACCTTGGAACCATGCATAGAGCCTCTCAGTTCTTTTGTCAGTGTCAGCTGTCTGGATGAGTCATGGCCATTGCTTGACCAAGTTGCTTTCTGTGAAAGCTTGGGAGACTTTTTTCTCTTAATGAATCTCCTTAGGTACACTATACACCTCCTCTGTGGTCTAACAATCTCCTTGGTCAGGATGTAGTGGACTCACCTAGTTACAGGATGTCACACAAAAGATTCCCTCATGTACTGGGTTCTGGTTGACCTTGGAGGGCCAAGGCCAAAATATTGGTTGTCCACTTAGCCCATTTATGTTTTTAGTTTTTGGTCTCTAAACCTCAGTTTTTGAACATCCAGAAGAGAATGTTAATGACATTACATTGTAATGAGAGCAGTGAGCTTATAATTTTATCTGTATATCAAACACCTTGAAATGTAAAAAGTATAGCCAAAGAACTTTTATTTCTTACCAACCATGAGTGCTCTACTAGTTAAATCCCTGTAGAATGTTAACAGACAACAGTTATATAGTTTTACACAGAGATTTTCAAATCAAAAGCCATACAAACTATTTTAGTATGACAATCATGATGACACTTTGATAACACACTTAAATCTCCATCTTGGTATAGAATAGCCTTTTTAGTCAATAATCTCCATCTACAATATAAGAAGCTCTCACCTAATTTGTCATCCTTTAATGGAATGTCATTGAAGTGCATGAGAATTTTTGGACTGTGTAATGTCTAAACATCTTTAAGTGTAGTGACACATACATAGCATACATACCACATAAATTTTTGTTAAAAATATTATTTAACTGGTGACCTCACATTGGTTTGACATGAAACTCATCACAAATATCAGGAGCACAAGAGAAGGGCAGATGTCTGAATCTGAAAGAAAAAGTCTGTTGCCATAAACAATACCAGTTTTACACTTTGGAAGACCTGTATATCTGGAAGGCATGAATACATTGAATACACCATGAGATTAGCAACAATCGTTATACACATATGAAAAGTTTTGTTTTTAATTTAGTTTTGTACCAGAGTATCTTTAAATCAGAAATCTTTATTGTCTTATTTCTAGAAAGTTTAACCTTTTGACAATGACCAGTGTGACAATATCATAATAATATATTTGGAACAACATTTATTGGGGTGTCTCCCATAAGGCTATGGATACAATTGGGGTCTCCCATTAATGAACAAGAACTGGATAATTGTTTCCAGGCAGCTGCTTTCTTATTCATCAATTGGAGTCCTGTACAACAGTTTCTCCCCACCCTAAGGGATTTTTGTTTAATTGTCTTAACAAATTTTTGATGACTTATAAGAACCAGATGATAACACTTAACACATTATTTTTGAACAATGAGAGACTCTCAAGTCGTAATACATGATAATATGCATTACATTTATACAACCAATTTTAACGTCATTCTGACCAGCTAGAAACTTGGGTGGAAACATATCTTTAATTTTGATGACATTTATGTAATAAATTAGATAGCTTAATAAAATTACAGACAAATGCTTCAAAAATCCAAAAAGGCAGAAAGAAGAAAAATTTGTTGAGCTCAATAAAACAGCTGTTTACAGATTAGACAGACAGAAAAACAAATAAATACACACTTTGCTTATAAAATCAGAGTGCACTCAAATATATTTTTGGCCCATTTGAATTATAATAACTCCTACAATTTTAGAAGTTTGTAATTATAAAAAGAGTAGTCAGAATTTTTTGTAGGTCAATTAGCAGAGATCTCTATGTTCTGAAATAAGGAAGACAAAATTTAAATAATAGTATGCTATTAGAATCAAATGTCATAATACGATACATGTAAAACTACTATTATATTACTCAGGATACCATAGATTCATACTAAACATAAGTAAGTTACATTAAGTTCAGCCTTAATACAACTTAAGCTCTCTCCGTACATTACTTTAAATATATTTTCAATATCTGCATCCAATTCATCTTTTTCAACTTTTAAACTTAAGAAATCATAGAGTAGAATAAAATAATGTTGCTTGGAAGCCTGGGTGACAATAAAGAACTTATTGACATATATTGTCATGTTTTCTCAGAATTTTATGTCATTTGAATTTTTACACCATAAGGAAATGCTGGATTTAATATTAAGATAATTAAAATTTCCCCAAGTTTTTAAACAAAATTCAACACAAAAAGATAGACCTTATTTATTCAGTAATGGTACATGATTCTTGATTAATAATACTGTTTGATAATTTGAGAAATGGGAGTTTACTTTCAATTCCACTAGTGATTGTAACTTTCTTTAAGATGATTCTCTTGATGTTAAAGTGAAATATTATCTATACAGTGCAACAAATATTAATCATGACATAACATTATTTTTAACTTTTATTTTTGTTGGTATAACTAGGCTGGCCCTACTAGTTTTGTTTTATATACATTGTAATACATTTTATGAATAGATGTTCATAAGAACTTCATATTTATAACACAAATTATTCTTCTACTGATATTTTTGTCCTTCATATTTCTGCATTAAATTTTCAAGTAACTTATTTGTAATGCCTGCATTTATATTTAAAGCTGAAGTTTTCTTTTTATTCTTTATCAACTTTTGCTATCACAGTTTGATTCTTTAACAAGTTCACTGGGGAGTCCCAGCAGCATAGATGTGTGTATATAATCTTTATATATCTTGAAATTATTGTTCTTTTAATATACAAAAATACATATCCTTGAAATCTTGTAGATTCTGAATGTATTGGAAGATTATTGTGAAGAGGATGTATTTTTCTTTCTTTATTTATTGAATATTTTCAGTTTATTTTACTTCGTGACAGTTTTTCGTAATATTTATTGTAGCAATCAACTTCAATGAATGCTTCATAACTATAGAGCCTTCTATGTTCTGTGAACTACTTTGCATAATGAACTATTGTGCTCTTTTAGTTATAATTATATTCATAATTATATTAAAGCTATTGTGGTAGATTAACTAAAATGTTCAAGTTGTAACACCCATCTGAACTGAATCAGTGTGGTTCTAGGTGTGGAAGACCCACCTGAGGATTGTTGCCAACAGCATAAAAGGAGAACTGGAGAGAAGATGGTGCTGTTGATTCTCCTGGAGAAGCTTATCACACTTGTTTTCCTGATATGAACTCAGCTATTCCCATTGCCAGAGGAGCTCGGGTCCTTGCTCTCACTGAGGTTGGCTGCAGTTCTCTTTGGGGGAGCTCTGGTCCTTACTTTGAGTGTCACCTCATGGCTCCAGTGCAGATCCCTCAGCCTGCTGGCACAAGTCCTTCACCCCCACTGGTGCAGACTTTCTAGCTTCCACCACTAGTCTTTGGGCCTTCCCAGTGCAGATCCTTGATACAGACTTGCATGAGACATTGTCATGGGCTCTAGGCCTCTAGCTGGACTTGTGGAGGACATTGTTTTGGGCTCTAGGTCTTCAGCTGGACTCGTGCAGTACATTGCCATGGTGTGGTAGTTAGGATTTGCAAGGGAAAGGAATTAATACAGAACACATAATTGATAGGATTATTTTATAATATTACCTAAAGTGTCAAATGCAAAAGAGTGTGGGAGATCTGTCCAAACACTAGAGACTCAAAGAATCCAGCTAAGCACCTGGATCCCACAGCAATGTCCTGCATGAATCCAGCTGAAGACCTAGAGCCCAAACAATGTCTCATGCAAGTCTGTATCAAAGATCTGTGCTGGGAAGGCCCAAAGGTGAGCATTGGAAGCTAGAAAGTTTGTGCCAGTGGGATGAAGGACTTGTGCCAGCAGGCTGAGGGATCTGCACTGGAGCCAGGAAGCAATGCTCAAAGTAAGAACTAGAGCTCCGCTGAAAAGAACTGCAGCCATCCTCAGTGGCGGCGAGGTCCTGAGCTCCTCTGATGATAACAGCCAAGTTTGTATCAGGAAAGCCAGTGCAACAAGCTTCTGCAGGAGAATCAACAGCACACCATCTTCCCCTCCAGAGCCAGAAAGTGATGTTCAAATTAAGGATCAGAGCTCCCCCAAAGAGAACTGCAGCCATCCTCAGCAACAGTGAGGTCCTGAGCTCCTCCGACCGTGAGGACAGCCAAGTTCATATCAGGAAAGCCAGAGCAAGAAGCTTCTCCAGGAGGATCAACAGCACACCATCTTCCCCTCCAGTTCTCTGTTTTATGCTGTTGGCAATGACCCTCAAGTGGGCCTTCCACACCCAGCACCAAGTTGACTCACTTCAGCTGGGTGTTAAAAGTTGCCCATTAGTTAATCCACCACACATGGGATACACACTCTCAGCTGGATTCTTTGGGTCTCTACTGTGTGGACAGTACTCTTGCACTCTTCTGCATTTGACTTTTTTGGCAAATATTATAAAATAATCTTATGAATTATGTGTCCTCTATTAAATCTATTCCCTTGCAAATCCTGATTACAACAGCTATTTTACATTTAATAATCAATTCTAGTGTATTTATTTTCTTATTCATTATTTTAAGAATCTTCTTCAAGAGGAATTCTCTTTGCTTCTCTTCCTTTTAAAAGAATATTTACATTTTTTTACCTAAAAGCCAAGTTTTCAATCTTACTCATGTTTTCAAGGTCTTATTGTTCTATCTTTTTTTCCATTTCTTTCAGGGCTGGAGACTGAACCGAGGATCATGTGCATGCTTAGTGTGTGCTCTACCTCTGAGCCACACCCCAGATTCCACAATGTTTCTATATGCATATTTAATAAAGCTGAAGAGGAAAGTAGGAATTTTCTCACTGATTGATGTAGCTGTATTTTTTATGAGAGCACCTGTTATCAAATATTTAAATTCAATTTATAAGACAAATGAAATTCACCTGTACACATTTATTCTTTACATCTGTTTTTGTACCTGCTGCTTCCTCACTGTCTTCATGTCAGGAAGTTTCCTGTATTTAAAATTTTGAGTAGATTTAAATTATAAAAGCAAATACTAAACTAAAAGTAATATTTTTACTTATAATGCTTGTTTAGGTGCACTCAAGAACTTGATTTGCTCTTTTGGGTATGTTTGTAGTGATTAAAGCACAAGATATATCTCTAAATACATAAGATGTTGCTGCATAGTCTTCACTTAAACAGATCTCAGGGTGAGCAGATGAAGAACTAAATTTCAAACTTTAAATCAATTAAGATCATTATAAATTAAGGGAATTACTTAGAAGGATTTCCTGGCTTGTTACATTCATGTTATTACTTGACCTTAATATGTGGGTACGTGATTTCAATTATATGAATAGACCTGTGTGGAGTTTCCTTAGGAGTAAAACAGAGGGATGATTAAATGCTGATTTGTAGAAAACCAGACAAAATGAGCAAAATAAGTGAAAATTTATATATACTGAAACTGGGGGAAACCTATCTCATGTCATTGTCTCCAAAATCATGTAAAAATCTTTCCAATTTAGACTTAATGGCAAGGGGACACTTGGATTTATCTTAATCTTCATCTAATTGCAAACTCAACACTCTGAACAAAACATGGCTAATAAAGTCAATGAACCTTAAAAAAGACTTCATATGGAAGGATAAGTGCTAAATGACCACAAATAAAATAAGCAATGGCCATTTGATTTTTTTCTTCTAGTACTAGACAGGTTATAAGAATTAAAGGAATTATTGATTAATCAACCCATTAAATCAGGTGCATTTGTGGAAGTGTAACTACATGGAAAAGAGTTCATGAGTCCTGTCCACATACATCAGTGTTACCATAAGCCTAGCACACCATGCTGACTACCATCAGGGCAAAAACCAATATATTTCTAACATCACTTAAGACTACCCTGTTTCCTCTTAATTCCATATCTGACCTTTCAAAAGGAATTATCATTAGCTTATCTTTTTAAAATTTTTCTCTTAACATACATAAATTGTATGTACTAGTGGAGTTCAGTGAGATATTTTTACACATGCATACAGTGAACACTCATCAGATCCAACCACCCTTTTTCCATATACCAATACCTGAACCTTTGATCCATCCCTACTGACCACTACTCTACTTTCAGGTCAACATTTTTTAGCTTCCATGTATGAGAGAGAATATGTGGTACTCATGTGTTAAAAAGCTTTTTGTTTATTTACTTTTTATGGGAACAAAAGTCTAGTTCAATTTCACAGTCCTTCTGCTTCAGTCTCCAGAGTAGCTGTGATTATAGACATGCATCATCTTGCCCACTGTGTCTGAGTCTGGCTTATTTCACTTAACAGTCTCTATTTCCTTCATTTTGCTGCAAATCACAAGATTTCATCCTTCTTTATGGCTAAATAATAATCCATTCTGTAAATATACCCCATTGTCTTTATCCATCCAACTGTTGATGAGTATTTAGTATGATTCTGTATCTCCACCTTTGTAAATAGTGCTGCAAATAACATGGCCATGTAGACATCTCTTTCATGTGCTGATTTCATTTCCTTTGTTTATATATCTAGCAGTGGGACACGCAGATCATAACTTCTAACCATATATTTATATTCCTGTTTTTTCTCTATTTCTATAGATAACTTCTACTGTTATAATTTACTGCATTTGTAGTTAATATTTGTGGCATTTAATCATTGCGTTAGTTGGATTTTATTGCTGTGACAAAATATTTAACAAAGTCAATTTAAAAGAGAAGTTTGTTCCACCTAATGGTTTCAGAGCTCTCAGTCCTTCCTTGTCTGGTTCCATTGTTTCTGGGCTTGAGACAAGGCAGAACATCATGGGTGTGGTGGAGTCCAGATTCTCACCTCAGACAGGTAGGAAGTACAGGGAGAGGAAGGGGGCAAGTGCTGACCAACATCCTCCTCCTGCTTTTATTCCATCAGGCAAGTTTTAATTCCATTTAATGTTTTTTCTTGCTTTTTCTTCTATGGAAACTTCATTTCAAACTAACAATAGTATTTCACTTTTATACCACTTTGGTTTTCACTTCTGCCACTAAAATATGTGCAAGTTGTTAGTTAGACAAAGTTTGTTAGAGGCCTCACTTAATGAGTGTGTGTTATCCGAAGTTTCTATCATAATTTTAATATGATTTATTCAGTAAGTTTCTCATCACTACTGTGGAGAACTTTACTTGCTATTTCACATACATAAAACATAATTTTCAATGTTCTTACTAAACTTAAGAACACAATCTTTTCAATTATTTACTCTTATGCAAATACTTATTTTAATTTAAGAGAGTATTTTTTTATTCTGTGACATTTTAGCCTTACAGAAAAAATAAGAATAGGACAGAATTCTCAGACATTTTTCGTGTTTTATATATCTCTCATTCTTTTTCTTTCATCAGGTCAGTGTCTGTGAACATATACTGTATCTTTCTTTTTGAAACATTTCAGAGAAAATTTCAGATAAGACACCCTTTAGATCCCTGAATACTTTATTGTGTAGGTCATAAACTGAGGAATTCTACATAATCACAATAAAATTTTAAAAATCAGGAAATACAATATATGACTTAACTGAGATGTTGCTAATTTTACTAATAGCATTCTTAATAATACAGGAAAATTTAATAGATTATATTTCATTTTCATGTTTCCTTTGTCTAAATCATTTTTGGAGTCCCACTTTTGTGTTTCTTGACACTAACCTACTTGAGTAAGAGAATTACTCTCAGGTTAGTTTGCTTAATGTCTCCCAAATCAATCTTGCTTATGCTTTTCGCACAGACACCAAGAAGTGTTGCCGAGTCCTTTTCATTGCATTCTGTCAGGAGGCACTTGCTGTCAGTGAGTCCTGTTACCACCAAAGTTACATTTGATCTTTTGGGTAAAGCCATACCTGACATCTTACTAATAGAATTACTATTTTTACTTTTTTGCAATGAATAAATCCCTTTTGGGAAGATACATTTTGAAACCCTTACCCTGATATTCCTCAAAATTTTACCCAATAATTGTTTTATCCACAGATATTCTTTTTAAAATGATGTATAATGTTTACGGTCATTGAGATTATTAGGTTCCTGTATCAGTCAGTGTTTTAATAGAAAAACAGATGTAACGCAAGATATAAAAATGTATAAGAATTTACAAGTTTGGTTTATAATGGCCAGCCACAGAGTCAGATGAGGAAGAGTGCTGAGGGTCAGTCTGCACACTGGAGACCAAAGGATTCAATCCAAGGTCTGGAATTCACTGCAGTGTCCCATAAAATTCCTTATCAGGAGGCTGAATTGTCTATGTTGGAAGCCAGGACATGATGTCCAAGGTGAAGGTGAAGGCTGGATCTCCTTGAAAGAAACAGAATCTGATTCATCCTTCCTCATTTCCCCTTTATACCATCCAGGTGAGGAGCTGCCCTAGGGTGGGTTTTTCACCCCCTAGGGTGTGGAATTGCTGAGCCCATTTAGCTGAGCTTCTCTTAACTAAACTTCTCACACTGACACATTCACTCAACCATCACAGTTCCCATACAAGGCATATCTTAATTCTTCTTACTTTCCTTTCCCCTTCCATTCCCTTTTCCCCTTCCCCTTGCCTTTTTCCCTTTCCCTCAGAATGCTGGACCCTGTCCCATTTGCAAGAAAACTATCTGTCCCTTATTACTCTCTTTTTTGTACTTTGCCTTACTCAAATGAGAGATACCATTAAGTTATTTATTTCACTCAACATTATATTTTCCAGGGACACCCATTTTTCTACAAATGTCTTAAATTTATCCTTTAGCCTAATAATATTCCATTATGTGTAGACACTGTATTTTCTTTATCCATT
This sequence comes from Erethizon dorsatum, assembly GCA_028451465.1. Lineage (NCBI taxonomy): Eukaryota > Metazoa > Chordata > Mammalia > Rodentia > Erethizontidae > Erethizon > Erethizon dorsatum. The sequence continues at coordinate 32,334,561 of CM051823.1, forward strand.
AGTCTGCTGACAGGCATAGAGGCTGCTTTCAGGATTTAGCTATTTCGAATTGTGCTGCTACAAACATTGGTATGCATGTATCACTATAGCATGATGTCTTTAGCTCTTTGAAGATAACAGGAAGGGAAATAGGTGGATCATATGGAATTTATCATTTTAGTTCAGTGTGGAGAAATCTGCACACTAAATTCTATGATGAATGTACTAGTTTATATTCCAACCAGCATTGTAGACTGCTCTCTTCTCACAGCAGCTATGCCAACATTTGTTATTCTTTAACTTCTTGATGATTGCTGTTCTTTCGGGTGTGAGGTGAAATCTTAGCATTGTTTTAAATTGCATTTCTGTAATGGCCAGAGATGTTGAACATTTTTCATATATATTTGTTGGTCATTAGTACTTCTTCTGAGAAGTACTTGTTTATTTCACTGGCCCATTTCTTGATTGGGTCCTTTATTTTAAGTAGTCTAATTTTTGAGTAGTTTATATATTCTAGATATTATTTCTCTGTGGAATAGCTGGAAATTTTTTCCCATTCTATAGGTTGTCTCTTCACTCTACTAATTGATTCCTTTGCTTCACAGAAGCTTTTTAATTTGATGTAATCTAATTTATTGATTTGCTTTGTTATTTCTTGTGCAATCAACTGATATTCTTATATCATTATCATTATGACAATTGAAGCTACTGATATTCAGTTATATAATTCTCTTTACTATTCTCAATTGACTTTCTTCTGTTTTGGGAGATGCTTTCTGTACCTTGGGTTGATTGATTAATACTTATGTGGTCTCATGGATTTTAATTTTCCAACTATCTTAAACCGGATCACTGGTAACCTGTTCAAGCTGCATCTAATATCCCTTTAATACATGCTCATCATTAGTTTCTTTACTTTGTGGCACTGCAAGATATTTCAGATTGATCTAATATTTTCCTGCCAAGGCCTTGAGGTCAGTCCTTGCTCCAAGCCCTAATCCTTTCAGTGAAAACTAGTATACAGAAAACAATAAATTTTGACATTATGTGTATTCATTGCTACTAGATATCATTGCTTCTAGATCATCACAGGGACCTGAGGTTCACTCTGATATTTCCAATTCCAGTTCAACACTGCTCTCTTCTTTCTATCTTTACTAATTTCTAAATTTGTACCTCTAACCCAATGGTAGAAAGCATGCATTCTTTATACACAATATATTTACTAATTTGTTCATTCAAATAATGTATAAATAATAGTTTCAAATTTTCTTTATATCACTGTTAAAAGAAAAAGAAATGAGAAAGAGAGAGAGAGAACAAAAGTAAACCTTATGAATTGGAGCATAATGTTTCTTGAGATTTCTTTTTACCTTTAACCTAAGAGCATATTGCCTAAATATACCTTCATAGTTATTTGAGTTGTTCTTACCCATTTCTTCCCATGTTATTTTCTTTCCCTTATTTGGCATATATTTCTGTACATATTTTCTTGTCTCTAATCAAATCTTGGATATTTTTTCATTTTAGGCAAGTATTTGAATGAATATGCCAATCTAAAATAATAGCACAAGTAAGAATCATCCCAACTTTTTAATTCTTGTCTTCAAAGTCTTACCATTTTTTGTACCTGCAATCTTTTCTCTTATGCTGTGAGTATAAAAAGCCACATTGTAATTGCTATCACTTAGATATGGTTTGAGTATTTTTCCTAAGGATTCACATAGTGAAAATTAATCCTTATTGTGAGGTATCAGTATCATGGAACACAAGTTTCTTACTCACCGCTTAAGACACACAATGACCTCAGAAGAAGTTATTGGAGTAAGGAAAAAATTATTTATTTGTAAAGCCAGCAAAGCAAAGAAAACCATCACCAACAAAGACCATCTTGCTGAGAGGATGCAGGTGTAAGGCTTACATAGAGGCTATAGGGGAGGCCTAGCACACAGGTAATTGCCATGGGAGTCACAATTTTCTGTTGGTCTGCTTGTCTAATGTGCAGGCTGCTGTTATCTTTGGGTCACCAGATGTCTTGGGTTTTGTAAATATAAAGCTAAATTACTGATTGAAAAGTCTTATGTCTCAGGCTGTTTTAGTTTCTTTGCCCAGGAATAACTAACCTTGAAGTTAATCTTTAATATAGGAAAAGCATATTTTGCAAGACAATGGAGAAAGATAGCTAAGGGTAACTTTTATCAGGGAAAAAGGGAAAATAGTAAAAGGTAACTTTCACAGAAGAACGCACTTAACCCATTAGGTGGTTTCAATCAGAGTTATCACCTATAGGAAAACTAGTGGGGGGATGGTGGCTCGCACCTAGAGGCTCACATGGTGGCTCACATCCCAGCACTCTAGAGGCTGAGGCAGTAGGATCACCATGAGTTCCAGGCTAGCCTGGGCTACATAGTGAGTTTAAGGACAGCCTGAAATACATAGAGAGACCCTGTCTCAAAAAAAAAAAAAAAGGAAAACTTGTGAGAGATGAAAAATATACTGTTGAGCTCTATGACCTCTAAAAGTCTAAAATCAACTAAAAGTAAAGAAAGCTAGAGAGTTTACTTACGCTTTCACTACGTTACATAAAGGGGGTGGAAATTTAATCCTATTCTTGTGTTAGGTGGGTACTCTGGGAGATTATAACTATATAAGCTCATTAGAGAGGAATAGTAGTTGAATCTTGGTGGCTTCCAAAGAAGAAGGGGTTACATGGGAAGACACATATACACACATGTTCCTGTGCCTTGTCTCTTGGTGTGTGATGTCCTGTACCGTCGGAGGAATCTGCCAGCGAGAAGGACATCACAGGATGCAGCCCCTTAACCTTGGAACTTGAGAACCATGAACTAAAATAAACACTATTTGGTGTTTCTGTATAGGAATGCTAAGTGGGTTAATACGATTATCATAGTAATAAGAAAGAAAGTTGAGAAATTGAAGAAGGCCATGTTTCCCTTCTTTCCTTCAATTTCTCAGGAAATTGAAGACCATGGTCCCAGGGTCAACATGTGAAAAATCAGTGGTTTGAATGATGTATTTTCTAAGATTCTAAAAAGAATATAGAACAGTGATGAAGAGGGAATGTCATGGTATTAGAGGATGTGGCTCTGAATCTTTCTATATGGCCTTGAGGGAGTTATCTAGACTCCCTGTGCTTCAGTTTTATCACCCATATAAGGGCTAATGATACATGTGTCAAAATGATGAGTTAAATCCTTATTAAGATCATAGAGTGCTTAAACTACAATAACAATAAATAAGTGGTTGCTATTACAATTATTATAACTTTTCTGATTCTCCTGGAAATATTGAAACTCTAACAGCATTGAAAAGCCTATATGATTTATGGGGGCACTCACATTTTGATAAACTGAATCTTTCATAGATGTTCTTTATTAGTATATAGGACTGTGTGTCAGCATACAAGTATAGAAACATAAATAGAAACACAAAAGGAAAAGATAATTATGTATGTAACCCCACAAATTATGTAGCCATAAATGTTTTCAGAGAAAATAGGAAGATTTTACATAAGCTTAATATGGGATTGGTTTCATAAGATTCCCATGTTGGGCAGAAATTTGAAAAAAATGGTAGAGGTATATATTTGCAGAAGAGGGAGAAAAATGGTTGATATTAGGGCTTTTATAGAATTTGTCTGCTATATAAAAACTAAGGCTGGGGCTTGAAATTACAAGATAGATCACTATGAGGTTATATATTTACTAATAAATATTTGAGTGAAATGATATATTAATTTACGCTTCCATAATTGTTTCTTTCCCAGTGTGATTTTTTTTCATGGTTGACAAAATCTGAGTTACACTTTTCTGCCTATAGGAAACAAACTAAATCCAATTTATCAGATATATAGAATTTCTATTGTACATAGGATAAAATCAGAGCTGAAATTTCTGCTTAGCTTTTCAGCCTTGCACATATTCAGTTGCTTTATACTGTGCTTCATTGAGGGTCCTCTTCATTCCTATGTCAAGGTTCAGCCAAGAATTTGAGGCTGGGCCTCTGTCTCCTGAGCTGGTTTCCTTTCTGATCTCCTCCCTTTTGAATTTCTAGCCTTCTAGAAACAATGTCCCAATTTCCTTCCTGTGATACCTCCAGGTGAAAGAATGGAGTTTCTGTTTGAGTTTAGCATCTCCAGTATACGTAAACCCAGGAACACCCTTAACTTATATGAATGCAGCTCTCATACTAAGTTGTTTTTGCCATTCAAAAAAACAAATCAGCTCCACTATCTGTCAGTGTTTTGTCCCTCTCCAGTGCCTTCAAGTAGTTTTGTTTTAATATGCTTTGTTCAAAATTTATAATTGTTATAGGAATGAGGTTTCATCTGATATAATATGTTCTACTGTTACTAGAATCTGGAATGATTTTTGACTTTGAAATTATATATTTTCCAATTATACAATTTCTGAACTCCATTTTGCTAATGAGAAATGTACTTCAGTCTAAATATCATTTTCATAGGTAAATTCTAAGTGCTTTTTAATTGTTCTCATTTTCTTAGACTATCTTCAATTTCCAGTAATAAGGCCAGTTTTGAGAAAACAGAGAGAGAGAGAGATTCTTGACTCTGTGTATTGCTTCAATCTCTGATCTTCCTTCTCTCTTAATTCTTCAAAGTTCATAGTTATTCTTTTGAATATAATTGCTCTAAGTTATTTCTGTTGTATTTTCTTGTAACTGATTCACTGCAGGATGATAATACCAGGTCTCTGAAGCTTTCTTGGTCCCGTGAGTGGTTCATTCCCAACAGACTATGAAGGTTACTTTCTATTAATTAACCATGTGCTGCTTCTCTTTACTTGCTTTTCAAGATCCATAGACAATTCTATTAATAACTGAATTTCTTTATGATCTTTATAGTTGATTACATTAATTGGCATCCGATCCTGTCTTTTTTTATGTGTGTGTGTGGGTACTGGGGGTCGAACTCAGGACCTCGCGTGCCAGCAGGCGCCCGTGCCACTGAGCAATATCACCGGTCCTTTTTTTACATATGTGGGTTCCAGGAGTCGAACTCAGGACCTCGTGCTTGCCAGGCAAGCACTTATGCCGCTGAGCCATGTCACTGGCCCTGATCCTGTCTTTGACTCCTATTTCTCCTAATTTTTCTAAGCCTACTTCTTTCCTCTTTGTGACATACCTTGCATGCTTTCAACATAAGGCATTTTCTCTCCTCCAATAGCTATCTGTTAGCTGAAATATTTTATTCTTTTCCATATTTTATTTTCAAATTCTTATTCTCAAAGAAACCTTCCCTGAGTATCTTATTCAATACTACCCCTACTCTCACACTTAGCTAAGATGTAACCTTCACTGAGGCAGAATATTTTTCCCCCCAAAAATGTACTCTAAATGGTTTGAAGAGTGGATGGTACCTATTTAGCAATAAATATTTTTTCAAAGAGTAGATATGTGTTATCTATCATAAATCCATGCATCGTATGTCTTTATTACATTTTTATAGTTTCTATATCCATGTTGCACTCAGGATGATTTCCAGAACAACATTAATGGACTAATGCTCTATTCCTATGGATGTTGTTTGCTATTTATATTAGTAAGATTTCTAAAACATTAACAGCTACTTTTATTGCAAAATTTAGTTGCTTTGTTTACAAGTTTTTACATTTGCATTTTTACTTTTGGTTTCTATGTCTTGTCATTTGTTTTTAAGTTAATGTAGTTTTTCTTCTAAAGTTTTTTTTTTTTGTCTGATAAAGAGCCTCATTCTGTAGTCCAGGCTGGCCTGGGACTTGATATATAGCTCAGGCTGGCCTTGAACTCATGATCCTCCTGCTTCAGCCTCACAAATGTTAGGATTACAGACTTACTCAAGCATGATTATGCTGTTTCTTTATTTTTAAATGTGTGGTTCATTCCGTGATTTGTAATTGTTACTGAGTTCATCTTCAGAGAGGTTGTTCTCTAGGGAGACACTATGGTTTATGTTCAAAGGCATTCATGTCGCTCCTATAGGATAGTGCTTGTTGGCTACTGCCAAGATTCTGTCATCTTCCCACTTCCGAAATAGTCTTATCTGCTTAATAAAATTGCAACACATCTTCTAACTGTAAGCAAACATGTGTTTCAGTTATGCCTCGCCTGTGCCTCAATCTTCTCTTGCCATTAAAGTACCCTTCCATTTTCCTGAGTGCATAGTAGTTTATGCCTACAACATAGCTAATAGGTTCATTTTCTGCTGAAATCTGTCCTTTTCCATTTCCCAATCCTATTTCTCCCCTGCTTTTGGTCATTCCTGTTCATTAGTTTCACAGTTGAATATATACTTATAAAATATACTTCATTTTATTAGATATTTACATGTGTCTGAAACTTGAGAAAATTTTTCTGATCAAAAGTATGTAAAATTGGGGCCGGTGAGATGGCTCAGCAGCATAAGAGCCTGCCTTGCAAGCGCGAGGGCCCAAGTTCGACTCCCGGATCCCACATACAAAAAAGGGGCTGGTGATATCGCTCAGCTGCACGGGCGCCTGTTGGCATGCGAGGTCCTGAGGTCGACCCCCGGTACCCACAAAAAAAAAAAAGTATGTAAAATTTTTCTTCACAGTGCATCCCCTGTCTGTTGAACTATACTTCAATCATAGCTTACTCCATGCCTCTCAACACAATATGTGCAAATCACAGTTAACATTTTTCTAAACACCATATATTCTTGCACTTATAATTTTACCCATATGCCTGTTATTCATTTATTTAATTACTTTTCCAGAATTCTTTCTGGAAAACTCATATATGCCATAAAATGCCCAAAGAAATATCTCCTCTATAGAGCTGTCACAAACTTTCCAAGTGGAATCACCTTGTCCCTGGTGTTTATGGGTCTGCCTGCTGAATCAGACTGTCAATCCTTTGAGAGCAGAAGGAAAATTCTTTTTGTTCTTGTTCCATTAGTCCTCAGTGATTTTTTTAAAAATGAATGAACATGCAATTTATAAATGTAAATTAATTTTTGGAAGCACTATTAGAAACAGGATGTCTTCTTTCCAGTTCTGACTATGGAATAAAATATGCTTCCAAGAAAGAACATTCTTTAATATGTTGTAGCTGTTTCCATGTTTGCCTTTGCCTTTTGTAAAAATTATAAGCATTAATCAACTTTCATACGTAAACTAATTCAAACATTAAAGAAAGGGTAACACATCTGTCTCTACTATAGAAAAGAAGTAATGAATACTCCATCTTGATATTTTTCATTCATTATAAAATGCATGTAAATATAATCATAATTCTAATTTTATTATCTGCTTCTTTCATTCCTATATTTGCAAAATTAAATGGCCACTTAATCCCATAAAGCTTAAATTAAATGAACTTAAATTTATAGAATTACAAAAAAAAAAGAATTAAAGAAAAGATATATATATGATAGTTAAGATAGTTATACTACTAATTTCTCTAAGTTCATTGAAAAAAAAGGTTTGTGCTAATATTGTTTGGTCAACTGAATGCTGATATCTTGTACTCCAAGTAAGTAATTTAAAGATAACGAAACACAATGTATTAACCATTGTTACCCTCCTATTATCTTGTTTTGAAATTTAGTTTTATTTTTTTCTCTTTAAAATAAAAAAAAAAAATTACCACATACCATAGAGGAAAAGACTATAGATTACCTATTTCAACTGCATATAAGATGAAAGTCAAATCTTTTCTTTCAAATGCATTGTTAATAGCTGCCTTCTCCAATGATAAATTTATTTTGTGATAAATTTTAACTGAAGCTTAATCTTTTGATGCAGATGAATAATGAAATATCATACTTAGGTACAAAAATTATGTTTTAAAAATTATTCTTAGGCTACCCATGTAAATAATCTTTCATTTTATATAGTAAATGCAGAGTGAATTTAAAGATAAGACTTTTGACTGGTTTAGACATATCTCAATGCATAATGTCATTCACTTAATGAAGACTGACTTGTAGGCTAATGATGATGAAACAGGGTTATATCTACTGTGCAACCAAGCACTTCTGTAGGGTAACATCAATTTAAATATTGATACATGGACAATTTAATTTGTCAGTTTATGTAGAATGCTTAATCTTTAATTTCTTATCAATTAAAAATCATCTTAGTCAAATCACTATGTACATATTTATGTTTCTCACAGAGTCAAATCACTATATTTATCTGTGAATATATGTATATGCATATATAGTCAAATCACTTAATCAAAAATGTGTAAATCATAATATAATTATACACACATATACATATATATAATCAGTGTAACTAAATTTTGGGAGGGAACAGAAACAAATATTTGGCCTGTTCTTAACTGTTTCCAGATTCTTATCACCACTCTGGGAAAGTAAGCATTAAAACAGAAAAAAATGTAATTTTTCAGAAAGAATTTATGTCCTAAAAAATTGATAAATGCCTAGCCATACTATTTAATGAACATGTAATCACAAAGTAAAAATAGGAAATTTAGTGAGAAATATAAACAAGAAACTATGGGAGTTTTGAATTAAATAATATAATATTAAATAAAAAATAAAGTGGATAAACTTAAGAGCAGAATGGGAAAATATCTGCTTTGTAATGAATGTATTTGATTAACTAATATTTAATACAGCTATCACTAAGGATAGATTTATTTTCAATTATTTAATTATTTATTTTCTGTTTGGCTCCATTGTTGTCATCATCCTCAGTTTTGTTGGCATCTTTATTTTTTATTTTTTTATTTTTTCATTTTTTTATGTGGGTAGTGGGAGTCGAACTCAGGACCTTGCACTTGCCAGGCAGGAGCTTACACTGCTGAGCCATCTCACAGGCCCGGCATTTTTAAATAACTAAAATCTCTATTATTTCTTTTCTATTGCATCAATTTTATTTCTCTGCTCTTTGGTACTTTCTTCCTCCTATTACCTTGCATTTTATTCTTTTTTAAAGTGGTATTTCAGGCATCTTAAAGACCTTTCTTCTTTTCATTTTTTTTTTTCTGTGGGTGCCAGGGGTCGCCCTCAGGACCTTGCACACCAGCAGGCACCTGTGCCTCTGAGCAATATCACCGGCCCTTTATTCGTATGTGGGTACCTGGAGTCAAACTCAGGATCTCGCGCTTGCCAGGCAGGCGCTTACGCTGCTGAGCCATCTCACTGGCCCTTCTTTTCTAATTAGAGCAACTAAAAGCATGATCATTAAGCATAGTTATGACAATTGCATGAGGCACCTCAAATCTGGCCCTCATTGATTGCTTTTTTCTTGAAAATTCATCACATTGTTCTGTTTTCGTATGCTAAGTATTTTTAAATCTTATTACTTGTATTTTGAATGTTTACTTGTAGAGGCTTTGTGTTTCTATTCCTGAAAAGAATGTCGATGCTTTTCTTTTACAAGGCAACTGACTTTCTTGGATTCACTTTGCGACATCTGTCTTTGCTGTGGTGGGCACCCCTTCAAATCTCAGCTCTGTCATGTGGCCTGAGGTTAAGCTGAGTTGAATCTGCTTCCAACAAACTCCCAGTCAATGAGAGAGTTAGGAAGAGTTTATCCACGGCATCTGGGGCTCTTCTCTTAATCTTTATGTTTTCAGGTCATTCCCTCTTCCCCTGCTAGCTGTTCCAGTTGCCCGAGTCTCCGTTGTTTTAGATCTGAATGTGTAAAGTTTGTTGAATTTTTATAGTGCTCCGCGTCATGCTGAAACTGCTTTTTGCCCTCCAGATAAAGCCATAAACTTTGGAAACTCATTATGTATCACTCCGTTTCTCAAAATTTGGACTCCCCTCCAGTTTGCCTTCTTTCTCTTACTCTCCTAAGACCTAATTTGGTTTCATTTTGTATTTTTTCCAGTGTTTTTACCTTTAGGAAGATTCTTCTGATAAGAGTTTATATTAGAATCTGAACTCTGAAGTTTTCTAAACTATCTTTTGTAAAGAATATGGCATTTTCCACATAAATTTGCTTGAAGATAATCATAAAAAACCTTAATATCATCATTGAACATCTAAATTTTTTGACTTTTCATATGATAATCTGCTTAATGATTTTTTCCCCATGTTAAAATTATCGAAGGAATGTAATCTGGAAAGAGCATTGGTTTGCTAAATTATTTAATATTGCAAAAGTATAATTATGCTTTCTGTCAAGCATGGCTACCTATATGTCTTTGGAATAATTTTAAAATTCTTACTTTCAGGGCTGGGGATATAGCTCAGTGGTGCAGCGCCTGCCTGGCAAGCACAAGGTCCTGAATTTGATTCCCAGTACCCCAAAAAACAAAACATGCCAAAAAACAAAAAACAAAAAACAAAAACAAAACAAAAAAAAAAACAACAACAACATAAAGAAATTCTTACTTGCAGCAGAGTAGCTTTATGATAAGCTTTAAAACTAAGCATCAGGGGCCGGTGAGACGGCTCAGCGGCTTAAGCGCCTGCCTTGCAAGCGTGAAGGCCTGAGTTCGACTCCCGGAACCCACATATGAAAAAGGGGCCGGTGATATCGCTCAGCGGCACGGGTGCCTGTTGGCGCGTGAGGTCCTGAGGTCGTCCCCCCGGTACCCACAAAAAAAAAAAAAAAAAAAAAAAAACTAAGCATCAGAAGGATATTGCAATTTAGATATTTCATTCACTTGCATTAAAAAAAAAACCCACATGTGAAGCTCGATTTAGTTATTGTAATAAAGTACTTACTAGGACTATGTTTAAATAAGAGAAGTTCTTACCATCTTCACATATTCTCTCATAGTTTCCTGTGATACTCTAAAAGCTCTCAAGAACCATTTATGTAATCTCCAGTTAGTTATCTTTAAAAGTATAATTGTCAATAAAATATTAATTGAGAATAGTTTTATTTTTAGTGCATACTGATTTTTATCCAATAAAAAATTTTAGATTTCATACCAACAAATCGAATGTAAACTTCACCTACCTAATAATTTGCAGTTGTATGAAAAGTTATTCCTTATCTTACAATAATGATTTCTTCATAATTTGGAAAAATAAATCAATATAAAAATGAAAAAACTAGAAGTCATGTTTGGACATACAAAAATTAGTTGCATTAGTAAACTTAGGCTTTTCAATTTTTAAAATTTTATTAGTAAATGTATGCACTACATAATGATTACACTCATATAATGATTACATTCAGTGGGGAGCTGGTACAAATATAGTACACATCTCAATTATTTTTACTTCATTTTGCCTCCTCCCTCCCCTCTCTCCAACTTCCCTCTATCTCTTGGTTCTCTTCCCATGTACAAATGGTCTGTCTCCACGTTTCCAATTATTTTAATAAAAAATTTCAGTAAGCATCATATCTGATTTTCTGTTTATTTCTGTTCTACTGAAGCAAAAAGACACCAAGGCAGAATTAAAGGGTTGAAACATATGAGAGAGAAAATGGTTGGTCTGTTACTTTTATTTGATTTGGAATAATTTAAAAACTATTTTTTCTACAAATTGAAAATTATTTATAGTATTGTCAACATGGGAATGATTTATCTTCTCACTGTGGAAGTGCACAATGACAATAGCGATATTGGGAGAACATTGTTTTAATAAAAGCTTTCCAATGGATAAACATAGGCACAGGACAGCCAGGTGGATTCATTTAACCAAATGCATTAGGAGCTCAGACATTGGTTGGACAGCAGCCAAAAATCCTGAAACATGACCACAGAATGCTAAGGACAAAACTACTGAAGAATTAAGTAATCCACACTTAAAATGGTAACATATTAAGACAACATTTGAGTGAATTATGCAATGTTTACCACATCTTTCCTCATGACATGTTTGCAGTTAATTCCCACATGTGGATATGGCATTAGAATTTTTGTTTCTTAAATTGCATAAGCAAACATTCTACCCCCATGTTGCCCTTCTCCTACTGTTACACGACTATTTTTTTTTTTTTGTGGGTACCGGGGGGTCGACCTCAGGACCTCGTGCGCCAACAGGCACCTGTGACTCTGAGCGATATCACCGGCCCCTTTTTCGTATGTGGGTTCCGGGAGTCGAACTCGGGCCCTCGCGCTTGCAAGGCAGGCACTTACACCGCTGAGCCATCTCACCGGCACAACGACTAGTTTTTTACATGATTATTTTTTAGCTTAGAGCAGAAATTGAAAATCCACAAAATTGTCTATTTTGTCATTGACTGATAAAAAAAATAACAGCAATGAAAATAAATTGGAAAATTTGGTCACAGGGTAACACCAGTCCAGAGTAATAGAGATTATAAATTTCTTCTCAAACTGATGTAGTAATGAAGCCTTAATAGGCAGATGGGCTTCATCTCCACGATAAGAATTCTTGCTAATTGGAAATGAAATTTAAGTTGTGTGAAATAAGGTCAGGTTATGTGACCCAAACATAATGGTGGATAACACCTGAAAAAAAAAATCTGCTTTCTAACATGACAGCAATGAGTTGCAGTTAATAATAGAGGAGGGAAGGCCAGTCTTTGCAGTTACCCTTGACTTCATCTGGACAAAATATGAAATCACTTCTACTGCTGTGAACTACTTGCTTTCTTCTTGGGCATTATTTTTTAGTTATATTTTACTGATAAAATCTATCATCATTGATTTTATTAACATTAAAATTGATATATTTGAGTGGCTGGTGAATAAAAACAGCATTATCCCTGCATTCATATTGCCGAGTACTTGAGAAAGCAACTGTGTCCCCAGCTTAACTGTCTTTTGCTGGTTCACTTAACCACTAATCTCTGTTCGAAAAAAGGCATTATTCCTTCGTCATATCAGGTGATGATGGCAAATTGATAGTCCTAAAAATATTTGTCAACTTGTTGTTTTGGGTGTTGTAAAACAAAGAACCTAATAAATTCTTTTAAAAATTTCAAATTGTTATCATTTATATTTAAATGTCCCTTAAATATCATATGTTAAGAGATGGGATTTTTGGAAGGTAACTGGATGATGGGGGCACTATAATCACAAGTGGATTAGTCCACTGACAGGTTCGTAGATTACTGTGCATTTTGGAGATGAGGCCTCATCAGAAAAGACAGCTCACTAGGGATCTGACTTGGAAGGGTTTATATTGCCTTTTCCACAACTCCTCTATCTCTCTTTGCTTCCTAGCTGCCATGGGAAGAGCAGCTATCCTCCTGCAGGCCCTTTCGCCACATCATTTCTGCCTTGGATTCAGCCACTTTTGGATTGAACCTCCTGGAAACTGTCAACAAAATAAACCTTTCCTCCCTTAAGTGGTGGGTTCAGGTATTTTCTCTCAGGGATGGGAAAGTGACTAATAATAGATTTTACAATAGAAGCGAGGTTGTTGTAGTGACTGTACCTGATCATGTGTATTAAAAACCTTTGCAACTGGTTTGCAGGACTAATTTGGAAGGGCTTGGAGATGTGGGCTGGAAAAGACTGAGAATACTGTTAGAAGAGATGGATGAGGACTCCTGGTCAGAGCTCAGAAGATCAAAATGCAAACGGTAAAGGTCAGGATCAGTAAGTTTCAGTTGAGAACAAGAAACAATGGGAATCAGGTTAAAGGCCACCTGTGTTCACAATGGTGCAAAGTTTATCCACATTTTTCTGGTGTCCTAAGGCTTTGTCTCCAGTTCAATTTAAAGATGATGGGCTAAATAATCTGGCAGCCCAATATTTAGGCTGCATTATGGGTACTGTTGGCTGCATGTAGCTATATCTACAGTAAAATTTAGGAGAGAAAATGTGAGCTGAATCCTTAGAAAAATGTGTACCATGGTCAGAAAGGGAGCACCGGCAAAATTGGGGCCATGGTTGCTGTAAAGATTAGCATTAAAAAAATCCAAGTACTTTGCATCAGGACAATTAGAAATGTGGTTTGAAGGCATCCCAGTAATCAGAGTCAGCCCACACATCACAGAAGTGAACCCCAGGGAGCCCTCATCCAAGGCTGCCAAAGAAGATGTTTCCCAGAATTCAGCCATGCAAGCATTCAGAAGCTATTCCAGCCAAAACCATTGGAGACCAACTACTGCTCCCACTGGGGGAAGACTTTGCCATCATGCACATGGTGCTGATTTTTCAGGCATGCAGAGTAAAGAGTGGTAGGGTCATAAAGACATCCAACCATAAAGACATCAAAAGAAGGCCTGAAAGTCTAGGTAGTCTCCCCTCAAAAGGTAGTGTGACATTGTAAAAGTGAGGTCAAAATTTCAGTGGAGGATCTTGAAGAGTTAGAGATGCCAGGAACATGGAATACCTTCTGAGAAAAAATACAAGCAATGTAAAGATCCAGCCCAAAAGAGAAATCAGGTAGGCAGCAAATAGCAAGGGGAGGAGGGCCACCAAATCCCTTTGGAGGTAACAGCTCACCATAATATGCCTTGGGTGCTACACAAAGAGCTACAGGATTTAATGTCAGTCCAATTCTTTTCTATTCTGTTCTTTGTCTCTTTGAGAAGGAGAATGTTTATCCTGTGGAATTATAAGTAAGAAGTATTTAAATTTCTGTTTGATTTTTAAAGGAGCTCACAAGTAAGAGTTTGCCTGGAGTCTCAGAGGAAACTCTGGACTGGGACTTTTCAGCAACGCTGGAACTCTTAAAATATTTACAACTCTTACTACATGTATTTTTCATAATAAGACAAATGAGCTTTTGGGGGGGTGATATGTGGAATGTTATGGTTTAGATCTAAACCATTCCCCAAAAGTCTCCTGTGTTCAGAGACAAAGCTTTTGTAATTGGGGTGTAGGGGCTACTATACTAAGCAGTGGGTTACTTCATTAAGTTCACAGCTGAAAAGCCCTTCAGAAGTGGGATTTACTCAAAAGTGGAGGGTCCACTTTATGGGCCCATTATGTTTTGACTTCTGCTTTTGAATGCGTGAAGACTAACAAATCTACCATGAAGTATTGATTTTACAATCCCTAAGAAATGTTATTAGACTAGCAGTGACAGTAGAAAATAGGTAACAATGAAGATAATACAGGCATAGATTAGTCAAAGGGGATTCTAATAAATCAAAAGAGGTTCTCATTATGAAAAACTATTATAGTTGAATTGATAAAGAGTGACCTCAGTAGGCAAATAACTTACTGTGATATTTGGGCATAACAAATGAACAGGAAATACTTGACTACATAATTATAATCATCCAAGTCACAGAATTTTATGAGAAACACCAATTTTATTTATGTATAATATTAATATCTTTGAAGACACACTTTAAAAATATAATTTTCTATTGTATATTTGTTATATATTATGATTTAATGGTTCTCATATTTACAGCCAGCCATGTGCCAATACACTCAAATAAAAATACTTAAAATTGTGTGTGGTGAGGGAGGAGGTAAAGAAAAGAGAGAGAGAGAGATGTAAAGAAATATCTTTATTGACACTGGAAACCCTTTAAAATCTTAATGTTTTTCAAATCTTTAGACGAAATGAGTCTTGATTTTATGTTTATATCATAACTTCAATTTATGTTAAAATTAAGTCATGAAACCTCAGGATTAAGCATTCACAATATTCTGTCATAATGCAGAGTGCATTCTTGAGGACAGAGAGAACTGGCTTTTATCCCCAACTATCTAATTTAATATATATATGAACCACGACAAATTACTTAGCTTCTCTATATCTCCACTTCCTGTAAGTGAATGACAAAAAATATTATGTAAGGTATGATCTGTTTTGAAGGTTAAATGAGATATTACATGCAAGATGCAGAGCAGAATGACACATAGTACTTATTTAATGTTAGCTGTCATGGTCATCATCGCCATTATATTATGCCATCTAGCTGATATAGGACAAAGTATACAAGTCTAATTTATCACAAATATGAGTTTTTGAGAAGAAGAAAGCATTTTTGCCTGCATCTGAGCAAGCAATTGAAGATAGCTACTGCTACTGTATATTGGCAATGCAATAAGACTCATGCAGCATTTCTATTTAAAACAATGTTTATTCAATTTCCAAAGAAATGATATTACAAATATTTTTCTTGTAGTTTAGGCTTAAAAATTTTCCAAGCAATCTACGTTTTAATAAGAAAAATAGAGCCTGTGGTGTTATAATGAACTTTCTTCAGTAATACACAAAATATTTGTCAAATACATTATTTTACAGCAGCCAGAATTTTGGAAAATACAATCTTCTGAAGAAAATTGTTTATAGGAAATTATTTTTACAGTACTTCTGTTTGGTAATGCTTTCATCTATGGATAGTGCGAATATCACTCAGTGTCTAGGGTGCATGGGATTTCAAGGAAAAACATAGACTTTTTTAAAACTACAAATTACAATGAAGAGTATTAATTTTCTATATGGGTAAAAGTTGGGTATATTTTCTTTTAAAATGATCCTTGTGCCATTATGCAAAAAGTAGTCTTGACCAATGCTACCCTGTTGTCAAAACCATTTTTAACACATTCCTAAGCCAGGCATGGTGGTGCATGCCTGCAATCCAAACTGTTTAGGAGGTTGATGGAGCAGTATCACAACTTTGAGGACACCCTGAATAATTTAGTGAAACTTCATCTCAACAATACAAAAATAAAAAAGGGCTGGAGATGTACTACAGTACTCCCTGGTTTTAGTTCCCAGTACTGGAAACAAAAAAGTCAAACTCAGCATTTCTGTGCCCTAGATCATCCCTTTAAATTTAATGCAAATGTTAAAGCTCTAACAGGTCAGATATTTATTCTACTGTAAAGTGCTTTCTAGACTCTAAACTCGACCAAATTAATATTAGTTCATGAGATGGGCAAAATTCAGAGTGACTTCTAACTTGTTTTCTGGGCCTTCTCACTATTGTCAAACAGACTAAACTGTTCCAAATCCTAACATACTTAAATTTATATCAAGATTTGACAGTTGCTGATCGATGGATTCTTCACCCATAGGAAAAAATTACCATTTTCCTTGCCATAGCTTAACCCCTTAAAATGCAAAGCTAGATATTTTAGTAAATCAGTGACCTAAAAGAAAACATCTGTAACAGAACAACAATTAGTATTCACATTTTATGTCATTTATTCATTAACTCATTTAAAATTAAATAAATTATGTTAGCATTGGTGATAGTTTATTTTTCAAGTTGGTTAATTTTGTGTTGACAAACAAATCTGGTATCGGTGTGTATAAACTATCAGTAATATAGGTATCCATCAGGTATTTGTCAAATTTTTCTCATAGTAGCTCTACCAAGTGGAGAAAGTGTAAATCTGACATATATCCTGCCATCAAAGACCTTAAAGTCAAGTTAATGGTGAGGTAAGAATTAAATATTGAGATAAGCCACAAGTATTTTGGCAAACAAAGTGAGCAATATGGAGTGCTGTAAGAGTGGTATTTACAATACTAAGAAGCAGAACACTTACCAGGAGGATTTTAGGGACATACATACAAAAGACAGACAGGAAGAGATGAAGGAAAGTAGAATTTATGGTTGAAAATATTGATGGTATGGATGCTCCTGCCATATGTGTACTTGTGAAATATAATTTGATTCAGGTATAGGATGAATAAATATATAACTAATCATCAATGGTTTCATCTAAATCCCATCATCATCCTAAAATATAACAAAAGTATAGTGAAGACTATAGTGAAGTATAGTGAAGAACTTTGTATTTTATGTATTGATAAGGAAACAAAAAGATTTTGCAGATAGTACACCATAATCAGAGATATATTTTGGGAAGATTAATGTGGCAGCAGTGTGTCATTGAAGTAGGAGAGGCTAGAAATCAGAGGCATGAAAAACAGAAATGTAAATATTGTCAAAGAACTCTCAAATAGCAATAGTAATTTTTTTCATGGAAATATATAAAATAATGGCCCACTTGTAACTATTGGAATCTAGAGGATTAGTTTACATGTTTGTAACTTCTTAAAATTTGACTTTAAGAAGAAAATTGTGTCTTACGGATTTTAATTTCCCTTGAAAATTTATATGAGGTTTTGTCTAAAGTAGTTCCTCATCAAATGGTAGCGTTAGTAGTTATTAACTCTGTAACTCACACCATACGAATCCAACTCTCCTGAGCAATGAGAAGGGGAAGGAAAGACAGAGTAAGTAAACTACAGGCTCTGAGACTGCGATGTTCCCAGCTACACCCTCCCACCCTGAGTCACCAGGAAAAAATGTTTCCAGTCTTCTAGGGTTCTTCCAGGCAGTGATGCTGACAGATAGAACTGGAGGCCTAATATTAACACCCAACTATCTATAAGACTTCAATTACTTTGAGTTTTAGAAACAAAAGAGATTACTTATCCTAAGTGGTTTTGGATATGTAGGCTTGATTTAAAATTTTTGTACAATTCAAATTATCTCTCATTCTTGCCTTGGCAACATAGTATACACTCACCATACTAGTAACTCTAGAGAAAACTTGAAAAACGTTACTTGACGTTAATCATCCCATGTTTATTCTTACTGTTATATTGTTGCCATGTAAGAGGTATTGCTAAAGAAGTAAGGTCCTCCTGACTTAGTCTAGTGTTGGTTCCATTCTATTTCACTATGTCAAGGCACAATTCTTTTGTTGATTTTACTGTTTTTCCTTATCAAAGTATTAAAAGGTAAATTATATAAACATATATTTATTGCTTGTTGTTTTCTTTCTACACATGATGTTGGTGGTTTGTATACCTCCCTGGAGTTTACTGATAAAAAAGAAAACAAACAAAAAACAACAAATAACTAACCTTGATACATCCTTCTACCTAATATAACAAATCAAATTTCTGAATTTTGTTTATTCAATGTTTTCCTATATATATATATATATTTTTTAAGCATACAGCCATTTATCTGTTAGCACCTTATTTCGGAATTATTCAAATTAAATTATAAGAAATATATTCTAAAGAATTCCCTTGACAGTTCTGGAAGCAATATCTTTTGATTACCATAAATAACGGTGTTCTATTTCTTCCTCTTATTGTTGTGACACTGCCCGTTATATTTCCTCTAAGTTTCCACTACTTCTCTACTTAGATGCCTCTTTGCTTTATAAGATTTATTTTATCACTTATTTTTGCTTTTGGTCACTCTAAATACCTCATAAACACGATTTGACCAGGAAAATTAAAATGTCTTTTTAACTTAAGGTAAGAATAAAAACAATTTGCAGGTCGAAAACTTTACAGCTCACTGCATTATATACATACTGTTCTGGCTTGTAACTAGATGTCCCCCAAAGGCTCATAGGTGTGGCTTTTCAGAGGTGGCTGGATGGACAATGTATGACACTGGGATTAAGAGTCTGTGATAATTAAATTGGTTGAGCATAGTTCTGGGTGTGGATAATGGGAAGGCCCACCCCGGGTGTGTGTGGCACAAACCAATAGGCTTGTAGACTGGATGTAATAGAGGGAAAAATGGAAGGCAGGTTTGCTGCTGCTGCTGCTTGCTGGATTCTGCCTGTCATGCCATGGACTGTTTCTCCTCTGCGATGCCCCTCTGCCATGCCATCCTGCCTTGGAGTCACTCAACTACGGACTGAAATCTCTACAAATTGTGAGCTGAAATAAACCTTTCCCCCTTTAAGTTTGAATGTTGGATATTTTGCTCAGCAGTGAGAAAAGTGACTAAGGCATACACTATTTACCACTTACTAAGAGCATATAAATGAATTTTAACTCAACAGATAAAAATGAAATCCTGCATCTAAAGATAATGATTTTCGAATTGAAACACATAATAGATAAATATGAGAAAGGGAAGTTCACTAATCAATGATCTACATGAAGTTTATGTTTGAAGAAGAAACTCAAATCCAAAAACAAAAATACAATTAGGTTTAAACTACATTGTAAAATATAAATATTTAGATATAGATTCAGAAGTATTTCTATGTGAAAAAGAAAAGAAAGTAACATAAACAAGAGGAAACTATACCTAATAATTACAAATTATCTGGATGAACTCTGTTACAAGTTGAATTTACAGATCAAAAAGACTTACGAAGGTTGAGGTAATTTTGTCTAATAAATATCCATATATTAGCATTTTTATCAAATTCTGGTATGTGTATGATTGTGGGCATGTCTATGTGTAGTATGTGTACATTTATACATACATCTATGTGCAAATTCATTAGCCTAGCAGGTTTCCAACAAAGAAAAAACAATCACAAATTTTCAGACTTCTTATCTATAAATCTGGAAGCTGGAAAAAAATGAAAAAATACCAGACTGTTAAAAGAAAAAATATGCAGTATATATTCATGTATGATTGCAAAAAACATTGATAGAAATGAAAAGATGCAAAAGAGTATCCCAGATACTTCAAATAGAAAAATTCTTTACAAGGAACTCTATCCAAACTGTGCATGAATTAAACCAGACACCTTGAGGTATAGAAAGGGAAAATGAAAGAAAAACATGGGTGTGCAATAAAACTGAATCTAAATCTATAAGATTACATTGGTAAATTGAATTTTAAAAACATATTTCAAGAGAAATTCTAGCAATAAGTAATTATACTGAAGTGTCTCAAAATGTTGAGTAGTTTATACACAAAGCATGAGGAGGAAATTGAGAATGAGAATATTCTAAAAGACATTAAAATCTTAGTATGGAAATTAATCGTTATATTCTTGTGATGTACTAATAGAGAAATGTATACTTTATTATAAGCAGAAAGTAAAAGAGGATAATTATAAAAAGGACAGACTACAATTTGATTTACAAGGGATCTCTTGTTCAAACTGGTAAAGGAGAAATTAAAAGCCATAAAAGAAAAAAATCTAAGAAATAAACACATTAAAAATAAACATGATAATTCTTTTAAAGTAAATGCCAGTGTTCTGAAATCTCAAAAGATAAATGTGTTGGGTTGAATTTGAAAACAAGTCAGATTTAAGTAATAGACTTAAAGTGATAGATAAAGGTTCAAAATGAACTTGTGGACAAATGGTTACCTATCAAATTGTTGGTTGTGAATTCTTTTTTATAGTAAAATAAATAAGCAGCAACAGTGTTTTTTTGTTTTTGTTTTTTTGTTTGTTTGTTTTTGAGACAGGGTCTCGCTATGTACTTCAGGCTGGCCTTGAACTCACTATGTAGCCCAGGATGGCCTTGAACTTGTGGCGATCCTTCTGCCTCAGCCTCCCGAGTACTGGGATTATAGTCATACACTGCCATGACCGGGTAGCAACAGTAATATTAATACTGGACGAGATGGAATTGAAAATTAAATGCAGTTAAAAGAATATATATACATTTCCTTCAGTAGGAAGGAAGCATAATAAATACATAATATTTACTCCAAAAGTATTTTTTTTTTGTGGGTACCAGGGGGTCGACCTCAGGACCTCGCGTGCCAACAGGCACCCGTGCCGCTGAGCGATATCACCGGCCCCTTTTTCGTATGTGGGATCCAGGAGTCGAACTCGGGGCCCTCGCGCTTGCAAGGCAGGCGCTTATGCTGCTGAGCCATCTCACCATCAAAAAGTATTTTTAACACCTGTCTGTGGTTATGTCTATTCTAGCCAGTAGAGATATATAAATGAAGATTCAAACAAAGGAATCCCTGTCTGCACAGAGTTTACACTACAATAAGTGTCATCCAAAAGTGGATTATTGATTAAATAGGGATTTATGTATTTTCACACACAAAAAAATAATGAAGATACAGTGGCATTGTTTTAGGGGTTCATGGATGCCAGTACTTTGGTGCTCATCTCAGTCAACCATCATGGGCATTTTGCTCATGTCCGCATAACCTGTAAACATTATTTCTTTGCACTACAGAGAGCACTTGGTAATTTGTGTCCTTACTTTTACTTCTTGCTTGCAACTTATCTCCCAGAAGTAGGTCAAAATTCCCGCCATGACCCAGAACTATTGCCCTGATTTCAAAGGATATCTGGAAGATATCTGAGAACATTTGGGAATCTCCTGATGAGAAAGAAGAGAAATCAATGGGATGCAGAATTTTATATAGGCATCAAAGAGTTTCTCCTCTTCTATAAAATTGCAAGTTACAAAGAAATTACCAGCTGTACAACCCTGTATGCACCAAACATTGGTGAAAATATAGTCATAATGTATGAGTACACTGCATCTCTATAGTGACCTGAGTAATGCCACTGACAGTATGTTTAATAACTATCCATTAATTCTTTGTTAAAATATCTTTCTTATTACATTTTTATAGAAACATTTATAAAAACAGCAATAAAGACAACTTCATCATTTTAGCACTGAGATTTTCTTGCTTTGCTCTCTGACTACAATCAAATACAATTAGAAATGCATGATGAAAGTAGCCACGGAAATCTTCACTGATTGAAAACTAAAAGCAGCCTCTTATATAATACCCAGGTCAAAGCAAAAATCAAGGGAGAAATCAACATCTCTCTAGAAAACGATGATGAACAAAAATTTCAGATAGAAATTGTTGACAGAGAGAAACTTATACTTAGCTGATAATGCTTAGTTTTAAATATCTTCATTATCACAAAGAAGTGTCAACATAAGAGTTAAGTTTGAGCCACAAGAAGCAAGCAAATAGTACTTAAAATAGATGATATAGTAAATTAAAAAAATCAGAAACAATAAAACAAAGCAGATAAAATTATTATATGAGAGATTCGCTGGAGAAAAGAAAATAAGGGACTTCAAGTATTATAAAATTGAAAGGAAAAGGAAGAATCAGAGAAGATGCAGAAATTAGAAAAAAAAGGGGGGGGGTAAAGCAGCCAGGCAAATAAAGAAAAGGAAGAAACTGAGGAAAAGAGAAAGGAAAGAGTGTAGGAGAACATGGCTTCTTGGGGAAGACAATAAGAGATTAGGGTCATTTTCTCAGTAAAGTTACAGTTTTCTGAAACCATCAATATCGTAAAATTTATAGTAATTTATAAAATAATTTTATACAGGTAGTTAAGATGAATTAAAATATATTATTTAAATGAATCAAGATTTTCACAATATTACAACTTAGAAAATAGTGGGAATGTCTAGATTCCCCTCCCTTCACAAGCAGTACACTTTACTACATATATTGACAATAATTTTCATGATATATTTGGTGCGTTTACTTTGGGATAGATAATATAATGTTAGGATGATATTAAAGAAGGATTGTGATAATAATCATAAAATAATTACATAAAATATATGTATCTTCATAGAAATATCGCTCCATCAATTCACTTTGCATGAATATTCTTTAGTGTTTCAGAATAATCAGCGCATTCTGGACTTATTAAATACAACTGGAGTCATTAGGGATGAAAGGAAATTATCATTAAACGTTCACTGACCAAAATCAGTTTACCTACAATACTAATTAAATGGCTTGCCTTGTTTAGTCAGCAGTCTTCGTTACCTACAGTGTCAGAAGAGAAAGATGTAGTGAAAAACTATGGACTTTGGTGTTAAACTAACCTGCAGACAGATGTTGGATTAGCCCTTGATAATTGTTTGAAACTGAGCAATTTACATACTTTGTAAATCTTTTTTATCTGTAAAGGTAGTTAATAATCACATCATAAATATATGTGAAGATTTATATAACTAGTGTCTGAAGTCAGGAGTACATAGTAGATGCTTAATAAATGACTTTCTTTCTGGTGTAATATTTGGGTTATATACGGTATTGGCATTGACATTAATTTAGATTTTCACAGGTAAAAAGTTTTACACTAAAGAGGAATGACAACATTCAACTTTTATACATAAATGTAAACCTCTATTAGGAAACACTGTAAATATTAACAAAAGACATATTACCTGTATTTGTGTGAGGCCTCTAACGGGAAAAGCAATTTGCTTTTGTTTTCTTCTTTGTACTGCTGAGTTGTAAAGTTTTTTTTTTCTTTTTTTTTAATTTCCTCTGCTTGCTTATTTAACAATGCATTGCCAGTCAAGGCAGCTTTTAGCTTTTTATGTTCAAAGTCTTGTACCAGATTGCACCAAATCCCTGTCTTGCCTTATTTAGCTCGGTGTCAACCTGACCTCAGCACAAATTGTGTTGTGATTCTTCCTACCAGTCTTACTAGAAAAAAATGCATTTAACTAGATTTATCAGATGTTTGCTAATTAATAGTGTATGGGCAAGGATCCTGCTTGACCCTTGTCTCACTGGCTTGGTCCAGCTTCTCAGGTACCTGCTTGAAACAATGTACCACTCTTTTGAGGATGTGGGGAGTCTGCGTAAGAGAAGCTCCAAAAAAAAGACAGCTTGACCTTATAACTCAACTCCATAAATTCTGTTAGCATTTCTAGTCTTACTAAAAGTAGGAATTTACTTTGTAATTTGTGTGCCTCCTTTAAACAGCATTGTTTAACTTGGAAGTAAGTGGCAGTCTTTTACAAGGAGTTTTATAGAAACTTGAAGTCTTGGTTCAATTTTGTGGGAGTTCACGATCTCTCATGAAAATGACTAGGATGGAAGAGTAATTCTTTGCCAGTAGCACAGTGATATTAAAAGATAACCCTTGCAAGGGTCAAATATAAGCATCTTATAAATTTTTTTTCACCATGTTTATATATTGGCAACAGCTCCATAACAAAAACTCTCAAGCACTTAGCCTACTTTGTAATCTCAGGCCAGTAGTACTCAGCAGACATTATTCAGTAGCAAGTTAGGATGTTGGGTGCAGTGCTGATGAAAATCCACAGTAATCAAAATCTCACTTGAAGTATCCACTCCTCAACAAGGCTGACCTTCTCAGATGCTGGTAGGTCACAAGGCATGAGAGTTAAAAAAAAAAAAAATCTAATATCAAGTTTCCCCACTGTGGTTTCAATTGCCTTTTCAGATCTCCTACAGTGTTCTCCTTCAGTGTGGATAACACAGACAGCTCTGGTACTCCGTAGGTCAAAGTGGCATGTATTTACAGTAGAATAATCACAGACAGGATTTCTCCCTTGATCAAATTATCTAGGCATATATTTTATTGAAATCTATTCCTCTCGGATTGTGCAGACAGTCTTGAACTGCAAACATCGAAAATCTTTTTACTTCTTTATTTTTCTAATAAAATGTTTTGTAAATGCTAGTGGTTTAAAAATAGTCATGTCACTGGATTGAGAAAGTTCAGAAGACTCCGGTCATTTGAAATTCCATAGAATTGCATAAAAATAAGTACATGTATAGATTAAAATTGATAAATTTAGTTATTGTGTTTTGTTTTGTTTTGTTTTGTTTTTCCTTTTTGGATGTGACCAAAAGCTTTCAAAAAAAAAGTTTGAAAGAATATTCTTTAAAAACAGCAAGTCAGTAAGATATCACTTCCTCTGAATTAGAATATCATGCTCCCTTACCAATCAATTTCATTTACATGCTTCTCTTCAGAGTTGCCTAACAAATCAGCACATACCATTTTTATAACCTTATCATTCTTTATAACTTTTAGTTTATTCTCACCAGTCCCAACTGTATTCTAACAATTTGGAACAAGGAAGTGGTTTGGCAGCTAGTATCTTTAAAACAACATGTCTAGCCATGATAGTTACTTCTTAACTTTTAGTTAGTAAAACAAAATCATAATAAATAAGAAAATGTTTAAATAATGTTGAATGAGCTCAAGAAAAAATTATATTTACTAAGCAGTAAATCCCATGTGTATTTTGATTACATTCTGTATATAATTATTTTATTATACAAAAAGTAAGGTGAGAATTAGGTACATTTTAAATTGTGATCAGTTGAAATTGAAGAAACTAAGATTATAAACAATCTGAAGGAATTGTTTCACAGCATTCAAGTTGTAATAATTCAGAATAGAACTCAATCGTTAGAGCACCATCTCTTGTGTGATTGTGTGTATGTATTTCAATGTTATTCTTTCATCTTAGTGAGCTATAAAAAGAGACTTTATTTTACTATGATTAAATCCAAATGCTCATATTCAATTCTGCAGGGATGATGGATTCCAGAATGGCACAAACTCTGTGTCGTTTCACCTACAATTGTTTAAAGTCGCAGAACTCTAGACCTTTGTTGTCACAAAGTAGGTCTTTAGAGGTTATCCTCAATGAAATACGTTATTTTAGAAAACAAAATATATGTGTAAAGAGAAGCAAAATGATAGAACTTAATCAACAAGGTCCTAATTAAAATAAAGCACACTAAAAGATTTTGAAAGTTTTCAGGTTAAAGAAATGATAACTATTTGAGGAGGTGGATAAGTTTAACCTGACTTAAATATTGCATAGTACCCCATTAATAAGTACAATATTATCTTTATATATGTCAGTAAAATAAGTCCTTTTTCCAATACTAATGACTAAATCCAGGGCCTTCACAATGAACTACATCCCCAGCCCTTTCTTTATCTGTTATTTTGAGACAGGTTCTAAAATGTTAAATTGCCCGGGTTGTACTCAAGCTTTCAATCCCCTGCCTCAGTCCCCTAGAGTACTGGGTTTATAGGCCTGTATCACCAGGCCTCGCCACAAATGTAATTAAAAAATCTTTGAAATAGTGCCAGACAGAAAAAGGAAAATAATAAAGTAAATTTTAATAAAAACCATGTTCTTTAGTCAGAGGCTGTGCCCTGGTAACTCATTCTGGATTACTAATTTCTAGCCATACTCAATACCAGGCCCACCCTTAGACCTGGACTAGTGGCAGTCCTGATTTATTCAACAATGACACATTTAGAAATCTGCCTTGGGAATAATCAGAAATATGTAGAGAAGTGTATGTTCGTTATAATATTAAATGTCTAATTGAGCAAAGTCACAACCTGTTTTAGTCACTTTCTCATCATCGAGATGCAATACCTGACACTCACAACATAAAGAAGGAGAAGTTTATTTTGGCTCAAAGTTTAAGAAGTTTCAGTCCATGGTCATCTGGCTCCAAGGCAGAAACAGCATGATGGAAGTCGCCCGTGGAAAGCTACTCAAGTCATGGCATCCAGGAAGCAGAGAGAGAAGGGAGGAGCTGGGAGGGAGGTACACCCTTCCAGGTCAGGCTCACAGCGACCCACTTCCAACCAGGCTCTACCTGCTAACAGCACACTCAGGGGCTGATCTCTTTAGTTGACCAATCCCCTGATGAGTATAGTGCACTCGTGATACAATTACGATCACCTTCCAAAAATATGATGCTTTTGCAGGACACCGCAAATCTAAACCATCACACAACCTAAGTGTCTACAACACTAGAAGCCAAGTGAAGTATCTGATGGAATATTTTAGTAGTAGAGTAAATATAAGTTTAGATAGATACACCACAAAACGTGAATAGCACCTTTCTCTAGACTGTGGTTCTATTATTTTTTTATGTTTACTTCCTTGTGATCCTTCTCCATTTTTCTAAAATGATATATTCCACATTTGTGATTACAAAAATGCAATAAATTTAGAAATACAGAACTGTAACTAATTGATATAAGTTATGTGAGTTTTCTATATAATTTAAGAGTGTGGGCTGGTGAGATGGCTCAGCCGCATAAGCGCCTGCCTGGCAAGCGCCAGGTCCTGAGTTCGACTCCCAGAACCCACATACGAAAAAAGGGCCGGTGATATCGCTCAGCGGCACGGGCACCTGCTGGCATGCAAGGTCCTGAGGTTGACCCCTGGTACCCACCAAAAAAAAAATTTAAGAGTGAATTTTTTTAAAAATTAATTTTACATGTTAGCAATATAGAATATTGATGTTCATTTTGGGCAAATGGTTACATGCATATAGCATAGGTGTTCATTTTCAGTCCCTTTATTTTCTTCTCCCTTACCTCTCTATTCAACCAATGCCATTCTTCATTTTCTTTTTTTTTTGTGGGTACCGGGGGGTCGACCTCAGGACCTCGCGCCAGCAGGCGCCGGTGCCGCTAAGTGATATCACCAGCCCCTTTTTCGTATGTGGGTTCCGGGAGTCGAACTTGGGCCCTCGCACTTGCCGGGCAGGCGCCTAAGCCGCTGAGCCATCTCACCGGCCCCATTCTTCATTTTCAAGAGTCGACTTCCTAGTTTCCTATGACCTCTCTTTTGTTTTAATCCATTGATTTATTTATATTTTATGCTTCTCATATGAGAGAAACACTATATTTAACTTTCTGAGTGTGCCTTGTTTTGCTTAACACGATGGTCTCTAATACAACCCATTTTCCTGTAAATGACATAATAACATACCACTGTAAATATATACCACATTTTCTTTATCCATTCATCTTCTGATAGGCATCTAGGCTGGTCCACAGATTGTTTTTTGAGAATCGTGCTGCTACAAACATAGGTGTGCTTGTATCACTATAATATGCTGACTTTAATTCTTTAGGGAAGTATATACCAAGGAGAGGTACGCCTGGATCAAATAGTATTCCTTTTTGAGGTTTTGGAGGCATCTCCATACTGATTCCCGTATCTGATTTCTGTAGCAGTTTTACTACCTTACATTCCCACCAACAATGAGGAGTTTTTCTTTTTCCTCTCATCCTCACAAACATGGATTTTTGTGTTCTTGATGATACCCATTCTCACTAAGGTATTATAGAATCTTTGTGTAGTTTTGATTTGCATTTTTCTAATGGATAAAGATGTTGAATATTTTTGTATATTTACTAGCCATTTGTAATTCTTTTGAAAAGCGTCTATGTAGTTCATTTGCCCATTTATTGAGTCATTTGGTTTTTGAGATCAATTATTTCAGTTCTTTACATATTCTAGATATTTTTCCCTATCAGAAGAGTAGCTAGCAATCATTTTTTTCTCACTCTATAGGTTGTTTCTTCACTCTGTTGTTTCCTTTACTGTGCAAAAAGCTTTTTAATTTGATGTAGTCCCATTTGTTGATTATTTCCTGTAGTATGGAAGTCCTACTCAGAAAGTCCTTGCCTTTGCTTATCTCTTCAAAGTGTTTCCCCTACGTTATCTTCCACAGTTTCAAAGTGTCTCTTTTTGTATATGGGTCTTTCACTAATATTGATTTTATTTTGGTACATGCTGAGAGATGGGGATCTAGTCTCAATCTTCTGTATATGGATATTCAGTTTTCCCAGCATCACTTGTTAAAGAGGCTGTCTTCTCTCCACTGTATGTTCTTGGTTCCTTTGTCAAAACTCAGATGGTTGTACACTTATGGGGTTCTTTCTGTGTCTTCTGTTCTATTTCATTGATCTCCATGCCTTTTTTGTTTTGTTTTGTTTTGGTCTTTTTGAGACAGGGTTTCACTATGTAGTTCAGACTGGCCTCAAACTCACAGCAATCCTCCTGCCTCAGCCTCCTGAGTGCTGGGATTACAGGCATGCACTACCATGCCAAGCTTCCATGTCTTTTTTGTGCCGATATCAAGTTGCTTTTATTATTATGACTTTGTAGCATAACTTGAAATCTGGTGTCGTGATACCTCCACATTGCTGTTTTTGCTCAAAATTGCTTCAGCTACTCTGAGATTTTTCTGATTCCATATGATTTTTAGGGTTGTTTTTCTAGCACCGTAAAAAAATGTTATTGGGGGCCGGTGAGATAGCTCAGCAGCATAAGCGCCTGCCCAGCAAGTGCAAGGTCCTGAGTTCAACTCCAGGAATCCACATAAAGGAAAAAAAAAAAAAAAAGGGCCGGTGATATCGCTCATCGGCACAAGCGCTTCCTGGCAAGCGCCAGGTCCTGAGGTCGACTCCCGGCACCCACATAAAAAAAAAAAATGTTATTGGTATTTTAAGTGGAATTGTATTGAATCTGTAAATCAATTTTGATAATATGGTCACTTTAACAATATTAATTCTGCCAGTATATGAGCAAGGGAGATATTTTCATTTTCTGATGTATTTTTCAATTTCTTTCTTCAGTATTCCAAAATTTTTATTGTAGAGATCTTTCATTTCTCTGTTTAGGTTGATTCTTCAGTATTTAAATTTTTTAAGCTATTGTGAATGGAATTGTTTTCCAGTTTTTCTTCTTCATAGGCTCATTACTCATATACAAGACCATTATGGATTTATATGTGTTGATATTGTATCCTGCCACTTTGATGAATTTGTTTATTAGATGTAAAAGGTTTTTGGTGGAATTTCTTGGGCTTTTATGTAAAGAATCATATCTACAAATAGCAATAATTTGATTTCTTCCTTTCCTATTTATTTCCCTTTTATTCCTGATTGCTCTGGCTAAAATTTCAAGTATATATCCAGCAGGAGTGGTGATAGTGGACACGGTTGTCTCATTGCAGAGTTTAGAGGGAATGCTTTCAGGTTTTCCACATTCAGTATGATGCTGGGCATAGATTTGTAAATAGGACTTTTATTGGGTTGAGGGAATATCCCTCTATACTCTTTTTACCAGCATTATTTTATGAAAAGATGTTGAATTCTGTTGAATACCTTTTCTGTTTTTATCAAGATGATCATATGATCTTTATCCTTGATTCAGTTTATGTAGTATATTACATTTATTGATTTATG
Organism: Erethizon dorsatum; assembly: GCA_028451465.1. Lineage (NCBI taxonomy): Eukaryota > Metazoa > Chordata > Mammalia > Rodentia > Erethizontidae > Erethizon > Erethizon dorsatum. Next base: position 32,364,876 of record CM051823.1, read on the forward strand.
TATATTGAACCATCATTGTATCTGTGAGAGGAAATGAACTTGGTCATAAATTTAGAAATACAAAAGCATAAATAATTGATATAAGTTATGTTAGTTTTCCACATAACTAGATTGAAAAGTTTTTATTTGTTAATGGCTGCAATGCTCTGAGTCAGAGCTCTGTGCTTCTGGTCAGATGTAAGGAACATCTTGTAACCACTTTGTGGAGTAGGCTCAGTGCAACTCCAAGATATATTAATATTTAGAATTTGTCAGCCTTGTTGAGTCATTTTGTTTCAAAACAGAAAAAACAAAATTCTGGTCTTTTGTGAAAATACCTATATTCTAATTCTAAATGGACAGAATAGAATAGGAAAACCTTTCCTGATTAAAGACACATTTTAGGTTTGAGAAAGAAAAGAGATTCAAGATTGGAATCCATCTTTGATAATAGCTCTCCTAAGAAAACATAACTGGTGCTATGTAAAGAATAAAGAATTCTGATTTCATTTATTACCACAGCTTGCTTCCTAAAAGTGTGGCAGACTGGTTTAATATGCACACAGTTAGGAATGCAACATCCACAAACAATACTCAAATTCTCCCAGATGAGATGCTCAGATAAGGATGCTGGTGAAAATTGTGAGGAGATATACAGAGCTAATTCAGAGCTATACATAGCTATACCTAATTCAAAGTAATAGCAGAGGAAAAACAAAACAAAACAAAACAAAACTTCTCCACATACAAAAGAATCATGTGTGAAGAAAATAAGAAGTATGGTGTTATTTCCTCTATATCTAAAGGTAATTAACATATGAACTCTTGTATGTGCATTTGTGGATTTGGGAGGTTTAGAATTGCATGTGAAATACAGCGCATATTGGAGATTTTGTATGCCTATTTTACTTGTGTATGCCCTTGACTTGATAAGTTGAACAGCTATGGGACTGGCATTTTGAAATTAATATCAATTATGAACTTGGAAGGTATTTCTTTCCTTTGTAATTAGTTTTAAATACTAAAAGTTGTATCTATTAGTAATATTAGGATGAGCATGTTGAGGGTGAGTAGTTTTGCAATTTAATAGCATAAATTGTATACGGAATAGCATAATTATTTAAGTAGTGTAAAGTTCATTTCTGTCTATTAATTTTTTATGGACCAAAAAACATTCAGACATCTGGATGAAAAATAAAGTTTTGTTTTTATATAATGTTGACATTGTGGTGTCTGAAATGTACTGCAGTCACAAATTATTATTAGCTATGATCCTCATAAATTGGAAAGCATAAAAATCATGAGTCATTTTACATATCAGAATTTACTTAGAAATTTAAATAAACATGTTTCTTTAGCACTTTTTTTAAAGAAATGACCATTTTCAAATCAATTAGAAATTCTGTTTTATAAATTTGTGTAGTTCCTCACTTATACTTTTTTATATTTGTGAAACAATATAACCCATTATATCCCCTGAAATCAATGTGGTAAGTCTGAATGCAAAGACTACCCAACCCCCAGGCAGAGCCTATTCATTGTAAGTTAAATTGCTCTGAGACTAGAATAGCTTTCGGTGGGGAGAATCTTTGTAAAATAGAAGGTTGATTGTCTCCAGAAATCGCCAGGCGGTGATGAAATTCAAAGGTCGAGAACTCGCAGGTGTCTTTGAAGAGTCCACAGCGGTGTAGTAAGGGAAAAAGGGTCCCTGATTTCAAGCTAGTTGTGCCTAGGAACCAACATGTGTTTGTTTTACTCTAGCTAAGAGAAGCTGAGTTTTCTTTCTAATAAATTTGGATGTTAAATTTAACTAGAGAAATAATAAAATCATGTAAGTGAGAACAATCTGAGAGGTGGAGTTGTTTGGATAGTTTGGGATAGTAAAATGTAGATTAAGGAGAAGTCTAAGGAAATCAAAGCATTCTGATTTATTTTTCAACTTAAAATTCAAAGTCACATTTTCAATGTTTGTCCCCATCCACAGAAATGAAAAAGAGAAGGAAAAAAAAAAAGAAAAAGAAAGAAAAATCCCATAAGCATTCCAGTTCAATTGTTCTTAAAATTCTGCCAAAAAATAAAATAAAATTAAATAAAATTAAAAAACCCTGATTTGTGTCATACTGCTTGGAGATAACTTATACCTTTCTTGGCCTGATTTTCTTTTTTTTTTTTTTTTTTTTTTCTTTTTTTTTTCTAAAAGAGACCCAGTGAAAAGATGTGCTTTTGTTACAGTCCAAGCTATGTTTGTGAAATAATTTTGATATTTTAAATAATTTTTGATTTCGTTGTACAGAGCTAGTTAGTATAGTTGGCTAAAAAGTGGAACCTACAACATTTCTTGAAAATCTATGTTCAACAGAAAAAAACACTACTTTTTAGCAAGATCTTTATCACTTCTTGCTGATTTGCGTTCTGTAAAGGTCTGCATCACAGACCTACACATTTGGTGAACGACAGTGCCCCTTCCTGATCAATCTTACTTTCATCAGTGGTTAAGACAGTGTAAAAATAAGTTATCTTCAACCAAAACTCAGTTCTTTTTCTTTAAACACACACACACACACACACACACACACACACACACACACACACCAAACTAGCCATGCAGGCATATTGCCACAAGGTGGGAGTAAAATGTTTGATTGGCTTCAGAACTGGCCTTTGCTTTTATTCCCCCTGCCCCCAGCTCCTGTATGAACAAAGACATAAAACAGGCTAACTTTAGACTTGAATGAAATAATACTGATTATTTATTCCATTTTGCTACTATGCATACCTTGAGAATTGAATGTGTTTTCACCAAAATTGGAACATTGAATAAAATAAACATAGTTGAAGTGTTTTAATAGCAATTTCGTTTTCCCTCCATTTCCTTTATGCTTTGCCAGTGTGAGTGTCCCTTTCAAACTATATTTTAGAACTGCAAGTAAACTATTGGAACATAAGTTCTACTAAAAATTCTACCCAATTTTTATGATGCTAATGAATATTACTAAGTCTCTGCTCTAGTGAATATTTTGAAGACAGCCTCCCTTCATAAATTTTTCCTATCATTTTATTTCTGCATGATAATGAAGGCAGCCCTATAAATGGGAACAATGAATTAAACAATCCAAGAAAAGTATATTGTGATCTTGACCTTTCTAAGGAGTTGAAATAATAAACATAATGCAGAGTCACCACACACCAATTGCTTTTGCTTGCTTTGTGTTTTATGTAGATGTTGTAGTTATGCTTTGTGTCAAGTGTGCTTATTACATTCACACTTGGCAATATTCGGTGTTTATGTTGGGGTTGTAAACACGTGCAAACATACACATGCCCTTTGAGATAGAGTGCCTGACACTTAAGCTAGCAAAACCAGGCATTTCAAGGCATCTGAGACTCACCAGGGTGGCAGTTGCACACCCAGGGGATCCTGAGTGGTGCTGCGTGGAAAGGGCTGACATCTCCTTTAAATACAAAGACATAAAGGTTGGGAAAATGCATAAATTGGCTTGCCAACTTCAGTTCCTTGCCTCTTCCTGAGAATGAATAATAAACAGGCTAATGAATGGCATGCTTGTCATTGCCGCTGATGTTAGATTTCCTGAAAAGATATATCCAAATGGGTCTTTTTATGCTGCTGAGTTCTGAACACAAAACACAAGCAGGATAACATCCCTTACATACCTGTTCAAGTTTTTGTCCAATGGTAGCAAAGGCAAGAGAGACATTGAGTGCCTAAGGCCATGGAATTAATACTTTGCGAGGGGAATATGTAGAATCTCAAGTAAAATAACACAGATGTCTCAAGCATAAACTTTGCTGTCCAAATCCTGACAGAATATTGCATTCAAACATAAGGTAAGTTTTTCTGAGTGGAGACTTGTAAAGTTTAACATATGTGGGGAAATCTATTTAAATAATGAAAAACCACCTGAGCACATGCTAGATGATTTTGGGTACCATACTATAAAAATGCCCTTGAGTATCTCACTCTAATGTTCTACAAATTACTGAGTACTGTGCTCTATCTCTTGCTGCAGTTGATACAATCTATTCTTTCTGCCCTTTCTAGTAGCTGATTTCTCTCTTAAGTACGCAATGTGGATAATTACTTGAAAGGAAAATAGAACACATAATAAGCAGTTTAAAATTTTAGTGAATGACCTGGATTGATTGTAACTCAAGAAGGATAAAAATCATCAAATGTTATCTGTTGCTTAGAGAGGCATATTAGGAATAATCTGACCAGTGGATTCTTCCAAAATTCAGTATATTTTCTTTGATAACTACTGAGCCATGTTTGTTCATTCCAAGATGTCACTACTGTAAGATGTATTTTTGTGTGTGTATTCACTGAGAGATATTATCTTTTATACTGTGATTAGTAATTAAATATGAGATGCATATGTATTATTATGAAATAAAGCAAAAAGAAGAAGGGAAGAAGGGAGAAAGAAAGGAAGGAAGGAAACAAGGAAGGATAGAAGAAAAGAAGGAAGGAAGAAAGAAGAATGAAGGGAGGGAGGGAGGAAGGAAGGGAGAGAGGAAAGAAGGGAGAAAGACAAGTCTTACAAGTGACAAAGTAAAGTCATGACTTTGATGATTTGATTGGTAGGCTTGAGGTAGAATCAGACTGCTTTGAATTGTTTGAAGTCTCTTATATTTGATTCAAAGCACTTCACTGAATAGGAATTACAATTATCTTGGACTGAAGTATGTGTCGAGTGATAGAGGAAAGATTTCTCAGTAATATTTACATTTATTTTAATTCAAAAGTTAAAAATTATATTGTCAAATTAAAATTTAAAAAGCTGATAGATTGAAATGCTCTGGTGTTTAAACTTCTAGAACAGGAATCTAATGTATAAACAAATAAAATCTTAAGGAAAACACATTTCTTAAAAATTCATATTTATTTCTTCTCATTCAAAGTATTTGTGAATAATTGCACATTTATTTGCTGAAAATAAAATAAAAATTTGACCCCTGCCCATACTGTCAAGTCATTTTCTTATTGTGAATTATCATACAGATTGAGTTGTTGGTATCAAAACCCATTTAAATTTTTTTTTTGTAATGTTCACATTCAATTCAACAGGAAATATGAAATATGTTTTGTTCTTAATAGCTTGTCTCTTTAAAAGTGAGATTGTAATGAACAATGGAAAGAGAAGACAAAACATTCTATTAACTATTACAATAACCAGACACAAAGTACTCTGATCAGAAATACTGCAGTGGACAAAGAAAAAAATGTAAGACTGGAAGCATTAAGTTTATGTATGTACGCAGTGGCACTTCTGGATGGTTTCCAGAGGCACAGGGCTTACCACTTTCAAAAAGTACCACTATTAAGGTGACATAGGTCTCGTCCCTGGAGACTCCTTAAAGAAACAACAACTGTTCGGTAGCAGTATAACAGATGTTAAAAAGAGTCATTAGCAATCTAAATGTTTTTCTGAGCAGATGTCCCACTTCTGCCATGGTTAACTTTGGGGGAAGTGGCATGGGGTAGAGTGAGAATGGGGGAAATGATGAGAAGTTGAATGGAATTAATAATAAGCAGATAATCATAAGAGTTACTCATCTAATTACATCAAGAAAGGGTTCAAAGTGTTGTGTTTTATAAATGCTGCTGGTGATAAGCAAGGTAACCAAGCCAAAGTAAGAATTAAACTCCCTTTGCTCTATTGACTTAGCACATAACTCAAGATCACTGAAAGGAAAAGAGAAAAGAATATTAGAGAAAATTAATGCTAAAATTGCAGCTGTGTATTTTTCAATAGATATCAATAGGGAACAGAGGTTAAAATGAATCAGTGAAAGGAATAAGAATGAGGAAAGCCAGTACACCTGCAGTATGCACCTCTGACAGGGATATGAGATGTTACTGGATTAGCTGACTGTCACTGTAACTTTATTTCCTTAGGGGCGAAGACAGGAAGAATTTTTCTCAAGCATTTTTTTTCTCTCAGAGATATCCGAATTGGAAAGGATTTTATATATACAGAATTTTCAATTGCAGTACACTTATCCAAGTCCTTCCTTTTCAAAAAATTTACTTACTTCTCAAAGAAAACAGAATGTAAACGTGTATGTTACTTACCTACACCTTCATAGCACCATTTCTTAACGCTTGAAGAGTACAGGGGAAAAAGTACTAGAACAATGCAAAGAATTTTTGTTATAATTTTATAGTGAGCAAGCAAAATGACTATAGGGTATAGTAAATGCATGATCATTAATAATGTGGAATATGCAGTCAAAATGTAACTTATTTATTTACTATATTTTACATATTTAGTATTAGTGGGATTTTGTCCACATGTACTCAAACCTCTGAATCAATTATTTAATAAAATATTGTGTGATGGCAAATTATATAGCAACAAAAGAATTTATTTCCATGATTATATAGTCATTTTTTTATACTGAGAATATGGTTGTATGTAAGATCTGTGAAAGTTGAAGAACTTGAACAATGAATCCCAGTTCTGAAACATAAATTCAACTTACTAAGTAATGTACTATCATTTCACATTTTTTCTGTCTCAGTGAAAGCTGTGAAGACAGAATACCATATCATCCTCATATTGGGAGAATAAGTAGTCTTAAAAATCAATTTTGAGTGATATATGACATTTACTTATTCATTCATTCTACAAGAATTTACTGGAAATCCACTCTATGCCAAGGAATTACAAAGAATAAGGAAATATTGCAGCTATTTTTGAATGATTAGTAGTCTAATTAATAAGATACTCAGTCCTTAAACAATGCCACAATAAGTTATGCACCTGGGAATTTGAGAGTTCTGAGAATGCAAGAAAGTCACATTCCCATAAGCGCCAATGAGGAAGATGTCATTGATGGAGCAAAGTTTTAGTTCTGGTGATCAATTGCATTCAAGTTACCAGAAGTACAGGAAGATTTTGTAATTCATTGCAAATATTGTATCAACTTAATCAGAATGCATCTCTGAGACCCCTCAAAATACAACCTTTTCAAAACCAATTGAATCTTGTTGTTTCTCACCATATACTATATAGACATTGTTAGTTACCCTGCCCACAGTATTAGAGAAATACCATGCTACAAAAAAGCTGTGGTGGCACACAACTATTACTTTCCTTATGCAGGCAAGATTACTTCATTGTTTAGATTTGCAAAGTCCTTGATGATTTGTAACTTTCCTATTTCAATCACTGTGCTAAGAGTGCGAAAATAATGCTGAAACCACCAAATGTGGAATCCTAAAATGGCATGGATTCTGAAACTGGTTGTTCAAATGTATGTAATTGGAGAATAATTTAATATCTTCAAAATAGTGCATTGAATCAGAAGTGACACAATAACTGTCATCATTGTAATAACAGTAATAGAAGCACACACACAGATATACACACACACACATTCTTGGCATGTGCCAGGTACTCTTCTAAATGTTTTGCATGTACGAACACAGGTGTAGCTATTAACCATGATTTACTGGTGAATACACTGAAGCTGTGAGAGGTTACTGTTAATTGAGAAGGTCATAGTTAGTAGGTTTAGGATACTGATTTAAAAACTGTATCTGATCTAAAGCAAAGTCTTTTAACCAATTCACTGTAACTATCTGTTGACTAAAAGAGGAACAAAAGGAGAAAAGTCTTGCCCTTAAGGTAGCAAGAATGTCAGAAAACAAACATGTTGTCCAAGAAATCATCTTTACCCATCCTTTATTTCTAAGTCATTAATTATTTCTTAATCTTCACCATTATTTGCAAAATAAAAACAGTAATTCAGTAAGTATGTACAGGAAAATTCTTTTTAAGAATTTAAAAGAGGGCCGGTGAGATGGCTCAGCGGCTTAAGCGCCTGCCCGGCAAGCGCGAGGGCCCGAGTTCGACTCCCCGAACCCACATATGAAAAAGGGGCCGGTGATATCGCTCAGCGGCACGGGCGCCTGCTGGCGCGCGAGGTCCTGAGGTCGACCCCCCGGTACCCACAAAAAAAAAAAGAATTTAAAAGAGTTCACTTAAAAAAAAAAAAAAAAGGAAGATGCAATTATTTTTAAAGTTAAAAAATTGTGGATAGCCCCCAAACACTATTTCTCTTCTCCAGTCACAATTCTCTGAAAAGGAACTTAGGTTCTTGAGATGTGAAAAGATCTATTAGGTCATCTTGTTCCTCTCCCCGCCAGTAGAGAATTGCTCCCGACAGTAAGAAGTTAACTTATTGACAGGGCTCTTCAAGCAGCCATTTAGCAGGTGACTTCCTACGGCAAGAATGACTTCTCTGGTTTATCTTTTCCTTCTTATCATCAGTGGAGTTCGGAGACCCATTCAATCTTCTCTGCTCGATGAGGAGATACAGGATTCTTGAAAATGTTTCTGAACTGTAGAAGATTAAAAATGTAGCTAGTTTAATAGTTTAATCTGGGATCACTGTTCTTTCATGTTTAAGCGAGCATTTGTTCATGTGTGAGATATGTATGGGTGATTGTCCCTGCTTGTGTGAAAGACATTTGACTCAATAAAAGACCACATTCAAATTAACTTATGAAATAAGTTTAATACTCTATGAGAAATAGATGATTCTTGAAAAAATTGTCTAATGATATTTCCCTGTCAAATTTTGAATTTTAAACATTTTCTTGGTTATTTAGAATGATATATTATAAAGGTAAAATATTTAGCCTGATTTGTTCTATCACCTCAACTTTGTCATTGATTTTTACACATATTCAAGGAGACAATGTTATATAAAGTAGCTACAAAGGCATAGACTTGTTATAAACTGTTAACTAACACTAGTCTGTTTCAAGATTTTTTTGCCTTATTGCAAATTATTCTTTCTTAGTAAGGTTCTTATTTTTAAATCATTTTTATTAGTATATTTTGCAGTACCCAGTGATTATATTCATCATGAGAAGTTGGTAGGTGTGCAAAACATATCTTAATCCTTTTTGCGTCCCCTACCCCTCCCATCCTTCCTTGCTCCTTCCAAATCTTGGTCCTCTTTCCATTTGCAAAGGCTCTTTTTCCATTTTTTTCTTGGATTCTTTTTTTTTGTGTGTGTGTGTCCTCTTTATTTCCCCTCTGTTCCTCACTCCTCCATCTCTTATCCCTCTTCCCATTTAAAAAAGAGCTTCCTACTTCCTATTATCTATATTTATTTTGTTTTTTATTTTTATTTTGGGTTTTTCATGTAAAAGAAACTGTGCAATATTTAAGCTTGTGTGTCTTATTTATTTCATAGAATATTGATCTCAAAGTAGATCAATATTTCAGCCCCCAGGCTGGATTGACTAATTTTATTGTTTCTTCTTGAACATATCTATTCTAACCCTCTCTTACTAATTCTTAGAGGGTACAGTAAATAACCAACAGTCTCTGCTGTGGAAAAAGAAGAAATATTCATTGTATAGAAGTCCCCAAAAGATTCTTGCTTCAAAATATATTTCTGCCTATTTCAAAACTAATCCATTGTGCCTAGGAGCATGCCATATTGTATATGATATGGGTACAGGAGGATCCCTTGTCCTCTATTATGGTAGACTCCTGCGTTAGTATTTAATATCTGCAGAGACAAGGAGTGCTCAGAAACAACAGCAGTCAGGTCAGACACAAGAAAGGTAATGCACAAGGGCTTCTAGGACAGCATCATCCAGGTGAGTTTCAAGAGAATGGTGAGTGAAGAAAAGGAAGATATGTAGCTGTTAAGAAAACAAAAATAAAAATAAAAATACATCAATTTATTTTATCCAGTACTTGGTATGAATGACAGGAACTCCAGTAATGAGATATTGATGATTGGTTACTGATGTTAAAAATCAAGATTTGGACACCTTTTCTTTAGTTTTACAATACTCAAAGGCTTTTTTTTTTTTTTTTTTTTTTTGTGGGTACCGGGGGGACGACCTCAGGACCTCACGCGCCAACAGGCACCCGTGCCGCTGAGCGATATCACCGGCCCCTTTTTCGTATGTGGGTTCCGGGAGTCGAACTCGGGCCTTCGCGCTTGCAAGGCAGGCGCTTAAGCCGCTGAGCCGTCTCACTGGCCCTCAAAGGCTTTTAAAAACATCAACAATGACTTTAACCTAGGTTATCTCTTTCTTTCCCTTCCTTCATTTAGCATTTCTCTACAGGAAAAAATGATTGTCTCCTGGTTTACTTTCAATTGGTCCTTCATGACTGTATAATAGAAATACTTGTACTCAACAGTTAAGTTTCATCTCTTCCAGAAATTTATTATAAGAGGAAACATCATCATCATCATTTCTGTAGTGCATTTCTGGATGTTCATATAAGCTAGTATAAATTAGGGAGATGAAGAAAAGTAATAAGTAGCAAAGGTATTCCTGATGTAAGTATTTGATAACATTAAAATTGGAGAATGATCTAGAAGAGGGAAGCACAGAAGACTCCAATTTTTTTTGCCTTAGTGTAAGCCCATATCAATAAGTGATAAAACAGATCAAAAAGTAGAAAAGGGTGAAAAGTACTTAATTTCATTTTGCATATGATAAGTGTGAATTTCCTGGAAGAGATCCAGAGACACATTTCTTATGGATAGTATATTATAGGACTGAAAAGAACTGATGACACAAATTTAGGAACTGCCATTATGTAAGAAAGAACTCATGATGTGTGAAATTTGAGATAGTTTATAACAAAGTTCCACCTTGAAAATACTTCACATCAAATTTCATAGTATGTTAATAAATATTATGCCACACGAAATAAAGAACACATAGAGGCTACATCTGAAAATTTCAGTAACTGACAGGATTTCATAACTTTTAAAATAAGATTACCCATGACCTTCTTAAAATACAAAAATTTCAGTGGAATTTTTTTTCTAATAACTTTTCAAATTGCAGAAAGGAAATAAATGTAGTCAAATCACTTATTATGTCTTTGATGGCTAATAGAACTTGGTGCATATTTTTCACTTCAGAAATTGTTCAGGTTTGCCCTGGGCTTTATTTAGAATCATTCTGAGTTCAAATTTCATTTATTTATTTTCTTATGTTTTGAGTGTGGAAGTTTCTGTGCTACCTGACTGTGAAGGGGACATGAAGTCCTCACTGGTCAGTCATGCTCTTGAATTAGACATAAACTGGTGATAGAGTCAGTATGACCCACCTTGCACAGGGTCCCATCCACACCATAAAGAGCTAGCAACACCTTCACACTTAGGATAAAGGTTTTCTTACATTATTGAAGATCGCCCAACAGGTTTAAGGAAGAAAATAGAAGCCCATTACTCTAAGTGCTTCATGAAGGTTTGGGCAGAATAAAAATGGTCATCTTTGACCAGTGCATTGCCTTTAATAGCATATCATCACCAAAACAAAGGAAATTAGATTTTATATGTTCTCACTTAGGAAGCACTAGATTATATTTTAAATTTTCAAAGCAATCTTATAGTTATGTGATAATTCAATATTATTGAATTCAGATTTACAATGTAGTTCAAATTTTTTATCTTGTGATTCATTTCTTTCAAAAAGAAAATTCTGTTTTTTAATATAAACATTTTAAATTAGGAGTTCCTAGCATATTAAATGTGAGCACAGCCTTGGTGCTCTAGCATAACTGGGAGATTCTAAACAACACCTTGAGGGATGTGTCTGTATCCATTTCTTTTTCAGCAGGAGAAAAAATAGGTCTTTTAAAATTTATTTCCTTATTGTCATTTCAGGATTTGTAAAATTATCACCAAACTCTGATTCAGAGAAAGAACATTTGAAGAGAAGTCAGGAAATCTGAGATCTAGCCAAGCTCTCATTAGACTGTGTGACCCAGGTCAAGTCTGTTTAGTAACTAAATCCATTCTCTATGGATTTTAATCTCAGAAATCATTCCATAGAAAATTAGTAGAACTACTTTTCTACTTCTTCCAGTCTATAAATATAAATGCTTTGAATGGGTGGAGACTGTGTACACTGAAGGCAACCTTTTATGATTCTGTCTAAACTAATTACATAGGCCAAAACCTTCTGTTAAAAAAGTGCTATTTTTGTCAGTTTGCACAGACTATGAAAATAAAAGACAATTATATCAAAATGTTGTGCTTTGTGCTATTATGGTTTCTAGATGACAAATACCTGTTAATAATAGTTATTGATAATTTATAGCTCAGTTACTTATCAAACATGTTGCTAATGTGCTGAATTTGAATATATAGAAAGTCTGAGATTCACTAAATTAGTTCATGTTTAATTGAAGAGAACCTATTCATAACTCTGGACACTATAACTCTGCAAATTGTACCCTACTTTAAAAGACAGCCTATTGTTTCTCTCCTCACTGATTTCATCTGACAGTTTGTGTGGTGAATTTAAATTTTTTCTTCTATGCTCTTTAGACATACACTTTTTTGCTACAGACATTTTTCAAAGCAGATCATTTTATATTTATTCCTTTTCATAAAGTGGGGGTTGCTCTGTATGAAAGACATTCTTGTCATTTTATAAATGTATATCTGTGAATCCAATCTGGAGTGAAAGGAAGGAAAAAGACAAAAAGGAGAGAATATAAAGCATATCTGTGTGGAGCAGAGGACAATCAATTAGATTCATTATCTGCTCTACATTCCAGTCACCTCTATAAAAGAAAAGAAGTACGTAATACCATGGCAACAGTCAGACCTGCAGTCCGTTATGGTATATAATCATTAAGAGGTCTTCAGCCTCCCTTGAAAATAGATATGAAAAAAAATTCACAGTGGTTGCACAAACTCTCTACATTTATGCTGATTAAATGACAAGTTTGTAATTTACAGGTGTCTTATTGCCATGGGAATGCAATCATAAAATTCCATTTTAGAACTCAAGGGCTTTTGAAACATGCTGCATGATTGTTAGCTGGGCTGCAAGCTAAGATTAAATTGAAAGGGTGGCATGTAGATTTTAGAACATGGTGTTGACATTTACTGGCCAATCACATTTTGCAATACTCCTGCATGACAGCAGATGTTGACCTTTCAAGCTTTCACTATCTGCTTTCATGCATTACCTGCAGAAATTAACATAACTCTGCTTCCTGCTCTATGCTGCTATTAATGTCATGTGGGAATTGAGATTCATGAATTCAGTTATTACCCAGGCTTGAGACACGTTTTATACTCTAAGCACAGAACTAACAGCTCCTGGGAACTGGTATTTTTGGATGTTGCTTCAACTACCTTTGTGGTTGAGGGATAGCTAGGAGCTATAGAGTAAAAAATGTCAGCAGGAACAAGAGGAGAAATAGGCAGAGGAGGACAGTTTCAAGGAGAATGCTGAGGGCCAAATAATTGCAAATATATGGGAGAGAAGAGCTTAAAACACAAAAAGGGTACATTTTAAGTAAGTCAAATAATGGCACGAGTTTCACTTCTCTTGTTAACTGAACCATGGAAATGGTATCCCTTGGAGTCTATGCACAGTGAGCTTCAGGGTTTACTCTACAATGCCTGGGGCCTCTGTTATCGATGATTTAGGAGAGAACAATCTGAAGTAAAGATGTCGTCAGTAGCCCTTAGGAGTTTTGAGCATAATTGTGTTCCATATTCTGTAGTGCTTCTTTCTAAATAAAAAATCATTGCACTGTGTTATCTTATCTGATATTTTTTGTTCTGTTTCTTGCTTTTTTCCCCAAGCAGAAAATCTCTGCTTCTTAAATATTTTAAAGGACTATTCAGTGGGGGATTGATATTCTGCAATACATTATTTCATAGGACAAAAATTAGTACCTTTTAGAAATCTGGTTTAACACGATATCATTACAATGAATCATCTCCCTTGAAATTGGTGGACAATTTAGGGGATTATTTATTAAAATTTTCAGACTACACAGGAGGATGGAGAAGCTTCTGAATTTTGCTTAGCCTTTTCTTCAGGTTAGCTGTATGGATTTAGTAAATTTCCTGTCATTTTGTCTTTTAAAGTCCTTGGAGAACAACTATGAAATATCTTAGTCACAGTTCTATGAATCCAGTCTTTTGAAATACAAGCAGATGCATTTATCTCAAATAGGAATTGATTAACAGAGCTCAAAATGTCACCAGTGAGATATGCATATACAGGTTGCTTCAATGGCATTGCTCTGACTTACCCTCCAGCAAACATTCTGTGCTGATTTGCATGTGTCAGCCATGGTGAATTTTACAGCAGCTTCCCTGAAATTGTGCCTCTTATCACATGTATAAAATATACAAGCAGCCTGATTTGAAGGGCCAAGGCCCACCCTTTAAAATAACTTTCCACTTCATTTCTGTCTGCCTGACAGAAATGCTTTAAAATTGCTTTATATGTATGGACTAACATTTTCTCTACATTGTTAAATGTAGCAAAATGTTCCTGGGACAGGTAACAGCAGTATTATTAGTATTTTCCTATGAAAAGGAAAGACTAGTGAAGATACATATAAACAAATGCTGGAGATCCCCACCTGTACACATCATAAGCACCTGGAGTTAAGAACATCCAAACCTGAGCTCATCGTCTTTGACAGCCTTAACCATTGAATTCACTTTCCTTCATGCACCTGAGAACGTGAGATATACTTTCATTTCTGTTATATTCTATTTTGGATTTTACCCTAAGAGAGATGAAGAAGGATTTTAAACAGGGGGGTCACATGATAAGTTTAGCATTACAAAGTTATCCTGAATTATAGGGTGAAGAATCGGCTGGGGATAAGCTAAGCATAAGTACATAAGTGAGAAAGGGCCATCTGTTACTGCAGTGATCCAGAAGTGACGATTTTCTTAAATAATGCAGTAGAGAAGTGATAATTCAAAGATCTATAGGATTGAGATTTAATAAGGAAGTCTGAATAGAGTTGGGTGACATACATAGTGATTGTTAATTGTGGTATATTAATTTGACTTGTGTAAGAATGGCCCACTAGATTTGTTAAATTCTGGGTGTGTCTGTGGATGACTGACATGTAGGGCAAAAGGTGAGGAGGGAATATCCCCCCTGGCCGAAGGTGTCAGCAACAAATAGGGTGAGAATGAAGAAAGAAGACTTCCCCCTTTTTCTTCGGAGAAGCTCCTGTCTTTGCCAGTGCCTTTGAATGTTGATCCCCAGTTCTTTTGCGCTTCAAGTGCAGACTTTTCAGTCTTCAAACACAGACTCTGGATTTCTGACAGACTCCACACCAAGAGTCCCAGTGGGACTCTTCTTCTGAGCCTATAAGCCTATCTAATGAATCCCTTGTATAATTATATATATATTTTATGTTGATTCTCTTCCTCTACTGAACCCTAACTAGTAACTACATACATATATGTTATAGAGAGTTTCCAAAATATTCTATGCATATATATGCTAAGAAATGCCAAAAAAAATTTTATTTAACTAATGTTTATTCCTGTCTTATATGTCAGATAGTAGAGAAAAAAATACTTCCTTTCCTTCCCACATTTCCTCATTTTTCAGTGGAAGATATGTGTTTCACACACCCACTCTCTTCCCAGGATTCTGCCACACTGACTAACCTTATTGCATCCACACAAAACCTGAGTTCTAAGGTTCACCATGGTTTCCTATATAGTGTGGTTGCTTTTATTTAGATATCAAAATCAATTTTTAGATCTTCCTTTGTGTCCCCATCTAGGAATTTTCAATCCTGGGGGAAAAAGTAGAAAAGAAACTGAGGGAAGAAGAATTTGGGGTCTAAGATTTGACTCATGGCAGAAAAGAATTCCTTTGCAAGTGTGGTAGCACTTAAAAAGAGAGGTATCTTAGTTACTTTTGTGTTGCTGGGATAACTGACTCCCACAATTTAAGGGAGGGAAGTTTTATTTTATCTCACAGTTGTAGAGGTTTCAGTTTGTAGTTGGCTGGCTCCAAGGTAGAGCAGCATAGCAGAGGGGCATGTCTGAGGAGAAACAGTCCATGGCAGAGTAGGCAGGAAGCAGCAAGCAGCAAGCATCCCTTTTCCTATCATCCCATCCCAGCTACAAGTGTATTGGATGGTGCCACCCACACCCCAGGTGTGTCCTTCCATTATCTGCAACCAGACCTATGTGCTGAACCAATCACTGGATTAATGTAGTTATCACACATCCTAAATCCATATTTACATACCTTAGATCCGGCCACCTCTGAAAGCCCCACTTATGAACACATGAGGCTTTAAGGAGACATCTAGATACAAGCCATACCAGAGGTCATCCTCCACTTTATCCCAGGGATTGAGGTAATTCACAATTAATAATGGAAAGTCTCCCAATCCATTGCAGACCATAAGTGACAGGTAAATGTGGCATGGTCACACAAAGGAGCCTTCTGTTAAAGAAGAACAAGGAGGCTTGAAAAGAGAAAGCCAACAAAGTCCATGGTTCCTCCATTCTTTCAATGATAACTTGTATTCCTATACAGTACAGGAAAAATATACTAATTTAAATGTATATTTAAAAGAATAAATATAATGTCTATAAAAAGATCATATAAGAAAACTGTGAGTAATAACACCCAAATGTTAATGAATAAAACTAAAATTAACTAGAAGAATATTTGAAAGCCATACAGATGTGTGTGCCAAATATTTCAATATGAATTTTAAAAAACTTTAACCTTAATGAAGTAATTAATAAAAAGTCAATCCTCTAAATTGAAATAAAAGCCCTATGGGAGATATGGCATCATAGAAGAGGAAGGATATCTTTAAAATTTTGAAAAACAATGGCAAAAGTAAAGAAGCAATTGAATTAAGTCTAGATTGAAAGAAGCAAGACAGAAAAAAAGACTCTAGAAACTACAGAATTTATCCTGCAAATATGCATTCATGCATATAATAGTTTAGCTGTAAGTTCATTTATTCCTACATTGTAATAGCGAGATATCGGAAATAATCAAACTATCTATGTTTGTGTATGTTTACATTTGCTTAAAACTCCAGAAAGATGTGTGCACAAGTAATAAGATGGTTATTTATGGAACAAAGGGGTATGTTAGAAATGAGTGGATGAAACAAGGTGAGAAGTTTTGGGAAGGGAAATCATCTGTGCAGAGGAATGATAAACATAGTCTTAAGAAAAAATTAGTATTTGAGAAAGCCTTGTTCCATGAGCATAAGATCTGTGCTGTCACCCTCTTGGAGTCTTCCATAGAAAGGCCCTATACTTGATTAAAAGCACTATTGTTGTTATCTTAAAATTGTAAGTAATTTCTTTTTTTTTTTTTTTGGTACCAAGAATCAAACTCAGGACCTTGCGCTTGCCAGGCAGGAGCTGTGCCACTGAGCTATCTCCCCTGGTTTTGTTTTTGAGGTAGGGTTTCACTTTGTAGTTTGTGCTGGTTTTGAACTCACTATGTAATCTAGGCTGGGCTTGAACCCAGCCTCCCAAGTGCTGGGGTTATAGGCATGCACCACCAAGCCAGACTTGAAATTCTAAATAATTTTTGAAAAACTCATATTTAATTTTGCACTGGAACTCAAAACTAGTATAATTCGGGCCGGTGAGATGGCTCAGTGGCGTAAGCGCCTGCCTTGCAAGCGCGAGGGCCCGAGTTCGACTCCCGGATCCCACAAACGGAAAAGGGGCCGGTGATATCGCTCAGCGGCACGGGCGCCTGTTGGCGCGCGAGGTCCTGTGGTCGACCCCCCGGTACCCACAAAAAAAAAAAAAAACTAGTATAATTCGTTCTGCCTACCACACAGAATTTCGAGTTGATATTCTCATCATGGGCTTCTAAACGTTAGATTTCATATGTGCACGTATGAACCAATGTATAGATGTGTATGTGAGATAGAAAAAGAAATCGAGTGTATGGAATGCTGTCATTTACATTACTTCATAATTCTGATTACTGTGATTTTCATTTTAATATTTAATATCTGCTTTATCCCATGTGACATAGTATTTACATAATTTCACACAGTAAATGATTATGAATGAGCATCCCAGAGGAAATTGTTACTTTTACAATGAAAATTAAAAAGCAGAGACTCCAGAATTTCTAGTTAGGTGACATGTAAGGACGATAATAGATTTGAAAGAGTGAGTCTGATGGTTTTCTTTAAATACTATATTCTCTAAGTGACCAACAAGGACTTAAAGTTCCCTTCAGCTTTACTAAACTTTATTTAATTCAATTTAATTATTTTTTTGCAATATTGGGATTAAACTCAGCACTAACACACTTGCCTGCAATGAGTGAGGCCCTGATTCCATCCCCAGCACCTCAAAAACAAAGCAAAACACAAACAAAATCATTAAACCTCACCCTTGAACATTGATTGGCTGAACTTTCTTCCCCCAGTCCTCTCCTACTTTCCTTATAACATTCACTGGAGATAACCCGTAATTAAACATTCTTTCACTGGTCCTGTGAGATATAAATCTTTTAAAATCTTCTTGCCAGAGTTAACCCAGGACAGTCTTTCTCAAGGACTTGGGAGCCATCTTTCCAAAATAGAACCATCTAAGAAATCAAATCTCTATCTCCCAGTTGCTGTGCGGAATAGGAGCCTGACTGAAGTGGGATGCCTGGTTGGAAAACTACTCTCATGAAGGTGAAAGAAAGTTTACTTTTCCTTTCTGTGGTGAAGCCAATTAGGAAACACAGATAGCCTGTAGAACCCCAACACTTTCTCCTGAAAAGCTCTCCAGGCTTTTGTTTCAGTGCAGTTGAGTTCACACTTAGTTCGGGCCTGCATCCTTGACTAATATAGACATCTTTGAATAAAGTCTACAAGTTCAACTCCATCCAAAGCAACTTTTGCTTTGACACGCTCTAGCATTTTACAAATGTGAAGGAAATATCTGTTGTCCATTTGAAACGCCAAGTTCTGTTAAAGATTATGGTTTTGTAGAGAAGTAAAATTAGAGCTAACATTTTATCTGTCTCTGACAAATCACATTTTTGAGGACACTTGGAGGAAATGCAATTTTTAATAGATTTGATCTCCTAATAATGTAGACAACATTTTATTAGTAATAATGTCTAAGATATCTACAATATTTGTGCTTCCAAATCGATTGAAAATGAAATGAAATGAGATTAGAAACATTGTCCCAGTATTTATACAGATGGTCCCCTTCCCAGTCCTTGTAGCCTTAAGATAGATCAATGGGTTTTGTTTCCTGGCCAGCTCCCTGTCAGCCATCGCCTGGTGGTGATTTAGCTTTCCTTTTTGTGCTTGATGTGATGCCATATTTTTGTTAAAATTCTCTATATCTCAGATGTGATTTTTCAAAGCATTTGTTTTTCATGCAGTGCCTCTGCAGCTCTCCTCCTCCCGCCATTTTCAAATGCTGTGTATTATCCTCATTGTTGCAAAGAAATGGACCTCATATTTCAGTACCTCATCTAATAGGATTTTTGTTTCTGCTCTGATGAAATGTGGCTTAGATATATTTATTTTCTCTATTCCTCTGCTTGCCAGAAAAATGCATAGCACATAGTAATGCGAATGCATTCTTTGTCTCTGTATTGAAGAGCGTTTACGAAGACATAAAAGGGGCTTTGTATGCAAATGAAATCTTCCACACAGAGTTCCACCTAGTTAAACACCTAAATATGCCCCCTGCAGAAAATTAGGTGCTGAATTGTGCACCGATGTCCTTAAAGGCATTAATTAGACCTTTAATTTTATCATGTGGGAAATGTGCTCTATCAAGAAACACCTGGGGAAGACAAATTCGAAAGGAAACAATCAAATTAAGGTGTTTCGATAAACAGCACTGAAATATTAAACAAAACACATTGTGATTAAACAAACAGGGAGCTACAGACATAAAGGAAAAGGAAAGCAACCCATATACAGGCTTCTCATTTCAAGTAAGAGAAATTAAAAAGTGACTCACCTTATTAAACTAAGGATTCTCAAGAAGGAAAAGAGGTGCCATCTTCGGAGGGGCAAACATCACTGTGGACCCATTTAAAAAAAAATTAACAACCAATATTGAATGGAGTTTGGTGTTCTCTCCAATTTAAACAGCCCTTCTTTTTATTTACACAATATGAATGGATGACTGATTATTTCTTCCGTATTTCAGTAATATAGAACTCGTTCAAGACAAACAAACTAAAGCTATGGTAATTGCACAGTTCTAAATACTGTAACCAGTCAACTACAGAGTAATATTAAAAACATTATGTTGTCTAGTTATAAGGCTAGGTAAATTTGTATATTTCATACATATATTACACACATCACACACACATAGGCACATAATTATTACTAATTGTTTTCAGTGGGGAGAGAGCTCATATTTTTGCATATTATCTCATGTAGTAAGTTTTCCCCAATCAATGAATCATGTTGAAAGTTTTCCTGGGCAGAGGCAGCTCCAGGACTCCTTGAATTACCTTCAACATCTGTTAGCGGGGAAAGAGCACAGGCGTGAATCATCGAGTTTCTCCACAGAATATGCATTCGTAACTGTGAAATATAGGAATAACACGTCTCGGAAACACACAACACCTTTTAGAACAAATGTAATTGTTGTTAATTCTTTCTTCCAGAAACCGTTTTTCCTATTATTAATTTATCTAAAATAGTGGTTTCAGTAACCTCTGCGATAGCATGGAGATTACTACAGTAGCATTATGGCAAAAAATAAGAGTGGGGAACTAATATGAGTCATCTCAGCAACCACGAGTTGTAAGCCTATATAACTGAAATACTCCAGAAATTTGTATATACATAGAAGAACCTATGATTTAATATTTTTTTTTACTGTTTGTGCTGCATTTTTAGTGAGAGGATAAATGATCTCTAGAGCAGGATCAATACATTTTTTTCTTAAAGAGCCAGCAAATATTTTTGCTTTGAAATAGGCTGCCCTAGGGCTGTTTGCCAGTGCCTTATTCGCTTGGCCTGGGTGTCTGATAATCATTGGTGGGAAAAAAAAAGTAAACCATGGAAACACTGTTTATGAAGTTACTCATTACTTTGGTCAAGTTGTTTCCTGAAGACATATCAAGCAGAAAAGACATAAATTTCAGTGGGTTGGATTTAGGGTAAAATGATGAGATGTGACATTGCAGCCTTTGAAGATAGACAAAGACCACGTGACCCAAGGTGTGTGGGCAAATTCTTGAAGCTGGTAAAGGCAAGAAAAAAAAAAGATTCACCTTAGAGCTTTTAAAACAGAATGCAGCCCTGGCTATATCTAGATTGTTTTTTCTAGTGAGACCTGTGTTGGATTTCTAACCTGCAGTAATGTAAGAAAGCTAGAATATCTCCATAGTTATTTGGAATTTTTCTGAATAGGAGAATTGTGTAATTTCTTCCATTTATTTAATAATTTTGGCACTTAGAACAGTGTAGCGTTTTAAACATTTATTCTATATTTTAGGTTATAAACCAATACTGCTTTATTTAATTTATTTGGAGAGTTGTTCTATCTTTGATCATTTAGAACTCTGAGAGTGGACATAAATTTGAAGCTAAAGGAAACATTAATGTGTTATGGAAATTGAAAAGTTTTACTTGACTCCATGCTTTCATTCTTTTCAATTATATGTTCTTAAAGGGGTTTAATTTATGTTATTTTGAAATAAATTTTTCTTACATAATAGCTAAAAATAAATTGAGTAATCACATTCAAAGCTTTGAAAATGCTTTATGTAAAATAACTCCTTCAATAATTTATTCAACTTGCCTGTAAAATTCCCATATCGTGCAGAACAACAAACTGCTCATATATCTTTCCCAGATGGAAGGTTGAGACAAATTATTTAATGGCAATATAACAATGCTTAGGTTTTCTCTTTGACCTCATTATCTGTGGTGAGTCAGTAAACAGTTCTTTTTTTTAATCACTGCATTTGTTGTTTGAGACACATACTATGGCCTTCTGATTTCTGTTAATAGAATACAAGTGAAGGCAGTTTGAGGACACAGAACCATGTTGCTGGAAAATATTCACTCTCAAATGCTCAGGATACACACTAGATTTCTAGATTAACCATGTATCAAATATATTGAATGTGATAAGCAAACTTTAAAGAATTATTTGAATGTTACTGTTATGAGTTAAATCGTTTCCTCAAATATTCATATGTGGAAGTCCTAAGACCCAATCCCCAAGAATGTATTTGTAAACAGGGTTGCTACAGATATAATTAGTTAAGTTCTGATGAGGTCATGCTGGAAAAGGATGACCTCTAATCCAACGAAGTACCCACATAGTATCCTATGAAAAATAAAATTAGAGACACATGTTCACGAGGAGAATACCACAATGACCAATAAGGCAGAGATCTGAGTGCTGTGTCTGTAAGCCAAGGAATATCAAAACCTGCTAGCCAGTGACCAGAAATGAGGAGAAATTCACTGAGCAGATATTCTCTCATAGCCCTCAGAAAAAAAAAAAAAAAAAAAAAAAAAGAAAGAAAGAAAAAAGACTTCCAACTTGTAGATTTGTGAGACAGTGAATTTCTGTGATGGACGTTACCGAGCATGTGGTCCTTTGTCATCAAAGTCCAAGCAAAAACTAGTTAATGGAGATGCTAATATATGGAACCCTTTCATTTTTGTCCTCAAAATCCATGTGTTTGACATATTTATCAGTGCTTATTTTCTTGAGTGAGCATGAATTTTCTCACCCAGGTGAGAATAGAGGATAGATACATTAGCCAGGTTTCGTGGCTGGGACACAATATCCCATTATGCACAAGTTAAAGGAGGAGAGGTTTAATTTGGCTCAGGTTTAGCAGACTCCAAGGGAAGACGATCGTGACAGAAAGTCATGCAGAGCAAAACTGCTCCTTTCACAGCCAGGAAACAGAATGTGGAAGCTGGGCCAGAAAGGAAGAAGCAAGGGACAGATATAGAACCCAAGGTCACGCCTCCATGATTCACTCAGACACACCCAGAAGTGTGTTTTACTAATCCCCTAGGCAGCACCTAAGCCAATCAAGTTGCCAGTTGAGAAATATAGAACTTCTTATGGTATCATTTCATGATCAGTTTTTTAAATATTAGATGTAGGAGAATGAGGGTAATAATAAAATATTTTTGATTTTTTTTGAACAAATATTCTAAGCAATCTATCTGTAAAGGTTCACAGAAGTAACTAGACTATGAAACATTTCCGAAGTATGTTATGCTATGTTGGCTTCGAGTGGAAATGAAATAGTTGAATCTCATCTGGGTAGGCAGCTACCCGGAATCAAAGACACAGCAGCAATAACAAATTAGAGGGACAAAGTTTTATAAAGGAAGATGATTTATTTATAAGGAGGGAAAAAGTAGACAGAGATGAGCTGTCCCAGACAGAGGGCAAGGGGTCAGATGGATAGCCTTGAGGTTCCCACCTTTTATTAGGACTAGTGACCCTTCCTTTCTGGAGCTCTTCACACTCTGATTGGCTCTGCAATGGGGTAGAACCTGCCTCCCAAGACCCTAAAGGGACACCTTTGCCTATGTGCATATTCCTTTTATTGGGCTTCCTTTGTCTCCTTCCCACCCCTTTGTGATGAATAAGTAGGGAGGATTTATAGAAAGGCAGCTTAGAGTTAGTGATTAAGTAAGGAGGTGTGTGCGTATCTAGTGGAGTAATGTAGTGATGCTACAGTGAGAATATATATATGTATATATACATATGTGTGCATAGGTGTGTGTATTTTTATATACTAAATAAGAGTTTTCTGTTATCCTAGGTTGCCACCTCTTGTCTCTTGCATATTACTGGAAGTGTGAGAGGGAGGCACAGATATCCTGGTTTTCCATGTGCTGGCTTCCTCCTTGGTTTGTCTATCAGCTCATCCTCTGGTAAATTCTTATGTTAATTGCCATGCCTGGTGCCTTTCTAGGTCTGATTTTTCTCTCTTTCTCTACTTTTGTCCTTTAAATCACTCTAATCTGCAGAGGCAAAAGCCACTTTTAGTAATATTTTCTATTAATTTCTTTAATAAAACCTAGAAAAACAAGGCCCTTATTCTATTTTTTACCTGACTACAGGCCTCTATCCCTACATTGAACTTGTAGACGTTAACTTAGTTGTTGTTATGGTTTGTGTCTGGATGTCCCCCCAAAGCCTCATGTGGTCATGAGGGTGGGCTTTTCAGAGGCAGCTGAATGTAGAGTTTGTGATTGATTCTTGGTCTAATGCTGGGATTATGGGTGTGAGTGTTACACCTGCCCTAGGACAAGGAGACTGCATACAATATAAGGGACAGAAAGAGGCTGTCCTCTCTCCTCTCTTGTTGCTTTTAGGATCTTCCAGCACCATGAACTGTTGCCCATTTGTCATGTGCCACCCTGCACTGGAGCCAGCCTATTACGGACTGAAACCTCTACAAACTGTGAGCTAAATAAACCTTTCCTCCCGTAACTTTGGGCACCGGCATTTCATCTAAGCAACGAGAAAAGTAACCAATACAGTTGTAGTACAGAGAAGAAGGATATTTTACCCAAGACTTTGGGTTCTAGCTTTCATGCTATCCGCCTGCCTTACCTGCTTCCTGATCTTGGAGAATTTAGACAATTGCTTCCCTTTTCTTTTATGACACTGATATTTAATATTTCTGAATTTTTGTGTGTCTTATAAATTTAAATATTTTAAGTATTACCGCATTTGATTTAGTATCACTATATGTTACTCAACTATTAAAATTCTTCTTCCCAGCCATTCATAATTGTTTTAATTTTGTAACTTTATTTATGAAAGGATATCTCTTTCTTTTTGCTCTGATTTCTATTTCTAGAAATTACTTGATTATGTAATGTAACCATTTTTCACTTGCATAAAAATGAATATAACATTTGCTTACTATTGTGAAAATCTATTATTTTTTCCACTAATGTCCAACCATGCACATCTATTTTAATCCTGTTTTTCATTTGGTGGCTATATATCAGATAGAATTCACTATAGCTCTGGATTCAAAATGGAGCATGTGTTTTAGGCTTGGTCAATCAAACCCCAGTGTTTCAAATACTGGTTAATCAATAAGCATGAAACCCAAACAGACCTGATGGAGAAATTAGTTTAGTTAGCTTATGAGTATAAGGCAGCTAGCTAGGGGAGGAGCCTGAGATAAAGGTGTGTTATCATAATACTAATGGGAATTTAAATAAGAATAGTGAACTAGGACTTTGGACCAAGAATTAATTTCCTCAGGCTTCCTCAGCCCTCAAGAGATGCCACACTCTCTACTTAATTCCTGAGTTCTGAGGAAATTATAATGCAAAATAACCAGTCTCTTTTAAGCTCGCAGGTTATTGTAAATACTGTGTGAAAGAACTGGGTTAGAGAGCTTGAGTTTCAATTGGTCATTTTTTTAACTTCACAGAGCCAACCTTAATAGATGTCTACTAAATGATACAGCAATTTGTGTGCCTTGCTTACTATAAGTGTCTCTAGATTGAGGGCCCACAGTGGCAATCCACTTGGGACCCCTTCTAGAAATCCAGGAGCTGTTTTTCTCTTCTTATTTCCAATAAAAATTCTCCTAACCTCTCCCTTTGGTTCGAAACTTCACTCTTCAGTCTTTCCAGAAACAGGATCCCGGTACACATGGTAACACTGACAAGAGGAAAAGGTTTTCAGAGACTCTTGTGGTTTTGCTAAAGGAGATTAGGGTGTGGCAAAACTGGCTGGGGAAGTAAGTGTGACCTGTTAATTACAGAATCCCAGGACACATGCACATAACAGTTCCCAAAACTCTTCATGGTGGACTTCTTTGGAGAACTCAAGTAGTTTTTCCATAAGATGCTCTAGACCTGACATCAGCCTGAGGAGGGGATATACAAAAAAAGGACAATCCACATTGAGTTTTTGCCACTGTGTTCTCTCTTGCATGGATGGCCTGTCCTCACACTGCAGGGTGTACTTCTTTTCCTACTTTTACTTGGCCCAAAATCAATTTTCAGAGTCTGTTTCTTCTTCTACTTTAATAAAACTTGGATACCATTTGTGCTTGTCTTGACCAATTCTTTGCTTAAGACAGAAAAAACCTGGAAACCACATCAAAAAGAGATTGTAGCACCCCAAAAATCTGGTAACAGTTTGCTTGCTTGTTTCCACTGGGTGGGGGTGGGAAATGAGGGTACTATTACTGTGGTGCTGTCTGTAGCCCCCACATTTAGCCTAAGCATAGAGTCAATGCAGTAAAAAGTAGAACAGAAAAATTGTGGAATAGTATAATCTGGTGGTCTCATCGAAAGTTTTATATTATTGAGAATTTTTTTTCTTTTTTTTTTTTTGTGGGTACCGGGGGTTGACCTCAGGACCTTGCGCGCCAGCAGGCACCCATGCCGCTAGCGATATCACAGGCCCTTTTTGCGTATGTGGGTACCGGAAGTCGAACTCAGGACCTCGTGCTTGCCAGGCAGGTGCTTATGCTGATGAGCTCTCTCACCGGCCCACATGTTTGTTTTCTGAGATAATTTTGCTAATTGCAAGCAAATTTGAGTGCACTGTATCATTTGCATGAAAATAAGGCTTAACTGGTATTCTCATGTACATCATCAATTTCATTTATCTAACAGTTAATATTTGATAATGAAGAGTGAGATAGAAATAATTAGGGTGAGACTGAGGAAAAAATTTGGGAGGATAGAGTGCACGATGAGATAGAAATAATTAGGGTGAGACTGAGGAAAAAATTTGGGAGGATAGAGTGCAAGAGTAATCATACCAAAAACAAAGAATACCTAGTTTTTCTTAATATTTAATTTTACTTGTTTGTCAGTATTAAAAAGAAGTTAAGTAGATGTCATTTATATGTGAACAATTTTTTTTCAGGTTGATTTTATATTAATTTTTGGCAAAATTATTGATACTTTTTATCTTTTTATGTGATATGCAGTAATTTTGAACATACATAACCTTACTTTTGTACCACAATTTAATTAACTTGTGAAACACTGGATAATCTTTAAATCTTACTCATTATTTTGGATTGTTTTATTTTTAGTGTTTTGAGAAGATTGATTTGTATTTCCCCCTTTTCCATTTGTTTTTACATTTTTTCTTAAATACAGTTATATTTTATTTTAAAATTAGATTGGATCAGTCAGAAAAATGGAACTCATATAAATAAAAAGACAGAGATAGATATGGAGAGGGAGAAAGAGAATGTATTGTAACAAATTAGTTCACATTAAAATGGAGGTTGAGCAGTCTCTTGAGATAGTAGGTAATAAACTGAAGACACAGGCAAGATGATCCTACAAATTACAATCCTAATTTTAAGACCCGAGAACCAAGAAAAGTCACATTGTGAATTCTAGTCTGAGTCCAAGTCTGGAGGCATGAGAAGACCAATGTCCCAGCTCAAAGACAGAGTGGCGGAGTTAGAGAATTCTTACTCCACCATTTAATTTTATTAATGACTTCAATGTTTTGGATGATGAACACCCTCATTAGATAGGTCAATCTGCTTTTTTCAGTTTACTGATTCTAATTTTAATCTCATTCAAAAACATACCCAAAATAGTGATTATCCAAATGCCTAGGCACCCCTCGGCTGAATCAAGTTGGCACATAAAGTAACTCTCATAATAGTCATAAATTTCCCATTCAACACAATTTCAACACAGTTCATGTAAAATATATTTTTGAAATTCAACATTTTCTGAACAAATTTCCTATACAAATATAACTACATGGTTAGGGTTGGAAAGGGCAAAAGATCCCACAGTTGGTCTTCCAAAGGGAACTGCCCAGGCAAAGAAATTTTATACATATCTCTTTGTAACAAAGTTGTTCCATATCTCATTTTGTGGGATTATGTGCTTAATTCTAAATAGCACCCATTTCCTTAGTTCTTAATTAATGTGTGAGAACAGGAACCATAAACTTTTAATAGTTATTGATTTTAATAGTTTAATAGCCTTGATTACACACACGAATAGCATGAGGTTGGCTTTTTAAAATTTGCACTCTTGTGCTCTAATCTGCACAGTACTGATTTATGTAGTCTGTACTATGTGCTGGGCATCGGTGTTTTAAACATACACCAAAGGATTCTGTGGGTTTCCAAGGATGAGAGCAACTCTTACACGGAAGTCAACGCAGTGAATGAATATCAAGGGCTGTCTAACTACTCTTCTGGTGTATTTTAATACTTTCACTGTAGTTATCATTAGTAATTCATAAAGTAAAATCAAGTAAAGGATATTTATGCCTATATGAATTTCTTTTGAAGTGTATGAGGCACCGAGGGAGAGAGGCTTATATGGTGGAAAACAATTCAGGACTACCCAAGGATTGTTCTACCTAGAGTTTCATCCTATTGTTTTCTGCCTCAGTACCAGCAACCTCCACACTTTCTAACCTTGTATTTAGTATGTTTTGTTCTCACACGTGTGTGTGCGCATGTGCGTGTGTGTGTATTAGACAGCTTTCTGTTGTGTAGGATATTGTCTGTAATTAGTTTTGTTATTTGTGTTTCTCTTGCCCACCACAAAGTGAGCACAGGTGTCCAAATATTTGAGGCTGTTGGAAGAATGTCCGAAGAGACATTTTTCAAAAGTATGCATTCAAATGGCCCACAGGTAAATGAAAATTTGCTTAACATCGCTATCAAGGAAATGCAAATCAAAACCACATTAAACTATTATCTCACTACAGTAAGATAATATGAGAAAGACAATCTATAATAAGTGAAGGCAAAAAGGTGGAAAAGAGGTACTCTTACGCACTGTTGGTGGGGATGTAAATTAATACAGCCTTTACGGAAAACAATATGATGTTTTTTCAAAAATTAAAGGTAGCACTATCTGTATGATTCAACAATATCACTATTGGCTCTCCAGTCAAAAGAAGTGAAATGAGTATAGTGAAAATGTATATGCACTTCTATACTTATTCCAACAATATTCATGACAGTGAAGATAAAGAATCTACCTAAGGGTTCCTCAACAGATGAATGGATAAAAAATGTGGTATGTGTGCATGACGGAATACTATTCAACCATAAAAGAAATTAAATACTGTTATGTACAACAACATGGATGATTCTGGAAAACATGATGGTAAGACAAATTACCAGACAGAAAAAGAAAAATACTGCATGCCATCACTCCTGTGTGGAATCTAAAAATAATGATGCTGTAGAATAGAGTCAAATAGTGTTTATTAGAGGCTTGGGTAGGTAGGAGAGACGAGGGTATGGGGAGATATTGACCAAAGGATATGTAAGAGCAGTTAGATAAGAATAATATTTTTTAGGGCCGGTGAGATGGCTCAGCGGTGTAAGCGCCTGCCTTGCAAGCGCGAGGGCCCAAGTTCGACTCCCGGATCCCACATACGGAAAAGGGGCCGGTGATATCGCTCAGCGGCACGGGCGCCTGCTGGCGCGCGAGTTCCTGAGGTCGACCCCCCGGTACCCACAAAAAAAAAAAAAAGAATAATATTTTTTAGATGTCTTGAATATGTAATTACACAGAGACAAACTATATAAGTGATTGCTTGCGACTGGGGGTATAGAGGGAGAGAAAAGTGGATATTTTATAGAGTTTCTTTTGGGTGATAAAATTTTTCTAAATTTGATTGTTGTGAATGTTGCATCGTGCTATAAACAATCTAAAAACACTGATTTTTATACTTTAAATGGAGGAATTGTATGAGTGCAAATTATATCTGAACAATGTTGTTGAGGTATTGTTAATTTCTTGATAATATCTCAAGCCACCATATTGACTACACAGACAGAGGGTGTTTTCTTTTTGCCCTGTGAGTTATATTTCCTCTACCACAGGAAATCGTTCATGTTTACATTGACTAATTTTCAAATCTATCATGCTGTCCATGGAAAATTTGAGTCTCTTTCTCTTTCTCTCTCAAAACATTTTGAACTGTCTTTCACCTCTAAACTCAACTTGATGGGTTTCTTATGCTACAAAGCAGCCATTTTTGGAAATAAAAATCATATAATGATTTTATAATAAATGAAACTTGCTGTCTTTGGATCAATATTTCACAACAGGTGGAAGAAGGCCTTAAAAACATAGAGAGAAATATCAGACTTATGGATAACCTTCTTGAGCGGGCAGATCTATGACCTAGCTGGTTACAATTACCACCTCCATTTCCTTAAGAACAGTATCTGGACCTGGCTTCTTTCCCTAATCATTCTATGCTGTCTTTTCATTCTGGTCCTTATAGATGGTCTGTGTATCCTTCCTTAATCTCTTACAAAATTTGTTTCTTCTCATGCAGAAACTGTCAGACTCCATAGGGTCGTTCAGATGGAACCAGTGATGAATGTCCCAGACTCCTTTCTCTGAGGCCACTAGATTGAACTTCTGAGGAGAGTCAGAGCTGTTGAACCCCAACCTGACCACTACAGAGGGCTCCTTAGATTAGTTCTTTGAAAAAAATACCCGTACACTGACATGTCTCAGCACAGCCTTCACCCTGTCTCCCCTAACAGCAGTTAGGGACAATTCTTCAGAATGGGGGAATGTAGTAGTTTAGTTTAGTTATGTGTTACTGTCAGAGCAGCCTAACAAAAAGCTCAGATAAAAGAAAATAGCCGACCTGGTTTAAGAGTTAATTCCAGCACCATATCAAGCTTAGAGATGTACAAGATAACACAAGAACAAAAGATAAAAGGTTAGGTGGAGAATAGAGAGAGACCCTTTCTCCCAGGAAGGTGACCTTGTTTCTTCGGCTGGACATGGTTAACATCACCACTCTACTTTTGGATGGAACTTGGCAAAACTTAGAAATACAGAGGAACCATTTTCCTTTGAACTTAGTTTCCTGTGAACCAGCTAAATAACTAAATAACTAAATTCCTTTAAAGCCTCTCAAAACCACCTGTTCAAAACAAGTCCCTATACTCTGCCTATCTAGAAAAGGCTAAAACAAAGAAAGCATATTGGACTTCTATTCCTTCTTGGTGGGTATCCACCAAGGCCTTTTATTCTTCAATTATTTCTAATAAACACTCCCCTAGCTTCCTCCTTTTGTCCATGATTTTATTCTTCAACTTAATGAGACAAAGAACTTGGATATATATAAAATCAACTGTTCCATAAAGTGTGGAAATCTGGAAATTCTAGTTTTTACAAGTTCGATGTTCAATATACTGCCTCTATCTGGGCATGGTGGCACATGCCTGTAAGCACATCACTTGGGAGGCTGAGGCAGGTGGATCACTGTGAATTTCAGGACAGCCTGGACTATGTAGCAAGACTCTGTCTCAGAAAACTAACTAACTAACTAACTAAATAAATAGTGAATTTACTCTATGTGCTTATAAAATGATGGTAGGACTTCTTCCCTGACTGAGAAGAGCTTCAGGAACCACTGTTAACCTATTTTTTCCTATTTGGCTAACTTTGTATGCATTTTTCCTACACTTATTTTATTAAGAAAATCTTCTTGATGCCATAAAAATTTACAGTTTTCAAAATTAGCACAACTCTTTATAATTCTCTTGAAAAGTTGTTTATGAGAGTTGTTTTGTGATAACAGCATTTAGTATGAGATCAGTGGATAAACAATACTCAATTGTACATTAAACAGATACATAGCTTTTACTTGCAGTATTAAACCTATAATCTACTTTGAATTATTTGGGGGGTTTAGTGTGTGTGTGTATGAAAATGGGAACCCATTTTATTTTTAATCTCTATAAATGTAATTGTTCAAACATTATTTACTCAAAATTCCATTATTTCTTCATGAATCAATGCTACCATATCTGTCATATTTATGTTTTTTTGGGTAAAATAACATGTTAAAGTACTACCTTCGAGTACCCCAAAACTGTAAACAGATTTGAAAATTTGTTCATTGCAGATGTAATTACTAAGATGAAATTGCAGTGGGGTAGATTGGGCCCCTAATCTAATATGACTGGCATTGTAAGAAGATGGTCATGTGAAGATGCAGAGGCATATAAGCAATATGTTACGTGAAGACAAAAGATCAAAGAGAAATATCTACAGACCAAGGAAAACCAAAGATTGCCAGCAAAGCACAAGACACTAGGAAGAGCCAGGAAAGTACTCCTACATAAGTTTCAAGGGGAGTGTGGACTCGCCAACACCTTGATTAGACTCTTATAGCCTCGAGAATGGTGACACAATAAGTTTTTTGTGTTATGGTATCTCTAAGAAACTAATATTAACCTGTTAATATATTATGTGTGATTTTCTGGTTCTAGTTTTGTTCATTGACCTACTTGCTATCTCTACATGAATAAAACAGTGGAGTACTTATTATAATCTTAGGGTATTTTATACAAATATGTGGATATGTCTCCAATCTCTTTTTTCCTCAAGAGAAAGTTTTGAGTATTCTTGGTCCTTGAGGATTTTCTATAAATTGTAGGATCAATTTGCAAGGCCTACAGAAATTTTAAGGTAGACTGCGGCTCAACAGAAAATTTTGGTAGAATCAATAATTATACAAGAGCATATCTTCCACACTAAGAAAATAAATGACAATCCCTATTATAGCTTCCTTTTTTCCCATATTTTAAAATAGTTTAAAATTATTTTAGTAAGTTTTGTCATCTTTACTTCTATGCACTTCAAAAAGATGGTGCTAAAATTTTAATACCTTTTGTTTTTGTTATTGATATATATGAATTATAGGATTATACCTGAATTTTATGTACTAATTTTATATATTAAAATTATTGTAGTATATTTTAAATTAAATTATTTTCTGTCGATGTACATCAAATTCTCTCTAACCTACTCATATAATTTGTAAACAATGTCAGAAGGTCTCTTTTTCCTGATTCATCTACTTTTCCTTGTTTTCCCCCTTTTTTTATTGCCCTGGCTAATACTTCCAGTAAAGTATTTAATGGATGTCACATGAATAGTCACTCTTAATCTCTGGTCTCAAAGAGAAAATTTTCAAAGCATCAATATATAAAAAATGATTTATTTTAGGTTTCCCAGGAAATCATTTTGCAAATTAAGGCCCTTTGTATTTCTAATTTGTTAGGTGTTCTATTGCGAACCAATGTATATATTTTTTTCACAACACGTGGAACTTTTTCAAATTCTTCTTACAAAAGTTGAAAAAGTGTTATGCTTCTGTTCCCTGCAAGTGTTTTCAAACTAATTGCCTTAAGCATTGAAAGCATTGTTAATTTATATTCTTTATTTTATATTGTGGGGGTCATTTCAATATCTGAAGTTTTAGGAGCTCTACTTATGATATTTTTTTCTCTTATTACTCATTCTTGATTTTTCTTTTGTGCTTGGTAATTTCTGATTGTGAACTGACAATTTCCCTTGAGAAATTATTTATAGGCTTGAACTCTTTGAGACTTTAAATGAAAATTTATCCTCTGAAAAAGACTTACATTTGCTTCTCTCAGGAACTTACGTGAGTCGCTAATCTAGAACCACTTTAAATGAAAATTAATTCATTAAATAATAAGATAAAGGAGGGGACTTTTGGTTACCTGGTGGAAAACATTAATTGGGGATTCACATAATTTATTTTGATCAATAAAATGCAAGCAAAAGTGATGTCACTTCTGAATAAAAGCTTTCAGGGAAAAATCCTGGTCTCATACATTTTTTTTTTCTTTTTGCAATAACCAGCAGTGTTTCAGATTGACCCAAATGCAATAGCCTGAGGTCCAGTGAGTAGACAACGTGGATGAAAGCAACAATGGATCTTAAATGCCCATGAAGCATAAGAAATACACCACTAATAATGGAGGCCACGATGAGTTGGAACTCACTTGGTATTAAGACAGAACCTAGGGCCGGTGAGATGGCTCAGCGGCGTAAGCGCCTGCCTTGCAAGCGCGAGGGCCTGAGTTCGACTCCCGGAACCCACATACGAAAAAGGGGCCGGTGATATCGCTCAGTGGCACGGGTGCCTGCTGGCGCGTGAGGTCCTGAGGTCGTCCCCCTGGTACCCACAAAAAAAAAAAAAAAAAAAAAAAGAACCTAGCCTATGCTGGCTGCTCTGGGTGTTAAGGTCAACAGGGAAGCTCAATGTAATGACTGTTGTTATTACATGAGAGCTACCAGAACTTTCGCTATGTTCTGGAATGTTCCACCTAAGCATGGTTGTTTGTGAGGATTGCTCCCTGCCTGTGTCTTGATGTTGTGCCATGTAATGGACTTAATGCTGCCCCTCAATGGGATGCAGTGACTTTCAGACCTTGGAGAGCTTGAGAGCTCACCAAGGCTTGACTCAAGAATGTTTCTGAATCTCCTTGCATTCCTTAAAGCACAAGAATAAAGCACAGAAGTCCATTATTTTGCCATGAAACAAAAAGACATACATAATCATATTTTCTAACATTTCACCTAATGTCTCTAAGGCCGATGGTCATCTGTGAAGAATAACGCTCAAACTATAAAACATTAATTTTTCTTCATGTAAGTATCTCATTTCCTAGCACAATGGTCTTTAAATCCTGAATTTTTACAATAGTCTTCAGAAAAAGTCTCTTCATAAACATAAGCATAAAACAAGTACATAAACATTTTATCCTCCAGATATAAATTACCTTTCCATTTTTCTGTTCTTTACTTTTGACTGCTGCCTCTTCCTTTATGAGTACAAAAATGGTGAAAAAATCTGTCAATATACATAATATAATTTTTATTCTTTTGTCAGTGCCATGGCCTGTCCTTGATAAAAGGTGCACAATACCTAGACTCTAGAAGCTTGTGCCAATCTATGATCTCTATTCAGGTCAGTGTCAGGGGAGCTTAATCCAGATGGGTTCTTTGAATTCCATCAGGTGGGTTGGCCCCAAGCCAGTGCAAGTCTATGGAGTGGCAGTGTTAAGCACTGTCACCAGCTGCAGTATCACAGTATCTGTTTGCAGAAGCTGTCAACTGTCGTTTCTTTCCAAGACCATTTTTCCAACCTTGCCTTTGTTAACAAAAGAAAAACAAAAAACAAAAAACTAAAAAGCCAAAAAAATTCTACATCTCCCTACTAAATATAAGTGAAAATCAACAAATGGCTATACTGCTAAAATTAGAAAATCTTATTTTAGAATGTTTGTTCCAGAGCCAGTAATGGAAAAGTAGTGATGAGTGTTGAATTCACATGTGTGAAAATATCTTACCATTTCTTTGAATTAAGTCTGTGTCATTGGAGTAATTAACCTAAAACACAGTAAAATGTAAAAACAATTCCTGAAGAAATGGTTTAATGTGAACGCTTACACCACTATATAGAGAAGTCATAGAAAATATTCATATATTGCTGTTTCATAGATACCTAAAAGGTACCAAAAGTAGATAATGAAAGGAACAAATTGAACAGAAATAAACTGAATTTCTAGGCCCCAAATTTTTAATATAGTTCTATGATGCAATGCCTAAAGGTATGTAGTTTGCTCATAAAGGTGCTCAAAGGTACATAGTTTGTTATGAAAGAGAAAAACAAGCAAGATATATATATATATATAAGATATATATATATAAGATATATAAGATATAAGATATATATATATATATAAGGTATATATATATATATATATATATATATATATAGTCAAGTATTCTCAGGGTTTATTGAGAGTCTGATATAGTAAATGGCACTTTATACAGAGGTTACAGAGGGTACAGAGATTTCGTGCTCTTCATCAAAATATTAAACTAAGGTAATCATCATATATGATGTGGAGAAACAATGTTGACCTTCCTTATGTACTATTTTTCTTTTCTTGTGGGTACTTGGGGTCGAAATCGGGACCTCATGCGCCAGCAGGCGTCCGTGCTGCTGAGCGATATCACGAGCCCTTTTTTCATATGTGGGTACTGGGAGTCGAACTTAGGACTTCACACTTGTTGGGCAAGCACTTATGCCACTGAACTATCTCACCGGCCTGCTTATGTACTATTAAGAGCTATAAAATTATAGATATAATAAGAATAACTCAAACAAAAAGGAAAGTATTAGTATGCTCTGTTTTGTTATAACAAAAACTATTTCTATATAGGTACTTCATTATTATGTGTATATTCGTCAATGCTTTTTAAAAATACCCATGTTGAACTCAAGATTAACATAAAGAGAATCTCCTCATGCCTGATATTTGGTTTGCATGTTGGCAAACTAACTGCCTATGCACTTGAATGATAAAAGTACTCATAGTTTCAGGACAAAAAGAATGTGAAGCAATGTAGTCAGTTAACATTACCTTTTTTCAAATTATTAACAGTATAAATATTTCTCTAGATCTCTATAAAATGATACAGCCTTTGATTGTCTGAAACTAATTAATCTGTGTGGGGTTTGTTATTAAATATCACAGAATATAAATCAAATCACTGGATCAATTACAGACAAAGAAAAGTCTTGCAAAAAAAAATAACATACTGCATACAAATGTAAAAGTTCTAATTCATGATGGCATATGAAAGTTCCTCAGCAACTGTCTAAGCAGTTATAGTGAGAGAAGTTTTTTCTTATTCTTCATTCTAGTTCCACTGCCTGACCTTGTTTTGGATGGTAGTAATACCATTAGCTAGTATGCCTGCCACATGTACAGAAGAATCAGTACCAGTAGCTGGTATATCTGTCAACATGGATGCCAGCATTCATTTGGCTTTCACTATTGACCTCATCAACTTACATTTCTGATCATTACTTTTCAGATCACTGTAGCTTCCTGGAATATTTACTACTCTGTTCTCTCCTCAGTATGGTGGAGCACGGGTGGAGGAAAGGGGCATGAAAAGGACTAGTTTTTGTCTCTAGCTAGATAAGTGGAATGTTGAGGTAAAAATAAACCAGATATATGAAAGGCCTACATTGACCTGTGAAACCAATGAGCTCTTTCTGAGGTTCTCATGGTTCCAATTCTCTACTATGCCCAACAATTGACCCAGAGCAGTATCAACCAAAGTTAAATAAGTTATAGGATATGTGGCAATTTTGCAAACAAAACACAGTAGACTTTTTTTTCTTTCTAAAGAATGGAAAGAAGGCTGAACACCTGGCAAGAGATCAGAGCCCAGATGGCAAAATACATGAGGAAAACTCCTGATTTATTTTGAAAAACAATTGCCAAATATTCATTTTTAGTTATTTGTTATAAAACTTTATTATATAGCTAGATATTCAATAAATTTTAATAAACCAATATCTTTATTAATTTATGTGTGTGCATCTACCTAATAAAAGAAAGAAAAGGATTGAAACTATGTTTATGCAGTAAAGAACAGTGACAACATATGCACAGTAATAAAATGCTCAAAAACCGAGTTAATTCAGAGAAAGGAGGACCTTGATACCAAGGGTTACTAAGAAAAAATTAATTAGAGAAATCTTGAAGAAGTACTGGAAATTCATAATCTGTAGGAAATGGATTGAAGTGAACTTATTTGACATTTTTGCTGTTGTTATGATTTAAATTCCCCAATACAGTAGTGTTTGGAGGTGGGACTTTAGCAAAGCAATTGTGTCATGAGTACTATGATCTCATCAATGGATTAAGTGATTTATGGATTCGTAGCTTAATGTGTTTTGGGAGAGGAGCTGTGCTGTAAAAGTTAGCTCTCTCACTTGTTCCTGTTCCCATGAGATGAGCCTCCTGACTGCCATGAGGTGAGCAGCCACACGACCCCTCTGCCATGATGTTCTGCCACATCATAGACCAAAAAGTGACAGGTCCATTCATGGATAGAGATCTCTAAAATTTTGAGTCAAACTTTAAACCTTTCCTCATTTAAATTTATTTATTTCAGATATTTTGTCACAATGATGGAAAGGATACTAACTCAGATATCTCTAAGCTAGAAGTTAGCAAACATGGCCATCACTAAGTTACCTAATGAGCCTTTTCTTAATAAAACTTTCAGATCTCAACACTCCAAGTGTTTCTTATTTCAGTAGCTTGCAATGAAAATTGAAGGGATAGATAGAGGTTATGTATACATATATAGAATATATACGTACAGAATTTAAGATAGAAGTTCTAAGCATATTAAAGGGATGTTAATAAAGCATTAATAATTCATAATTATTTCAGATATATAATTGTGTAAGCTGTTATTAACAAGGGGAACTGTGTAGTGTGTATATAGTAACTATCTGTAGTATGTTATCCATAATTCTGCAAATTTCTAACTGTTCTAAAATTTAAAATAAATTTTAAAATGATAGTGAAGTTGAATTGCTGATATTAAAATCTAGAGTATTGAACAATTTTGGTAATATCACATTTGAGAACTTCTCAAAAACTGTTACATATTATATCTCACTCAACCACAAACAAATTCAGGGTAGACTACATTAGTTTATAAGGGTGCTGTAAAAGAAAATGCAAAGGAGCGAGCTTAAGCAAAAAACATTTATTTTGTCACTGTTCTGGAGTCTAGAAGTCAAGATCTAGATGTGGGCATAGCTGGTTTCATTCTGAATCCTTTCTCTTGGCTGGTGAATGACCACCTTCTGTCTTTCTCTTAGCTTTTTCTCTCCTCTGTAATTTTTTCCTGTTTTAATTTTCTCTTCTTATAAAGACATTAGTCATATTGGATTGGGGCCCAACTTGAGGATCTCATTTAACTTAATTCCATCTTTAAAGATCCTCTCTCCAAATACAGCCACATTCTGAGGAACTAGTTATTGGTACTTCAACATACTAATTTTGTGTGGACAAAATTTAGCCCACAAATGAATCTAAGAAAAGAAAGGCTAAGGTATTAATTTAATGGCACACTGCTGCCTAATTCATTGTAGATGTAGGAGTAAATTTTACTTCTGTTTGTCTTGAATATTTGTATCTCTAAGATGTATAGAACTCTAATCATTTTAAGGAGATTATTGGTAAAACACAGTGGTAGCATTCTCTTAATTTGTTGAAAATACTCATAGAATCCCAAAATATCATTCAAGCACTAAACAAATATATACATTATAGTTTCCCTTGAGAAGCTTAGTGTAATTAGAAACAGTCATATTAATAATTGCTATGCAGTATTATAAACACTGTAATAGATGTATGGATAAAATGCTAAGTTGTAAAAGAAGAAAAATTTTACAACTTAATTTGAAAGATTGGTTGGCAGCTATCTATGAGTAAAGACATATTTAAAAGGATTGGTATTTGAACACTTTAGGAAAAACATAGTAATTTACCAGCCAATTAGAGGGATTGTTGTAGGATGGGCAGAAGTCCAATTATACATGAAAATGTAGAAATATAATGAATCAAGATATATTTTGTTAATTGAGTTTGTAGTAAAGTACTAAAATTAGTTGTTGGTAAGGAATGATTGCAAAACGTTAAGTAGTGTAGCTAAATGCTAAATGTATTTCAAGTTCTAGTACATGTTTTAATGTCATTAAGAAGGCAATGTATTTCAACGAAGAATTTTAAATAGGAGAAACGATAACTTCTTTTTTACACATATTACTGTATAGCTACATGTGAAAATTAATGCCAGGTGGACAATTTCAGGTATATTGAAATTATATATGTGAAGTAAAAACCAAAACATTAACCATAAATATTTAGGGTAAATATAGCAGTCACAACTGTAGACAAAACCATAGACATTAGAGTTCTATTTCCCAGTATTTGTAGTAACTTGTTTTAGTTCAATGCTTCCACTTCTCAGAAAAGCAGACTATAAAATGTATTACTAATAATTAAATGGACATTTCATGGAACTGGTGATGTAGCTTAGTGGTAGAGTGCATGCTTAACATGTGCAAAACTATGAATTCAATTTTAAGACCCAGCACCAAATTTAAAATAATAGGGCATTTCATGCCAACAACATGTTCATTCGATAAGACATTATAACAATTTTATATTTTAAACAACATGTGGATAGCAAAAATGGACAAAATTGTCAAGAAAGATTGCTAAGGGTTTGGATTTTAAATACCAGTATTCCCCAAAGGCCCAGCTGTTAAAGTCTTGTTCTTGAGGGTAACAGTATTGGTAGTTGTGGGACCTTTCTGAGCTCGGTCTCATGGGAGATATTTTCATCACTGGGAACATGACTTTGAAGGGGACTGTAGGACCCCAGTACTCTCCTTACTCTCTTTCGCTTCCTAGTAGTGAATTGAAAGGTTTTGCTCTGCCATGTATTCCTGCCATATTTAACCAGTCAAGTTGAACAAAGTAATATTTGTAATGCAGACACTCCTCATCTAATGACCAAGTTCCAGTCTTGTGAATAGGTTGTTAAGTGAGTTGATAGTTAAGTGAGGAATCACAATGCTCAGAACAAAGATGCAGTCAAAGGAAACTCTAACTTGATGACTTTGCCTTTATTTCCATAACTCTTACATGCTGTACTATAAACAACACAAAAGTATAGTATTATATTATAAGTATAATTAGCAAAAATTATAGTGCTACAAAAGCAAGGTGTACTGTACAAAAAATACATTCAGGCTCTATAAAAAAGTTGTACAAAACTGACTGAACAACAACAACAACAAAAAATGGGTTGTAAATCTGAAAAGAGGGTTGCAAGTGTGAACAGTATGTCTTCATCATAAGTCCAAACAATCATTACACAGTTGGGTATTTAAACAAGGATTATCTGTACACTATACTCAACAACTGTAGAAGACTGTTTCTTTTTAAATGCACAAAAGTAAATCATATTGTGACCTATAATGCTAGACTCAATTTGATAGTTAAGCTTTACTTCGTCAATTTGGTTGGTTTGGAAGCTTCATAAGAAATGGTGGAATACATTTATAGATATGCCTGGATGTGTCCTGTAGGGGTGACCTTGAGTACCATAGAAGGTCCCTAGTGCCTTCCCCTCTGGCATTATTTCTTTGCTTGGCTCCCTGGCCAACATGAAATAAACAGCCACACTCAACCACACTCTTTTGCCATGACATTCTTGCCTTGGAACTAGCTGATCAGGGACTCAATTCCCTGGAAAAAATAAATAAAAGCTAAATTAAACCTGCCTCTTCTAAAGTTAGAATTACACTTTGTGTCCCAGCAATGAGAAATCTGACTATACAAATATTGGTACCAAGGAAGTGGAGCTGTTGTGGCTTTACGTGACTGTGTTGTTTAGAAGCTTTTGGAACTGGCTTGTGGGAGGAGTTTCAAAAGATATATGGATATCTGGGCTAGAGAAGAGTTAGAATGCTATAAGCTGAGACTGATGGGAGATTCTAGTCAGAGCTCAGAAGACCAGATACTAATCAAAATTCAGACAGTAAAGGTCAGACTCACAAGAGTTCAGATGGGAACCAGGACTGTATTGAAAACTAGACTAGAGACCACAGATGTTACATTTTGGGAAAGAACTTGTCTACATTTTGCCCATGTCCTAAGAGTGTGTGAAGCTGAATTTAAAAACAGCAGACTAATTAATCTGTCAGAAGAAATTCAAGGCAGACAAATACTCAAGGTGTAGTGTGGGTACTCCTGGATGCTTTTGGTCAGATTTATAGTGAGAATCTGGAGCAAAAAGCAAAGCTAAAAGCTGTAAAACTTGTGAAACTTGGGCAGAAAGAGCACTTGTATAGTTGTGGCCATGGAAAATATAGTTTCTAAAAATATTAGCATTGAAAAGAAGCCAAGTACTTTGAATCAAGGCAATAGGAAATGTCAGACCCCATCAATTCTAAGCTCAGTGATGTAAAAGTGTAAACTCTCTGGGAAGACTTTGCTTTGAAAAACGATAGTATCTATTCATTCAGGGATGCCTAAGGCTGTGAATTCCTGAGTTCAGCCACCCAAGCACCCAGATACTATTTCAGTCATGTTCCACAGGGACCTGACTACTGTTTGAGTTGATGGCAGATCATAACATCATCCACATCGTTCTGTTTTTCCAGACATACAGGGTACAAGAGTTATGGAGTTTTCTATCCAGATTTATAAGAAGGTGGGAGAGATCAGGAAAAAACATGGGACAGTGTCATAGTGACTGCCAGGATCTCCCAAAAGTGTAATGCTTGAAGCTGTGAGAAGCCAAAGGAGCAGTTGAGACCCCTGAAATTTGAAAATGCAAGGAATGTGGAACATCTCCTGAGGAAAATCACAGAAAGCAATTGAAGCCACCCCAAAGTATAGGTCACATGGGCTCCAATCAATAAGGTCATGGGGCAGGACTGCTCCATGCTCACTCCTTTGGAACTCACATCTCACTACAACTTGCCCTAGGTAATATGGAGGTACATGATTTATTGTTTACCATGCTGGTGTTCAGCCTTGTTTTGGTTTAATTCTTTTCAATGACCTTCTAGCTCACTTTTGAAACAGAAATATTTATTCTCTACCATTGTATATTGAGGTTATCTAGCTCATTTTTGATTTGTAGAGGTGTTCACAGCTAAGAATTTGCCTTGAGTCTCAGAGGACACTTTCAACTTGGACTTTTGAGTAATGCTGTAACTGTTAAAATTTGGTGACTTGTTGAGATGGACTAAATGAATTTTCCATAATGAGAGGGACATGACTCTTTTGAGAGCCAGAAACACAATGTTATGGTCTAATGTGTTCAGAGGTAGAGCTTTTGGAAGATGACTGGATTGTGGGTTCGCTATCCTTCAGTGGACTGATCCACCAATGATGAGTTTTTATCTGATTGTGCAGTAAGGATATGGGTATAGTTGGAGGGGTGGTCACTGGGGGCATGGACTGGAAGGGTGTCTTTTTGTCCCTGGCTCCTTCCTTCTCTCTCCACTTCCTAGATGATATGGGTTGAGAAGATTTCTCATACCATGTTCCTCCACCATTGTGTTTTTTCCTTGGAATCAGTTCATTTTGGCCTGAACCCTCAGGAACCAAGAGCTAAAATAAACCTCCTCTCCTTAAGTTGTGGGTATCTGCTATTTTGTTCCAGTGATGGGAAAGTAACTAATACACTGAATAAATTTTTAATGAATTCAATAATAAAGTTTATTTTCTTTTTTGTTTGTTTTCTAGGCTTCAAGATTTTTAAAAATGTTATTTTATTGAATTTACAATGTGGTTAAAGTAAGTATAAGAAAAAAAGCTGTTGATATTACAACATAAATGATTTTGCCAGTGAAATAAAAATGGATACGCAATTAAAAATTAAGAAAATCAATAGAAAAGATTAGTTTTTTACGAAGTTAATAAATTTAGCTAAAAGCAACAGATGGAAACCACAAATTAATATTATAAATTAAAAGGAGTAACAAATCCTATATACATTTACAGTGAAATCAGATGTTATCACAAAACTTTTTATGCCAATAAATTTTACATTGTAGGAGAAGTGGAGAAATTGATTGAAAAAAATTAGTAAAGCTGACACAGGAAGAAACAGAAAAATTGAATAATCCTCAATCTGTCACTTAAATTGTATCTTTAAAACATACCTCTCTATACAATCATACTTCTTGAGTGAATTAAGTTTCCCCTGATATTTTTCCATATATTTAAATAAGTTAAAATATAAATTTTGGACAGTTTTTTTTTTCCCAAGAAAATTAAAAGAGAGTAAAAGCTATACTAAATTATTTTATGAGATCAGCATAAACCCTACCAAAACCTGACAAAAATCAGTGCTAACAAGGTAAACTGAATGTCAATATCTAAACATGAAAATAGCCTAGGAAAGATACTAGAAAATTAAACCCGGGGCCGGTGAGATGGCTCAGCAGCGTAAGCACCTACCTGGCAAGCGTGAGGGCCTGAGTTCGACTCCCGGATCAAACATATGAAAAAAGAGGCTGGTGATATCGCTCAGCGGCACGGGCGCCTGCCGGCATGCAAGGTCCTGAGGTCGACCCCTGGTACCCACAAAAAAAAAGAAAGAAAATCAAACCCAATGATGCACAAAACATTAAGAAATTTTAATACAACAAAATATATTTTAGAGAAATATGTATATTGTGAAACTTAGTCATTGTAATTCAATACTTCAATAGAAAAATGGGGGAAAGACATTACATTTTCCATCTAAACCTAAGAAACATTTGTGATAATAAAAACCTTTTAGAGATAAAAATAAGAACAAAAATATTTTCAGCAATAGACCTGGACTTATTGGTTTTGACAAAGATTAAGATAAAGCAGGGCCAGTGAGATGGCTCAGCAGCTTAAGCGCCTGCCCGGCAAGCACGAGGGCCCGAGTTCGACTCCCAGAACCCACATACAAAAAAGGGGCCGGTGATATCGCTCAGTGGCACGGGCGCCTGCTGGCGTGCTAGGTACTGAGGTCGACCCCGCGGTACCCACAAAAAAAAAAAGATAAAGCAATAATTTAAAAATAAAATTTGTCATATATTAACAGAATTTCCTACTAGCGGCAGGAAGAGTAGAATATTGCTCACTATTTTCACTCTATTCAACATGTTTTCTGGAAACAGTTAAAAAAATAAATCTTAGAAGTTGGAAGCCAAAAAGGAAACTCTAATACTGTATGTCATGATTTTCATATGCAGAAAAATTCTAATGATCTGTAAGCATGTTATTATCATTAAATTATTAATAAATAAAAATGATTGGAACACTCAACATAAAAATGAAATAATATAATTTCCGGATGATTTCAAAAAGGAAATAGAAATAAAATTTAAAAGTATGTCTTTTAAAGCCATTTGCACATATCACAAGAAACTTCTCAGAATAAATCTAATGGAATATGTGGAAGACTGCTTTCTATTAATAAAACTACTGAATATTCCAATGTAAAAATAAAGACAGCCTAAATAAGGGACAATATGTCACTCATTAAGAGAAATATAATATGTTAGTCTCTTCAGATTAATTAATATACTTAATGCAATTCAAATAAAAACATGGTACCAGTACTTACTTATGAATATTGACAAGAAGGTTTACATTTATATGAAAATTCTAAAACTAGAGACGAGTCAAGTTAATATACTTAAAGACGTCAGCTGAAGGACT
Organism: Erethizon dorsatum; assembly: GCA_028451465.1. Taxonomy (NCBI): domain Eukaryota; kingdom Metazoa; phylum Chordata; class Mammalia; order Rodentia; family Erethizontidae; genus Erethizon; species Erethizon dorsatum. Next base: position 32,409,559 of record CM051823.1, read on the forward strand.
TTCACTACCAAGTTTCATGACATGTTAAGAATATACACTAATTAATATACTATAGAAAAATTAATCAGTTAATACATAGAACTCTGAAGTAGAAGGATATAGCTCTATGCAAAATTTCATCTTATGAAAGAAATGGTCTTAAGGTAAGTGACATGGAAAAGCCCCATGATCAGCAGTTACACACTTGAGTATATTCTCAACAGAAATGTACTCCCATGTCCACCAAAAAGATATATCTTAATGGCCTTAGAGAAATAGTCAGAAAAAATAAATACTGGGGGGAAAATCAAATGTTCACTAAGAAAACAATGAATAAATATTGTATTTATTCACTTAAATAATAATATAAAACAATGAAAATTAATAAATCATACTTGTACATAATATTGATAAATCTCATGAAATTAATATTCAATGAAATAATCCAGATACAAATTACAACACCATGTATGGTAAAATTTATATAAAGATTTCAAACCGGGCAAACCAATCTATAATGAATGAATTTAAATAGTACTTACTCATGAGTGATTGCTTAACAGATAACACTACTTTTTAAGATTTTACCCAAATATTTACTCAGGAATTTTACATAATTCTGTATATTTTATTTTATTTTATTTTATTTATTTTGTGGGTACCAGGGGTCAACCTCAGGAACTCGCATGCCAGCAGGCGCCCGTGCCGCTGAGCGACATCACTGGCCCTTTTTTCGTATGTGGGTTCCTGGAGTCGAACTTGGGCCCTCACGCTTGCCAGGCAGGTGCTTATGCCATTGAGCCATCTCACCAGCCCTAGATTTTATTTTAGAATAGAAGGAAAGCAAGGGAAAAAGTTAAGAAAAGAATAAAGGGAGAGAGGGGGAGCAATGGAGGAAGGGAGAAAATGTATACAGAATTTGAAAACTGAATGTGTGATAAGCAATGTAATGTGAAAATATAAGGCAAAGCTCATTTAGTATCCTGTGTGGTATTTAAATGAAGAAGAGGAAACAAAGAAGCTTTTGTTTTTGAGATGAACTGAAAAGAATATAAATATGCTCAATTTTGCTTGGCCTGATTCTAAGGAAAATGTAACAGGAAATAACAGGGGAGAAGTGCACTATAAATGAAATTTCACATATTTCTATTTTATTCTACCTATACTGAAGAGGCAGAGTGGCACTAATATGATTGATCACAGTTCAGTATATTCCTTGAGCTACATTTCCCTAGTGAATTGAAAGAAAGTGTATTAAATGTTCTTTGAGTATATTTGGCTCCTTTTTTCTGCCTCCTGTACCATGTATTAAGGAAAACTAGTATCAGGCTGACAATTTGAGTTTATAATTTGTCAAGTGCCACTCACTCTTCTTTCTCAACTCCTCTGTACATACAGTGATAGGATAAATACTAAAGATCATATTTCATTAATTAAAGGAAATCTAATTTCCTAAACAAAAAATGTGCTCAGTTAAATATTCACTTCTTGAGCTGGCGATATAGCTCAGTGGCATAAGCGCCTGCCTGGCAAGCGTGAGGTCCTGAGTTCAACTCCCGTTACCCACATATTAAAAGAAAAAAAATATATATATATATTCACTTCTTAACTTCTCACAAACTGTAGTGGCCTCTTGTGAAAAGTGTTTCAATTCTATATATATTTAAAAATGAAGTTCAATAAGATTTCTACCAGATATAAAATAAAATTTGAAAAATCTGGAAAAATGTTAACAATTTGCTGAAACAGAATAATCAGAAGGCCAATGTCAAGGACAGTAATGGAGAAGGAAATTTAAAAGTAGATTTTGGAAAAAATGAGGTGTTACTGTAGCAGAAAATGCCCCCCCAGCCAGTCTGTTAGTTGCCCAGGTAGTAGTTTCTATTATAGTTCCTGTTACTATTGTCTCCTAGAAATGACTGGTCACTGTGATGCAGAGCTGGTTGCTATGATGCATTTTATAAGAACCAATCAATAATCACCAAATACTCTGCTTCTGTACTTCTCACTTGCTTATCCCATATAAGCCTCAAACTACCAAGGATCAGGGCCTGACATTTTTTCTTGAGGTCAGTGCCCATCAAAGAAAATAAATCTGCCTCCAAATCCTGGGTGTCATTTTGGTGTTTCTGTTTGGCATTGTATCTGGTGCATCAGCTGGGAAGTCCAACCATGGTGATCTCTTTCGTCACTGGTCATGGCCCTTGCAGACAAAGCAGGGACCTCTCTATGTCCTGACTGAAAGGCACATTTCTTGAGATTTCTCTGAGTCCCCTCAGAGGCCTGGAGGAAGATTCTTGGCTTCCCACTGAGTGGCTCACATCAGACTCAAAAGGAAAAAGGATGCAGTCTGGCCTGGTCATCAGGTAAAGTAAGACCCCCAAGGGCACTCCAGTTTGTCTGTCTGTCAGACCTGCTCAGCTTGAGCAGGAGAGCTTGATGAACTCTTAGAACCAACCTTGAGGGAAGGGGGCTGGAATGTTTTAACCTCTGAGTGCCTGTTGAATGAATGTGTGAGTGAGTGGAATGGACAGCATAAGCAACAAGCTGCTCTGTCTGTGCACCAAGACTGGGAAGCACTGGTCATTGTGGCTGATTGGGCCCTCACCTATGGTTCCATGGTTATCTACATATGGTATAACGGAGGCCTCATGCCTCACACCCTCAGCTAAGTCATGCCTAAGTCCCTACAAGGGTGCAGCCAGATGAGTATCTGAATGATCTCTCTCTGAGGGGCACCTACCCTTTGTCTGTTGCACCACCATTAAAAGGTACACAACACACATGTAGGAAGTCACAGATGGGAACTAATTAGCCAAAACCCACAGTCCCTGACTGTAGGAAAAAGGGCTTTTCTGGTGATTATGGAGTTAAAAATGAAACCAAGCTGCTCAAAGACTCCCTGAAACTGTTGCTCCCTGAGCTAGAACAAGACCTGAGAATTCCACCTTGGGAGATAAATCACCCTGGTTGGCTGCCACAGGTGCTGCCAACAGTTTCACCCCCCATTCCTGACTTGGCTACTTCCAGCCAAATGAACCAGTTCCAGTTCAATCAGTCATTGCCTTCAATTGACCATGAACCCCCCCCCACACCTATTCTAGTCAGATGGCATCATCTAATGCCTACCCAAGATGACTGTCAGCAATTTCTCCTAAGTTCCATATTTTAACTGAGGAAAAATTGGACTGTCAGCCTGAACGAATGAGTTGCCATGATCTTTTGCAAAGATCACCCCACCTAGAATCATAAAATCAGTCAAGCTCTTCTCAAAGACATCAAAGAGTAGGGACAAAAAGTCCATCAATATGTCAAAAGTTACCACTGTTACCCAGAAACCTGATAAGGCCCTTACCAATATGGGAGTTATAAGGGCTATGGACATTAAAAATACAGTGGGATAGAACTCTCTGCCTTGAAAAGTCCCCTCTGTCAGAAAAAGTTTAACATCAGCAGGGCAACTGAGACTCTTGCCTCTCACCCCTTCTGCCAGGCACAAATTTACAGCCTGCGAGGACATCTTACCAAACATGAATTCCTGTCACCGAACCAGTCAGCCTTCCTCTCATTTAACACTGCACTTTCCCTAAGAGGAAGATGACACCTGCATCAGCCTGAGACAGATAACTGCAATCCTGAAATTTTGAGAACTCTCCTCCCAGAGGCATGAGCCAAAGACTCACCTCTGGGCCTGACCGCCAACCATGCTCCCATAGTGATTGAACTCTGCAACCCCCATTTACAATATCTTATGTCACAGGAATCACACAGGTATCCAGCCACACCCCAGTCACCTAAAGCAGCTTGGGATCCTGATGTACTGTTAATGACTTTGGAACACTCCTCTCCTCCCAGTAATAATGCCCAATGGGGATTACCAGTCAGCACAAGATCTCTGTGCCATCAACAATACAGTCATCACCTTGCATTCTGCAGTGCTCAACCCATACACCATTTTTGGACTGTTGTCTCCAGATGCCACCTGGTTTATATGTCTAGATTTAAAAGATGTCTTCCTCTGCTTGCAAGTTGCTCCCATAAGCCCTTTCAACTGGGAAAATCCTGGACAAGACTCAACTCACTTGGACTCAATTGCCACAAGGTGTTAAGAACTCTCCCACTATTTTTGGAGAGGCTCTGACAACAGATTTGGCCACTCTGAGATAGCTTATTTCTCTGTCCCCTCCTGCTTGCCATCATGGTCCCCAAGAAAAAACGCAATTATACATCCAGAGGCTTCAAAACCACAAAATGTTTATAGACTGTCAAACTGCTAAAATACACCTCTCCTGCCTGTAAAGCCAGTTCAAGATCTCCAAGCTGCCAATGCCACTGCGATTTCCCTCCACATACATTGCCTCAATCTTCTGCCACCCATACCCTGCTGGTACACCTGCCTGGACCTAAAAAATGCCTCCTTCTGCATTTTTTTGTGGGTACCGGGGGTCGACTTCAGGACCTCATGTGCCAGCAGGCGCCTGTGCCGCTGAACAATATCACTGGCCCCTTTTTTGTATGTGGGTTCCAGGAGTCGAACTCATGCCCTCATGCTTGCAAGGCAGGCACTTATGCTGCTGAGCCATCTCACCGTCCCCTCCTTCTGCTTTTGATTGGCTCCTGTCATCCAGCCCTTTTTTGCCTTTAAATGAAAAGACCCCAGTTCTGAACTCAAAGTTTAACTGACCTGGACTCACCCTCCCAGAGGTTCAAAAACTTATTTATCCACTTTTGAAGAAGGTCTCATAGCTGACCTCTTTAGTTTCCCAGCACAAAATATCACTGCACTTCTTATTAATTATACTCAAGCTGCCTGTTGGAAAGACACAAAAGATCTGCTGCAATATCTGGCAAAAACTGGCTACAAGGTAGGTTGAGAAAAGGCACAAATCTACAAATGACATGTGGCTTCGGTGATGCTTACTCAGACTGTCAGTCCCTGGGAACACCCCGTGGCCCACCTGTGCAAATACTTGGATTCAGTTGCTAAGGCATGCCTCCCCTCTTTGCCTCCATACTCTAACAGCTACTGTCCCTTTGATCAAAAGACTGACAAGCTCACCTTAGGCTGAGACCTAACTGACCAGGTGTCACATGCTCTACTGGACCTACTCTTATGCCAAAATCCTCAGCTGACTCTTGTGGTGCAATCTTATCACATACCTGCCCACCAGGCGGGGCCCACCACACCATGACTGCCTGGCACTAACTGGTGAACTGTTCTTGAGCTGACCAGACTTAAAGATGAACCCCCTGACAGATACTGAGTACACCCTGTTTATGGATGGAAATAGCTCTTTTAGAAATGGAGTCCAACAGGCTAAATATGCTGTGGTCACCTTGGGCAGAGTTATTTTGGCCAAAGTTCTCCCACAATGATGGTTTGCACAATGAACTGCTACTGCTTTCTGCTGCTGTCTGCCAATGATGTCAAACCTGCACTCAAAACAACCCAGTCCAGAGTCCTAAGACCCCTGTAGCGATCTGATCAACCCGAGCCAGAAAATCTGTTCCCAACCTTTGTCATGTCAAGAGAGATAATCAAAAAGCTGAGGTTGATCACTTAAACCTAATTATTTTAATTGGTATAATATGATGGAGCAGAGAATATGTCATGGGAATTAGTTAAGTGGAAGCTGTTGGTGATATTTTAAAAAGAAGATTCTATGGAATGGTAAAAGTTTATGTGTGTTTGGCATAAGTTGAGGAGAAAATAGAAGATGAGGACTTAGTGAAATAATCTTAGCAATTTTTTGAAGAAATTTTATAAGAAGAGAAAATAGAAGTGGGAGAAGTTAGGTCAAGAGAAATTCGCTCTTGTTCTTATTGCTGTTACTGTTGTTTCATGCATTCTATAGTGCCTAATTAACTGCTTGTCTTTATACTACTGGGATAATCATTAGAAAAGGAAAGTTTGATGAAAATAGATAGGAAAAAAATTTGCTGAAGCATTGTCCTTGAGCAAGAGAATAATATATAAAAAGGGAGATTAATGTTAGATAAACGCATGAATATTTCATTTTAAGGAAACAGACATTTAGTATTGCATTTGTAGCTAAGAGATAAGATATAAAAGGTTCCTTTTGATTGGCTTGTTAATCCTCTTTAGTGTAATGGGAAACAATCATCAGCTGAGAATCAGAGTGGAGAATGAGATCCCAGTAGTTTGAGTATGGGGGAAAAGTGAGATAGTCACCAGTGTGGAAAGCATTTTAAGTATTAATACATTGATAAAGTACAACATGAGTGCCTATTTCTGGGAGGTGCAACTGAGGTTTGTGCTCATTTATCTCAAAAGCAGTGAGTATGTCTGTGTACTTTCTTCAGCTTCATTTTGGTGAATGAGGAGACCTAGTAGACGGAGTTGGATTTAATCATTGTGATTTTTTATAGGCAAGTAGGATGGAAAAAAAAAGTATAACAATTGTACTGACCACAGGATTTAAGGTAGGAAACAAGCGTAGAGGGGAATTAAGGGTGTTAAAAATGTGAAAGAATTAATACATTGCTCCTGCCTTAGAATTCAATGATTATTGGGGTTAGAGGAAGAGAGAGAGTAAACTGCCAGTATATATTGGGTGTGGTGGCCTAAGAGAGGTATGCATACATAGTATTTGAGATTGTGAAGGTGTTCTACTTATTGTTAAATGGCAATTCTATGATATGACCATGGCCGAAGCAAGATGGATTTCAAAGTCATTGCATGAGAAGGGTCCAAGACAATGATAACTATTTTGAATATTTTGAATGAAAATCATTAGAAATTGAGACAGAAATAATATTAAAGAGAGAGTTCAATCAAGACCATGCTGGTAGGAATATAAAAAATAATTAGACAAAGTTGAGGGCATAATCTGTTGGTAAGATATGAGGCATCTGGACCAAGATCCCAAACACAGTGTATATAGACCTTTAATTTCACCAGGGATGTTTTGATATGGTGATGGATCTGGCTTGACATTTCTTCAACTATTTAATGAACTTTCTTATTTTACATGCCAGAACACATAATTAATATAATTTTATTCCTTTTAAATGATTATTAAAATTTAAAAATGTTCTATACTATAATAAAATAATGATCACTTTTGTCTTTGGGCTCAGCCCCATTTCAGAATCATAATATCATAGAGTTCATAATTAGTGTAATTAGTAGTGTAGATTCACTTTCAGACAATTGAATATTGTGAACTTCTGAAGGTTATTTTAAGAGTCCTGTATCAGGGGTCACTAGAAAAACACATACACACATACACACACATACACACATGCATACACACACACACACAGACATAGTCAAACTTTGGATTGTGAATAACTTGGTCTGTGAGTGTTCCACAAGATGAGCAAACATTTCTAAAAAATTTTAACTTGATAAGTGAGCAATATCTTGCAGTATGAATAGTACATCACATTAACCCCACATGCTCAGAACTAAACTAGTTCTCTCTCTCTCACTGCTTTGATATACAAGTGCTTTGGGCTATGAGAGGAATGAATTATTCTCACAAACCTATATATATATATATATATATATATATATATATATATATATATATATTCTTATGTATTTAATTTTTTGTCAATGGAATCACTGAACAAAATTTCTCAGAACACTAAAAATATATATATTATTTTGTAATATAATATATTATTATGTAATTATATATATATATATATATATATATATATATTTTTTTTTTTTTTTTTTACAATGGGCAGCTGCATAATCAGGGTGGAAGACTGCAAAAAAACCCATCTGCATGCTGGAGAGTGGATGATGCAGTCAAAAGTCAAAGGTCTGGAACTCACTGCGGAGTCCCCTGGGAGTCTGTACTGGGAAGCCTAAAGAGTCTGAGCTGGAAGGCTGGAGATGGACATGCAAAGGCAATGGCAAAGACTGGATCTTCTCTGGAGAAGCAGAAGTGAAACTTCCTCCTTATTTCCCTTTTTATTCCACCCGGGCTACAAGCCTATTTGTTGATGGCACCCACATCCAGGGTGAGTCTTCCCTCTTCAGTAACCCGATCATCCAGACACACCCAGAACTGTGCCAAAATAATCTGCTAGGCAGTTCTTATTCAAATTGACACTGCAATTAACTATCAAAACTTCTATCAGAAAACATACTCAAATTCCAGGGGCTATAAAGAAAAATAAGGAGACTATTTAGGAAGGATTAAAACATCAGGCCAATCTGAGGAGAAGCTTTGAGAAATATAATGAAGCCTTTTGGAATTTAGTATAAAGAAAAAGGAATGCAAAAGCTTAGTTCTACAATTCCATTCTAAGTCTTTTCATGGGCATTCCTCAGATTTAAATTTCAACATTTTAGGCATTTGATACTTCAAATTCCTTCTCCAATAACGCCCCTGCCTTGTTCTAGGAAATTTATTTATTTTTATTGGTGTGTATTTATAATACAGGATATTGATGTTTATTTTGGGGAAATTTGGTCATTTTCAATCCTTTTATACCCCTCTTCCTTTCCTTCCTCTTTTTGATCCCATTCTCTATTTCCAAGAATCTAACTACTACTTTCCTATAATTTCTCCTTATCTATTTATTCATTTGTTTATATTTTAGGTTTCTCGTACAAATAAGAGAAAATATATACTATTTGTCTTGTGAATCTGGCTAATTTCCCTTAGCATGATGATCACAAGTTCCATCCATTTTCCTAAAAATAACATGATTTCTTTCTCCTTTATAACTGAATAATATTTCACTGTGTATATACACCTAGTTTTCTTTATCCATCCATTGCCAGATATCTAGGCTATTTCCAGAGTTTATTGTAAACTCTACTTTTAAAAACATGAGTATGGACATAGCATAGGACGATGGTCTTAATTCTTTAGGAAATATACACAGGGGAGGTATGGTGAGTCAAATGATAGTTCTGTATTTAGTGTTTTGAGAAATTTCCTTAGTGATTGTCATCAACAAAAAATTAAATACATAGGAATCAGTCTTGTCAAAGAGGTGAAAGTCCTCTCTAATGATAATTACAGAACTCTGAAGAAATAAATTGAAGAAGACATTAGAAAATGGAGAGACATCCCTTGTTCTTGGACTAGAAGAACTAATATTGTTAAAGTACCATATTATTAAAAGTAATCTATGGATTCAGTGCAATTCCTACAAAAATACCAACAATGTTCACCACAGACCTAGAAAAATATTACAGAAATTCAAATGGAAGAAGAAAAAAGAAATCAAAATTGCCCAAGCAATCCTTAGTAGAAAGAGCAAAGTGGAGGAAGCACAGTATCAAATTTCAAGTTACACTGCAAGTCTCTGGTAACAAAACAGAGTAGAGCAATGGAGTAGAACAGAAGACACAGAAACAACCACATGTACAGTCATCTGACTTTTGAGAAAGGAGCCAAAAACATAACATTGGAGAAAAGACAGCTTTTTTAACAAAAGTAGCTGGGAAAACTTGATATCCACATGAAGAAGATTGAAACTAGACTCTACCTTTCAGTCTGTACTAAAATCAACAAAAAATGAGTAATACCTAAATATAAAAATTGAAACCTTGATATTGCTAGAAGAAAACACAGGGGAAACACTTGCAGGCATAGACATAAGGAAAGACGTATGAATAGAACTCCAATAGCACAGCAAATAATCAACAATGGGACAGGGTCAAATCATAAAGCCTGCACAGTAAGGCAAAAAATCAGCAGAGTGAAAAGACAGCCTATAGAATGGTTATCATTAAGAATACACAAAACACTGAATGCTGCTGAGGCTTGGTGGGAAGGGAGGAACTCTCCTGTAGGAATGGGAATGTAAAGTAGGACAAACTTAGTTCCTTCTTAGATCTTCTTATTCTGTACCTTCCTGGCAGCATCCTCTTTCCTTTGCCTCTCATTTTCCTTTAACATTTCTCCTCCCAATGTTGTTCTTAGTGATTAGAGGTGGATCAAGCGACTCAATCTCATAAACCCAACACTTTTTTTTGTTTGTGTGTGTGTGGGTACCGAGGGGTTGACCTCAGGACCTCATGCGCCAGCAGACGCCCATGCCGCTGAGCGATATCACTGGCCCTTTTCTCGTATGTGGGTTCCAGGAGTCGAACTCAGGCCCTCGCGCTTGCCAGGCAGGCGCTTATGCCACTGAGCCATCTCACTGGCCCCAAACCCAACACTTTGACCTATAAAAATCTATAAAATTGTATGAGGAGATCTGGAAAGTTTAAACAAGATATTGGAAGTAAATCATCAAACACAGAGCCTGACTGTAGCATACATTAGCTCTGTTGTCCCTCCTTGTTTCCCTGCCTCCTCTTCCTTTACAGTCTCTAAATTGTGAGTGTTCCCCATTTCTTTGTCTCAGACCTCTAGCTTTGTGGACAACTCAATTACTTGAGCAGCTTGATTATTAAGGTTGATGGTTCTTAAATCTGTATCTACTGTTTTGTAACTGAAATAATCTCTACTTGTCTAGAAATTTTCACTTTCAAAGCCAGTCACCTTCACAGAAAAAAGTCAAATTAATAGCATCATTTCAGGGGCACCTCCACACTCTCAGTAACTCAAGCCAAGGGACTTAGGTAACTCTCAGTGCTAAACATGTGACGATCCTAGTTAAAAATACAGCAAAGTTGTTAGGGTAACTAACTTTCACTGTTAGAGAAGTTAAAATTTCATTCAGATAAACTTGATGTGTCCAAGTAAATCTACCACTGAATTAAAATGCGAATTCCGAAGTGGTACCTCACTGAAATGCCGAAATAACTCATTCAACACACGAAGGTTTAGAAGAAATGCTATCTCTCTAAGGGCAGGGAAAAAAAAAAAAACACTGTCAGATATCAAAACAGATATCCTGCTGCAAAGAATATCCAAATTCAGAGATACAAGGCTGTAGAACAATGATATCCTGAAAAGACAATTACACATAATTTAGAGGTATTCTCTAGTTTGCTGTGTAAATTGCGCAATAACAAGACATTTTGAGTGCATTTATAACTGCCTGGAGAATAGACTAGAATAGAATGGTAATGTGTGTACATTTTAACTAAACCTGAGGAGGAAGATGGAAAATTAGGGAGGCAAATGAGGGGGTCTTCTCTACGCCGGAGATCGTGGATGAACACCGGTGTGACTGCTTCCATTTGGATAATGCGGCTATCTGGTAAGCACTGTTATCTACCCTCAGGGCAGCTGGATAGCAGGACAAAGGTAAAGCCACTATATTTCTTGACGACTAAAAACCCTTTTGAAGCCCTTTCCCTAATAGCTCATGACTCTTTCCAAATTGCAGTGAGAAGCATCACTCATCTGGGATAAGCCTACTCGCCATACGCAGTAGCTTTGAACAATCTGAACATATTCTCCTGAAATATTCAGGCATATGCTCACTTCCTCACAGTGCTCTATCATTAAAGGAAAGTCATGCAAGATAAAATGCAGAATAGTTGGCCCTCTAATAGTCTGCATAATAGCCAAAGTGCAACATGTATTAGGAGTTATTTTCTGTGAGAGCTCACAATGAAAAGGAAGGATTGGAAGGGAAATTATAACCTGAAAATGAAGGCACAAAATGGATGATGCTTTAAGCAGTTACGTGCTGTTACATGGCATTGGTTGGTCTTACTTGTTTCTTTTTAATCCACCAGGAATACTTAAAACATTTAGACAAAGCAACAAAATGGAGCCAAATGATTTTCTTTTTCTTTTGTTTTTTAATTTCCTCCTACTGTCATTCCCTCCTCTGCAATCACTTAGAAGACTATACATGGTAATAAATAATAATTCTTACCATTTATATATACATATATGTGCATACACAAATTTATGCATATATTTATATACCTGCACGTCAATATTTCACATTCATTTTACATACACACCCAGACATGTGCAGATTTATTCTGAAAAATGTGTAATTTTTAGGGAAAAGAATGCCACAAAGTAAAATGCTACTTAATGAAAGAGCTAGTTTAGAAGAAAAAAAGCAAATGCTACTCTTAGGGAAATAAAGAGAAAGCGCTTTTTAAATTTGGAGGTTAATGAGGTTATTTGGTGCTACTCTTAGAAGAAGAGGTGCGGTCACAGGATAGTTCAGGCTCTGTGAGCCAAATGAGGGGCGGAGTAGATGTACTGACCTTTGCATGTAAGTATAGCTCTAAGGGACTAATAGGAATCTGGAATCCATAACCTATAAAGTTCTCCTTCTCTACATATTTTTACTGCTTTAATGAATTATGGTCACTTTGATTTTATTTCTCTGTAGAAATTATGAGGATTATTATGGTTCCAATCTGTGTCAGGATATGGGGCTTTGGGGCCAAAACACCATATATTTTATTTTTGTTTTTGTTTTTATTTTAAAAAGAAAAAATAAAACAAAATTTCAAAACAAGATAATAGGAGGATGACAATGGTTAATACATTATGTATTGTTATCTTTAAATTAGTTACCTAGAGTACAAGATATTGGCATTTAATTGTCCAAACAATATTAGCACAAACCTTATTTTTAATGAACTAAGAGAAATTAGTAGTATAACTATCTTAACTGTCATATATATATATATACATATATTTTTTTTTTTGGTTGCTTTTCCCTTCCTTCTTTCTCCATTCTCCCATCCCAGTTTTTCTTTCCTTTGGAAGTTTCTTCCCATTTTACAATATCTATTGTACATTTTGGATCTTACTCTTTCAGCTTCTCACACTAGGGAAACAATATGATATTTACACATATGTGTCTGGCTTATTTCATTTATGAGTATGATCTCTAGTTGCATCCATTTACCTATAAAAGATTCCAGTTTATCCTTCTTTATGGCTGAGTAGTACTCCATTGTATAAAAATACCACATCTTTTTTATCCATTCCTCAGTTGATGGGCATTTGGGTTGTTTTTGGAAACAATATCTAGCTATTATAAATTGTGCTGCTATAAACATGGGTGCACATATATCGCTGCGGTATGATGTTTTTAATTCTTCTGAGAAGACACCCAGAAGGGGAATAGCTGGGTCAAAGAGGCCTCCTAATCCTAGCTTTTTGAGGAATCTCCACAATGATTTCCACAATAGTTGCACCAGTCTACACTCCCACCAACAGTGGAAAATGTTTCCTTTTTCCCGACAGCCCCTCCAGCATTTGTTATTGGTTGATTTCTTGATGATAGCCATTCTTTCTGGGGTGGGATGGAATCTCAGTGTTGTTTTAATTTGCATCTCTAGAATGACCAGTGATGTTGAACATTTTTTTCATATGTTTATTTGCTGCTTGTATTTCTTCATCTGAGAAGTGTGTATTCATCTCAGATGTCTGTTTTTGGATTGGGTCTTCAAATTTGGGAGGTCTGATTTTTTTGAGTTCTTTATGTGTTCTTGATAGTAATCCTTTGAGGAATAGCTAGCAAACATTTTTTCCCACATTGTGGATTGTCTTTTCACTCTGTTGGTGGTTTCTCTTGCTGTGCAAAAGCTTTTTAATAAAATGAGATACCAGCTGTTATTTTTGATAGTTCCTGTGGGATTTTATTCATAAAGTCTTTGCCTACACCAATGTCTTCAAGAGTTTTGCCTATTCTGTCTTCCAGCAGATTTAATGTTTCTGTTTTAATATTTAGATCTTTGATCTATTTCAAATTTAGTTTAGTGCATGGCCAAAGACATGGGTCCAATTTTAATCATTGGTATATGCAGAGCTAGTTTTTCCAGCACCATTTATTAAAGAAGCTATCTTTCTTCCAGTGAATGTGTTTGGCACCTTTGTCAAAGATAAGGTGGCTTAGTATGTCTGGTGTTGTTTCTGCATCTTCTAATCCATTCCATTGATCTTCAGGTCTTTTTTTTGCCAGTACCATGCTGTTTTTTTTTTTTTTTTGTTTGTTTTTTTTTGTTTTTTTTTTGTTTTGTTTTGTTTTGTTTATCACAGTAGCTTTATATTATAATTTCAAGTCAGGGATTGTGATGCCCCCTGCCTTCCCTTTGTTACCAGAATTGCCTTTGCTATTCTAGGTCTCTTCTGGTTCCAAATGAATTTCAGGAGGGTTTTCTCTAATTCTGTGAGACATGTTTTTGGAATTTTGATAGGAATTGCATTAAATCTGTATAACAGTTTTGGAAGTATGGCCATTTTCACTACATTGGTTCTTCCTACTCAAGAACAAGGGATGTCTTTCCATTTTCTGCTATCTTCTTCAATCTCCTTTTTCAGAGTACTGTAGTTTTCAATGTAGAGGTTTTTCACATCTTTCATTAGATTTAAATTTTTTTTTTTTATGTGGGTACGGGGAGTCGACCTCAGGACCTCGCACTTGCAGGGCAGGCACTTGTGCCACTGAGCCATCTTACCAGCCCAGGTTAAAATATTTTGAATAACACTCTGTGATGCTCTTTATGTGTTATGTTCAAAATCCTTTTTTTTTTTTTTTTGTGGGTACCGGGGGGACGACCTCAGGACCTCGCGCGCCAACAGGCACCCGTGCCGCTGAGCGATATCACCGGCCCCTTTTTTTTTCGTATGTGGGTTCCGGGAGTCGAACTCGGGCCTTCGCGCTTGCAAGGCAGGCGCTTAAGCCGCTAAGCCGTCTCACCGGCCCTCAAAATCCTTTTGAAAATAAATTTTCAGGATGTAAAGCAGTGCTATATTTTTATTTTACATATATACTATAGTCAGCTATTGCTTACCATTTTCTGTATTCTGTTCTAGTTTTCTAAATCTTCTCCTATGGAATAGGAAAGAATAGCTATGAGATCACTTCTGTCATTAATCTTTACTGCTCTTTGAAATTGTTGACCTCTTTTTTATTTTCTCATGTTTCATGGTTCCAGCGAGAACAATGTCATAGAACAAGACAATGTGATTGAAGTTTATAAATTATCATCACATCTGAAAAGTTTGGGGTGTGCTGGAAAAAATAATTTAAATGCTGCACAGGTGCTATACATTTAAATCAGGTATGTATTTGAAAAATATATATTCTTTCAGAAATCTGCAGCTTTCCTTATATTTTTATTGTTAAAACTTTGCCAAAATGTTAAGAAGCCTCTGTTATTAGGGAACAGTCTTATTTTTGGAGCTCCTGCCACATTACAGAGCGACTTAGATACAGTTTATGAAGAAAAAAATGAATCGCTACACACTCACATAAACACAAACGTAGCAAATTGGTATCTGGTTTATAGAGTTTGGATAATGAAATCAGACAGTGATTTGAGAGTGAATATAAGATTCTATTAGATTAGCCAAGGATAATGTGTGCTTCTTTAAGAAACAATGAACCAACTTAACACCTTCACTATGAAATCAACTAACCAAATTGCAAATCTGTTGCAATCAGCAGTAGATATGAATCAGATTGTTTCCCTGCTGTGATTTATTGTGCATATACTTAATTGCTTATCCATTATATTTATTTAAAGACTTCCTCCCTGCAAAAATTGATTAGTAACTTTGTGACATCAGAGATCATGATTTTCTTGTGATTCACTGACAACCAGGCCTTCCCAGTTTTCACTGATTCATATATTTGGCAACTGTGGTGGCTATAGAATGTGATTGGTACATTTTGGAACTCTAATTACAAAAGGAAGAATTATTCTGAATCCCAGTATTAGAATGTAGAGTGATAAGTAATTGAAGAAATATGCAAAAGTTCCTATAGATCTAAATAATTGGTGACAACCAACCTGAAATTTGCAGCCACGGTATCACTGCTGAAGGGATACTGACAGTCAACTGAGTATTCTTTGCTGGGCAGAAAGGCTGAGTAGGGAATTGAGAAGCAGGTGTTTCAGGAAGATGGAACAGCTACATATGCTTACTTTCATACACACATATATACACAGGTGTGTTAGCATGCATGCAAGCATATAAATGTTGTCTTCTCTCAGGAAATATAAGATCTGTGGATCAGAGTTAAGGTTGTTTTTTACTCAGAAATTTAACACACTTTTCCACAGAATAATGTGATGTGAGCCAGATGTCCCCAAAGAGCATGTCATGGTTTTTCATCACTAAAAAGGAAATCTGAAATGAGAGAAGACGCTGAAACTTAGAGTGTGTATATGTATCTGACCCAGCTGGACTTTTCCCCTTCCAGAGCGAGGGAGCAAAAGAAAGACACCTGTATTATGGACTATAAACAAGTATTTTCCTGTTGGGGAGAGGAAGGTCTCTATTTAGAATGTGAGTGACTCTAGGAAGGATATTTCGCCAATCTCTTGAAGTAATGCGTTATTTCTTTTTTTTTAATTTAATGAAGTTTATTGGTAAAATTTAGGTATATACAATGATCACATTCATCATAGGGAATTTGTACCTGTACATAATATAACTTGATTTGCCTTTTATTTTCCTCCCATTCCCCTCCCCTCCCTTCAATCCCTCTTCCCTTCCTTATTCACAAAGCTTTGTTTCCATTTTATCCTACTTTTCTCATTTTTCATTATTTCTAATTTAGAAGGAACATCTGTTACTCAACCATTCCTTATCTAAGTTTGTATGGTTTTTATTCAAAAACCTTGAACTGTGCAGAAATGTGTAAACATTTGTGAAGTGCTATCTTTTAACAGCTACAATAAGACAATGTTTGAACTGCTGTTGTATTTAAGGAACACAATATATTTTAATACTGACAGAAATTATCCTCACAGTCCTTATTCTATTTTGGAATAATATTAAAAAAACAGAAGATGAACTAATTTTAATTTAAATTAGAGTCCATTTCCAATAACGTTACAGTATTTTATTTTGCCTAAAAAATGAGTCAATTGCATTGAATAATACATAATACATAACATTGGCCCAAATAGTGCCTTTACTTTTATATACATAAGTTGATTTTAAGTTTAATTCTTTTTTTTTTTTTTTTTTGTGGGTACCGGGGGTCGACCTCAGGACCTCGCGCGCCAGCAGACGCCTGTGCTACTGAACGATATCACCGGCCCTTTTTTCGTATGTGGGTTCCGGGAGTCGAACTCGGGCCCTTGCGCTTGCCAGGCAGGCGCTTATGCCACTGAGCCATCTCACTGGCCCTTAAGTTTAATTCTTAATGTAGTTACAATAATTTTCATCGTATAAGAAATTTGAATAAAAATGTGAGGCCTTTTTAATAAATTTTAATTCTAGAAAGTGATAAAATCTGTGAGTACGCCTTTACTATTATTTCAAATTGATAAAAGTTATATTAATGTGTATGTTTATGGCAAATACAGGTACAGACTGCTAGCTTTAACTCTTTGATGTTCTTTCTTTGATTCAGAGTTTTTACAAGGTGAGGATTAGAAGTTAACTGTGTCATCAGAGGTATTTCCCTGACTCAAACCAAATGTTAAGAAGGGAGTGATGTTAGGGGTAGAAGACAGGTGGAATTTATAGTGCTGAAAACTGGTAGACATGAAAGAAATCTTGACCTGGGGCATTATAAGAGATAAGATTAGAAATCGGAAGCCATATCTCTGGGCAAGAAGGTAAAGAGCAAAAGCTTAATCTTCACACTTCCTTAAATTTTTAATCTATTCTCTATTTTCTCTTCCTTAAGCCATATAATATTTCTATTTCTTGGTATACTGACAGGCAGCAAAGCTTCTGTGAAAAGATACAAGTCTTGATATATTCCCTCTCTGTGTGACCTCAATGGGGTATCAATCACATCTTTATCATGTATGTATGAGAACAAAATTGTTTAGTAAATGTGTAGCTGATATGCTGAAAAAGTACGGCTGCTGTGATATATTCATAAAGCACCCCATTTTGTCTCACAGTAAAATCTTAAGTTTGTTCACTGGGATCGTGTTGTTCCATATCCCTTGCTGAAATTTCCAAT
This sequence comes from Erethizon dorsatum, assembly GCA_028451465.1. Lineage (NCBI taxonomy): Eukaryota > Metazoa > Chordata > Mammalia > Rodentia > Erethizontidae > Erethizon > Erethizon dorsatum. Next base: position 32,427,340 of record CM051823.1, read on the forward strand.
AGGCCCCAGGATTTTGCTGTTTATTTTAATCAGTGGTTTTGAACACTAATTGTAAAAAAAAAATCATACAGGAAATTCTTTAAAATAATGATGCCCAGGGCTGGTGAGATGGCTCAGCGTCATAAGCGCCTGCCCAGCAAGCGCGAGGTCCTGAGTTCGACTCCCGGAACCCACATAAAAAAATAATAATAATGAAGTCCAAGCCTACAGACAGAATAATAATATCAGGAGTTTTTGGATACTAGCCCATGTGTACATGTATTTTAAAACCTCCTAAGGTGATTCTAATGTGGTATCAAAGTTGAGAACCATTTTCTTTACATAATAAATCATCTCACCATCATTTTTATTGACAGTATTGATCAAGTAGAAAGCCCAGTCTCAAATATTAATCAATATTTTAATTTAAAATTGATTTAAAATTAAATTTCTCCTCTTCTTGAGTCAGCTTTGTGAGTAACCTGAATAAGGAAAGTGACACAACTGGCTCGTTCCTTGGTACTCACTTTCTCCTGACTCTCAGGACTAAAGGACAACTGATTTTTAGCCAGACTCCTTGTTCTGAATTTATTTGTTATTCTTGGATATTTCCCACAGAATATTCAAGTGTTCTTTGCCCTGCTAAGCCCTAGAGCACACATTCTCAGTTTAGCCATTTATGCCCATCCTAGTCCATCTGCCGGAGTCAGTGGGTCTCTTGACTAAATATCCAGGCAGGAGTCAAATATCAGTCTAATCTGTCAGCCAACCACAAGGGACAAACGTTAGGCTGCCACCCCTCAAACAGGCTTGACTTGAGATCCAGGAAACCACCTGCTTTCCAACCCGGAAGTATCGATTACTGGAAACCACACTACATCAACTCTAAAAATCTGAATCACAAACTATCCTCCTGATTGTTACTTTTCTAATTTTTTTATAGCCTGGAGGTAGATGAAGATTTAGAATTTGTGGAGTTGGGAAGGGGATCTGAAGAAGGTGGGAGAGGAGAGTATGGGGTGAAGTGCAGTAAAAATGATCAAGATTCAATATATATGTGAACAAATTCCCCAAGATGGATGTAATTATTATGTATTGCACACATATACAAATAATAAACAGAAAAACAAAACAAAACAAAATCATCAAATAAGTTATTGAGCAGCAATTTAATTCTTATTTGTACCAGTTAAACTTGGTTATCAACTTAACTAGATTAAGTACTGATAGAAAGGTAATTTTTTTTTTTTTGTGGGTACTGGGTTTGACCTCAGGACCTCACGTGCCAGCAGGCACCCATGCCGCTGAGCGATATCACCAGCCCCTTTTTTCATATATGGGTTCCAGGAGTCGAACTCGGGCCCTTGTGCTTGCCAGGTAGGTGCTTAAGCCACTGAGCCATCTCACCAGCCCTAGAAAGGTAATTTTAATATGAAGGCACTGACTTCATTGCTGTGTTAACTTACCAATGAGTTCCTAGCTGAATGGCCTATTAGGAGGTGGGGCCTGTTTGTAAGAAGTGGGTCACGGGGTCATGACCTTGGGGAGTATATCTGATCCCTGGCTCTTTCTTACATGACTCTTCCCTTGCTGTCTGTTTCCTTCAATACTGTGAGTTTAGCAACTTTCTTTCAACATGCCTTCCTGTCTTAGAACCAGCGTATCATGGACTGAAACCTCTGAAACCATGAGCCAAAATAATCTTCTTTAAGTTGTGCCTGTCAGGTATTTTGTTCTAGCAATGTGAGAATTGACTAAAACATTACTATAGTATGTATGGTACTATACTGTAGAAATTAATATACAGATTTCTAGAATTTGGGGCCAAAATTGGTTATAATTCATGTATCATCACTAAATTAAAATAGTATTTTACCAACAGTTTACCTAATTACTATTATCACATAACACTTTCATAAGGCAAAAACATGTTAGTGCTATCCTAGGAATAATTTGAGAGTGAATACTATTTTACATTATTGGAAATCTCTAAAATTCAACACAAAGATCAAAAGGTTAATATTCTGGCACATAGGGCACAGTTTCTCAGAGATCTTTGAAGCTTTCTTTTTCTTTTGGAATATGTTCCCTAGATTCAGAAGCAAAATGTTATTTACTCAATAAACCATCAAGCATCACTATGACCATGACCTAATATCTTGCCAAAATAGCAGTGAACCACAACTTTTATAATAATCTTAATTCTTTAAAACATTTAACATCTGTTCTAGGATGTGAAGGTAAATGAAGAGGAAATATTCATATAAGTTTTGCAGTGAAAAAGGAAAATTAGCAGATGTACAATATTTCTCTGAAGCATGGATAGAGTCTTTCAGGATTTACATAAATCTGCCTAACCAGCTGCACCCTATTCCTTACTAGCTGATCCAAAATTAGATTCATGGTATGTGAAGAAGAAAGAGTAAAGGAAATAAGGGTCTATTACTGTGTACATTTGACATGAAAGAAATATTCCTAATTAATCGCTTCTGGAGGTATATCAAAAACAATTTGCTTGAATAATTCTCTTTTGTCCTTTTACAGCCTTTTTTTTCAAATAAAAAAAAACATTTATTTGAATTATTTTTGAACTTATATTTGAAGAAAACAAAAATCATTTTAGCAGATGCACATGAGAAAGGTTGATATCAGTGTCCCTTCAATATTCATTAATGGATGTTGCCAGTGCCCTGGTAAAAGGTCACATGGGTGGGGCAGATGACAGAGCAATAGAAGTAATAGAAAATAATTAGCACAACCATAAATGAGACTGAAATTTATTGACACCAAGCAGGTCATAATTCAATCATTTTTGCTCTACTTTCCAGGCATTTGTCTTAAAGTATTTGTTTATAAATCTAATGTCTAAGAACTGTTGACAAATGCATAGGTCTTGGACATATTTATGTACATTATTTAAGAAGAACCTTACTATACCTTTCTGCATTGCAAGAAAAGCCAGGTGAATGATAAACCACATAAATATCGACCAGTTTATTTAAATACATCCCTGAATAAGGGTTCTTCACAAGCTGCTCAGAACTTATTTTCATTTCCCTTGAAAGCGTGGACATTTTATACATGATATTAAGTACAGTGAGTTAATAGGCATGTGTCACTTTATAATTTTCTGTTGTCAATATTACAGGGGTTTCTCATTTAACTTGTTGGTTTTCTTTCCAGTGGATTTTTCTGCCAAGAGAATTATGAGACAACGTGAATGGTTATTCAGTTTATCATTTGAAATACTGTGGATATTTTATTGACTATTTATATTCTGCTAATAAATTCAGATACATTTTCTTCACTTTTTTTGTGAAAGAGGAAAGAGACAAAACTACAAGCAAAGCATTCTTTCAAGTTTGTATTAGCTTCGACCATTTTAATCATGGAGATCTTGTGTTAGTGTTATCTTCATGCTATTTTGCAGTTTAGAGATCAGGCAACGACATATGCTGCTTCAGTGATGTCAGTGCGTGAAGTAATACAGGCTTTACATGGAACACCGCCTTTCCCTATTTGGGCAGGTCTCCGCAATGTCTAAGCAGGAAGTGCACACATCTGTGTAGAACTTTTAGTCTCAGGATCCAAGATTCTATTACTGTGGTCTCTTTTCACTTAACAAAAATATTTGTTTACACAAAGGTAGCACATTTTCTTCTACTAAATTTAGCAATTATGAGGAAATGCAATGTTGTCCAGTCTCTGCAATTATCTTCAAAAATATTAGGATGTGTCCCTCAGTACCCTCTCATCATTGCTTAACAGACATAAATTTAGTGATGTGAAGCTATGTAAATATCTGTGAAATAATCATTGTTTGCAGAATTAATTGATATATGGGTAGTTTGTAGAAAGATCTGATTCTATTATTTATCTTTTTGATAAACCGAATCTAAACAGAATCACATGAATGTTAGTCAAAATTTTATTATCTCTAAACTGAAAATGCAGTTATTTTCTTTTCTTTTTTATATTTGATTAAGTTTATTGGTATATTTTAGATATATATAATGATCATATTCATCATAGATAATTTGTACCCATCCATGTTATATTTTGATTCCTCTTTTTTCCCAGTCCTCTCTCCTCTTTTCAGCCCTTCAGAACCTTGTTTGTTCTCAGTAACATGATTGTGCATGTGAGAACAAAAATATACAGAAAGGTGATAGAACTAATAAGGCTGTAAAATATAAGGTCAATATAAAACCTAAGCTATTATTATATAGTAGCAATAAATAGAAATTATAATGAAGTTTTAAGAAAGAATTACATTGGTATATCTCTGTCATTTTTTTTCAAGAAAAAAGAATTAAAATGTGTTATGTACATGTACAAACTCTCTATGATAAATGTAATCATTATGTGCTGGAAAAGTGTACTAATAAAATGGTAAGGGGAAAAAAAAAACTAGTGTAAATATATTCCAACCGTGGGTTGTTGGCCTAAGGATGTGTATGTGGGTCATTGGAACACAATAGGGAGACTAGAATCAGAGTGACAAATGATTCCTAACTTCTTGAATGGATGTAAAAGAAAGACCAGTGAGTATATAAAACACACACAAACTATTACTAACTAGGGCAAAGAAAAGTTAAATTTACAAGCTAAACTTGGATTCAAATGAATCAGTAAAAAGATAATGTCAATTGTTAAAAACAACTCAGAGTAACTGGCATTTTCTCAGTTGCTGGTCAGGATATAAAATTGTACTACTAATTTTGGAAATCTCAACTGTTTCTTGAATAAAATAAAATGTGTGCTAATATTGTCATACAAAAATTTCAATAATGCACAGATACGAATACAAATATATGCTCAGCGACTCAGTCATGAATGTTGTTAGTGACTTTGTTCATAATAACAAAACCTGGAAATAGTTCAGCTGATTTTTAGCAGGTGAATGGGTAAACAAAAATTGCGATATAGCCATATATATCACAATGTATCTTGCAATAAAAGAACTAAAACTAGTTCACAAAAAACTAACTAAAATGCAAAACACTATTGCACTATTAGCAAAAAGTAGGCAATGGATACCTATTTGTAACAGCAGTTTGTGCTATGGGAGATTTAAAACTATGCATAAGGCCCAAAACAGTGGAGCCATGATTTATTTAATATCAGATAACATGACTCCTAGATCTGTTATTGTAAGCTTAGAAAATCACAACATATTAAGGAGTGAAAATGATTATCTGTTAGTCTGTACTAGAAACTAGAACATAAGCCCATCATGCAAACAAGTTAACTAGCAAAGAATTGTATGCATAGGAAAAATATAGTTAATCACAGATCAACACAAGATCAGTATTTATAACAACATATAGAAATACAGTATATATAGGTTCAATAATTTTTCAAGTAAGAACTTTTCATTGATCTTTTGTCGTTCCTGTTTTTGCTCTCCTTTTTCTGAACGTGTTTATGTCTCCAAGTTGGATACTTTTTTGGATGCTCAAAAAGTCATTTTTTGTTTGTATGTGTTTTCCTTGTTTCCAAAAGGAGCTATCTGCAGAGGGTACTTCTTATGGAGAAACCAGAACCTTGTTTCAGGCTGGACAATGATCCAGACTTTTAAATGTGAAATTGTTAGTTTTCTTTCTTACTAGCTAATATCTCCGTAAGATAATCAATAGCCTGGAATATATTTGTACTACATGGAGAGTGTTTTCAGTAAATGTTATTTGGGTTTCCTGACCCAACTGTTTCCAAGCTAAACCAGGTCAAGGAGAAGTCTAGCTGTCACAATGGGTTCTCTATTTCCATTCGTGGAAACAAAAACTCAAGTCTTAGCATTTCATGTGCACCCTTTATCTTTCTGAGAATTTAAATTATTGGGGCTCTGTGTATATTCTAGTCCTCTCTTTTGAGCTATGTTTGTGTAAGTACCTTCAAATTTTCTAACCTTTTGTTTTGAAAAAAATATCAACTCAAAGGAAAAAATGTATAATGTCATTCATCTAGCCTCTAAGACCGTAGTAAAATACAAAAAATAAGAAAGAATTAGCATCATTTTAATCCATGCAGCTTATTCAGTTTTAATCAGCCCTACATAAACTCATCGTGTGTGTGTAGTTGTTGCATACAAATGTGTACATTTATATAACTTCATCATATTCAAAACTCATAATTGTGCCAACCTCAGAAGTTTTTCATGGTACCCTCTCATAGCTACATCTTCTTCAACCTTTATCCTATGGCAATGATTGTTTTGCCGTTCATATATTTGTTCACAAATGTTGTACGAGTAGAGTAATAAATACATTTGAGATTAGCCATTTTATGCAATCTAATTCATTTGAGGCTCATCAAAAAGGTTTTGAATACTCTGGGGTTTTTTTATTGATAAGTAGTATTCTGTAGTATGGATATACCACAGTTTGTTTCACTCTAGCCATTGCAGTTTTGGGGGGTATATCCACTTTTTGACTATTATGAACAAACACATTTAGGTATTATCCATTGTTGGATAGTCCTAACAAATCTGTCATGCATCTTAGTGTACAAATTTGTATATGAAAATAAGTATTATTTCTCTGGAATAAATGCACAAGAGCCCAATTGCTGGTTAATATGGTTTACATCCTTTCTAGGTTTAAGAGAAGCTTCCAAACTATTTTCCAGAAGTCTGATGACAGCATCGTTGTCATAATCTTGTAAGGGCAGAAAAGGCCCATGCCCCAAATTTTGTTTAGATATTGCTGTTCAAGTGAAAAGAGTATGCAAATATTTACTATTTACATGAGGTCTCTGAGAAGGCAGGGTTTGTCTAAGAGATCTGAAACAGTCTGAGGAAAGTAAGGAAAGGAGACTGGCTTAGGACTTTTCGCTATGGTTAGAAGTTGAGGCTGGGGTGAATGTTCTCTTGCATGTGCAGTGGTTTGTATGGTTTAAATCTCCCAAATCTTTCTCAGTTTGCCTAGATTTAGGGAATAGAGTGAGGATTAAAGGCTGTCAGGAACCACTATAAAAATGATGAAGTCAAGCTCCTAATTAAAATAAATGACCCAGGTTATCCACATCCTCACCAGCTTTTGGTGTTACAACTTTTTTTTTCTACTTTAGGCAATCTGATAGGTGTGCAGTAAGATCTCACTGTCATTTTAACTTGTGTTTTTATAATGCGTTAAACGTACTTACTTCCCATCTATATTTATAGCCCTCTTCATCGAATTGTACCTCCATGCATTTTATCTACTTTCTCAATAAATTGCTTAGGGATATATTTTTAACTTATTTAAAATCTGCAAGAAAATACAGTGATGTGCTTACTAAGGCAAATGCAAACAAACGAGAGTTAGCAATCTCTCTACCATCAATCCGTTTATAAAGAGACATCAATAGAAAGAGTGCACCGGTCAAATTCACAAATCAGTGTTATTCCCAGGGAGAAAATTTTTTAGATTTGTTGACATTTGAGGAAACAAAAGCAAAAACCTATTTAATCTGTCCACCAGAGATTGCCTGAAAGACTCAGAGGTATCTGCATAAAATCCTTGTGGAAACAATTTATATTAAATTCAAAAGTTTATACACTAAAACTGAGGCTTGGGAAATTTACATATTTTTTCTATAACTGATTTTATCTTATGCATTTCTCTCTCTAAACATTGAAGTAGGAATTATGTGTCTTAAATTAGCAAGTCAAAGTTATCTCAATCTCTTCTTTAACACCATCTTTTTCAGTTCACAGTGTACATCAGGGTTAAGCGTGCAGTTTTCCTCAGTGGTTTTCATCCCTGTTCGTTGTCTTTCTGTCCAGCTTGTTATGCAGATGCAGGTGGAAGCTTATGTGTCACTTGGGTGTGGAGATAGCTCCAGTCCAGGTGTGTCCTCTTGAAACTCATTAGTCATTATTTGTGAGACGTCATCCAGCATTCGTTAAAGTTTTGTTTTTCTCTGCAGAAGTACGTGACTACTGAGACAATTAAATTGCCTTCCATTGTTCTCTCCTAGTGGCCTCCTGGTCTGCAACCTGCGCTGTTGGTCACTGACTTCACTGATGAAGCCCTGGATGCTCTTTGAGCACTGAAGCTGCCTCCTCCAGCTCCTGAGCATGAGGTGGCCTATCACAGCATGACTGTTTCTATCCTCTTAATAATCAGCACAGTCCACAATCTTGATTGGATTCCCTTTATTTCAATGGGTACCTTATAAAATTGGAGGTAAAAGAGAGGACTAGCTCACTTACTTCTGCAACATTTTGTGTGGTCTTTTTTAGGTTCCTGTGGTTCCCCCAACCATGGGGCTCACCTGACATGAGAAACTGGGGAGTTATCACAGCTCCCCTGGCACCGCACTGTGCCACATTTTTTGTTTCACATCTTCTGTCCGAGGTGGTATACTGCTTCATACCATACTCCTCTAAAGAATTAACATTCCCAGGCTGTGGTTGGAAAAATGAAAAACAAGCTGTATTCCTCTAAAACTACTTTGAATATACTTTGTTCACAAGAACTAACTTCTTCCCACAACCACTTTTATTTTTTCAAGCACCATCTACTGGGAGGAGGCATCAGAAATTATCCATTTTCTTCCCCATGAACCTACTATCTCTCTCATTCCATGGAGGTTTCTTGTTCCCCTCCTGCTGGATGAGCAAATGCCTTACCTCACATTCCACATTCTACCATAATGAAGCTACCCTGAGTTGGTCATTGAAACATCCCAAACTTATCTCCACCTTGTTACTGTTGCTGCCTGAAAACCAATTTCTGCAGGTTTTGAATGGTAGAGACCTCAATTCAATAATATTTTGCTTAAAAATTTCCTCATGTAAAGGAATATCTTAGATATAGATACCTTATCTAAAATTCCTTTTTTTCTATTATCCAAATTGCTCTCTATAATTTGTGTTCTTTTATGTTTCATCATAGAATTTAGCAGTATCTAAAAATATATTGTATGTTTGTTACTTGTTTGTTTTACATCTCTTCTATAATAATGTAAACTTCAGTAGGGTAAATACTATAAATATTTTGTCATGATCATCAATGTATCCTTAGCTGTTAGTACAGTGTACAGGACATTGTAATATTAAAGAAATATATGGAATGAATGAATGGAAGGATGAATGTAGAAATTATTCTTCTGGATTTTCCTTACCATTCCTTTAAAGAATGACTGCCATACATTCAGATAGTGGAATTCACAGGGCAAGAATATCTCATTTGCATTTTAAAATTAACAAAAAAATTTACGGCAATGTCTTAGCTTTAAAAGTATCAGCTATGCTTCTAATTAGCTGCCTTTTTTATTCTTAATTATTTCTTTGGAGTGAGTCTTCTTTCTTCCTGGGCAGTTTTGCCAGAAATTATCAGTTGTGTTATTCAACAACCACTCTTTGTTTCTCTGATGTACCTTTTGCTTCGTAACTCAGTTATACCTGTTCTGATTATTATTATTTCCTTTCTTGTAGAATATTATGTTTGTTAATGTTCTAAATTTTGGAGTTGGAAATCTATATACTTAACTTTACCCATTTCATCCATAGCTTTGCCATTTAAACTTATATATTTTTACATAAGAACTACCTTATCTGAATCACATGTTTACCTTGTTTATTTCTTTTTTTGTGTGTGTGTGGGTACTGGGGGTCGACCTCAGGACCTCGTGCGCCAGCAGGCGCCCTTTCCGCTGAGCAATGTCACCGGCCCTTTTTTCGTATGTGGGTTCCGGGAGTCGAACTTGGCCCCTTGCGCTTGCCAGGCAGGCACTTATGCCGCTGAGCCATCTCACCGGCCCCTACCTTGTTTATTTCTATAAGTATTCAGTTCTGCATATGTAATACTTCTCATTATGCTACCTAATTTGACCAATAGTAATTTGGAATTATTTGTTTTTCTTTATAGTAATTGATTTAAAATTACATTGTAGGTACACATTTATATTACACATTTATATTATGTGGTACTAGTTCATCCATATATATTACAACTTGCATTCTGGCCTAATACATGGCCAATTTCCATAATTATTCCATGTGTCCTAGAGAAGGACCTATATTTCTCAATCTCTGGGTACAAATTTCTACACATTTCCATGTTAACAATTTTGTTTCAATAAACCTTTACTAATTTTATTCAAATATACCTTTTCTATTTTTTAACTAACTTTTCCAAAATAATGAAGAGATTGTTGTTAAAAATCACATGCAGACAGGCGTGATTGTTTATGCTTATAATCCCAGCTACTCAAGGGCTGAGATAAGATAATCACAAATTTAGGTCTAGTTGGGCAATTTAAGAGACTTAGCTAGATCCTGTGACAATGACAAATTAAAAGGTTTAGGGACATGGCTCAGTGTGAAGGCCCTAGGTTGAATCCCCACTACCAATAAATAAATAAATAAATAAATAAATAATAAATTCCAGTCCAGTTAGGTAGTAGATGTGTGTTTTTTGCATACTTCCGATCATTTTATTTTTATATTACAAATAAAATTATTTAAAAATAATTTTACATTCATGAAATTTACAAAAACATTATAGACATTTCCTGTATATTTCATACCCAATGTCCTCTATTTTTAACACTTTATATCAATAGAATATTTACTGTCCACAGTGAATAAAAAATGCCACATTACTATTATTTACTAAAATATATAGTTTATTCAAGCTTTTTAGTCATTGCAATTTTTCTGATCTTCTATAGCCTATCCAGGGTACAAGATTACATGGAGTAATTGGGTTTCTTTAGGTTCCTCTTCACTATGACAATTTCTCAGACTTTCCTTTTTTTTGAAGAGATTTGATACAGTCAAGTATTTTGTAAAATGTCCCTTAGCTGAAATTTTCAAATTTTTTAATCATATTTATGTGTGGACTATGAGTATTTGAGAGGAAGACTGCAGAAATAAAACGCTACTCTTGCCAATTGAATTTTGAGTACAAATAATCTACATGGTTTGATGTTGACATTGATCAACTGGTTGAGAAGATATTTGTCAAATTTCTACACTGTGCAATGCTCCTTTTTCTGTACCATAGTCTTTGGAAAGAAAGTCAATATATGCAGCCCAGGGAAGGGACAGGGAGGGAACTGTGTACCACCTCAGTGAGGGAACAGTATGACATAAATTATTTGGAATTCATTGGTGATATTTGTCTCTTCTCCAATTTATTTAATAATTCACTTATATAAGTATTGTTTTTAGAAAATAGTTTTATAATTCAGATTATAATCCAACAACCAATTTATTTTTCTCAAATTATTCCATTTTAGGACTTTTTATCGATAAAGTCACTATATGCATTTTGGCACTGGGTTTGTATGGTCATACATTTTCAAATCATTAGGGAATGAATTTAGGAATGTGATACTGGATAACATGATACAACTGCCTAGTAAGAAATTTTTTCTAAGAGGTGACACCATTTCTCACTGCCACCAGCATGAATTAAAATTCTTTTTGTTCTACATGCTTGTGTGCTTTTGGTACTGTTCTTTTTTTTATTTTTTATTTTTTAAGTCATTCTAATTGTGTAGTGGTTTATAATTGCTTAAAAAGAAATTCAGAAATAACAAATAGCTGTGAGCATGTTTTCATGTACTTTTTTTGGTCATCTATACGTGTTCATTTAGGAGGTATATGTTCAGACCTTTTATCCATTTTAATTGCTTGTCACATTTTATTGAGTTTTAAGAATTCTTTCGTATATTTCAGATACAAGGCCTTTATCCAAAGTATTTTTTTGGTTTTTTTTAGTTCTTTTGTTTTTCTTTTTATTTTTTTAGCAGTTTTCTTTGCGTAATAAAAACTTTTTTTGTCGGGGGGTACCAGGAATCAAACTCAGGACTTGGAGCTTGCCAGGCAGGCGCTGTACCACTGAGCTATATCCCCGACCCAATAAATACTTTTAACTCTACAAAAATTCATAGTTGTGCTTTGATGTGATCCATAAATTAATAAACAAACCCAACATAACACACAGACACACACACACACACATACACACAAGAACAAACCTGACTGATAGGGTTGCTTGTGGAGATGAGATTATAGGTTATTTGATAATTTTTACTTATCAGTTTTCAGATTAATTGTCTTAAATTATAATACACCTATTATGCAATAAAGTGGTGAATAGAAAAAGTACTTTTGAGAAGTTTTTCTACAATTTGAAATATTTTTTTCATTTCTAACTTTTAAAATAAATTTAGCTGATGCATAAAAACACAAAAATTGTACAAATTAATTGGTTAAAGTGAGATGTTTGATATATGCATATATTGTATAATGTTTAAATCAGGTTAAATATATTTTTTCTTCCAACACATATCATTTCTTTATGCTGAAAACTTTCATAATCAATTTTTAGCTTTAAAAAATGTACAGGACATCATTGTTACCTTTATTTACTGTATTGTACAAACCCAAGAGGTTTTTACTCCTACAGAACTCTGACTCATTGATCAACTTTCCTCACCCCTCGTATACCCTTACCATCTCTGACTTCTCCAAACCACCATTCTACTTCCATTATCTATAAGATCAATTTACAGAACTATATATGTGAGTGAAATCATACAGTATTTGTCTTTCTGTGTTTGGCTTACTTCACTAAGCATAATGATTTCTAGTCCTACCCATGTGGTTGCAAATGTCAGGGTTTCGTTCCTTTTTTTATGGCAGCATTGTGTTCCATTTTGTGTATGCAGCACATTTTCTTTATGGGTTTATTGGTTTATGGATACCTAGATTGTTTCTATTTTATTTCTTGGATATTTTGAATAGTGCTGAAATGACCATGGCACTGAAGATGTCTGTTTAACACAATAATTTCATTTCCTTTGGCTATATATCCAGGAGCTAAATTGCAGTATTTTTGGTAGTTCTATTTTTAAATTTTTAAGGAAATTTTCATATTGTTGTGTAATAATGGCCATCTGAAGTTTTCAAATATTTATCTTTAAAACTGTATAACTAGGGGCACTTGTGTTTGTTTTTCAAGCAATATTTTGTTAAATCATTTTAGCTCTACTTTGTATTGATTTTGACTATAAAATCAGCACAAAAATAATGTTTCAGATTTAATTTTAAATGATTTACTGTGGGATGAAATACTCTTTTTCTAGTTATTTGATTTTATAAGTTTCCAGCTCAGAAGCTTGCAGGTTGATTGGGGGAAAAAAGAAAACAAATGTGGATTGTATCTACACTTTAATTCCCACTGGTTATTTTCCTTACCCTGAACAAAACACAAAGGTTCTTTGCATACAAATCACAAAGGTCTCCCAATATAACCCAAAATGTGGACAAAAATATTTCTTTTGTGTTAGCAGTAATACCCACAGAAGGATGAATAGGAGAATAGGAAAAAAATTTAATATTCCAAAGGCACTGAGAAATGGAGACTAGGAATCCCTGTTTGTGAAAGAAGAATTAGATGGAACATAACTCACTGCATTCAGCATTCCAAAATCAAAAAAAATACAAGCTATGTTTGAAAACAACACATTTAAAAGAATATGATACTTAAAGACTAAAGAGACTTTTGTGATCAATTTGTCCATAACTGAATACACACATGTATATATATATATTTTTTTTTTTTTCTTTTTTATGCATGTACCAGGAGTTGAACTCAGGACCTCCTGCTTGCCAGGCAGGCGCTTATGCTGCTGAGCTATATCACTGGCCCCATGACTGAGTACTTTTAAAGGTCAACTAATAAAAAGGAAAAGGGAAGCATAGTAATTTCTTCCCTCATAAAGAAATAAAATGTTATGTTTAAAAATAGAACCAGTTTCTTCTTCTTCATAAGCAGATATAAATTTCTTTTCATATTGTTGGATTATTATTTAAGATGTAATTAAAAATCATAACAGATTATTAAATTATTATTAAGGATTTTTTCCCTTTCTATATTCTTCACTGGATCATCTAATATTTTTCTTGAATTGATGCTATATGACTATTGACCTTATGGTAATCTATCTCAAATATACAAGATGGTAACTATAGTGATGTGCACTGACAGATTTCCGTTTTTTTCACAGAATTTAACTCTGCTGTCGACAGAAGGCTTAATTTCCTGAAGCTTCCTTATAACCTTCCCAGTAGAAAATACAGTGCTCTGCACAAAGCAGATTCTCAGTTAACATCTGTAGAATGATTTTCCATTATGGTTACAGTTGAGGAGTTTCTGAAAATGAAAATATAAATTTTGATAGGCTAATATTTGCAGGGAAATAAATATCAATATGCAATACTCACCAATATATAATAGGGCATTCATTTGAAATTTATTCTGTTGAAATGTCTAAATTACATTTATATAAAGTATGGTATAAGAGATAACTATGACATAGAGATAAAGCAGGAACCCCATTTAAAGCTGTGGGGTCACTTGCGGGTTTGTTAGTGGTGGACAAATTATCAGAACTTGGAATTTCTCATCAGCTTCAACCAACATGCCTGTGAAGCAGCACATTTCTATGCTGCATTTACTGTAAAGGGACATTGGGAATGGATTCCATTCACTATGCAGTCATCGACCCAGCCTTGTCATTTTCATCAGCTACACATTATGTTTGCTGTCTTCAAAATCTCACTTTCGTGTTATCTCCCTGGCCTGCTGTCATAGGCCACTGGTCTAGCAGAAAGCATGTTATCAATCTAAATGCAATAGCGAAGAACAGATTACAAAAGCGAAAGATAATTATCGTAGACACTTTCTTGAATTTCATTCCTAAAGGCTCCAGACTCAAAAGATTCCTCTGGTCCATCTGCCAAACCAGTGTTGTAGAGTGTTGCCATATCGGTGTCATAATCTAATCTGCAGATGAAAATATTTCCTCTTTGGAAAATTGATATATTTTGACTTTATCTCTAATCTCTTTCTCCTGCTTGCCCCTTATCAATGAAGGAAGATCTTGTCAAACTCATTAATTCTCCTCCACATGAACTTGGAAATGTTATCAGTGGGCAATTACTGTGAAATTTTAAATGTCAATTTGTTCCTTCTGGGGAACAGGCTATAAGGTGGCATCAAAGTTTTTAAATTCTCTTTTATGTAACCCTTCCTCATATACTCATGCATAACTAACATCAAGTACTAAAAACAATTTAATCAGAGTTGAGAGAAATTTCCTAAATGTGGTAAAACAAAAATTTTACTGTCAAAGTTTATTATCAATTATTCCAAACATAATTTACTTTCATAAACTAGCCTGTGAGGGTATAAAAGAATGCTTTAAATTAGTCTTATCTGGAAAAATACGATGATAAGACACTATACTTTTTGGCTTCTGTATTTTTTTTCCCACTTGGTGTGTTGGTGCACTTATACATGCTTTTCTCTAGTGAAAAGATTAAGTATTTCTTCGTTAATATTTATCTGTAATCCCAGATGATTCTCTCATCTGCTGATTTTGAGTGGATCTATGAAAGGTAATATTGTATATTCTTTCAATTTACTGTCTTTGCTTGTTTCCAGATTCATATAGTTCATCTGCTTTTGTATCCTCAGTTTGTAGAAAACTTTCCAACCCTTCCAATAGCTAACAAGATTTGACATTTTGTTTGAATTTAGTTCAGAATGTTCTAACATTGGAGCTTGGTTTCAGAATGATCTTGGAAAAAGCTATAAAGAACACTAATAGTATATTATATAGTCTTTTCCTCTTATTTCATGAGAAAATTAGAATTTCTGTCATGGAAATCGACAAAGTAGTGATTTCTAAGTGAAAATTCTCCCTTCACATCCCATACTAAAGGCTGGACACTATGTACATGTCATGCCCCAGACGTAGCCTATTAAATTATCCCCAGGTTTCTATAGCAGAGATGGAAGCATTAAGATAGCAGAATGAAATGATGTTGCCTATAATTTTTTAAAATGTCATTTTCATCAATCTTTATCTACAAAATATGAACTGAAAAGTATAGAAAGAATAAGTGAATTAGAAATGGTGCCTACTGATGAAAGGTTCTTAAAAGAAAATAGCAAAGGAGGGAGAGAGGAAGAGTTATAGAGTAGGAAGAATAGGTAAGGACTGGGTATATAGCTGTAGAAATCAGACCAAAGACCTCAGTCGGGAGGACGTACCTAGGAGTCACCTTCTGCTTCCCACTGGACCAGGGCTCTAATGGTGGTACAGTAGGGTTCGGCAGGGGTAACTCAGAAATGACACAGAAGGGATAAAAGATACTCAGAATAAAAGCAATGCCAGCATTGATACCAGCTGCAGTCCAGAACAAGCCCCAGCTTGTGTGGCACAGGGAGTGTGACACCAGAAATTGTTCTTGCTTTCCCTTTACATCTATTTTTTTTATCTCTCCTTAATTGAATCTGATCTTTCCGAATGCTAAATATCCTAATTTAAATGTAAAGTACATGCATAAATTTTTAAGATTAAATATGATAGATAACAAAATGATAAAATAACTCTTAGTCCAAATGTTATTCTGAGACTGTGTATTTCTGATTTATGTGACATATTTCTTAAAAATAAATATTTCTGGGTACTTTTCAAACTTAAAGACTTAAAAGCACATGTGAAACATGTCAGAAATCTATATTTTGTCAAGTTATCCTTGGTGATTCATATTTGTCCTTGTGCTGGCCATTGTCCTTTTGACCCTCCACCTTCACTCAGCTAGGCTACCTAATGGAAGCCCAGCCTCAGTGCTTGCAAAAAACATATGCACAGGGAGGAGAGAACTTTGCTTGTTGACCGTAAAGACCATTGAGCCTTTCAGGAAAGAAATACTGAAATGTATGCAATTTGTTCAGATACCTCCTGAATGAGTTATTCTCTCCCACTGGAGAAGGGCTGGGGTAGCTGCCTTCTGCAAAGGAATTAAGAACCATACAGACAAGGACAGCGCAGCCTCCTGAAAAGGCTTTGTGGTACCATTCATTCTGGGCAAGAAATGTGAGTGAGAGAGTCTTAAGTGCATCTGAGTTCCCGCATCTCAATGGAAATAGTGTAATCCTAGAGTGGTAGAGGCCAAGTGGTGGCTGTTCATTGCCACAAGCAAGGTAAGTGTACTAATTTAAGATGTGGGCACCAATCAGAGTGTTCTGACTTACAGACATGGGACTCACCTGGAAAGTTTAGCCTTCAGGGGATATTAGGCTATGTCTGGGGACACTGTGCTAAATAAGTTGGAAGAATGGAATGTGTGCTATTGGCATTTAGTGAACAGAGGACAATAACATTGCTGAACATCCTACAAAACTCTAGACAGTTTACCACCACAAAACTCATCCTAAATACCAGTAGCACTGAGACTGAAGAATCATGACCTAAAATGATCTATAGCAATGACCATTTGATCACGGGGTATACAGAAATGTAAGAGATGGGCAGATCACTGAAATTAGTTTAACATACACACAAGTAAAAACCTTCTAAACCTGGTGGGCAGACATTTAACTTAGCTGCCAGAATGGTGAATCACGGTCTTTTACCTAGTTTCTAAATTTACACTGTGTATAGATCCAGACCCAGGAGAAGGCTGGTCTGTTAGTGGAAATATAGGCACAGATACAATTCTGACTTCTGCTTGCTCAGCCTTCCCCAGAGGAACCTGTCACTTTCTTTAGTGTAAGACAAATATTCGGATCTTCTGAAAATTATTGGGCATTGATCTTGAACTGATGCTCATACTCATAAAAACAAAATTACATCTTGCTCCAATAACCTAAGTGGGAGCTTATATAATTCAAAGAGAATATAATATTAAGATTTGTGTCTACCTCAAATTGGGTCCAATGGGACCACAGGCTCATTGCGTGTGTGTGTGTGTGTGTCCTCTTTTCTTAGATATATGTTCTGAAGTAATTAACTTGATAATTGATAGAATCCTTACACTGGCTCATCAGCCCATTGAGGGATGACTGCTATCAAAAGTGGAGACAAAATGAAACACCTGCTCCTTCTTCCTACCCACATAATAAACCAAAGGGAGTGCTAAATGCCAGAGTTCAATGGAGAGAGGAAAACCACATTTTATCTAATGTTTCCATGCTGCAAAATAAACACTGATTCATCCTGGTCTATGTGCATCAGATCATTTACCTTGTGTGTTAACCCTTCATGAAGTTCAAAATTAATTAAATTATTAAAATAATTTTCACATTCTCTATATTCTGTTTTGGTGAGTAGAAGTTCCTGTGGAAAAGATGAAAAAATTGTGAGGAAAGAGAAGTAGATCAATACGGCTCTATTCACAGAACTGGGGTTCAAGGGCTCTACAGAGATGGGAATGCTCTGAAAGCTTAAGAATGTTCAATATTGGAGAATAATACCTGCAACCATGGGATCCCTTTCCTAGATCAAGATACACTGAGATTGAGGATTCATGTATCTGACCAAATTGCACTTGAGGAGCAATGTAGATTTAACAGCTTTTCTTAAAGAACTCAACTAATTTGTTCAAGGCCAGATACCCTAGGAAAAATCCCCTAAATATCATACGTAAACTTTATTTCTTCTCCCATTGTCCATATTCATGTTAGCTCTTAAGCACTTATTGAAGTCTTTTTGTCACCTCCATTCTTCCAACAATGCTAAGTCTTTCCTGAGCTTTGTGTCCTTGTCACCAGCTTCACAAAGCCACTGCACCATGACAGATGGCATGTTGGGTTCTATATGGCAAGGTCTGTACTCCTGTTACTGATACTTGAACTTAGAGCAATTAATCCAAACTTTGGGGTGATAGCAAATGACAGTTATACTAGAATCATTAGGAGAATTTCATGGAAAAGTGATCAATAGTGAATTGAGATGATGGTCAGCATAGGAAAAATAAAAACTAGGCTATGAGAGAGTGAAAATTAAGAAAAGGATAATGGGGGGCTGGTGAGATGGCTCAGCGGGGTAAGAGCCTGCCTGGCAAGCGCAAGGTCCTGAGGTCGACCCCCGGTACCCACAAAAAAAAAAAGTAAAGGATAATGGCACCAATAAATATAGAAAAAGGTAGCCAATAAAAGTAGAGAAAATTATATGAGGTAGTTATGAAAGTTATCTGAGAATTACTTTACTTTTTGTATTATTGCATTTTCAGTTTTATCATACATGTAGACTTCCAGCTATGGTTGGGGACATATTTTGCAATGTTATTATATTTTTTCTCAGTATATATTTTATTTCTGATCTTTCCTTTCCTTACTCTTGTTCATGCATGTACCAAGCTCAGTGAGCATTATCTCAAGAGAAGTATGGGTCTCAATGGAGTAGAAAAAGCTATAGCATAGAAGTATTGCTGTTTTTGGTTTTTATTTTTACTTTCCAAATTTTTTATATATTAGGAGAATAGGCATCATGAATGAAATATCTTGGCAACAAAAAGTACAGAATACTGTACATGTTTACAAGGAAAAGTAAAATGAATCTACTACTTCCACTACACTAGGTTGTAGTGGTGAATGAGACAGAAATAGACAGAAAGATACACCCTTTAATCTTGTACTGATACATAATATATTCTTTGCTAAGATTGTCATAAAAAGGAGTTACTGATTAGACGGCTTAAGTAACAGAAATTTATTTTCTCACATTCCTGAAAACTAAAGGTTTTAGATCAAGATGGTGGCAGACGGGTTTATCCAAGGCCTCTCTCTTTGGCTTGTTCATGGCTTGTTTTCACCTGTTCTTCCTCTCTGCTTGTATCCCACAGTCATCTTATAAAGGAAACCAGTCATGTTGGATTAGGGTCCATCACAGCTTCATTGTATCTTAGTTACTACTTTTAAGGTCCTCTCTTCCAACAGTCACATTCTGAGGTGCTGGGTGTTAATATTCAACATGTGAATTGACAGAGACTGGTGAATAATGAAGCTCTTAACAAGAAAGGTCTACACATCCTAAGACTAGAATAACATATGTTTTAAATTCAGGCAATGTCATCAGAGAATGTCCACAGCATACACAGAAAATTATGTGGTCTATCTTGGCAGACAGGTCCATAGATACGAGAAGAATTGTCTGCTTCAAGAATGGGTCATAGGGCCGGTGAGATGGCTCAGCGGCATAAGCGCCTGCCTGGCAAGCGTGAGGTCCTGAGTTCGACTCCCGGAACCCACAAAAAAAAAAAAAGAAAGAAAAAAGAATGGGTCATAATCAGCAGAAAGAAAAGATCTGAAGGAGCTCAGCTCAGCTCAATGACAGTGGGTGTAGCTACTGCAAGCAGATGACTAAGGACCAGATTAATTCTTTTCTCCAACATGTTGGCACCACAGAAGAACTGAGGCTGTGACACAAATCTGGGGAAATCAGAGGATCAATGTGACAAAAAAGATGTAAGTTACATTTTCCTCAAAATGAAAGGCAGCACAAAATCAAGATTTAATTATTAAGAAGTCATATTTCTTATATGATTAAACTTATATGATTCATGTTTAGGGACTATAACTAAAATCTGCAACGTAATACACTTTACTATATTTTGAGTTACAATCTAATGACTTTTAAATAAAACAAAAAACAAAACTAAAGAGGCTGAGGTAAAAGGTGGTGAAATGGACAATAAGGAGTTATGCCTTGATCCTATGTTAATATTTAAAACTAGAAACTAAACTGTCCATCTATAGTCCAAGGATCATATGCCCACTAAGCATAGATCTCCTAGCTAATGTTTTAGAGAATTTCCAAGAGAATAAATCATGTACTGGTGAGGAGGGATTAACTGCAGACCATGTTGGCTGCTGGAAGCAGATAAGAAAGGCAGAGATAATTTCTGCCCCTGTTTCTGGAAGTATTTCCTTCTTATAGGGTCATTTCAAAATCAATAAAAATTCAAACAAGAAATAAAGTATGCACATTACTGATTTCAAATAAATGTCAACTTCTTTCACAGTAGTTGGATTTGAATTCCTGTTGTGTTGAAGGTTAGAATCTTGATGTAGAGGTTCAAGGGTGGGAGTTGATCCCCAGACAGCTACACCCTCTTTGAAACCTTTGTGTCCTGGGGAGGTGGCGCTCAAGAGGAGGAGCATAGTGAGAAAAACACTTTTCCCCTTCAATCCAGAAACCATCGCATTCCTGTTAAACATAAGCATTTCCAACTTTGTCAGTTAGGGCCTAAGCCTTGAATATAGAAAAAGCCAACAAACAGTAGTTAAATATAGAGACTTTTTGATGTTGTCTCTAAATACCAGCCCTGTTAAGAACTCTGGATTATTTACCATTACTAAAAAGATGGTGTTTTAAGGACTGGATTGTCCCAAAGTGACATGAAACTTACAGGTATACTCCAGATCTTTTCTGAGTCAGTTAAACTTCACCATTCAAATGAACATGGGTCTATGAGGAATACTGTGATACACCAAAATTTTGATTCAAATATTTCCAAATAGTTATTCAATCTTCATCAACCTTTTCAAGTCTTAGATATTCAACAGTTTCTTGACCAGGTTACAGGAGATGCTATCAGTTGTCAAAAGTTGCTGCTGGTAGTAAAACCACTTTGGGGAAAATCAAGCCCTGATGGGAGTGGATTGATGATGAAATAACTCTGTTAACCAAGAGGTGGGCTCTGCTGCACCAAAGGCAGCCATCTGATGCACATGGAATTCCCCAGGCTGTTTCCTGTCATTCAACAGGGCTGGCACTAACTACATCGAAATGTTTCTTGTCATTCAACGAGGTTGGCATTAACTATGTAGGGATCACATTGCAGGGTAAGTTATTCTCCTTTAGGATAAAAATTCAGAAGGCAGTCTTTATGAGCTTTTGTAAATACTGTTATGCTTTCTCTTCTCTCTAGTACTATTTGGAGGAGAAGAGGGCATTTTAGTGACAGGAAAATGCAGCTGAGTAGGATTATGTACTTCACAGAAACTAATATGTATGGGTTTATTTTTGTGGGGGAGATGATATACTTATATGGGTAGAAAAAAGTAGAATACTTAGAGAAGTCGATCAGTGCCTGCCAGGTCTGTGCCACCTTTGAAGGGAATCATCATTTGCCCAATCCTTTTTATACTAACTAGACATATTTGTTTACCATGATTCCATTGCTCATATCTGATTTGACAAATTTGGGTGCATGAAGTAAGGCAAGGTAATGTACAGCTTACCTTTTGCACTCTTTATGTAATATGTGCAAAGATGAGGTGAGTCGACAAGATTTCTTTCTTTAGAGTTTGGACTGGGGACACTAAGATCCTATAAGGAAGTAGAGGGATTATGAAGTGTGAAGAAAGGAACAGATGCAGTGATTTCAGGCTATGTGAAGCCTCACCCTACGAGCAGGATCTTTGGGTAAGTAGAAAGAACCAATTAGAAGAGAGAAGAGAACTGGGCAGGAAGACAAAGCAAAGAAATAGTGAAACTGGGCTACAAGACAGTTGAGCTTGCTGAGTGTGTTGGCACTGCCTCTAGTCCACATGGTCCTCACAGTAACTGCACTCCTCCCTTGGGGCCACCTATCCATCTTGCCATAGTTCCCACATCTTTTCTATAACTAAGGAATACTATTTAAAGATTTGTTTCATCTCATGTAGCCACATAAATGAATGTGTTTTCGTGTCAGTACATATGTATTTGCTGTACATTAAATGATGGTTTCTTACTTCACCTTGATGATTGAAGTGCTTGTGAAATTTGCAGTCTTGGCACTGAGACAAAACTGCTTATGTTAAATTATATAAGCAGGGAATTTGCATGAGAAAATAATACTTAAAGTGAAGTGACAGATGTCCAATGACTGAAAGGAATACCCTATATGAGAAAAGACTGGAAAAGTAGTTTTAAATGTAAATGTCTATAATCCACTGTGCACCAATGTTGCAATAAACCAAGAAATGGCTTGTTTTAAAAGATCAAATGTGGGCCGGTGGTATAGCTCAGCGGCATAAGTGCCTGCCTGGCAAGCGGGAGGTTCTGAGTTCGACTCCCGGTGCCTGCATATAAAATAAATAAAATAAATAAAAGATCAAATGTAATCCTCTACTATCATTTGACTTAGTGATGACGCATTCATGGGCCATATTATATTATGGGAAAGATTTCATGGTCTAATGAAACTCATGAGTCAGAAAGGCCACATATTACCAAATATCAACTAATATTTTGTGGAAGTACTTAGGCTAAAATAAAGGAAAAGAAGAAGTAAGATATTTTGGAGAATGGAATATAGAACACTGGGCCAAATGATAGATGGAGAAGATTATTCCCTAATCAACACAACAAAAATTTAAATTTCAACAGATGGCATGTAGACATTATTTTAATACTAAATTTCTGAATATTATTGGAGATATCCTGTTGGCAAAAGCAACAGCATATGTAGTATATGTTTGTGATGCATAATGAATACATTTAATTTGGGGAGTTGGTACATGTACATGTGATATATTTTTGTGGGGAAAGCTATGTTCTATTCTATTTTTTTTAAACTTTTGAAAATGGAAGACCATAACTTTTTTTTTTTTCTTTTTTGAGTCAGGGTCTCGCTATATAGTTCATGCTGGCCTTGAACTCAAGGCTATCCTCTTGCCTCAGCCTCCTGAGTACTGGGATTACAGGCATGAGCCACCACACTCAGCTAAGACCATGAGTTTGTAGCTATGATGTAAATACTCTTGGATTTCTATGAGTATCATTTTTTATTTTAATACTACATGTTTGTAGTACATGCATTTTACAATCATATTGGGGAGTTGGTACATGTATGTAATACAACTTGTTTCTTTTTTTAAATCCCCTTCTTTCTCTCCCTCCTTCCTCCTCCAAGTTCCCTAGTGTCTCTTTTCATTCTTGTTGATATTATTAATCTTAGTTCATGTTTTTGGGATAAAATGTCCGTATTCTCTGAGATTATTAGTACCTTCTACATAGCATATTTAGGTATCTTCTCCAAAGAGTTTAAGTCATCATACTATGCGGACACAGGCACACCAATGTTTATACCAGCACAATTCCTAATAGGAAAATCTGGAAGCAGCCTGTACACCCTTCAACATACAATTTGATAAAGAAAATGTGATCTCTCTATATAATGGAATAATACTCATCAATAAAGAAGGACAAATTTGAGACATTTGTAGGAAAATGGATGTACCTAGAAAATATAATGTTGAGTGAAATAAATAAGACATATGTCACATCTTAATCTTTTTGCTTCCCTTTTCACTCTCTTCCCTCCCCTCTCTTTCCATCACTGGATCCCCTTCACATCTGCGAAAGGTGTGCCCTTGATGAAAACATACTTCCTTCAGATATAGCAAAGAGGAAAAAAAGTCTAGAATAACAACAACAACAACAAAAACTCGTGAATCTGAATTTTCATTTAAAAAGATAAAATCTTTGTAAATTGGAAAATATCAGAAGATCAGACAGTGATAAAATAATTATGAATCATAAATTCATTTTAATTTTAGAAATCACCATGGTCATAGTATCACATGTATCCTCCATTAGAGGAGAGCAATTTTTATTTTTGTTTTTAAAACATGTATGTAGCTAGATTTCTATGGTTGGAAAAAGTGTAACAGTATACAATTCCTCTGAAGAGCCTCAAAAAGAGATGTCTACAATAACATTTAGGAAGATCACAAGGATGGGAACTATAAACAAACCACAACAAAAATGACTTAAAACTGGGGGATTTGCTGACCTTAAATTATAACATACAATTTTATGCAAGGATGTGGATTTAGACAACATAAAATCAAGGCCTGTCAGAGAAAATTTAGAGTACAGTGTTGAAAAAATAAAAGGCCAAACTATTACAAAAACAGTGGAACACAGCTTTTTAGCAGTGTCCATGACAAAAGGTAAGAGTCACTCTTTTTGCAATGATGACATAAATATAACTGATAACAGAAGAAGAATTGCCCAATATTTTATATAAGAAAATAAAATTTCAAAATTGGAAAGGCTAAAATAAGTAATTTAGAAGCATTTAACCCAGGATAAATGAATAAACAATATTAAAGTTTCAAAATGACTTGAGATTCAGATGAATCATATCCTAATAGAATGTGACTTTTGAGAATTCAATTTTTGTTGATTATTCTTAAAGAATCATAGAAAATAGCACAGTTTCTGGTCACTGGAAATAGAAAAATATTGCCTTTATTTTTCCAAAGTACACTAATAAGGTAGACTTTAAAATGTTTTAATAATGAACTGGTCGCCAAACATTACAGAATATACTAACAGAATTTGAAACAAAAATTACATATTTAGTGTAAAATGAGGCAGCAGAACAAGCAAAAATGTTAGCAGTAAAGATAGAATACCTGTCTTCAAGAACTGACTACTCTAAATATTTTTCCCTGATCAAACTTAACACTTCATGCCTAAACTTTCTTATTTGAAAATCTAGTACAAATAATAATGAATTAGTCAGAGATATGTGGAAAAGATTAAGTGAAATAATACAATGCCTTATATGTAACAAAACAATCAATAAATTGAATCCATGACTGAAAGTACTGCTACTGTCAGCAATACTACTACTGTAACTACTACTACTAGCATAGTTTTAAAAGTATTAAATATTTAGTATTTCCTGTGTTTTGAGAGAAATATCCATAGCAGACATTTTTTTTCTTTTAAGAATGGTTTCAGCAAAGGAAATGAAAAATATATTATTCTAATGGTACATTCTATGTAGGTTTTAGTAAGAAATATGATAGGTTTTCCCAAGATAGCTTTTTAAAGAAAAATTGTGTTAGTGGCTTGGATGATAGTACAGTTACTCTGATTTCTAATACATTCAATTTACCTGCAAGCTGAAGAATACTGGCTCCTATAATGTCCATTTTAAGATATTATATGTGCAATATACAGCAAGTTTAATCTGTTTTTATAAGGAGATTTTCCACAATGCCCTACATATTATTCAACCTGTGGTGTGTTTGTAAAAAAGAATCAGGACAGATTAAAGAATGAAAGAATGCAAGAACAAAAACTACCAACCAGAAACTAAAAACTACCCACACACCCTCAGTCAATAGGGAATTGGGAAGAGATGGTCACTAGTGGCTTTCCTGGGCCAATATGAGCTGGCAATACCACTCAAGTAGGATCTGCCCAAAGACTATAAAATGTGTAATGTTTTACCTAGAGCATTTATAAAAATGTATTGTATGTACTATATTTTACATTCCTTCATTTAATGCTCAAATCAACATGAGGTTAACATTCTCATTTGCTAAACATGGAAAGGAGATAATCAGATTAAGTAAATGTCCTCAAGTCACTCACCTCATCAAAAGAAAAGTCCAGAGTTTTAACATTTAAGCCTGGGCTCTTGAGCACACTACTCCAGTTTCTCCACGTTAATCACTATCTGTAGTTTCCAGAAAAGATGAGATGCTAATATATTACATTCTGTAATAAAGTGATCTTGACAGGTTACAACTATAGTCCATCAAAAGAAATATGTTAAGAGTAAGAAATTTAAGGCAAGCATAAATCTCAAAAACTATACAAATTAAAGATGAAGAACATAGCTTTTACAAATTCATACGAAGAAAAGGCAGTTTCACTTCTCTTCAACTCAATAGAAAATGGCAGCATGACCAGACAATTTAGTAAATCATAGTCAGTTTAGTGCTCTTAGTAAAGATTAGACAAAGGAAATATTTGCTTTTTAGTGCACTATAAGAGGACTTTGGGGGCAGTGGGATAATATATTTTTCAGGTGCATTTCAAGAAATGTGAAAAAAATGTGAAAAAAAACAATTAGGGGTGGTAGTCTGGTTTCTTGAGCCATTTAGAGACTAGCTGGGGGAACAAAGTATATTTATCATGAAAAATATGAGACACAAAAGCATCATGACATCATCAGAGTCATTTTCAAAATTGAAGCTCTAGCATAGAAAACAGGAAATGGATGTTTTCTGCATGGAGTAACTGGGTGAAAACTAGGTGTTACAGGAGTTTTTAAGGCTTAACATGGGAATTGAATACTACATATATTTGTCAAAAAAAAAAAAAAGAAAGATTGATTCCAAGATTTTGCTATTACAAAGTGTGCTGCTATAAACAAGGATATGCATATATCACTGTGTTATGTTTCTAATTCTTTTGGGAAGATACTAAAAAGGGGAATAGCTGGGTCAAATGGAACCTCTACTTTTCAATTTTTGAGGAATCTCCATACTGATTTCCGCAGTGGTTGCCACAGTCTGTACTCCCACCAACAGTGGAAAAGGGTTCCTCTTTCCCCACAGCCCTTCCAGCATTTGTTATTGGTTGATTTCTTGGTAATAGCCATAATCTTGGAATCCGCTCAAATGACCATCAAGAAATGAATAGATAAAGAAGATGTGGTTTTTGTTGTAGTACACAATGGAGTATTACTCAGCCATTAAGAAATATAAACTTGAGACATTTCTAGCTAAATGGACGCACCTTGAGACCATACTCTTAAGTTAAATAAATAAGATGCACATGTATAAATATCACATTGTTTCTCTACTGTGAGAAACTGAAAGTGTAAATAAGGACCAAAACATATAATAGATACTGTGAAATAGGAAGAAAATATTCAGATGGGAAGGAGAACTAGGGAGCGGGGAGGGGGAAAAGAAGGAAGGGAAAAGAAAAGAAGGAAAAAAATGGAAGCAAAGCTTTTGGAAATAATGATAGGAAGATGGGTCGAAGGGAGGGGAGGGGAATGGGAAAAAGAGAAGAATCAAGATATATCATGTGCAGGTACAAATTCCCTATGATGAATGTGATCATTACGAATATCTAAAATGTACCAATAAACTTAATTAATACATAAAAAAACCAAGGAGTGGTTTTCCTGAGTTCAAACAAAACCTGGCACCAGCAATGCATTATGTATTCCAGCAGTGGGTAGGAGGTTGGGATTTGTGATTTCTATGATCCTCCCAGTTATTAGTAGAATTGATAGCTTTTGAATGGGTTATTAGTAAATGTATAAATGACTCTGAAATGGGGAAGTATGATGGCTGGGTAATGAACCAAAGAAAATATGGCCCACTCATGCTTAGAAGGGTCAGATGTGACCATTCAGGCAGAAATTGGTGGCATCTGTTGCCAGTTCAGAATTTCACAAGTGCTGAATATTATCTTTTATGTGGCACATTAAATGAATGTGCAATGCTTACTGGTCAATGTGATGAGAATTGTTCTATATAAAATTTCTTCCTCTGCTAAGTCATAAGATATTGTTGATCAGTTGATCATTAAGCTGCTCTTAATGGGACATTAAAATTTTATTGTCAGGGACTAAGACCAAAACTGCATACTTGATTTCATTTTATATATATATATGTATATATATATATATATATATATATATATATATGAACAACAAATAAGAATTGTATGTAATAACCTAAGAGATAAATGTATGCTGTAACTAAAACAGGTAATTCTTAATTTTTTTCTAACTAAAAGGTAGAAAATACTTAAAACTTCTCCAGTTGTCACTTGAGCAAGAGTCTTATTTTAGGTACCCTATTTTATTCTTGAGGACCAAGACATCTACAAAAGTATGATTGTATAACACCAAGAAATCATTAAAAATAATTGCAATTCAAAGAGAATACAAGTGCAATAATTGCTGTGAAAAAGTAAGTAAACATAATTTGGGAATGTTGCAGAATTTTTCTTTCCTCAAGCACGGCAGTAAATATATTTTCAAATGCTATTGGGCTGGTGAGATGGCTCAGTGGCATAAGCGCCTGCCTGGCAAGGGTGAGGGCCTGAGTTCGACTCCCGGAACCCACATACGAAAAAAGGGCCAGTGATATCGGTTAGCAGCACGGGCACCTGCTGGTGCGCGAGGTCCTGAGGTCGACCCCCGGTACCCACAAAAAAAAATGCTATTAAAAATAGCTTTTTAAAAAGGAATGATGATCCTCTATAAAAATAGAGAATTGGTAGTCTTTGCCATATTATTTTTCCTGAAATAATCCTCCAAAGAAGCAGGAAAGTAAGACTCAGAAATAAAAATCCCATCTTTGAAGAAACTACATTTGTAGACTCAAACCAAAATATTTATAGGCTGCCAAATACAGAGGAAAGCAAGCAAGTGTGGGAGGAAGCCAAGAAAGAATGATTACAGCTGATATCATTAAAGATGGCAGAAGGCAACTTCCCAAGTAAGTGGTAGATCCCCAGGGTCAAAACCAGCAGTGTCCACAGTCTGGGGGTAGAGAATTCCTGGATCCTGTTGAATATCCCTGAGTAAGGGGGAAGGTCAGGCTGAACCAGTGAACACAGCCATAATCTTTTTAAGTTACGGCACAACAGTAAGGCCATTTTTCCTTGGTAGACTAAACAGCAAACAGCTGTGGAAATGCTGCAAAATTAAGTGGGAGAAAGAAGAATTAAAATTACTCCTCTACATACACACACACACACACACACACACACTCTCTTACTTGTGTTCTATAGGAAGTGTACTGTGCATGGAACATTAATATAAATTTCTGCCAGCTATATTAACAAGAACTCAACTCAAAAGATGGAATGAAAGAAAAACAGCATTATGATGAAACAAACAAAAGGCTCAAGAAAACAGAAGGAAGATAAAAGACACTATTTAAAAAAAGTAATACTCCTCAGAAAATAGATTACACATATATGTCACCAGGAAGAAAACCACCAAAGAATTCAAAACAAAGGTAGAAAAACCAATTGAGATATGGTGAAAAAACATTGGTAATAAAACAGGAACTACCTCAGTTAGGAAAGATACAGAAGGAAAAACACAGAAAAAAAGCCTGCATCTGAAGCACCATTTATTTGTATCGTCTTTCCTTTCAGTAATAAGTAAATAAGTAAATATATATATATATATATATATATATATATATATATGTTACTGAATATTATGTATACTAAATTTTACATTATGAAAAATATATTTATCTTTCACCTCCTTGGTTTAGTGTTAAGTATTCTTTCTGATACTGTTGTTAATGCATTTATTGTCTAATTTTTCCTAATTTCTTTTTGAGATTGTTTGCTGTGAGTGTGCCAAAACACAACAGATTTTTAGTTTTGTGTCTTGTAATTTGCTATTTTATTTTTTAACTTTTTTGTTGAATGGCTAGAGTATTTGACATTTAAAATCTTGTCTTCTCCAAAGAGATAACTCTGCTTCTTTCTTTCCTCTTAAGATGATTTTTACTATATTTTCTTGCCTAATTTTTCTGGTCATGACTTCCATTACTATGTTGAATACAGGTAGTAGAAGGATGTACCTTTGGTTTGTTTATGATCTTGGATAGAATGTTTTCAGTTTCTGAAAGAATTTTTTTACTAGCAGAGTTTTAAGTGAAATACGATCATCTGAGTTATGACAATAATCAAAGATGAATTAGGATGTTAGCAGTTCGTGTACCAATGAAGAAATAATTAGCTTAATGTACAGAGGACTCTTAAAGCTCAAATATTGCAATAAAGCACACTTCAAGGTAGCCATTTCCTAGGCATTCAAGGTCAAGCCTTATAATATACTTTCTACATTTTTAGTTTCATAATTTGCTGAGCATAATATTAGTTGACTTAGAAGTTATATTTTGTGTTGCTGTTCTCATTTGGAGTAACGTTCAGTGTAACTATGATGTACTTCGGTAAATGTGGCCTCCTGGCCCCACAATGTCCCCGTATGGCTGTTGCAGAACCATCCTCCGTGCACTGAGATTCATTTTATTTCTTTGAGAACAGCTACATACTTTAGGGAGGAGGATTATTTTTACTTCCGTTAAAATCTCGGAATCTGAATTGGAAATACAACAGCTATAATACAATCAAAATGCACATTTAATCACTGCTAATAATATGATTTCTGTAGTTAGCAAAATTCAGTTTGTGTGTATGAATGTGTGTATATTTAACATCCCAACATCACTGTCACTAACATAACTCTCAGGATAAATCAAAACAATTTTATTTGAAGGTTGTTATAAAAATACATTGTGAGGCATGGTTAAAATTTAAAGATGATGTAAATAACTATTTAGATTTGAATGAAATGAAGTTTGGAGTTAAGAAAGAATGTTGAAAAGAATTATTCACTTAATATATTATAAGTGCCAGTTGGCTTCTGTGAGCAGTACTTTGCTACTTTCAGAAGGATGCCTGTGTTGCAGGGATGCTTTGCTGGTTGAAGACTTTTTCGGTGTATGCAGCTTACTTTATATTGGGATATTTAATGACAGCCCCTTCTTCACATCATGTACTTATCTGAAAAAAGTGATAAAGCCTCATTCATATGATGTTTCTTTTTATTTATTTGCAAAGACTATGCATGAACAAAATAATCCATTTTAGATACCATTTTTCCATCTTACCTTGGCAATTGAAAATCTCATCTAAATACTTTTAGTTTTTCCTATATAGTCTTTTTTCTCTGAAGAAAAGCTAAAAGAAAGCCATTCTAATTAAAATATCCACAGTTATACCTTGGAAAGGAAAGCTTTTATTCAGAAAACTTTAATTTAATACAGATTTGTTGAGTATCAAAAATCTTTTAGACAGGGCCGGTGAGGTGGCTCAGCGGCGTAAGCGCCTGCCTTGCAAGCACGAGGGCCCGAGTTCGACTCCCGGATCCCACATACGAAAAAGGGGCCGGTGATATCGCTCAGCGGCACGGGCGCCTGTTGGCGCGTGAGGTCCTGAGGTCGACCCCCTGGTACCCACAAAAAAAAAAAATCTTTTAGACAATGGAAAAACTGACATAGAGATGATAATATAAATGAGGTGATAAATGCCCTCAAACAATTGTAGGACATTAGATAAATCAGGCCCACACAAATATCAAAAAGGATTAAACTAACACTGTAGGAGGAACAGAATGTGCTTTTACCAAAACATCATAAGCAGAAAAAAAAAACTGCTTAGGCATTTATATAAGGTAAAGTTCAACTGTCAAAGAAGAAATTATATCCACCTGCCAGTTACCAGGGGAAATTAAATATTGGCCATATAAAATCTTGGCAGATAAAATCTTGGCCAATAATAAATCACTTTAGAAAGATGATTAGGTTTATAAGTTGGTTCCCATAATCTTCTTTTTTTTTTTTTTTTTTTTTTTTGTGGGCACCGGGGGGTCGACCTCAGGACCTCGCGCACCAACAGGCGCCCGTGCCGCTGAGCGATATCACCGGCCCCTTTTTCGTATGTGGGATCCGGGAGTCGAACTCGGGCCCTCGCGCTTGCAAGGCAGGCGCTTACGCCGCTGAGCCATCTCACCGGCCCCCCATAATCTTCTTTTAATAGTTACATTATATATGTCTCTTAAACACGGGAAGAAACAAAAGCCATAATTCCTCAATTTCTTAATGATTCCAAAAATATTCTTTTAAATAAAATGACAGTAATATCTTGGAAATTTCTTTTCCTGTCTGATGTGTGCAGGCCAGTGGGATTTGTCCAGTCACAAAAACAAGAACACTACATGAGATGGATATCAAATCAGCCACTCCACCAACATTGTTATCTCAGAAATAAACCTATCTTTAGAGGAGCACAAGTCATAATAGCTAAATCTTCAAAATGGCCCATGTGTCCAACAACAGATGAATGGATAAAGAAAATGTGGTATTTATACACAATGGGATACCAGTCTGCCATAAAGAAAGACAAACTTGAGGCACCTGAAGGAAAATGGGTGCAATTGAGACCATAATGTTAAGTGAAATAAATCAGATACAGGAGCTTGAATATCAAATGATTTCTCTCACATAAGAAACCTAAAATGTAAATAAATTAAAGAGTGAAATGAAAGGGAGATAATAGGAAACTGGGGATAAATCTTTTGCAAAAGGAAAGGGAACCAAAAGATGGAGTAAGGGAGGAGGGTAAAGGGATGAAAACAGAATGAAAATGTGTTAAGTACATGTATAAACCCCCCACAATGAATGTAATCACTATGTACTACAAACATGTACTGATACAATTTTTTTTAAGAGATTCATGTTTTCTTTTCTAATTCCTCCTGATGAATGCCTAGGTACCATGGATTCTGTGATAAATCAGATTAAAAAATGTTTTTAGTGGAAAACTATAAAATAACATAACTCTTACTCATAGCTTGAGACAAAATTGTCATAAGAAAAAATTCATTGCCAGGTCTGGTGGCCTATGCCTGTAATCCCAGCACTCTTGGAAGTAGAGGCAAGAGAGTCACTAGTTCCAGCTCAGCTTGGGCAATTTAGCAAATGTCTCGGTCACTTTTCTCATCACTGAGACACAGTGCACAATTGCCATAACATAAAGGAGGAGACGTTTATTTTGGTATGAAGTTTGTAGAGGTTTCATTCCACAGTCTCAGCTGGCTCCATGGTAAAATGGCAGAGCAGAGGGGCATGGTGGAGAAGAAACAGCTAGTGGCAGGATGGCAGAAAGCAGAGATAAATCGGGAGAAGGGAGGGAGATACAGTGGTATCTTGGTTCACAAACACTTTTGTTTGGAAAAAAAACTTTGGTTCACAAACAAGTGTTCAGCAAAATTTTGTTTCTGTTTGCAAAATACATTGGGTGACAAACACGACTACAGCCATCTTTCCACGCAAACATATATGTGGCCATCATTTCCAAAATTGTAGAACAAATTAAGTTTGTGAACCGAGGCACCATTGTATATTTTCCAGGCCACATCCTCAGTGACCCACCTCCTCAGACCAGCCTTCAGCTCCCAACATCACATTTAGCAATAAAATTATCAGTGGATTAGTATCACCCCTCATGATGCATCCAATTACCTCCCAAAAGCTCCACCAATGAGCGCATGAGACTTTGGGCAAACATCTGACTATAAATCATAATATTCCGACCCTGATCCCCAAAAGATTCATGCAAATCCCTTTATGCAAAATGCATTTAGTTCATTTTTAAGACTTGTTAATGTCTTAACAGCTTTAGCACTGCTGAAAAGTCCAAGTCCAAAGTCTTCTCTGAGATTTAAGGCAAACTTTTAGGTGTAAGCCTTCATAAATATCAAAAGAAATTTAAGCACTGTGGACATACAAAGGCACAGAGTAAACATTCCCATTCCACAAGGGAGATAAAAAGAGTGGGACCAAAGCAAAACTGAAACCCAGCACGGTGAACGTTAAATCCTTTAGCTCCATGTCCAGCACCAAGGGCAAATTATGGTGAGATGTGAACTCCAAAGGGCTTCAGCGGCCTCGCCCCTATGGCACTACTTGTGGTTGTAGCCCTTATCGCCTCTCTCTTGGGCTGGCTTTACTCACTCCTTGTGTTACAGAAAACAGATCAACACAGGAAAAATGGCACCGAGAAGGTTTAGGAGGCAGTTTATTACACCGGTGGGCTTCTGACTAGGATTTCTCCAAAAGAGTCAGAGCCCCACCTGGCGGGGCTTCAAGGCTTTCAAAGGGAAAGTAAGCAGGGAGGTACAAAGGCAAATTTGGTGCCTACGATTGGAGGGTTGGGTGACATCATGGGTTGTACAGAGGAAGAAATGTTCTGTTACATTTTCAGTTACATTACAAGGCCACCAATTATACCAAGGCAGTAAAGACAGGGGTTATACAAAGGAACATTTGAAGTTACATTGTAAGGCCACCTGTTAGACAAGCTCACACAAGGAGGGAATGTTCTGTTATCAGGTTTGTCCGGACACGTCTGCTTCATCTTGCGGGCATTCTGGCAGACTTCTATTTAAAATTTTCATTTTTCCCTTAAACTTGCACCTTTTTTCAGATGTCCCATGTTCCTGGCTTTTCCCACATCCCAGAGTCTCCACTGCACTATCATTTTCACTCTTGCAGGTTCAAGCACTGCCTGCCCAGGGGTACACTGCCTGGCTTCCTGGGCCTTCTGAAGTCTGGTTGGAAGCCTCTCTAGCACCACAACTCTTCATTCTGCATGTGCATAAAACCAACACCATATGGATGATACCAAAATCTGCCACATGCTCAAGCAACGGCCAGGCCTCCTTGAATTGCGACTGTACTGCCCTGACTGCCTGGATGCCTGAACTAAATCCCAAGGAAACAGTGCCTTTCACTGCCCTTCACCTTCGCTAGCAGAGAGCCTTGGGGCTTGTCCTAAAGCAAAATCTTTTATTTTTGCAACTTTGTGCGTGAGAAGGTTGGTGACCTGCTGGTTCCTCATATTCCCTCAAAGCATTTTTCCTATTGTCTTGTGGTAAACTACTTGGCTTCTTTTTAATGTTACTCCTTTCAGCAACCATATATGTACATGATATATAAAAGATTTTTTTAAAGGCATATAAAGGCCATTTGCAGAGTCAAGGGTGGAAGAATGCAAAAGGACTGAAGCGAGATGAAGGATCCGGTCTAGAGTCAAAGGCCTGGAGTTCACTGCAGAGTCTGGTGCAAGTTGGTATCCAAAGGGTCTGCATCTGAAACCTGAAGGAACTAGAGAGGAACATCTGCTCGTGATGGCAATCACCAGAGTTCCTCTGAAGAGACGAAAGAGCAGTCTTCTTTCTTCTTTCACTTTTTATTCCATCCAGGCTACACGCCTATTGGTTATTGCCACCTACATTCAGGGGTCTTCCCTCTTCTATAAAGCAATCATCCAGACAGCCAAAACTGAGATAACTAACCCACTAGATGTTTCCTGTTCAAGTTGACACCCCGGTTAACTATCACATCAATTTGGGTAGACCTTTTCTCAAAATAAAAAAAAAAAGTAAAATTAGGGGGATTGTGGGTATATCTCACTGAAAAGATCCTGGATTCAATACCCAGTGGCAAAAAAGAGAGAGAGAGAGAAAGAGAAAAGAAAAGAAAAGAAAAAAGCAAGCAAGCAAGCAAGACAAGAAAAGCAAATTCATTAAGTTCAAAGCTATCCTAATCAGGAAATAGCTATACTGTACTGTTATATTGATCAGGGGACAATCCACTGTGAGAACCAGAGAACTAGGCCGAGTACACGATTGTTGCCCTAAAGAGACAATGATAGATCCATGTGCCTGTATACTGTGAGGTGGGAAGAAATCGGTCTCTCCAACTCGCTAAAATAGTGTTAATTAGTCCAGTATGAAGCACCAAAGAGTATAAACCTCTCCTTTACATGAAATGTTAAAGGCTACCATATTTTTCTCACATCTATATTTTCAGATATAAATGAAACTCTTCTTTTCCAACACCTGGAATTCCATATTACTGCACTTTTAACATTCCTGGTAGAGATCAACACATGTTTATAATTTTTCCCTTCCCTTTTCCAAAACACCGATTATTTTCATGTTCCCCCCATAGGATATGATCAGAGCCATATCACATGTAGTCTCTATTAAGCGAGTTTTGCCAAGTATTAAAAACACATACACAGGGGCCGGTGAGATGGCTCAGCGGTTTAAGCGCCTGCCTTGCAAGCGCGAGGGCCTGAGTTCGACTCCCAGAACCCACATACAAAAAAGGGGCCGGTGATATCGCTCAGTGGCACGGGCGCCTGCTGGCGCGCGAGGTCCTGAGGTCAACCCCCCGGTACCCACAAAAAAAAAAAAAAAAACCACATACACAAAAAGGAAATTGATATACCTTTGTATCTTGAAAAATTTCATTGTCTTTGACAGCTTATGGAACTAAGAAAATAATCATCATAAGTAGTCAATGAAATGGATGTCTGTGTTCTTGGCCCTCTCGTGCATTAAAAGTACAGTGTGATACAAGAAACTTAAAGTGATTTTCTCTAAATGAGCTGAGTAAATTAGCAATCATTATTGACCTGGCTTTTACAGGTCAAAGGGCAAAACTTTTATACTTTCCAGTTACATAAAACTTTTTTCTGTTTCCATCTGATCATATTCATATCATTCTACAAAGTCATCATTTGTTATAAGTCTACTTATTTCTTATGCAGATGACACAAATTCAACACTTATTAAATTGACTTTGATTCATGAATTAAAGGTATGTGATCTTTGTACCTTATATGACACCCTTGAATTTCAGTTTACTTGAAACAAATGCTTGCAAAAGAGATAAACTACTTCCTGCAGACTGCTCTGTAACACAAGATTTTCCATTGAAAGCAATGTTATATGAGACAGTAATTTTTCTGCTCTTTTCTCTTTGACAATTGCTGCAAAACTTTTGGAGATTTGCCCTCAAGCTATATGATAAAATAATCACAGCCCTATAAAAATTTTGAAATTTTAAGCATTTTTTTGTATCAAGAATATTATTGCCTTTAATATTTGATAGAAAATCTTGACAACTGTATATTCTATTATTAAATTTTGGTTTTATATATACTAAATAATCACAAACCAGTGCATGCTGGAATTTTAAAGCACCATCTGCAAAAATCTCAACACATATTTTAGAGAAACTTGTAAATTCCCATGCTTTCCTCAAATGCTTGATTTTATTCTAACATAGTGGCCCAATAACCAAAAGCCTATTTGCTAGTCACAGTTATGTCTTTACCACCTTACATGAATATATAGGTCAACATGTGATCTTATAATTCATTTGAATTTAGTTTCACTTTGATAATGGTTTTTAGTCCAGGGTACAGATCAGCAGGAGCTCCAGGAACTAACCAGATCTACTGGATGATGGATGCAATTTCTGAACATCATGAAACCTGTAGATATTGCATTGTATGGTCTTGCAGGCAGAACACAGAGTGTAGAAATTGATCCCAGAAATTCATTACAGGATGGCAGGAATTCAGAGGTAAGAATCCTTTGGAAGGACATATAATCTGTTGAATTAATGAATGAGTGAGATATGATATGACCTGCTTAATTTGACTTTCATAGAAAAAAGTCATGTATCATCTAGAAAATGCATGTACATATTGAAAATGATTCAGAAAACAGCTAACTGGTTGCTTTATCTGTCCATTAGTGATTGAATGTAAGATCATGCATGTAAAAAACTGAGCTATTGCCTTTACAATTAATTGACCAAAATGTCCCTTACAACTTGTGTTTAAATTATGTTAAACTAACAACTTCATTTGTCATTCTTGTATAAATTATCTTAAATCCTTAAGGATGTTAAACATATATAGTGTATTGAAATATACTGAGAATAGAGCTCTTAAAAATTAGAAATTCTGAGAAAGTAGGAATGAGTAGTATTTGTTTTTTCTTTTGTGACAAAAAGGATACTTTTTTAATAGATAATTTAAATGAATTTTATTTAGAGATACCTAGATTCATGAAAGTGAATTAGCATTTCTGAAGAAAAGTTTAGGAACTGTGATATAATTGATAAACCATTACTGCATTTTATGTTGTTATATGAAATTGAAACATAATTCACTCTGTTTATACCAAAATTCTCTGCTCTCTAACTGTATATAGAGAAAGTGAAATGGGCTTAATGTTGACAAAAAAATTAAAAAATTTAAAGTACTCTTTGAATTGTACTGAAGCTATACATAAGTTTGAGGGAGTTGTGAACTAGAACTGACACCTACAATAGTTTACACCATTTAACTCTCAATTCCACAAGCATTGCCACTAAAATCAGCTTGATAAATGTTTCAGGGTAGCGTTATCAATTGGTTATTAATTAGCTACTGGAGGGTAGAGGACAGAGATGTGCTAGGATCCTGATAGTGTCCTATCTTCTACTTAGTAGCCAACAACTTTATATTGCTACCTCAATATTTGTTGTTGCTGTTTTATTAAATGGATACTTTCACAAAAAGATGTTGTGGTGCTTGCCTGTAATACCAATATTCTGGGTGGCAGAGCCAGGAGGATCTCAAGTTTAAGCCTACCATGACAATTTAGTGACTTGGAAAACAAATCCTGCTTCAAAAATATTTTAGAAAAGAGCTGGGTGTGTAGCTCAGTGTGAAGGCCCTAGGTTACACGTCCCATAAGACCAAAAATTGATTAATTAATTAATTAAAAGAAAATTATATGCATTTAGCTACGCTATTCTACTTAGATAGTTCTAGAGATATTTAGTGTGTTTAGATGGTAAGCATTTAAGTGCTGACCACACTTTTATAAAGCTAATCAGCCTTTTAGAAGTCTACCATTTGGAAATATAGAATATTTATGATTAAAATATTTATTTACTTCAGAAAAACATAATTTAATTTCATGAATATTCAGACATATCTGATGCTCTGCTTTATTTAATCTTCCTCGGGTATGGCATGCATGAACATTTCCAGTCTCCAAAATTTAAAATCTATTTAAATACTTGCATCAAATGTATCAAGCAAGCCAAATCACTGAATAGGTTAATTCTTTTTATCAAAAATTAAAAGTGTCTATTTTCTATAATGAGCAGATACTTACACATATTCAAATAAATGCATTCTTTTTCCCAGAACTTTTAATAGAAGACTATAGTAGTCTTCTCTTATGAGATTATCTTTTGTCAATAAAGATCTTGCCTACTGAACAAATCCCAGCTCAGTACTTTTTCAGTTCCAGGTTACGTTATTCTTATTGTCTTTTTGCTTCTATTTTATCAAGTGTTTGAGGTCAATAACCATGAGTTTTCTGATTTTTGTTTTTTGACACTTTTACCTTCCTGTTGAATATTTATGTTCATTCTGACAATTTTAGAAAATGACTTGCCTCTATTTTTGTTGAAGACCAACCTTCTACTTGCCTCTATTTTTGTTGAAGACCAACCTTTTGTTGAAGACCAACCTTCTATTTTTGTTGAAGACCAACCTTCTCTCCACTTTATCACCCCTGGGATTGCTCTTTAGCACTCAGCCTCCCTCTTTTCCTATATTAGACCTCTACTGTTTTTCCAGCAAAGGATATGGGACAACATTTTATGACCAATTGACAAAAACAAAAAACCACCAAAACTCACATTTCCAAAACCTTCTATATTTTACCCAATACAGTATTGGTTGTTATTAAATTCATAGTTATTTACACATATGTACAGGTATTTGAGATAAAAAATAGAATGCTTATATGTAGTTCTTTTTGACCTTGGTCTTAGAATCCATCAAAATGATTCTTACCCAAAGTTAATTATGTCAACTCTATTTTCCACTTCAGATCTTTCAATGTGGCTTTATTCTTCATCTATTTCATCTATGATATTGGTAGATGTTTTTGCTAAGGTTCACCTTCCTTCTTAGTTTCCTGTGATATCTTGGTTGATTATTTTTTGGGGTACCATGAATCAGACTCAGGAACTTGTGCTTGCCAGGCAGGCACTGTGCCACTGAGCTATATCCTCAGCCCTATCCTGGTTGAATTTTTTTTTAATTGTATTCAGTAATACTCGTGATACTCAGTTGCAAGGGTTTTGACTAATGCTGAAATCATGCATCCATGAGCCTAGTAACATATAGACCAGT
This sequence comes from Erethizon dorsatum, assembly GCA_028451465.1. NCBI lineage: Eukaryota > Metazoa > Chordata > Mammalia > Rodentia > Erethizontidae > Erethizon > Erethizon dorsatum. Next base: position 32,467,519 of record CM051823.1, read on the forward strand.
TCCAGAACTCCAAAATTTCTCCCATGCCAGCTTTTTATGGTAAACTCCTGCCCATCACCATTCCCTGCATGTGTTTACTGTATCTTTACTTTTATTTTTCCAAAATATCTTATGAGAGTCACATAATATGGGCTTTTGTGGCCTGCCACTTATACATTTTATAATAAAAGTATTTGAAAAGCAAGTTTTGTTGCTTGTATACATTACTATATTACATATTTTATATTATGTGCAAGAAAATAAGATAATTACTTTTTCTCCCCAAAAAGGCAACAAAACCAAAGGCTGCAATTTGGATATGACAAGTGGAATGCATTTGAGTCATCTGTGTTGTTGAGTTAAAAGAATATATCTGTTTTGTTTTGTTGGTTTTTTGTTTTTGCTTTTGGTTTTTTTTTTTAATTTTCTGTGAGTTGTTAGATCTTGATTTTGAATCCATCATAATAGATGTTGATGATATCAGACTAGCTTTCATTACAATTTATGAACCTGAAAAAGAAAATCTTGGTTGTTTCTACTCACTTACAATGATGAATAAAACTCTTGCATAGATAGATAGATAGATAGATAGATAGATAGATAGATAGATAGATATACTTATGCGGTCAGTCTTTGTTCCTTTAATGTAATGTGTTTTTCTTTATCTGAGGATCTTCAACAGTTTTTTCTTGGGGCTGGTGATACAGCTCAGCGGCACAAGTGCCTGCCTGGCAAGCACGAGGTCCTGAGTTCGGTTCCTGGTACCCACATAAAAAAAATGAGTTTTTCTTTAATTTTATATTTTATTGTTTTGAATATATATATAATTTTTTGTGGTACATAAGTTTTTATTTTATTTGTGTAAGTACAATGAAATAGAACTCTTCAATAATATAGTAAACATGTTTTCTAAAGTGGTGGCTCCATTTTGCGTTCTTATCAGTTATGTGTGAGAACTTAAGGTGAACTGTATTCTCTATAGCTAGGAGTTGGCTTTCCCCCTAGTCATTTTAATAGGCACAGTTTAGGCTTACATGTTTCTAATGACTAATAGATGTTGTGTATCGCTTCATGGGTGAACTTGTCATTTGTATATCTCTTTTAGTAAAGTAAATTTGGTAAAGAGACTTATGTGGTCATTCTTTGTTCCTTTAATGTAATGTGTTTTTCTTCATCTGAAGATCTTCAAGAGATTTTTGTTTTAATTTTATATTTTATTGTTTTGAATATGTGTCTTGTCTTGGTTACTTTTTCTCATTGTTCAGACAAAATATCCAACACCCAAAGTTAAAGGAGCAAAATTTCATTTTGGTTAATGGTTTGTAGAGGTTTCAGTCCGTAATCTACTGGCTCCAAGGCAGGGAGGCACAGCAGAGGGGCAGTGCAAGGAGAAGCAGTCCATGGCAGGCAGAGGGCAGCAAGCAGTAAGCAAGTGACAAGACATAACACTCTTCCTGTCCCTTGTACATTACCCAGACTACCCACCCTTGGGTGGTAGCACTCACACCATTAATCCTAGCAGCATATCCTTGTTCCCAGCATCACACACATCAGCCACCTCTGAAAAGCCCAACCTATGGCTACATGAGGTTTTGTGGGGACATCTAGATACAAGCCATAACATGTCTATATAGATTTAAATTTTTAAAAATTACTGTGAGTTCTTGATCTTTATTGTAAATATATAATAACAGATATTTACATCATCATAATATTTTGCACTATTACCTGAGCTGTATCCCTGAAGAATATTAGGGACCTTACTAAGAAACATCTGTGCACCTCAATTTTTATTCATTTAAAAGAGGACAATTGCAGTTTCTACCATATGGCATTGAAAGTTATATAATATGTGCAAAGTGTGTAGATAGTACTGATAAGTTTTCATTGTTTCACAAGTATAAATTATAACAGTCATTATTATAATTACTAATATAATGTATCAATTATAAATTAATATACTGACTATATCTAAATCATTTTTTGCCCTTGATCATTTTAATTCTAACCTCCCCTGCATACTTCTACATGTGGGTTAGCTGAAACACTTTTCACCCTTAAAGTAGCAAGTTGTATACTTTTTTCTCTCCTTTATTTCAAGGTACAATTAGTTACTCTGAGGCTTTCAAAACCCTTTATCTAATTTTAAAACACACATGTATCACATTCATCATCTACATGTTTTATTCCTTCTTTTCCACTATATTGATTAGTCCTGGGAGGTGAGTTGGTCTTTGAATTCTATTTCTTTATGAAGAATATTGTGATACTTATTTTTTTCCTTTACTAGCTAATAAAGTGCTTTACATTTGTGACTCTCGAAAATTCTTGTTTGTTTGTTTGTTTGTTTTGCTGTGCTGAGTATTGTACACGGGGCCTCGTGTATGTTAGCCAAATGCTCTACCACTAAGCTGCACCCCCAGCCATTGCCTATATTTCTATTATAACCCATTTAGTTGACATGAGAACATCCTAATTTTTTTTTTTCACAACCGAGTTAACTCAAGGCAGATGACTATGATCCACACCTAATCTTCACTGTACCCTGTAGCATTTCTGGAAGGATTTCTACAGAGCCACAAAGATTTGCACAGCTATACAGTCATCTTTCAGTAGAAATGCAGGACACCATTCTCCACATTTAAGGAATTAAAATGTACATCATGCACCAGAGCAAGATTTTTTACTGGCTTTTTCACATTCATTGGAGAAAGGAACAGAGCAACAAATCATATCAAAAGCAAAAAAAATCATTTCACACTGAGACATCATGCAAAATTATAATTAAATATCATCCATTTTGCCATCATTTTTGCTAATCTTTCATGAAAATAATCATATAGTAGGTCAAAACTTCTTCATTTTCTTTGAAATTGTGGAGCAGTCAGTCTTCTAACTCCTTTTAGAATGTGACTTGTGACACCATTTACCTCTTTTCACCAATCTCTCCAGCCACACACATCTCTCTTCAAACTGTAAGTTGCTACGATCTTCTAGGCATTTTTCCTTAGAGTAATTCTAATTGTGAACATGCTTCTTAATCACTGCATAAAAGTAGTGCTGAGAATTATAGCATTATACAACTGCAAAACAATACCATAGGCCCATTCCATCAATGATTACAACACAATTCTATCCGCTTATATGCATAAAAATGCAAAAACCAATGTCTAAATCATATTATCTCACCAGAAAATAGGTGTCTTATGACTGGGTTGTTGCAGAATAATTGGCATATAGTTGAACTTTTTTTTTTTTTTTGCAGGAATTGAACTCAAGATCTTGCGCTTGCCAGGCAGGCGCTGTGCCGCTGAGCTACATCCCCAGCCCTGTAGTTGAACTTTTTAGCATCTTGTTATAGTTTGTGTCTGAATGTCCCCCCGCAAAGCCTCATGTGGTCATCGTGGGGCAGGCTTTTCGGATGCAGCTGAATCTAGAATTTGTGATTGATTCATTGTGTAGTGCTGGGATTATGGGTGTTTGTGCTACATCCACCCTAGGGTGGGAAGCTTACATACAATACAAGGAACAGAAAGTCTTCTTTCACACTTCTCCCTTTTTGCTCGTTGCTTTTGCTGTTTTCCACCTCCATGAACTGTTGCCCCTCTGCCACACCACCCTGCCTTGGAACCAGCTAAGTATGGACTGACACCTCTACAAACTGTGAGCTAAATAAACCTTTCCTCCTTTAACTTTGGGTGTTGGGTATTTTGTCCCAGCAACAAGAAAAAAGTACCCAAGACACATCTCCAATCCAAACTATTACTTGTGACCTGCTACTTGTGGATTAAAATTTTATGGAGTAAAAGTGAGGATGTAAGAAAATGAAGAGTATTCATAAAGAAGAATTATATGTACCATTCAGGAATAATATTGAACATTTTCCCAAAGTACCAAATGTCAATATTTTGATAGCATGGGGAAAAAGTATTGCACATTTTCACCCAATCAAAATTTTGACTTTTTTTCAAAAGGCATACTTACAAGACACACTTGTTTTACTCATTGAAAGATACAGTGTATAGTACGTACTAAGGGAAATTTTAGTCAGATAGAACAAAAATAAAGGTCAGAAACAGTACCTGATATCATTACAGGAAGGTCCAGAATACAGGTGCAATGTGACAGTTTAAAGTAGGAGAGTGCAAAATATCTAACTACAACTTTTCAAAAGTTTCTTGCAAGTTCGTATGCCCAGAAGAATCATTTGGAAATGAACAGTTCCCTCAGCAGAAATATCAACAGTGTCTAAAACTACTTTCAGATTTCTGTAAAGGGGACTAAATTAGAACTGTCATTTTATTCTCCAAATGATTCCTCATAATAATTTCTGATGAAAAGAATGTTTTATTCAATCTCTTTAATGCAGAACATGAATATAAAAATACAAATATTAGAGTAAATATTCCTAAATTTTAATTTTAAATGTAAGTGAATATCTAATGATGCATTCTTCTGTATGCAGTCTGACTCATGTGTTCTTATATTGTTTTAGTACAATATGGCAATGTTTCATCATAAATTAATATTATGAATTAAAATTTCTGTTCCGCATACAAAGTATTTGTATTTATTTTTATATTCACTGAGTATTCACTGAGGCAATCATATTTCATATCTATTAGTTTTGAATTATAATTGAAATATTCAAGTAAATTATTCAAACTTGAACAGCCACTTAGAGATGCAGAGGAAATTGAACATGAGAATTCATGAGTGAAATTTCATTTAAAAGAGATATTAAGAAGCTTTGGTTGTAAAGAAAGAAAATGTATTTTAATTCATGTTTCTCTTTGTAAGGAAGATAAAAAATATTTCATATTTTGACACTTAAAATAGATTTTGTAAGGGGAATAATTTAAATGAAAGATAACCCTAAGGGCAGAAAATGTATTATTTTAAGCCAAGAAGATAATACAGTGCAAAGGTTCATAAGTAAATGAACTCCTGAGAGACAGTATAAAATTCTGTCCTCGAGGATACCTTAAAAAACATGCTGACTTAGTTTGCATGTTGGTGATGGGCCACAGTAAGAGATTTGGATGAAAGACCACTGGCTTCATCTCTCCTATTACCGTCCAGCTAGTATGTGGGGTTAATAGCGAAAATTGTTAGACATTTCTTGGTAAATACTTCTATTTTAACACAGCACACAGTTCTATTCATCCAGGTGGTGCTTGTGACACTCAACTTCTAAATTTTGTTTTGCTTTCTAAATTCCTGTGGAAGGGTGAAAAAAAGAAAAGAGTTGTGTCAGGATGAAAAGCATTGCAGATAATGAAAACGTATGGTATGGACTAGAGGATGAAGTGCTTCTCTCATTTTACATGTATAAAAGAATTTTCTTATGTTGTAAACGATATTGTTATCAACATCACCATCACAAGATGCTTCATTCCCTTCATGATTTTTTTTTTGGTTGCATGAAATTTCTTCTTTTTTTTTTCTTTATTAAGTTTATTGGTACAATTTAGACATACATAATGATCATATTCATCATAGGAAATTTGTAACTGTATATGATATACTTTGATTCCCTTCATGATTTTTAAGAGAAAAGAGAAGCAGAAGGAGTATTTTCAAATGTAATTGTTGAAAAGGTTTAGCTTCATTCTACATGATTTTTATTTCCCCTTGGTTTTCTCTGAGTGATTATAACCATGGTCAGCTAAAATAAATATATTGTCTATTAATTTCCATTAATATCATGTATTTTTATGGTAGTAAAACTTGTATGAAATTTTTTAGAGTTTAATTGGCAAATGTTTATGAAGTCCAAGTCGTTCAATCTTGCAATTCTACTTTTAGGAATTCACTCTAATAAAAGTATTTGATGTCTCTACAAATTATATACAGTACGTGTGCTCATCATATTACTTATTGCAAAATGATTAATTAGAAAAATGTAAATGTCTAACAATAGATGGTTAGATTATCATTTACACACAGTAGAATACTATGCAACCTTGAAAAGCATGCTGTAAGTAACGAAACTCTTCTGACAAGCAGAAGAGACAAAAATTACTTTTCTGATCACTCTGAATTATTACGAAGTTAAATGCATTTTGATCTCATCCATTTGTCAATAGGTACAAAGTGCTTCTGGAAGAATACTGATCAGGATACCAATAATAGTTCTCTTCACTATTAGAGATATGGGTGAATGTTTTTTGTTTTTAAAAACTAATCACGTAAGTTATACAAATTTAAAAACTTGTGCATCTACTGATTTTTTCAAGAATTCATTTATTCTTTTTGGCATTACTGATGAAAGCCATCATTTTTTTAAACAAATGTGTTCAAATATTAACAAGTAAAAGAAAATCACCAAAGTAAATCTTAAATTTATGGATGCAGATGAACTTATGAAATAGGATTACATAAGCATTGACATGAAGAAAATGGAGACTGAAAAATGTCAGAGAGGTCCTTAGAGTTCTAATTCTAATAAAAAAAAAATAATTTATTTTTCATATAAAAAGAAAAAGGCGTATTGGAGACTACTGTTAAATGTCTTTTATTTCCAGTGTCTTTGATCATATGGAGGTACTAACCATTAACTGGAATATGCAACCCACCAAGGTTGAGGTAGAACATAGCACAGCATAGCTAGGAGCCTCCAGAGGAGCAGATGAGGACTCAGTAGGAACAAGGCTGTAAATGTTTTTATAATGGGTGAATACTTGCAGGTGAGAGAGGACAGGAATGACAAACTACGCAGGAAATTACTTCCAAAGGAGGAGTTAGGCAGTCAGCTCTGTATAAATATTATGGCCATGACAAGCCAAAAGTATATGACCCAGACAGCAAAGGCAATTTGTTTCAAGCTTCATATGCACCCCCAAAAAGTGGTCAAATCTTTGCAGCAGGTGAAAGTGAGGTAGTATAAGAGATTACTTCCAGAAAAACACAGTTATCTGAGCTATATCATAATATTCACATTGCCTATTATTGTTGACTACTTAAAACTTTCAAATTATTAAATGTTGATTCATTGATTTCTTTCAATTAAAATAAACACTTAGCAACTACACAAAATTTAGAAACTGTAGAAATCACCCAAATAGCATGCCCATTTCCTGTCATAGTTCCCCCAGATATTTCAGAACAATAATAAGTGTTTCACCTTTTTATCCACAATCTGTCAAATTGATAGTCTATATTCCCTTTATCCTTCCATCACACCTTCCCAGCCAAATCCTACAGCTGGATGAATCCAATTATCTGCCATCTCTTATACCTGGGTAGTTAAATCCACTATAAATTTATGGTCCAACCTCAGCCAGGTTCCCAAAACATTCTGGCAACCTTTGCATTTCTTTTAGTTAGGTCGTTCTACAATTTTTCAAAATAATTATTTCAAACCTCTTCTACATTTTTCACCCTCAGCCTTGTTTGGGGGCTCAAAATAAAGCTTTGGATTCTTAAAAATCTTTCTATCCTTACGAGATAGAATTTACTGAGTATATAGTATTTCAGATAGGTTAATTGTGTTCTTTATGGTGTCTATATCCCTTTTTTATCTGCGTCTCCTTAAGATTCCATAGACTAATGCTGGTAGACTGATATCTTTCCCAGTGACTTCTTGCTGGTTCACCTTGAATTTTGTTTCAGCTGTTTCTCGTGTAACTGAAACACTTAGCCTCCAGTCTGCTCTGAGGCTCCTTAGGCCAAGGTTTAAACTTTATATTCTAGGTCATAACACATAGGCTTCGACATTATGTAATCTTACTTTACATGCTGTATAATTATTTCTTAGTGCCTTTTTATTCTTTTGAAATGTGGATTTTCTTCTTTTCCCTGGAAAGACTACACCCAGCCATCCATACTTGGATATTGTACTTTTGACCCATAATTTTGAATCCTTCTGTTCTTTTTTTGTTTGTTTGTTACAAGTCCTGCCGGGGTACTTGCTAGTGTATACGGTGGCCCGGGCTGTGTGCACTAGAGGAAACAAAGCAGTGGCTGTGGATTTTTTGCTGTGGTGGCAGAAAAATCCTAAACACCAAATTTTATGGTTCTGAGTCCTGTTGAAGCCTCCTTTAGGGCTGCAGGTTTATGACCTAGTTTTTTTTCTAAAACATGACATAATGAGAAAATTAAAGAAAATACTTATCAGAGAAATCTGCTGCAGTTTTAAACATCTCTACATTTTGGATTAATGACAGGTAACTTGATTCAGTGGTCATTAAGGAGCAGAGACTTAATCTTTGCTGGATGGAGTCCTGGAAAATCTGTTCCATTATATGTATATTCCTCAGTGGTAAAGACTGGAGACCTCATTGCAGTCATGGCTTTTGTGCATTACAGCAGTCTGAAATGAACTCAGCTAAATTTTTAAAATATGCACACACATTCAACCACCCATGAATTCTTGTTTGGTGCTCTTGCTGAGCTGGTTGATAAGGCAAAAGATGCTGATGACAGATATATATATATATATAATATTATATATATTATATATTATATTATATATTATATATATTATATATTATATTATTTATTATATTACATATATATACATATATATAGCATATATATGATAGATAGATAGATAGATAGATAGATAGATAGATAGATAGATATGCAAGAGGACCTTCCAGAGGATTTATGTTTTGATTTGATTTTTGAATGACAGAGCAGGAATGGATGATCTCAATAATGCTGCCAGTATGATCTAGTTTAACAAGTTGACCAAAACCCACCCAATTCTACCTTCTACAAAAAGGGAATGGATAAAACTGGGATCAGTGTGGCCTGGAGAGGATTTTATTCTCTTCACTAAGAAGTAAACGCCATCATCTGTGTTTTTCTTTCTCACACCTTTCCTGAGGAAGAAGGCAGTGATAAAGTGATAGTTTCATTGCTCACCTATATTTCTCAGACGTGGGCACTTGTTACAGACAATGTGGAGAAGTTTGCCACTGAGTCAGAACTCATCTACAATTACGTTCCCTTCCTCACTGAAGAGGAAGTGATGACTCACCGCATGAAGATTCCTAGGGACAGCGGAACATTAGTGATAATATTTAATCTCATGCTTATGAATAATGCCCAAATTAAGCATGACCTCAAATCCAAATGATATCCAGATGCTAGAGATTTCCCAGAGGCAGGAAACCAGAGCAGAGTTCCTAAGGAGACCAAAGTGCCATGCTCTACACTGATCTTGATCTGCAGAAGAGGATCTCCATCAATGGGCACAAGGTGCAGACCACAAGGCTCTCTCCTGCTTCTCGTACAAGTACACATCAAGCTTTTTTGTGCCCTGAGAGGAGGTGGAGAAGCAGGACTTGTATCATGAATTGCTGAAGAGAAGGCTCAGGAGGCAGAGAGCAAAGCTCAGACATCAGCAATTTACCTGGATGGCGATCTCACAGGCCACTCTAGGGTTACACTGGGGTGGTTCCACGACAGGGTCATTACCCTGCATAGAGAAGCTGAAGTCAACAAGAGGAGCAAGGAAGCCAAGCATTGAGCGCTCGAAGAACCTAAAGAACTAAATTTAGTCTTGGGGTCAACAGTGAACACCAGCACCTAGACTGTATATTCTTCTATAGTTGTTGCCAGTTGATCAGGATGCATGAGAAAGTGTGCCCACAGCTGCAAGGAGACACGCTTGTGGCAGGGTTGTTAGGGTTACTGATGTGACCTGCCTGCATCTAGAACCTATGCACAGAAGCAGGACTTTGCTGATATAAACAGTTCTGGCATCTGCTGAGAGTCATGAGGGAGTATCCGGAACAATACTGGAAGGATATTGTCATTGCCATACCTGAAATCACCAAGTTTCGGGATGTGTTTGGATTCTTCTCTGCTGACTAGAATTAGCCCCCATCCAGTAAGATACGCTACAAATGCCAAAGATCTCCCGAAATCCCCACCATCATCCTGCGTGATTTGTGTCTGAAGTGGAGGTCTCCTCCATTTCAGATAAGCTCAGTGGAAAAGGTTAGTTACCCTAACACCTGGGTGCACTCTCTGAACTCTGATACCCTGAGCAGGATGGGTGCGAGGTTTCTGAACAAAATCAGAAGTTTCCCTGGGGACATTTATAATGCACCTAAAATGAAGGAAGAGATGCAACAGCTGCTGAGGGGGAAAATTCATCAGCAGCGGAAGCTGGAGGCCCTTCAGAAAATCTCCTTCTTATCTCAAGCCGACCTGACCTGAATTGACCTTGAAGTGACAATCAGACCTTCAGAGAGGAACCTGAGGGACCTCTGTGTACCTGGTTGCCGACTTCATCCGCTGCTATCAACCACACCCCAAGCAGATCGTTCCCTGTCAGTCAGCTAACTCCGAAAGGCTCCTGTTATCTGTAATACCCTACAGTCTCCTGCTCTGGCTGTTCAGGTAAAGGCCAGTACCTCCAGGCTGACCCAGACACTCAAGACACCCCAAAAGCTTGTGAACATTCTAGTCAAGACTGTACCCCAGCCCACTCCTCTGGTGCAAGCCTCTTTATCTCAGTGCTGCAACTGCAGGAGCCTTCCGCAGTTCCCTCCCTCCAAAGCCTTCAAGACTGCAGGGCTCAAGAAGCTAGGGCCGCCTATTAAACTCTCCGCGGCTCCCCGTGGCTGGGAGTGGGGTCTCTGATAAGGGTGAAATTGATGTATTTCCCTACATCTCTGTTTCCTGTCCAACGAGAGGGAAGCAGTTATTCTCTACTCTGGCCCTTACACCATGTGCCAACCATGACAGTACTGAAATATCTAAAATGTGAGCAAAAATAAACCTGTCCTGTGATTTTCCGATGCTGGGTATTTTGTCCCAGGGTAGCATCAGGCAGAGGGTCCTGGGGGGGGGCGAGTTGTCTCCTGATCCTCCACCTCCGCGTTCGTGCCCTCACTCCGAGGAAGAACGAAGGAGTGGGTTGAGGCTGGCTCAAAACCCAAAGCCTTGGCTGCAAAATGCGGAAGTCATGGTCTCCGCGCAGAATGAGAAAGTCAGAGAATAAAAGGTATGCGAAGAGAAGATTTATTTATGATATCGCTGGTGTGGGGAAAAGCTACCTCTCAACAAGGTACCCAAAGGTCAGGGGACCATTGCACTCCTGCTATAGGGGTTAGCAGATTTCTAAAAGGAACTGTTTCACTGACTGGTGTAATCTAGGCCAATCGGGGTCTTAGCCTTTGTTTCTGGGGTGAGATAAGAGTTACAGGGCACAGTGAATGCATGCAATAATTTCACAAAAGCTGGCTTCCTCAAGTATATTGTGCACCATTTATAACTGTCAGCCACTCAGGTCATGTCCTATCTCTGCCTACGCCCTCAAACTGTCCCTACACAGCGACCAGTAAAGTGACTTCCACGCTATGTTCTACTTGTACATCTACTTTCAGATGATGACTGTGAGGCATAAGGATAACTGGATGTCCACAATCTGAAACTAAATTCCTGATACTTAACAGACAATGACAGACTCAAGTTTTACTGAGCTTGAAGTTTTTGTAACTTTAAGGGTTTTCTTTAAGAAATGAATATGAAATTTAAGTAAGAATTTGTTATAAAATTGATATATAGTATAATGAGAGAAAGAAAAATTACTGATGTCGTAGAGTTCTGAATCTCTTTTCCTTTAGTACTTTCAAGAGAAATTTTACTTAGAAATGAATTCTGAGAACACTTTTGTGTACCTTGACTCTCCCATTCTTTCACTATTGCTAAGCTTCCCCTCTACTCACCTCATTACCACTTAGAACACTTTCCCTGGTACTCAAAATATAGCCCATGGTCTAGAAGTACAGGAAGGTGTTTAAAATGCAAACCATAGACCTACTAACTCAGAATCTACGAATTTGGGCAAAATCATGAGATGGTTCATGTGCATGCACATTAAAGGGTTAGAACTACTACCTAACTCTGCGAATAACAGCTAAACAGCCTCTGTGAGTGAGGTACCTTGAATGTAACCTACGGTAGACTCTGGTTGAAATCAGCTCTGCAGAGAAGATAAAGTACCTTTGGCTCATTAAATAATGCTGGACATTTACTTATTCTGTGTAGCACGCTCTCCAGTGAGGGCTCTTCCAGCTGTTGTTTTAACAATTGCATAGTTCACATTCCAGAATGCAAAGATAAGGACACCAATACTCAAGTTTTCTTAGCAGCGGATTCTCCCTGAGCAGTTAGAAGAGTTCATTAGATAAATGATTTGGCTAAGTCTGCTCTGAATTATGCCTGCAGGGCCTGGAAGTCCTCCAATTGCTCTCCTTAGAAGGAATGAAGCTGGGGGTAATGTCTTGGAGGGAATCCTCTGGAAAGAAACAGAGGGGCTTACTGGCTACTGGTAAAAGAGGAATGTGGGGAACAAATATAAATCTCAAATAAGACTTTATGATAGGTCATTTGCTTTCTAGTATGTGACATAAATCCTATTTTTTGTGTCCCTACAGGATCTTCTGTGAAATCTGCTTTACTCCTTAGTGCTTTTTTGGAGTGGATTTTCCTTTTCAAGAGAAAAAGTACTGGCCCCTGCTGTGAAGTTGCCCGAAAGCAAAGCCACAGGCTGCCCACTGGAGGGCAGCTGCCTGAAGCTACTCCATGCCCTGTGGCCTCTCCCCTGTACCACGCCTTTGTTAGAGTACTGAGTGGCACAGTGAGCTTGGATGCACAAAGAGGTTGGAAGGCTGGAGCTCTCAGCGGGTTAGAAGGTGCTCTTTACTCAGCAGGAAGAGATAAAAGGGTGAAGTTTTTACTTAAGTTATGGAAGGGTTGTTCTTTTTATCTTATTTGCCCTTGATTTAGTGTTTCAGGGATTAAAACTTGATATATGGATCTGATAGTCTGGAGGAAGCTGAAATAGCACTGCTATTCCTATCTGTGTTTGTTCCTCTTTGTTTCTCTGAGGACTTTATGGTTATATCAATGATCAGCGGAGGATAATCAGGCACAATCACCAGAGTATCTTGTTCTAAACTTTTTAAAATATGGCAGGAAAAATTACCCGGTACTACACAAATTCTCTGGAATTTTGGTAAAGAGGAATAGTTTAATTCCTAATATTTTCTAATGCTAGTAAAAGTTTATAGAGTTTAAAATTTGGTTGTGGAGAGAAGTGGTTAAAAAAAAATTAGAAACACATTTTCTTTCTATCCATCATGAATTGGGCCACAGATGGCATATCGTTGTCCATCTGAAAAGCCAGCATGGTTTATCTGTTCTTTTGATGAGTTAGACTATTTCATATCCCTTCCTCCTTGCCTCCTTCAGCTCTGTTTCTGTCCCAGCAGTGCCAACTTTCCAATGAAAAATGGATAGTAAACAAAATAGATGGTCATTCTCTCTCCCTCCCTCCCTCTCTCTCTCTCTCTCTCCCTCTCTCTCTCTCTCTAATTTTCGCCTTTACATCAGAGAGAAGATTCACGAGGCTGAAACTTTTCTGCCCCACATCAGTAGAAGATTCATAGCCATCTTTTCTTTGCGTGGTGGCAGAAGTTAATATGAATTTACTGATTAGACACAGAAAATGAATTATGGAAATACATATCTTTGATGTTGTTTTTTAGGAGAGAGTTTATTTTAGCAGTTTGCTGGCTCTGCTTTTCCTTCTAGGCATGATCATATAAATTATTTTTAAAGATAAGAGTAAGTCCATTTTGAAATATTGAATATATTTCTATAAATATTAAATTTTACTTCATCCTATCTACACTGTTTTAAATGGAAATTATATTTTCTAAAGTATAAAGTTATTTAGGTACTACTTTATGCATTTTTTATTAAAACATAAAAATGAATCTTATGTTAATATTAATGGGGTGGCTTACTGATTGTTATGTCCTTTTCCATAGTCTATATATAAATGGAATAAAATTGCATTTTATTATCAAGACAAGAGTTCTGAGTGAGGTCTTGTGAATGTTAGTGGCATAATGTCTGGATAGTGTCTTTGCAAAGATGACTTTCAGGTGACATATAACTAATGAGTAACATAGAACTGGTCTTATTAGCAGATTACCCAGGGGTGTCCACTTAAATAAATATTATTTTGAATCCTTTGAAGAAATGGTTCTTTATTCTTTCATTGCAGAGGTTTATCTTTCCCTCAGATCATTTACGTTGTTCTTATTTTTAAATTTTATTTTGAAAAGATTTTCAAATATCCAAAATATAAGAGAAAAACGTAATGAACCTGAAATTTATCTTTAATCTCTATATCATATTTTTGGTTTAAAACATGAAAGCAACTCCAATGTAATCAATTTTTTAGCATTCTATCATAAGTATTTCTAAAGACTCAGTGTCATTGCCATGGTTATCAGATTAATTAATTTAATATCATTTTATGCCTAGAATTATATTCAAATTTTTAAGATTACCTCAGAAATATCTCTTCATAAATTGTTTAAATTGGATCAAAATACACACATTGTATTTTATCTGCCAATTTTAAAATTTGTTTACTCCATTACAACCCTTCCTATTCAAATGGCATATATATCTATGCTGCATATTTTGATTTGTTTTTGTTTTTTGAGATGAGGTCTCATTATGGACCCCAAATTGAGCTCCAACTTTCCATCATCCTACCCCAGCTTCCTTAGTTACTGGTATTACAGTAGTGCACCACCACCCGGATCTTAACAGCAGTTTTTAAACTGCCTGATTGCAAGGGCATTTAAACTGAATGCGCCACACTTTGGATTTGGCCGATTGTTTGCATATTGTAGTGTTTAAATTGTTTCTTTTTCCCTCTGTGTACGAAATCAGTAAAGGAGCAGTGACGAGAAAGTTCTGTTTCTTGTTTCTCTTTAGTAAACCAGGAGCACTACACAGACTGTCCCACCAGGTCAGGAGAACAGTGAGGGCTGGCCAGCCCACTGACTGATTAGTGGATTTCGATATTGCCAATCTCATATCCCTTTCCTTTCCCACACTGGTCTGTACGAAATACTATTACGAAAAACAACAATAAATTGCATTTAGTTTTATATATTTTTTCATAAACTAAGTTTCTTGAAGTAAAGAAAGACAACAATTTCAAAGAACAAAAAACTACATAAATGTATGATAAACATGAAAGTGATTAAGCAAAACATAACTTTATCAACAGAACAGCATACTAATTAAATACAGAAACTGCTAGATCACCTTTCATTAGATGTGCAAAATTTTTTTGATAAAATGTACATGCTCACAGAATTTAAAAATACTTTCAAAATAGAATGGCTCATGCTTTAATATAACTAGAAAATATCTTTCATAGAGCACATGGCATCATTCTTAAAAACAAACAAACAAACAAAAAACTCGAACAGCCATTCTCCAAAAGGAACTCAGAAGCCAGGATACATTCTCCTGATATTATAGAGTCCTGTCCAAAGGAAGAGGCAGGAATATATTGCAACCCACAAAGGATTTTATACCAAGGTGAAAAGGAATACTGCAATGATATTTATTAAATTAATTTTGATAATTAATTATTTGAATTTTGTTACTTATGCATCTATATTACATGCAAAGACAAACTCTAAGTAAATATTTTGACATTATCTCTGTAGCACAATCAAGTTACAAATGCTCTAATGTAAATGAATGTATAACTCCTTGACCAGCAGAAGGAAGCCAATAATCCTTTATAAAAACTAGCTTCCAGCTTTTTCAAATGTTGTTAGTTTTATAGAGTACTAACCATAATAATGATTTATTTCTGTGGTACTGGGGGTAGAAACCAGGGAGTGCTGAACTCTGTTTCCAGCACTTTTTGCTTTTTTGAGTCAGTGCCTCACTCAATTTTCTGGGCTATGCTTGAACACGTGATCTTCCTGTTTTAGCCTCCTGACTGCCTGTGATTACTGGCACGTGCATCACCTCAGGCATGAAAGTTTTTTCCTATATAAATAAGGCCATTAAAAGGGGATATGACTCTCTGAAATATATTTTTTTCTAATATGGCATACAATTTGTTTTTACTAATGTAGCTCTATTGAAATATGAAGATCAATATGACAGTTTTTTAAGATTTCTTATCTTTCCACTATGAAGAAAATTTATATTATTCTTATAAGCATGTAAGCAATTGTCCGAAAATTTATATTTGGCCCAGGAAATAATGGATAGTGACTCATTTGGGTAGAAGGAAATTGCTTAATGTGTGTACAAAAGAACAGAGGGCCATTTATATCTAAAATAATACCAGTGTTCTGTGGACTTGCATAAGTGAAATTCTGCTTTACTCTTCTTTATAAACGTGGAACAGACTTTTTGACTTTGGCTAAAACATGTAGCTTAGAGCACTGAATGTCATAATGTGAATTTCTATAATTTGTAGCAAATTACTTAGTTCCAAAGTTAAAATGGTTGAAATGAATACAGATCTAGAAAGAATGTTTTCATCAGATTTTATGTCTATGAGGCATCCTAATTACTGAGTCTCCCTTGAATTAGAAAGAGTTCTGTTCTATACAATTTAGGATGAAATTTGTCAAGCCCCTTTAAGTGACGTCGAATTGTCCAATTAGCTAAAATACGTTTCGAATGTAATAATGCAAACTGTATGAGATTTCTATCCAGCTTCTTGTGAGGCTGTGATCATTAAGATTGCAGAATTGTGTTTTAGAATGGAAAATCTTCCACTTCCCAAATATACTTAGTTTATAACTTTTACAGGGGACATAGATTTTTCCTCGTAAGTATGAGGAGAGTAGTACAAATTCTAAGCCATCTGTATTGCTTTTCCCACTAGAGCCACCACCAACATAATACTGCAAAACAGCTATTAATTTGTGTTTATTGTTTCTAATATGTTTATGTTCAGTGTTTACTATATCTTACTTTGGATGGAATTTTCTCCATTGTCTTCTTTTCTTCAATTTGGTGTTGAGAAATCTGACTTGAATGTGATGCTTATTCTTTTTCACATACTCCTATTTTCTCTAAAGGCATTTCTGTTTATCCTTAATTTTCTGAAATTTCACCACAATGGTGTATAATTTAGGTGTATAGATCTCTGTTCATATTCATCTTGCTTTGCATTCAGTAAGCCCACTAAGTGGAAATATTTGTATATATCTCATCTCAACTAAGATGACCTTCTATTACTTTTATGAAAATGTTTGCTGCACTTAATTTGTTGTGTTTTATCCTTCTGGAATGACTATTCATAATCAATAATAATCAGAAATTCTGAATTAGATGTTTTGCCTTTTGGTTATCTCTCATAATTTCTTTCCTTTATAGATTTGTGGTCTCTTTTCATGTATTTTCAGTTATAGTTTTCCTGTTCGTTAATTCATTTGTTAGTTGTATCTATTTTTCACTACAATTCTGCTCATCTGCTAAGTTCTTTGCTTCTGAATTCCACATATCTGGGCATGAACAAAGCACCTTTGCTTTGTGAACACCCTTCCTGCATGATGTCCCTGCCTCAGAGTTAGCTGACTATGGACTGAATCTTCCCAAACTGTGAATTAAATTAAACCTTTCCTCTTTAAACTTGTGGGTGTCTGGCATTGTGTCTCAGTGAAGAGAAAGCTAATACAATACATTATAAACATCTGAGAAAGCAAGCATCCTTTTATTCATTGTTATTTTTAGTAATGAAATGGGAAGAAAAATATAATGAATGCTTGTCTCTCATGAATAAGTTTTGACAAATCATAGAATTTTACCATATTTAAATATATATTTACTTTTTAAATTATAGATACATTTAAGGCTTTTGAATAATCCCACTTTATACCATCTCTTGGCCTCTGAAGTAATTACATAGAATTTCTCTAAATCATTTCCATGCATCTTATTGCAGACTATATATGTTTCTGCTGGCTATATATCTGAAAGTCACATTTCTACATCTTGAAATGTATATTTCAACTTCACTACATTTGTCAAATTGCTCTGCAAGGCAGTGATTGTATTGTAAAAATTTTATGAAATATACATTTTAGCTTCCTCTTTCTCTATAACTTTGCACAAAGTTTTAAAAGTCTTTAGAATATGTGTGTCCAAACAATGGTCAAAAGAGCATCTCTTCATGTTTTAGCTTACATTTCTTATTTAAAAGTGAGATTAAAGGCCGGGGATATAGCTCAGTGGCACAGTGCTTGCCTGGCAAGCGTGACGTCATGAGTTTGATTCCCATTACCAAAATAAATAAATAAATAAATAAATAAATAAATAAATAAAAAAGAGTAAGATTAAATAACTTGACCTATATTCCTTGCCTCTCAGCTTATTCTGTTAAATGCTTAGCAATTTCCTGTGTTCACTGTTTCCCTCGCTCCTTCCTTCCTAGAGGTTAAAGATATTGTTTAGATATTCTAGATGTCATTTCTATATTTATTGTTTAGTAGTTAGGACTGTTTCACATAAAAATTGTTTTTTTGAATTCAAAAAGATCTATCACTTAAATTTCATTTACATTTTTAAAAGTTTTCTTACCACATACATTTAGCTAATATATTTTTGTCTACTATATGATACATCAGTTTGTTTCCTGTAAACATAGTTGATTCAGCACCTTTCTCCAATAATATTTTATTTTGCTACAGAGGAAATGATAAGCTAGGTATTTCCTATGAATTTTGGAATGAAATTGAATTTATAAAATAATCTGGATTATTTATATCTTAATAGTATAGGGTCTTCAAAGTATAAGTAATCTACAAGTAGAATATTTTTCTTTAATATTTATATTAGGCATTTTTCCCAAGCTATATTGCCTCATATGTTTTTTAAATATAATTTTCCTAAATTATAATTTTCCTAAAATATGATTTCTATTTTTTAATTATAAAAAGAAGAAAAGGGCCGGTGTGATGGCTCAGTGGCATAAGCACCTGCCTGGCAAGCGTGAGGTCCTGAGTTCGACTCCCAGTACCCACATAAAAAGGAAAAAAAGGGCCAGTGATATTGCTCAGCAGCACAAGCATCTGCTGGCAAGCGTGAGGTCCTCAGTTAGCCCCTGGTACCCACATAAAAAAATAAATTAATTAATTAAAAAAATAAATAAAAAGAAGAAAAAAACACAGAATTTCAAAACAGGATAATAGAGTGACAATAATTAATACATTGCATATTGTTATCTTCAGAGTAGTTACTCAGGGTATAAGATTTAAGCTTTTATTTTGATTTGTTAGTATTAATCTTATGAATAGAAACGTGCTTAGCTTTCTTACTGTGGATCAACTTAATTATGTTTGCATCACATTTTTTGCAAATAATTTCATACTTTATTTCAGTTTTCATATATGATGTTTCAGCCTGCTTTGTTTTTTATTTATCACAGTGCAACAATAAAATTATAAATAGAAACAATGACATCATGTACATCTGCCCTATTCTTATATTTAGAAGTGGATAATTGATCATTAAATGATAGTTTTATATGCACTTAATGAATTAATAGAGCTAATAGTATTTGCTTTTGTAAAATTAATTCAATGCTTTTTTTTGAGTTTATTGTGGAATACATATAATTTCACTAATATAATTAAAATGAAAATTTAACTCTATGTCTTAGAAAACTAATTTTTTTTTTTTTTTTTGTGGGTACCGGGGGGTCGACCTCAGGACCTCGCGTGCCAACAGGCACCCATGCCGCTGAGCGATATCACCGGCCCCTTTTTCGTATGTGGGATCCGGGAGTCGAACTCGGGCCCTCGCGCTTGCCAGGCAGGCGCTTATGCCGCTAAGCCATCTCACCGGCCCAGAAAACTAATTTTTAAAGGGATTGTTTGATTCAAACTTTTTAAATTTTATGATGTCATCTTTAAATGCAGCCATCGTATATTATCTTCTTACTGTCATTTTCTAGTTTTAGTATCAGGATTAATGACATCATAAAATTTATAAGTAGCTTTCTTTCCTTTTTTATTCCTTTGAACATTTCATTCAGAGGGGTGCTATAGATATTTGCTCATTGAAATACTAGGATCATTCTGCCGTAAAACTTTTAGATCAATGGTTATTTCAATTGTACATTTTTAATGATGAATTCTATTTTTGAAAGAAAAATAGTGTATGTTTATGCTCACTTTCCATAATTTATATTTTTCTCTATCTCTTCTATTAAAACAACAAAATTTTAAGATGTTTTAAAACTCTACTGTAGGGCTGGTGAGATGGCTCAGCGGCGTAAGCGCCTGCCTTGCAAGCGCGAGGGCCCGAGTTCGACTCCCGGAACCCACATACGAAAAAGGGGCCAGTGATATCGCTCAGTGGCACGGGTGCCTGTTGGCGCGCGAGGTCCTGAGGTCGTCCCCCTGGTACCCACAAAAAAAAAAAAATAAAAAAATAAAACTCTACTGTAATTATACATGTGGCCCGTTTTATTGTAATTACTATAGTTTTATGCATTCTATTTTTCATTATAAATATTATCAAGGGTTTGCTTATTTGTTTAGAACTAGTTGTAGTTTCTTACTCTCATTTTTTCCAGTCTTTGTGTTGCTTGTTTATTTACTTGTTTATTTTTTGGGTTTATGCCATTGAAATTTTTCTAGTATATTGAAGTTGATAATTCTTTTATGTCTAAAATCTAGGAATCACTCAATCTCTTAATCCAGCAATCACTGACACACTTGAACTCTACTTCAAAAGTTTGATACATAGTGTGTATTTGCCATTCAGTTACTAAGCTATTTTTTAAAAAAGTTATAAAATATAACTAATTTCGTCTGCCCTATAATGGGAATTCTTTGTAAATGTTCAATGTCTGCTTGAACAAAAAGTACTGTCTACTTCTTTCTGGTACATTCTAACGTATATATTTGACATTGAGCTTGTCAATTGTAATAATAAAATCATCTATAAACATATTTCTTCATTTGCTGCCATAATAAACAGTTACTGAAATTTATAATGTCATACATCCACTATGAATGTGTTACTTTCTCCCTCAGAATTATGTCATGTTCTGCCCTGTCATTTTAACAACTTTTTATTTTTATTTTTATTTATTTTTTATTAAGTTTATCAGTACAATTTAGATATACGTAATGATCATATTCATCATAGGGAATTTGTACCAGTATGTGACATATCTCAATTCCTCTTTTTTTCACCAATCTCCTCCCCTCCCTTCAACCCCTCTTCCCCTCATTTACAAAGCTGTTTCCACTTTATCCTTTTCTTGTTTTTCTTCTATTCCCTTCCTTCCTTTCCCCCTCCCTAGTTCCCCTTTCTTTTGAACAATTTCTTCCTATTTCACAAATAAACACTTTGGTCCTTATTTATACTTTCAGTTTCTCACACCAGGGAAACAATGTAATATTTACACGTGTGTCTGATTTGTTTCACTTAAGAGTATCGTCTCAAGGTACATCCATTTACCTAGAAATGTCTCAAGTTCATCCTTCTTTATGGTTGAGTAGTACTCCATTGTATAAAAAAACCTACATATTTTTTATCCATTCCTTGGTTGATGGGCATTTGGGTTGTTTCCAAGATTTAGCTATTACAAACTGTGCCTCTATAAACATGGGTGTGCGTATATCACTGTAGTATGAAGTCTTTAATTCTTCCGGGATGATACGCAGAAGAGGAATAGCTGGGTCAAATGGGATCTGTAGTGCTAGGTTTTTGAGGAATCTCCACACTAATTTCCACTGCTCTGTCATTTTTTAAAATCAGGATTTAATGACTCTCTTCACCACTAAATGACCACATATACTGAAATCTGGTACTTTGACACTCTGAATTTTTTTCTCAAGGTATTTCTGATATATTTTCATATATTATTATCTAGTACATTTTTGCATTATAATTAACTCTCTTGTGTTATTATGTTTTTGCTGTATCAACTACAAACATATTCAAAATGAATTTTTTCTTGTCAATGAATGAATCTTCTTTTGTCAGTGCACCTTTACATTTTAAAAGATATTAATCAATTTATAGTTAATAAGATTATGCAGTTAATTGCTTTTATTTCTATCATGTTTTAATTTTTTCTTCCATTTACATCTTACTTTAGTATTTCTTATGTTTTTCTATGCTCCATTCCCACTTCAACTTAAATTTATCATATTTCTTCAACCCTACTGCCTTCTCTTAACTACTGCTCTGGAAATTGTACATTACTAGATTTTTAGCTTTTAGGATATAAACCTGAACTTTTAATTTGTAAGCATATATCAAAAGATAATAAGCCATCTGTATATACTTATTTCTCTAAATTCCTTCAAACTTTCTTATACCTCAATATCAATATTTTAAAATCATTTTAATCATGCCTTTAGTTTTACATTCAAATTTTATTTTTATATATTTTATATTTAGTACTTATTTTCATTTATGCCATACAGTTGCTACTTAATTGGCTCATTATTGATTTTTTATTCTAAAGCTTTTCTCTGGATTTAACATCCTTTGCAGAAAAGTATATACTTGGTAATTCTTTCAGTCATGCTATTAACTCATGTTATTGATTTGCTCTTTGACTCAACTAATAGACCTTTAAAATTCCCCCAAATTCCTCAAAAGTCATTATTTGTAAATTTATCAATGTTCTATTTCTGGTAAGATTTTTGTCCCTTGTAATAGAAATTACCCTACCCTTTTGTATGTCTTTTGTATCTCTTGTAGTAAAACAAATCCTTGTGTTATAAGCAAGAATAAAAATAGAAGTTATGCTGCACCACTTTTTTTAACATATCAGACAATGTGTCTAATCATTTTCACCATATGAATACTTCAGCAAACTCTGTCAGTTTTGTGTAATTAAGAATCAGGTTAATCAAATCCAAATTTCTTGTCTGTATGCATTGTGCTATTGATTTGAATTTTTTAATCTCAGTACTTGCGCAAATAAAATATATGCCGATTATTTCTCCTTTTTCATCTTATGAAGTCAAATGACTTTTTAATAGCTCAAATGTGGGATGAAAGAAAATGGTTAATCCACTAACTGGATAATCTTTTACCAACTTTTCACTCTTCCAATGACAGTGCATTGTTACCTTTAAACCAGTCATTTGTTCTTACCAGATATCTGATAAGAATCATCAAATCTCTACATAACAGATTTGTGGCTCCTAGGAGGCCTCTTCAGCAATCAGGAATATTCCTTCTTGTATCAGCTAAACTTAGCCTTTGCACTCCAATCTATCCAGGGGCTGCCTGGAAAGATTAGTCAAGCACTATGAAAATCAGGGAAGAGAGGCAAAATGCTTCAGTATTTCCAGAGGAATATTTCAACAACAAAACATAGCAGGAAATTACTCTAGAAATGTATAAAAGTATGATACAAGCTACAATGCTAACTACCAATTATTACAATCTCCTAAATGGGAGCACAACTATGCTGTTGTATAATTTTTCATTATTTAAGTTTTCCCTCTGACCTTACTTTTAGCATCAGCTTTATGTTGGTGTACAATATGTATATTTTTGCACACCTGCTCTACCTCCTTTCTTCCTAGTATACTAACATGACTGGATGGATAGCCTGATCATGTTATAAGAGTGATGAACTGTGAAAAAGGTAACTATACATGAATAGAAAATATTGGATAGCATGGTTACTTAATAGCTCAAATATAAGATAAGAGAATATCATTAACCCACTAACTGGATTATCTTTTACCAACTTCTCACTTTTCCAATGACAGAGCATTGTTACCTTTAAACCAGTCATTTGTTACATCAACAATGTGGAAACATTAACAATGTGAAAAACTTTTCATAATATTAGGGACTAGATATATTTAAATGAGAGATGTTTCCTGACTTATCAGGTGTCTAATTACTTTTATTAATAAAAATGATGGAAACGAAAGGTCTAAACTAAGCAGGTATAGCCAACTACACTGTGTTTATATGTTACACGTGGGTAGTATTTTTAATATGACTGTTTCTAGTATTTTATATATCTCTTTCTGGGGCTTTCACTTCTGCTCTGATCTTGATAGTAAAATATATACAAGGGAAAAACCTCATTTCCTATCACATAATCTTTAAATTCAATTATTTATATATCTTGCCAAGCATATGTTCCAAGCAAATAATTCCCTGTGGCAGGAATATAAAATCATTTGAAGCTATTCTGCTCCACCAATAGCTTTGTGTTTGAGGCCAACACCTCTGAACCTTAGTTACCACAAATGAAAATAGAAAGAATTAAATCTTTCTCTACAATATGTGGATAAAACAGATAAACTACCTATCAAATAATAAAACTAGCAAATAATAAAACTTAAAGTTTAGCAACCATTCCTATTTCCCCTGGTTGTGTTACTCTAGATTGCTTTGAGCAGCTGACTGAAAGTATTGTAGGTACATGAGAATACTTTGCTAACTGCCAGTTCAGCATAAACTTCAGAAAAGAAAACTTTGTTGGGAGTGGAAGAGAAGCCTGAAATTGAGATTGTATTCAATAAATAAAAATTCACTTCCCTCGCCACTGCTTTATCTTCCTAACTCAGTTTGATGAAAATATAATTAATCAATATTGTCTTGATTACAAACAAAGCAACAAGCAGTATTTACCATTTACCATAAACAAATAGAAGTAGTTAAAAAATCTGCATTCATTTACTCACCTCCAGTTTTCAATGTTTTTCTACAACTAGCTAACTTTCAATATTTTTAATTTATGTGTTAGATACCCTTTCTTTTGTCATTTGTCTACACTATTTTTTCCTAATACATAAAGAATGCCAGTGAAAAGAAAAAAGGGTTTAATGTAGCATGTAGTTCATTATTAGATTATAATCTCATGAATTTCTTCAATAATTTACCATCAAATCTTACTTGGGTTCATCAATTAATCACACACAAGTATTTGGCATGATATTCTTCAAATTTTTCTTAAAAGGTTTAGAAAGAGGGCCAGTGAGATGGCTCAGCGGCTTAAGCGCCTGCCCGGCAAGCGCGAGGGCCCGAGTTCGACTCCCCGAGCCCACATACGAAAAAGGGGCCGGTGATATCGCTCAGCGGCACGGGCGCCTGCTGGCACGCGCGCCTGCTGGCACGCAAGGTCTTGAGGTCGACCCCCCGGTACCCACAAAAAAAAAAAAAAGGTTTAGAAAGAAAACTTAAATGTTTAGAAAGAAAACATTTGCTTCACAATTTCTCTTCTACTCTTTACTCATAAATGTGTTTCAGTAGGGTGAATGCAGGAAGGATTTGGCTGAATTTGGACTAAAATTCTATTTCTGACACCTTCCCCCTGTTAAAAATGGCGGAGGGAAGCATAGCTAAAAGTGAATAAAACAGCTTTGGTTTAGATAGCTTAGAAATCCTCCCCTCTGCTGCAATTACTAGATGAAATAGACATTAACCTCAGAGGAGTTCTTCCCTAGGTCTCTTTCACTTCTTGCCTCTGTGAGGGAATGTTTTTCTGCTGCTATTATTGGCAGATCGCCTCACTGCACCTGCTGATCCACCTGCCTCTCACTGGCCATGCAGTATTTAAAATGTTATGCAATTAAAGTAATGAGTTAATGAGTAATGAGTGGGCTGGATTTGCGCTCCACCTCCTGGGGAGCTGTTGTTCATCCTTAAGAGTGCCTGATGATGGTTGGGGAAGCATTGCTGCTGGACAGGCCTTGGGGTGCTGAATTGCTCCCCTTTGAAGAACTCTGTGGTGAGTCTCCTCATAAGGATACTAACTGGTGAGGAAGTCTAAAGAGAAACATTTTGTACCCCAGGACTCTGGTCTTTATAGATTAAGACTAGGCAGCAAAAGAAAGATTGCAAAATAACTAGAACCATCTAACTGCTATTTGACAAAAATGTAATTCTTTATCTTCTGCAATTTTAATTTGTGTTTATCAATTTAATTTTAATTATTTCCTGCAAATCTGTACAAAATGATGGGTGGAGATACTTCAAAATGGAAAAGTTATCTGCTTATCAGAATATCGCTTTCTTTTTTTTTTTTGTGGGTATCGGGGGGTCGACCTCAGGACCTCGCGCACCAACAGGCGCCCGTGCCGCTGAGCGATATCACCGGGCCCTTTTTCGTATGTGGGATCCGGGAGTCGAACTCAGGCCCTCACGCTTGCAAGGCAGGCGCTTACGCCGCTGAGCCATCTCACCGGCCCAAAAATATCGCTTTCTTTAGTGCCTATCTTCTGCTACGCATGAAGTGAAGTAAATTAAAATGAAGTGGTTTATTTCAGTGCACTCTACCCTTTTGCCTTGGAAGTTTGACGTATCTATGGACATTCATCAGTACTACAAAGACATACTTTTAAAGAAAGTCAAATTACTTATTCACTGAAAATTCCTTTATAGCTTAGAAAATACCCTACTGAGGATACAAAATATATTCTCTACATCTCAAGGATTTTATTTTGACATTAGTTATAATCAGCCAAAGAGAATATATTCTTTTATTCTACATATGTGGTATGACATTACAATTCTTCAAAGGTACCAGCTTTATGCACTATAAGCATATCTGCAGGAGAAGCACATAAAAAGACATGTGTAAGATTTCTGGTTTCTGCTCTTGTTTATAAGGAATATAGAGTAATCATTTCTATCTTTACAGTAAGAAAGAAGAAAACCAATCTAACTAAAGACCAACCATTTGTTTTAGAACAACCAGAAAATAAAGGCCACAGGGAAGACTGCTGCCCCCAACATTGTAGAGAGAGATAGGACGTACAGAGACTCCAACTGAAAGAAACAGAAGCTCAGGAGCAGCAATCTTCCCGAGAATCAGCAGTAAAGCAGAAAAATACAGATGGCTGAAGGCTCCATCTACATAAGTTTGAGAGTTTAAAATTCCAATATTGCCAAGGAGGGCTCGCAAATGTTCTGGACACAGCCAAGAAAAAAATCCATGCACCTGGAAAAATACCAATAGAAAGTCCCACAATGTAAGTCTGAAGAGAAAATAAAATGAAAATGACAAAAAAAATTAAAAACCGAGATAATTAATAAAAGTATAACATACACATAACAACAGAAATATTAGAAAGAAAAAATAAATATTTGAATTAATGACTAAGAATTTTCCCAAATTAATATCTGACCACAAATCTAGAAATATTAGAGAATACCAGCATGAACACCAAAATATTTCTTGTTAAATTGTAGACTATCAAAGACAAAGACAATAATCTTGAGGAACTGAAGTGGGGTGAAAGAATCCTTGCCTATGTAGCATTAAGAGTAGGAATTACATTGGAGTTGTCTTCAGATTATATAAATAAGAATCATTCTATGAATTACATAAAGCATTGAATTTGTATCTGGGGCCTGTGAGATGGCTCAGTGGTGTAAGCGCCTGCCTTGCAAGCGCGAGGGCCCGAGTTCGACTCCCGGAACCCACATATGAAAAAGGGGCCGGTGATATCGCTCAGTGGCACGGGTGCCTGTTGGCGCACGAGGTCCTGAGGTCGACCCCCCGGTACCCACAAAAAAAAAAAAAAAAATTCTGTATCTGGCCAAATTATCCTTCAAAAGTAAAAAAGAAATAAAGACTTTCTTAGAAAAACAAAAAATTAGCAAATCTGTCATCAATAGATTGTCTGGCATGAAATGTTAAAAGAAATTCTTCAGAAAGAAAGAAAATGATATGGTTCAGATACTTAGATGTACTTAAAAGAAAGGAAGACCGTGAGGGAAGGAATAAAGTTAATATTTTATTTTTCTTAATCTCAATCTAATATATATCCATTTGTTTGGAATAATAAAAGTAAAATTTTTGTGATTATAACTTATGTATATGTGAAAAGAATGTCACTAATGGTGTAAATGATGAGAGGGAGAAATTGGGAATATTTTATTAGAAGGTACTTTGACTACATGTATAATACTGACAGTACAATTTAGATTGTTTTCATGTTGCAAACTTAACAGCACCTACTTAATGAGGTAAAATACATATAATATATGCTGAGGGGGAAAAATAAAAAAAAAAATATTAAATTGCTCAATTAAAACCAGAGAAAGCAGAAAAAGAATGGCATAAAGAAAGAAAAAAGCACAATTAAAACAGTAACAAATATGGCAGATATTAATCCAATTAAATTGTTAATTATTTTAAATATCAGTATTCTAAATACACTAATTAAAAGCCAGAAACAGAATGGATAAAAAACATTAGACCGGGCCGGTGAGATGGCTCAGCGGCTTAAGCACCTGCCCTGCAAGCGTGAGGGCGAGGGCCCAAGTTTGACTCCTGGAACCCACATATAAAAAAAGGCCGGTGATATCGCTCAGCGGCACGGGCGCCTGCTGGCGTGCGAGGTCCTGAGGTCGACCCCCGGTACCCACAAAAAAAAAAAAAAAAAAAAACATTAGACCCAACTATACACTGTAAATAAGAAACTTGCTTTAAATGTAAATGCATAGATAGGAAGGGATAAAAAACATAAAACTGAACTATACATTGTACATATGAGAAACTTACCTAAAATATAGACATAGATAAAGTAAATGTGAAAAGCCAGAGAAAGACTTACCATTCTAACTCTAATCAACAGAAAGCTAGATTAGTTATATTAATTTTAACCAAAGCAGAATTCAAAGTGAAGAAAGCTATCAGGGGTCAAGGGGGCATTGTGTAATGATAAAGTGTCCAGTTCTCCAAGAAGATGGAATAATCATCAATGCATATGCATCTAACAACACAGCATCAAAATACATAATAAAAAAACGGATAGAACTGCAAGAAGAAATAGGTTAATCTATTCATGTATTAGAGATTTCAACAACCCTCTATCACCATAAGATCTTGCAGCAGAAAATAACTAAGGACATAGTGCAATTGAACAACACATCAAATGACAGGATATGACATCAATAGAACAATTCCTTTGACCACAGCAGAGTACACATTCTCCTCAAGCTCATGCTGAATATTTACCAATATCATTACATTCTGGACCATAAAACAGACGTGAGGAAATTAAAAAAAAAAAAAAAATCCATGCAAAGTACGCTCACATGCTACATTGGAATTAAGTTAGCAATTAATAGTGGCAAGATAGCTAATAAACTACAAAATATTGTGAGATTAATCACTGAACTTGTAATAACACATGTTCTGAAAAGAAATTTAAAAATATTCCAAAGTAAATGAAAATAAAAACAAAGCTGACCCAAACTTATAGACTGTAACAAAAGTAGTGCTTCAGGAAAAGTTATATCCACAAATGCATATATTGGAAAGTCAAAACATTAAAAAAAATCTAAAATCAATCTTTTAAGCCTCCACCTTGGGAAACTAGATAAAGCAAATAAATACAAGTAAATATAACATAAATAATAAAAATTAGAATGAAATAAATGCCAAGGAAAACAAGAAAGAGAAATCAGTGAAACCAAAAGCAAGTACTTGGGAAAGGTCAATAAAATTGATAAATATTTAGTTAGGTTGAAAAAAAGAGAGAGAAGACTTAAATTACTAACATCAGAAATAAATGAGGAGCCATTACATGTAATACAATGAACACTAAAATGATAATAAAATAATAGAAAAAGCAATTCTAGGTCCACAATCTTTATAGCCTACATAAATGTTTCAAGTTCTTGTAAAACACAATCTACCAAACACACAGAAGAAAAAAATGGAAAAATAAGAATAAGCATATATTTACTAAAGCAAGGTAGTAAAAGACCTTTCTAGAAAGATTATTTTAAAACATTATTAAGGAAGATGCTGTTAAGGAAAAGAAAGATAAGCCATAAAGTGAGAGAAAATCCTTGAAAAGAATATATCTGAGGGGCTGGTCATACAGCTCAGTGGCATAAGCGCCTGCCCAGCAAGCATGAGGTCCTGAGTTCAACTTCTGTTATCTGCATTAAAAAAAAAAAAAAATATATATATATATATATGATAAAGGATTGAGATTGGAAATATACAAATAATACTTAAAGTTCAACAATAAGGAAACAAACACACCAATTAAAAAATGGGAAAAATATTGGAACATACATCTCTCCAAAGTTATAAAGATGGCAAAAAATCATGCAAAAATATGTTCATCATATATGTAATTAGGAACTGTAAATTGAAGCAACAACGAGATACCAACTACACCTATAATAAAATGGTTAAAATCCAAAACACTGACCCCACCAAATCCAGTGGGGATGGGGAACAAGAGGAGCTCTCTTGCCTTACTGATGGGAATGCAAAATCATACAGCCACTTTGGAAGGCAATTTGGCAACTTCTTACAAAATTAAGCACATCATCCCTATGACATAGTAATCATGATGCTTGGTATTTGTCCAGATGTGTTGAAAATTCTATCAACACACAAAAAAACTTGCACACAGATATTCAATGTAGCACTATTTATAACTGCTAAAATTTGAAAGCAATTAAGATGTCCTCCAATGGACAAATAGATAAACTGTAGTATATCTATATAATAGAGTATCATTCAGCACTAAAGAGAAATGAGAGATCAAAACATGAAAATAAATAGTGGAAGCTTAAATGCATATTCCTAAATGAAAGAAACTAATCTGAACAGGCTTACTCTACCATTCAAAGTACACGATATTAGGGAAAAGACAAAACTATGGTCAAAAGGAAAAATCAGTGATTGGCTGGGTTCATGGGGGAGGAGGAAAGAATGAATACAGCACAGGGGATGTTTAGAGCAGTGAAATTATTCTGCAAGATATTGTGGTTAAAAATTTTATATTTGGCAAACTCATAAAATATACAACACAAAGAGTAAATCCTGGTGTAAATAGTGGTCGCAAATCAGTAATGATATATCAATAATCATTAATTATAAAAAATATACTGTGCTCATGGAAAACATTAAAAAAGAGGAATCTGATGGGAGATAAGGTATAGATGAGAACTACTTCCTTCCACTCAAATTTTTTGTAAACCAAACTTTTATAAACCACAAACTTTCAAATGTAGTCTATTAACTGATAAAAAAGACATGTACATTGCAATCTGTGTGGTATAGCACTAGTAACATTAAGGACATTATGGGAGCAGAGGAAATCAAAGTGAGGTAAGTGTTGAGGCAAGGACATAGTTAGTAAATATACCCAGAAGAGATAGTACCTGAATTTATTCACAGCAATGAAATCAGTTTAACATGGAGAGCACCATCCAGTTTGAGGAACGCGGTGAGCAGGACTGGAGCCAGGAGACTGTCCCAGTGACCACTCTTCGTAGTGTGGTATAAAACAGAGTGGTGAGAACTGCACTGAGTTGGTGGACATCATTTTTTGAAGTGCCTTCCATGCCTTGTAAAGAAGCCTGGGGTTCCTACAAGGAAGGATGTGGTAACCGAGTTAGTTCAAGGGGGGGACACAGCACCTTGTAAGCAGTCAAGTGAATGAGGCTCT
Organism: Erethizon dorsatum; assembly: GCA_028451465.1. Taxonomy (NCBI): domain Eukaryota; kingdom Metazoa; phylum Chordata; class Mammalia; order Rodentia; family Erethizontidae; genus Erethizon; species Erethizon dorsatum. The sequence continues at coordinate 32,498,727 of CM051823.1, forward strand.
CTACCAGCATTACTGGGATTGTACGGGTTAGTACTTTTTTAGTTGCAAGCGTAGGTATAAAGAAGAGATCAATGAGGTAAGGAATTTCTAGAGATTGGCATTGTCACATACAAAGGAAAGAATCTTTTGAAAGCCATCATATTGGATATTGTTTAATGCATTTCTCCATTGCGTTTGCTTTTTAGCACCATAAAGTAGTAAAAATAACACTCTGGAATGGCCTGATTTTTCATAAATACAAGTTTCTAATAGAAACAATAGATTCTTGGAGACTATAAGTCTTTTGTGATTTGTACCATGAAATCAAGATATGTTGACAAACATATGGCTATAAATATTTATTATGTTTTTCTCCATATAGAAAAACCTATATCTGAATACAACTAATAGAGTTTACCCCTTCTGGATTTTGTTATTGTAAGCTAGTTGTATAGTATATAATGCACAATTTATTTCACAGCTTGTACAACAAGAGAACAAATATCAATTAGCATTTTACTCTTCACTCTCCCAGGAAAAATAATATAGACCATTTAAAATTTCCTCTTGGAGTTGTCTGTGCACATTCTAATGAACTGGCACACAAAAAGCATAGCACTTATATTAGAAAAATATACACTTTATACATAAATTATTACCCTTGGGTGTGAAAATAAAGGTATTTTTAGCTAATTAAAAAGTATTAAAGAAATATGTCAAATAAAAGCTCGAGTTTCTAATTTTAATACTTTCCTATTTTAATGCCAATTTTAAAACAGACTTACATTTTGTTTTAATATATCTGAATAGAAAAACTTTCATTAAGAAAAAGTATATTTTTATCTATTTTAAAATTACATACATTTAGTAAAATATTATTAAATGATCTTTTACATTATAGTTAGTAAATATAAATTGCAGCAACTGAAACTTTCCCATATTCCTTTAATTCACAGGAATATGGGAAAATAATATTTACATATTATTTATAATAAAGATTATTGTTCACTTGTATTTTTATTTGAGGATAAATATCACTTACATGGAACTTGTTTTATCATACTTATAAAAATAATTTGAATGAACTAATAAGTGTTTACTTGTAATGCTATTTATTTAAAATTATGGTGCTCAATTTATTGAACACATTTTAGGATTACAGTATTCAGCAGTAATTTTAATATTAGTTTGAATAATTATTTGAACACTAAAGTAGTATAACTTCACTTCAAGAAGGATTATTTTTTGCCAGGCATTTATTATGTCAGATCAGTCTTCTGTTAAATCAAATTAGATGTAATCTATAATGATTAAAATTTTAACCACATGTACTACCATGTTGCAAAATCATTCATTTTTCTTTCTAGCAATAATTTTAGTATTTTGGAAAAAATTCCCACTGAAGCTCGCTGAAGTGTTATTTGCCAAGTGTTAATTGCTTTCAGAATTCATCTCTACAAATCCCCAACTTACTATCAGAGAGTAAATCTCAGCTGTTAATCCTGAATCTTTCACAGACTTGCTGAAGTTATGTGATTTCTTTTCACTAACACAACAAGGCAAGACTAAATTTATCATTTGGTTCAGAAACTAAATCTGTCTAGTGCTTGATGAGGTGTATCTCCTTATTTATCCTCTTTTAAGATTAAAGAAGCAGACAGTTAAAGGAAGGGGAATGACTTTCTAAAGGTTAAACTTTCAGAAAGACTGTAGATAAATCATGAATCCTCTGAGTAAATGATGGGGAAGGAAGTATTGCTCACTATTCCTGGAACTTCTGACTGAGGAAGGCCTCTGTCAGCCTCTTTTTCTGTAGTTATTTCCACTTCCACCCACTCAGGTCCTTGATCCAGGCCTGTACTGTATTTGTAAATGTTATTTTTGCTGTAACCATTTTAAGTTTTTCTAGATCTGTACTCCTTTCTCAATATTTTGCATATCTCCTTCAATAACCCAGTAACATATTTTTCTGCATTGGCTTACTTTTAATTGCTTTTAAAGGTTCAAGGATTGTTCAAAATATTTCCCCTGTGCCAAAAATGTTAACACTAAACTGTAAACCCTCAAATTATTCACAAAATCTGCCCAATCTATCTTATTTTTTCTTATCTTTTGTCAGAGCGTCTGTCCAACGATTTAAATCTTTTCTCCAGGACTATAGCACTGTTCTTCAAGTAGACATTATTTCTATTCTGTCCTTCTTTGAGAGATTCTTATTAAGCATCTAGTTTAGAGTAACTTTCTAGAATGCAAATAAGATCATGCTTATTCCTTGCTTAATATTCTCCAAAACCTTTCTATGCATTTGAAATAGGACCCCAAGTCTTACCATGCCTATAACATTAATTGATTTTATCCTTGACTTTCTATCCAAATGCTTTTTATGTTCCTAATTTCTTCTCTGCTTATAAACCCTCTCAAGTCCTTTCTCTTGGCTTGAGATCAGCTCTGACTCATTTTCCATAGTCTCTTTAAGGTTTCTATGTGGCATTTAGATAAGTGATATCTTGTAGATCATTAATTAAGTTAAATTTTCAAGGTGAATACACGAACTGAGATATTTTCTTCCAAGTAATGCAAAAAGTGTTTCTTGCCTACTTCCTGGAGTCCTGTAGCAGCTCATACAGTGTCAACCTCAGTGAGATCTGGTTAATTCTGTTTTCCACATGCCACACTTCTTCCTGCTGCTTTCTTCATCAGACTGGAAGATGTTTTCATCTCCTGTTTTCGATTACCTTTGCACCTCACCTTTGTTTGTCTAAACATTTCTCTTAAACCCGTTTATCTCCTATTCCCTTCTCTTTGGTTTATTTCTACATACCATTATTCTCCCCTTCTGTAAGTTGTATTTCCTCTTCTAGTCAATTCTATACAATGTAGCATTAATTATTTTAAGTGGATTCATGCACATTAATTTTCTTTTCCCAAATAAGTGCTCTGATGGCAATGATTTATTTTCATGTCTACACAATCCAACAAACCTACTCATCTCTTCATTTTCCAAATCTAAATATTTATCATCTTTTAACGTACATAGACATTTCGAGCCTGCTTAACAAATATTTCCTCTTTTTCGTTTCTCTAATAACATCAATCATATTGTTACACTTTCCTTTTATTTTTGCTTCAATTCCTCCACTTTTTCTCAATATTTAATATGCTATTATAAAACTAATATAGAGGGAGGTATTGCTTTTCAAATTTATACTATAGTAAATTTGCTTATATTATAATTTTAAAAAGTGGAAAAGAAAGAAAACAAAATCACGTATGCTTAACACTATGATATGTATCTAATTATATAAAGCTTCTCAGAATAGTCATCCTATGTACAAATCTGCAAATATAATACCCACTTTTAAAATCTTTTCTAACTTTGTATATTTTATAAAGAATAACATATAAACTCTGTGGCTTACATTTTTGGCTGCTGGTAATTTGACTGAAAACTATTCCCCTCATGCTGATGCTCACTGTGTTTTTTCTTGCAATACTTACAACAGTTGAATGTTTTCCAAAGTATAACCCTTGAGATATTCCCTGGAAAATATAATGCTCTGGGGAAATTAGTTCTTAAATATTCACAAGGTCTTGATCATCCTAAGATATAATTTAATAAAAAGCTATTTACTAGAGTAGGACTTGGAATTTTTCAACTTATTTTTATTTGACCCTTTTTCATTTACATCAAAGAAGCAAACTTTGCAGAACCACATATATTGCTCCTTCCTTTCATAACTCTGTTTCAAAAATGTAAAATAGAAATAGCTTACTAAAATTATACTCAGATATCAGTCACGATACCTTTCTAAATTAGGATTTGTAAAATTATATCTAAATAGGACTCATAGGATGGTAGGTAGGTAGGTAGCCATTATATGGTGAATCTGCTATTTCCTAGGCTTGGTCCTTAAAGAATTGATCAGAAAACTGAAATTGTCAATGGATCAATAGGAAGATATTTCTCAGGCCTATATATCCATAAATCTTGGTAATAGGAGTTATTTATAAAAATAATTCAAATTTATTAATTGGAATTAATTTTCCATGATAGCATTCCCATGTTTCAGAATATGTATTTGGGATCGGAGTATGATATCTTAATCAATATATTCCCTTGTTTAGATGAACCTATGCAGAAAGTCAATACAGGTGTAAAACACTCAGTTAATGACTTACAAAGATAATGCAACATTGAAAATATTTATTAAAAGAATAAATGACTAATTTTAATGGGCATCTACAGAGATATCCAGGTTATAAGGAGGAGAGAACAGATCAGTACAGGAAGAGGAAGATGAATTAAAGTAAATACCTAATACATATTAGCTTGGTGAAGTCAACCTAAAATGGAAAAGATATATTATTCAAAATCTTTCAGGTACAAATTAAAAGTCTCAAACCAACATAGGTGTTTTTGTTGTAGTTTTAAAAGAATCTATTGACTCATATAAATTAGAAATCTAAGGAATGGAACTAACTTCAAGAATAGCTTGATCCGGAAATTCAAACAATTTTGTCATGCTGAGAAAGATCACACAACTCAGTCAATTTAACACAACCAGTCAGCAGGAAAGATGAAAGACATCTCCAGGTCATTAGATTTCTTGCCTTGTCCTCTATTTTCAATATTTCCCTTTCTTTATGTTTTGAAGGACTTCACATTAATGAAAGCAATATTTAGATACACAATTTTTCTAGGACAATATAATAGGAAGAACACTGCAATATTGATTGTAGCATTTAAAAAACTAATCTGATATTTATAGAACAGTAGACAATAGTAAGCTGTTTCATCGATGTTCTCTGTGGCAGAAATACCACTAAATATGCAAAGATATTGTTTTAAGATTATGAAGTTGGTATTTCTGGCATCAAAATCATTTTAACTCTGAACTTTTAAAAATAAAATGTTGTCTCCAATCCTATTTCAGGGGTCATGAATTATTGAGCAAAGAATATACGAAGCATTGCCAAAATAAAGGTGTGAGGTTCTCAGAAAACTTCAAAGCCAGTTAATATGTGCAAATTGTGGTTTTTTTCTTTGCCCACATAGAAAGCATTAAATATAGACTGTTCTAATGGTATACACACAAAACCTTTCTTGAACCATCTTTTCTTTCAAAAGAAAAATGCATAATGACTGGGGGATCACAGTCAGTATTTTTAAAACTGAGTTTAATCTGTCCAATCTTTTTCAATCTGCATGTTTTGTGTCCAGTGGGATAAAACAAAATGCAGGAAGATAAGTATGTGTTAAAATAATTCTGACATTCAAAAAAAAATTATGAAAAGTAATTGTCTTTTATCATTTGTTTTATTTTCTGAGTAAATAATACATAAATTACAATCTGAGCTACAAGAGAACAATCTCAATGCTGATTTGAAATTCAGCAAACACACCAGATTATGCTTTCAGGTGGCAAAAGCTCCAGGGTTCCCTGGCTTCTTTTGTGTTCCCAGGCTTGTAGAGAGGGAGAGCTGACAGATGCTTATCAAACATTCATGTAAACACTGCTATCAAAGCTCTGCTTTCCAGCTCTGCCTTCACACAAGAGGGTCAGCATGGAACATCATTAGTGCTGGGCCAAAGATAGAAATGTCACGCCACCAGGTGTGTCACGCAAGAGAACACCTATGCTGCTGTTCTGAGATACAGCACCCAAACTGTTAACTGTGCTGACATGAAAGAGGAATACAGAGGCAATGTTTAAAACATAGCTGAGTGTTTATTTAAGCATGAATTCTGTTAGTCATTTTTTTCTTCTCTCTTTTTTTTTAAGTTAAAATAGAGCTTGAGGCTATTTTTATCTGAGAGGATGAGGAAATGTAGTTAAAACCTGAGAAATATACAGTAATACCTCCATTCAGGATCGCTTCTGCTTGCAAACAATTTGGGGGGTGAACAGAAGCTTTTGGCAAAAATTTGCTTCCTTTTGGGAACTGCACATGGGGTGATGAACACGAACTCCACCATCTTCCCTAGAATTGTGGAACGGATTAAATTTGTGAACCATGGTACCACTGTATAATGAAGTCTCAATAAACAAGGAAATTATCACTGTTACTTACTCTGGTAGCCATAATTCAAGACTCCTAAAAGGGAATTCTGGAGGGCTAGGGTTACTCACCTCAAGTTGAAACACTCCTTTCCATCTTCACTTGCTTCAGGTTTATAGGTCTGTGTCTTTCATGGATGGTAGCAAGTCTACCATTAGGATGACTCCTTATTATGTGATAGACCGACTATAAATTCATAGTCTGCAAAGGGAGGCTACCTCTCCCACTAACACCAAGATGGTTTTTCGCTGTTGTGAATTTAGGTCCTAATTTTCACGTGAGAGGATTGTCACCTAGCCTACTTACTTACAGAGGTTACTTAACAACCTCCTTCTGGACTACTAACCTGTATCAGATATTCTTCCAATTGGCTATAATTGCACTAGAACACAGTTCTCAATGTGCAGTTACCAGAGCAGTACCATGACCATCACCTTGGCACTTGTTAGAATTGCAAGAAGTCATTTCTTGAAACATGAAAGAGTGAAGGCTGTTTGGGAAAAGTACTTCTTAACCGTCACTACCTTCTCATAGTCCACAAACTCAACTAAGGATCGATATTTTTCAATAGCGGTCTAAATCTATAGAATTAGAAACTCTAGGGCTATGCCATAGCGTATGTGGTTAACAAGCCATTTAGTGTATTCTCATTCACACAAATTTTGAGAACCTTGGCATTGGGAGGGATGTGTAGCTCATTGGTAAAGTGCTTGCCTAGTATGCTTGGGGCCCTGGGTTTGATCTTCAGTACTGGAAAAATAAATTAGTAATCATGGAATTAGGTTTTGCCTTCCACACCTTCCTGTTTATGTAGTTATCTGGCCTATTTCAAAACAACCCAGATGTTTTTATCAAACTTTTTTTTAAATCACATACTTGCAGTCCTCCCTGAACTATAAATGGATCCTAATCTTTCATTCACTGTATAGGCTCTAAGACCTCATTATAATTGTTTGAGAAGCTTCTTTTCTGACACTGTTAATACTCCTGTGTTCTCTCTAACCTCTTCTTCAGTCTGAGCTACTGCTAGACATACATTAGGTAATGGCATTTCCCCAATTTCTCTATGCACTAGTCAGGCTCATAAGAAATCACTTTTTCACCTAGAAAGTTAGGTGAAATATTGCCTATGGCTTCAGATTTTGATGCATAGAATACTTGAAACTGAATGGTTCAAATGTGCTCTAAGGACCAAGTGATATGGTGCACATTTGTAATCTTAGACTCTGGAAGGATGACACAAGAGGATCATAGATTATTATTATTTTTTTTTCTTTATGTGGGTACTGGGAGTCAAACTCAGGACCTCGCGCTTGCCAGGCATGCCGTTGAGCTATCTCACTGGCCCAGGATCATAGATTAGAGTTCAGTCAGAGCAATTTAGGGAGAACTCATCTCAAAATGGGGGGGGGTAGAGATGTAGTCCAGTGTGAAGGTCCTGGGTTCAATCCCTAGTACCAAACACATGCAAAAAGATTTCTCAAAAAATTGAAACTAAAAATCCTATTTGACCCAGCTATCCCTCTTCTAGGTATCCTCACATAAGAGTTAAATTATCAAATCACAGGTATACATACATACCCATGTCTACAGCAGCACAATTTGTAATAGGTGATCTTGGAAACAGAGTATATGTCACTCCTGCAGATGATTCTAAACTGCATGTACTACAAACATGTATTAATAAAAATTTGTTTCTTCTTTGTAAGACGGAAAGAATCTTTTTTTGTTGATGTCTTACACTCTGAATAACTACTTTGAAGATAACAACACAGAGGGTATTAACTCTTGTTATTCTTTTATTATTTTGTTATGAAATTTTATTTTTTTTCATAAAAAGTGTTTAAATATTTTGTGCTTATCCAAAGAAATTGATATGTGTATCCAAAGAAATAACATGTATCCAAGAAAATATATGTATTCAAAGAAATTAATATGCAGTAATATTTGTATATCTACTATATGAAATATGTATTCCAATTACCTTTTATGTTATGAACACACTAGAGAATAAACATCTCAGCCTTCCAGATCTGTTTTACATTGCTGAATTTAAAAAATATGAATAGTATACCAAAAGTAGTTACAGTCCTTGTTTTTAGTCTTTTTCCTTCCTCTCTCCTTGTCTACACTGCAAAGGGCAGTGTGCTATTTCCAATTATGAAGTAACATACTTCTGTTTATTTTATTTGATTTTCTTTAAATGTACTCATTGCCTTTGGATCTCTGAGTCCATGAACAAAATACAAATTCAATATTTTAAGCACTAATGCTTTATTTGTTTGAAATAGAAAAAAGAGCCTTGGGCTCTCCTCTAGGAGTGGTGTGACCATAGGGGGACCATTTCTAAACTGTCCAAATTTGGTTTGAAATACTATGGTGTGTTGTGCTTCTTTTGCCTAAATGCATATAATTTTACACCATCTATTAAATCTACTTCTTAAAGAAGGCAGTATTTAAGATTTTTTTCAGTTCCAAATCAAGGAAAATATATTTATTTATTTATTATTTAGAAGATAGAAATATTAAATACTGATATTAATTCATAATTACATATTCTTTTATGATATTTCAGTTAGATGTCATTATATAGGTTTCTATCATAGGTTCAGTTTGGGCAGGCATAACTACAGGGTCTGTAGCCAAAATGTAAAGTGAAGTAAAATTAAATACAAAATAGGATAAATATAAGCCACTTATTGCTTAGAAAGATCATGAGTCAGAATACTAGAATGCTACATGACATTAAATTGTGATTTCTCTGTATTAATTGCTAAGAATGTTGTTTTAACGAAAGCAGAAATGCTTTGGTGTTTTGAATTTGTACACATACACTTGGAAATAAACACTCTCGATTCTTTCAGCAGATTTTTTAAGCATTTGCCTCCCTTTTTCTACCCAATGGTGTTAGAATGCTATTTAACAAGTTTTGTGCTGAATTTTTTAACTATGTTTGGCATATCTGTTCTTATATTCATATTTTTCATTCTTCTTTTTGCTAAATTCCCTGTATCTATTGACTATTGATTAATTTATATTATTATTTTATGTAAATATTATTGCAACTGAATCAAGCATAATATGATTTTTTTCCATAAAATTTTATTTTCTTTTACAGTTAATAAGTTCCTCATTTCTTTTATTTGCTTTACATTTTCTTTCATCTTACTGATTCTTCCTGCTCCACCAGACCTGTAAATTTTACAAATTACATTACATTTTTCAAATACCATAGCACATGATCACTCTGCCACCCACACCTTAATCTCTTCCCTCTTGTGGCTCTTGATCCTTTTTCCATCTATTTGTTCTCTACCTACACATAGATTAGACCTCACTTTTCTAGGATCTTCTGTTTTCTGGCTTTCTTTTGTCTTTATTGTGTGACATGTATTCTCCTACTTCCTAAGGAAGTGCTCACACAGGTAAAGCTTGGGACTTTACATAAGGTTTTAAAAGATATAAAGATTATTATGATGATGAGACACCATGCAAGGACACTTGAATAAAGAAAAGGCAAAGGTCTTTTTTACAGCCCTAAAAGAAAGAAAGCCACCATGCAAGTTCACAGGCAGGGGACTGTACCTATGGAGAGACAGGGTAGCAGCAGGCTGGAATTTTAAGAGGCAGAGTGCTTGGTTGGTAGCCCGCCACATTTCCTGGATTCCATGGGCCATCTAATTCCTCAGGCTGAAGGGCCTTAGACCTCTCTCTACTTGTCTTGTACCTCGATCTGGGTGATGGTAATGAGGGTTCATGGTGAAGTCAGGGTATGAGAGCCAGACAGTGTAAGTGGTTTGGGTATAAACTTAGTTGGCTGCTCAAGAAGTAATGCTGACCGCTCTCAAGCCATAGAAACATAGAAAGCAAATATATATCACTAAATTATTTTATGGTGAACAGACTTCATATGCTTATTCTCAATCATAACCTCTTTCTTTCCTCCCAAAGTATGCACTATCTTAATTACTTTAGCAATTACTAAATTAGTGGAGTTCTTTGTCTTTATTACACAAATGTGTATATTTTGACAGTAGTTTTATTTAATCTAAACTCAATAAGTACTTTTAGTTTTCTTCCATAATTGCTTTCTTAATCTTAGAATCTATACATTGTAAAATTGGGCCATTTGACCTGTAGACTTTTCCGCAGTCCAATTTTGCTGATTCTCTATTCCTAGTACACTTGACCTGCTTTTCTGTTCTCTCTAGCACCTGTAAATAATCAGCTCTATCCATGGCTTTGATCATACTCAGGTTTAATTACACTGGCAAGACTACAGATGAGATTGCATCCCCTCATCAGGAGGTACAGGATATTTTTTGTTTTCCTTTCTTTCCTTTTTTTTTTTTTTTTTGGTTTGTTTTTGCTTTTTGCTTTGCTGTTATGAACCATCAGAGTTCTTTTCCAGATCACGTTCTCCATCTAACCAGTCTCCCACACCTTTTCCTTTTGACTTTCATTCTCTTTTTGATTCTGCCCTATGACTGAATCCTTTCTTTAGTGTTTGTGTAAAGTTTTTAGATTGACTCAAAATACAAATTGATTGAGCTTCCTTTATCCCATCCTGCTCTACCAAAAACAAAGGGGCTGCACTTAGAAATATTCTCGTTTAAAAACTGATATTCATTAATTGCCTTGATCTAGTATTCTGTGTTTTCCACCAGCTTTTCCTGCTTGAGGTTTCATAGTTCTGATTTATGTTATATTGCATTAAAAGGTGCCATAATTTCATAGATTCCTGTGAGATTTTTATATTGCTATCAACTCACTGTGTATATATTAATAAAAATAGATCAGAAAAAGGAAAAATAATTTTCTTTTTATTTATTAAGGCTCAATCTTCCAAATAAATAGAAAAAAGAACTGAAGGAAATAAACATACATTTTTGGAATGTCATACTGATGATTGAACGCAGGGACATTTTACCACTGAGTTATATCTCCAGCCCTTTTTATTTTAACTTTGGAGACAGAGTCTCACTAACTTTCTCAGGCTGGATTTGAACTGTCAATTTTCCTGCCTTATCCTCTAGAATAGATGGGATTATAGACCTGCACTACCACCTCCAGTGAGAAAAAATATATCAGAGGCAATAAACACTTGAAATGTTGTGCTTTGAGGAAAAAAAATTTCAACCATGATATAGTAACTGGAATCAAACTTATTTTCCTAACCTACATAGGAAATTAGACAATTTATAGGAAAAAACTGGTTTTCAGACGTTAAAATTATAAGCCATATGGAGCCGGGATCCCCTAAAGGGGGTAGGCAAAAAAGAAAATCATGAGGTGAGTCCTGCAGTCTCACTTCTTCTTTGCCTGGTGTCATCTACAAGACCATGAGGCAGGAAAGGGAGTCTCAACCAGAGCACAGAACACTCAGAATTGAGGAGAAGATGATTCAGAATTCAGAGATATGAGATACATTTGTGAAGAAAATTATACAGAAGAGAGCTATAGAGAGTAAGATGTCCCCTTAGTTCCGTTGACAAATACTAAGGAAGAAGTATCACATGCCTGCCCCATTCTAGACATCTAAATAGGACAGGCAGACATTTCTTTTGTACACAGCCAGAATACAATCTTCATCAAAGTCAAAGGACAGTTAGTGGAGAACCCACATGGATTGCACTTAATAGTAAAGTGGAACTATACTTCCTTAGCAAAGTTTCAAATAAGTGAACAGGAAGGAAACAGATCACCAATTAATTGAATAGAATAAATGCAACAATCTTTGAAGAAGAAAAAATACATAAACTTCAGTAGTCAAAAATGTAAAATATACAGCATCTAGCATCCAATGAAATTATATAACATGCTGAAAATATTGAAAATATAAGCCATAATAGGAAGGACAGTCAATGGGTATAAACAAATCCAAAAAAGAAAAATGTGGTGAATTTGATAAATAGTTTCCAAGTAGCTTGAGAAACCCCAAGCAGGAAAATCACAAAGAAAAATCTCTCTGGCATATCTTAAACAACCAGCAAGAAAGACAAAATGCAAAACACATCCAGGGGAGAAAGACAAATCATTAAGTAAGAGTGACCTTGGGTAAACAATACAAGATTCAAAGTTCTCATACAAATAAAATCCAAAGAATAATAGCTGTGTCATGTGGTGTGGGTAAAGTATAAAAAAGGCCTACATGTAGGCCTCAGTGAACTGATATCTGAAGAGCAAAGACCTGGAAGAAGAGGACTCAACTACAAGACAGATCAGCGAGGGAAAAGGAACACCAGGGCGAAAACCTGAAGGCGGAGTCTGCCTGAAAAATGCTTCCCTGTAACCTGAATGAATGTAGTAACTGATAAGAAACAGTAATTATGTGACTAAATTTACTACATAATTAAAGATTGGGCTTCTGAAAAGGTCATCAATCTTGAATTCTATCTTTGGGTAAGGAAATGACAACAACAAACATAGTTTGAAATGAGAACAATGTGTGGGACTCATGCATACATACATCAGAAAAATTTCAATGATATAATTACAGTTTTTTTCCACTAAATTTAAAAAGCACAAAGACAACAACTAACACTCAATCGCTGTATACTACATGTATCTTTTAGTTTCAAGTGTCTTCTAGTCTATTTTAGAGATTATAGTACCCCAGTGTGAGAAACAGTGATAGGGAGGAAGCAATGTATCTTAAAAAGAAGGTAAATCAGCTAGTAAATCCACATGAAAAAAGACAAGATTATCAAAGTGTTGGAAGAGGCTCTCTTACAACTGTGATCGATATACACATGGTTTATGATGGAACTTGCAAAATCTTAGGAAGGTTAGTGATGGAACAATGGAAACACGAGGACTGGAAGTTAACATTAATTGGTCAGGTCAGTGATGTATGGAAGATGAGACGTTCATAGGGTGGACTTATTTTTAGAAACACAGCCAAAAGAATTGACCTGCTTATAACTTCATCTTGGTGTGCAAACATAAATTAACAAAAGATTTTAGGAGGAGAATAGACATTCTCCTGATCTCCATTGGCTACAATTCTTACCATGGAAAATGGATTAACCAAGCATCTTTCTTACATTAAATCTGTAGTTCCCCAGAGTTAAACTGTGGTGTTATTGGCTTCCTTACCCCTTATTTAATATACTCATTTCTATGTTGAAAAATTTATTGCAGGTGTTATACAGAAGAAACACTTGAATCACTCAGCATCAAGTAACATTTTAAATCTAGCTAAAACTTTGCCTTTCCTTTTTTTTTTTTTTTTTTGGTGGGTACCGGGAGTTGACCTCAGGACCTCGCACGCCAGTAGGCACCTGTGCCGCTGAGCAATATCATCGGCTCTTTATTTGTACGTGGGTTCCAGGAGTCAAACTCGGGCCCTCGCGCTGAGCCATCTCACCGGCCCTGCCTTTCCACTTTTGCAAAAAAGTATTTAATCTGGTGCACACACAATACAGTTAGATTTGAATACAAAAGAGTATATTAAATAAATTTATTTCAAAAAGGGACATGTAGTAAAATACTGTTAACTTATTAAATTGCAAATATTCTAAGTATCTTAAAAGTCCAGTGTAATTGCTAAGAAATTGACAAAAATGAAGTGTGTATGTCTGCTGACATTTGTAAATTACCCAGGCTAAAATCTGTTCTAACATCACATATGGTGCATGGTGAGATACAGGCAATATTTCCAGGATCTCAGTCTCTCTCCTCATTTTAAAGAAGAAAATGTCGATCCCATTAACTACCATTCCCTGTCCACCGGGCTTACAGCTTTACAAAATCAGACACATTCAGTACTAGCAAAGAATGAATGTGCTATGTTAAGTGCTGGAACACTGAAAGAAATATTCTTTTCTTCTTACAAGCAGAATTGCGTGGGAAATATTTAAAAAATACCATCAATATAATGGGCAGCCAGTTTCACGCAATGTGAAACCTATTCTTCATTCAGGGATACCAAGTTTTACATTTTCCATATGCAAAAGAGTAAGTGTTGCTTTTCTCCTACAAAAATGATAATTCTTTATAATTTCATACATTAGGAAATATCAGAATCATTTAATGTCAAGATTCTACAGCTTATCAACTATGTCTGATGTCGTGTGATGTTAAATATATTTGACCTTGTAAAGAACTGGGCTCTTCTTACCAGGGCCACACAAAAATAATATACGTGTTCTTATTTAGCAAAGTCAGTTAGAAGATCTGTTTTACTCTGAATAGGAGGGTCTCTAGACCTGTGTAGTGTCTTAAAAATCCATTCCATTTTAAATTGTTGATGTTTTGTATAATTGCTGATTTTATCTCTTTTTTTCCTAAAAAGTCCGAGTTTTATAGAAATCATAGTCAATTATTTGGTTCCAATATAAAATGTTTTGGACATTTGTCTACAATTACAAACTATGAGTAGGAGCTCAGATTATATAGTAGATCAAATAGCTTGAGCTCTGTCCTTCAGGGCTGATATAATGTAAGAAATACCTACAGTCCTTTTTTCTCACTGATTTCCCCCTCCCTTTTCATTTTAGATTTTTTGAAAGAAAGAAATTTGAGGGATGGACTTAGTGTTTCCTCATTTTGCTTTCTTTCTTTCTTTTTTTTTTTTCTCTTTCAGCTCTATTCCGCAATGTCAGATTTATAGGCAATGTGGTTCAGCAAATGTGTCCACTAACAATTCTAAAAGAGAAAAATAAAAGTCTCATCAAGTTAAAAAGTTGCAACATTCTTAAACCCAACTTTTCATAGATTTCAGAAAAAAAATGTGGTATGATATTTATTTGAAAGAAACTAAATTAAACAACAGACTAAAGTAGAAATATTGAAAGATAAAATAGAAAACAAAACCAAAACCCTAATATTCATTTCTTCGTTTACTCAACTATTCAATAAATATCAACTGGGTATTACTGTATATTAAGTATTGTGTAAGGTGCTAGATAGAACAAAAGAGAGAGATGTGACCCCCGCCTGTATGGAGACTATAGTTTTGTGCTAAATTTGGCAACAGAGAGATAAACGTATATATAAATAAAAATAACAAATTTGCAAATATAAGAGAAAACATTTTTAAAATCTGTGCTAATTATGTTTTCTTATTTTTGTATTCCTAAGGCTCTGCCATTGGGGGGGGCTTTCCTAAAACAGGAGGGACTGGATTAGCTGATTCCTGGAGATATAAAAAGATTTACCTGCCAGCCCATCTTTAAGTGCACACCAACCAGTCCAGAGCCCACATCACTAACCATGACATTTTATGGTGCTTACACTCTGGGACATGGGACTCCTATGCCCTTATTACTCTAGGCCAGGCACTGGATGAGGATGGACCATCCCATAAGACTCATTTCTGAGTCTACCTGGCTGCCCTAACTTGTCTTCCCATTCCTTCCCCTGAGAATCACAATAAGGCCCAGGTGGCAGTCACTCCTTCCCGCAGGGCTCCCTCTTGGTCTTTCATAGCATGCTCTTCTTCATGCTTCTAGTGGGTTGTGAGAATAACAGATCTTTCACAGAGTTCATTTTTGCATCAGGGTATCTTACCATATCTGTTTAGAACAATCTAGGGCACAATTTAAACAAAACAACAGAGCATGCTGAGGCACGCCTGTAATCCTAAAACTCTGGAAGGCTGAGGCAGGAGAATCACAAGCTGGAGCCTAATGGGCAATTTAGGAATGTAGAGAGGCCTCTTTAAGAACACTTAAAAATAAAGGAGAAGGGCTGGGAATATACTTCAGTAGGAAGGCCCTGTGTTCAATAAACCCCCATTACAACAGAAGAAAATAATACAGAAAAAAAGTGAATATTTTAACAGTATTATTATCTATTTTATTTAAGGGGACAGTTTCTGAAAAAAAAAAAAAATTTTAAAACATGTCAAAAAATATAAAACCAGCCAGGCATGGTGGCACATGCCTGTAATACCAGCACCGAGGAGGCTGAGGAAGGAGGCTTGCGGCAAGTTCAAGGTCAGCCTGGACTACATAGAGAGTTCAGGGCCAGCCTGAACTACAAAGTGAGACCCTGTCTCAAAAAAACAATTATATCTATCTATATCTATCTATCTATCTATCTATCTATCTATCTATCTATCTATCTATCTATCTATCCAGAAAAGATGTGTGACCATTAAATAAACCACTAGTCAAAATCTTCTGCAAAGCTTTCTCCTGGCTCCATTCCCAGATGCTTTTATAAGTTACTTCTACCACATCTTGAAGAAAAATAATCCCTACACTAAATAAAACAGAAAAGTAGCCTCAATTTAGTGCATGAGAATTGCATAATTATTCATATACAAACCATATGAAGCTCAAGGGTTTATACGGAGAGGGTATCTCAGTGTTGTTTTAATTTGCATCTCTCGAATGACTAGTGATGTTGCACATTTTTTTGTATATTTATTTGCTATTAGTATTTCTTCATCTGAGAAAAGTGTATTCATCTCAGATGCCCATTTTTGGAGTGGGTCTTTAAATTTGGGAGGTCTGATTTTTTTGAGTTCTTTATATGTTCTCGATAGTAATCCTTTGTCTGAGGAACAGCTGGCAAACATTTTTTCCCACATTGTGGGTTGTCTCTTCACTCTGTTGATGGTTTCTCTTGCTGTGCAAAAGCTTTTTAATAAGATGAGATCCCAGTTATTGATTCTTTGGGATAGTTCCCATGCGGTTGAGTTTTTATTCATAAAGTCTTTGCCTACACCAATGTCTCCAAGGGTTTTACCTATCCTACCTTCCAGCAGATTTAATGTTTCTGTTTTAATATTTAGATCTCTGATCCATTTTGAATTTAGTTTAGTGCATGGTGAAAGATATGGGTCTAGTTTTAATCTTCGGCATGTGTAGAGCCAGTTTTTCCAGCACCATTTATTAAAGAGGCTATCTTTCTTCCAGCGAATGTGTTTGGCACCTTTGTCAAAGATAAGGTGGCTTAGTATGTCTGGGGTTGTTTCAGCATCTTCTAATCTGTTCCATTGATCTTCAGGTCTGTTTTTTTGCCAGTACCACACTGTTTTTATCACAGTAGCTTTATAGTATAATTTCAAGTCAGGGATTGTGATGCCCCCTGCCTTGCGTTTGTTGCCCAGAATTGCCTTTGCTATTCTAGGTCTCTTCTGATTCCAAATGAATTTTAGGATTGTTTTCCCTAATTCTGTGAGATATGCTGTTGGAATTTTGATTGGAATTGCATTAAATCTGTATAACAATTTTGGAAGTATGGCCATTTTCACTATATTGGTTCAATGCTGGAGGGGCTGTGGGGAAAAAGGAACCCTTCTTCACTGTTGGTGGGAGTGTCGACTGGTACAGCCACTGTGGAAGTCAGTGTGGAGATTCCTCAAAAAACTAGGGTTGGAGGTCCCATTTGACCCAGCTATTCCCCTTCTGGGCATCTTCCCAGAAGAATTGAAAACATCGTACCACAGCGATATATGTGCACCCATGTTTATAGCAGCACAATTTGTAATAGCCAGATCTTGGAAACAACCCAAATGCCCATCAACTGAGGAATGGATAAGAAAGATGTGGTATTTTTATACAATGGAGTACTATTCAGCCATAAAGAAGGATAAACTGGAGACTTTTATAGGTAAATGGATGCAACTCGAGAAAATACTCATAAGTGAAATAAACCAGAAGCACATGTGTAAGCATCGTATTGTCTCTCTAGTATGAGAAACTGAAAGAGTAAATAACATCCAAAATGTACAATAGTCATGATGAATCAAAAAGAAACTGGTCAAAAGGAAAGAGAGACTGGAATAGGGAAAAGAAAGAAGGGAAAGGGAAAAAAAATTGTATATATATACGGAGAGGGTGTTGGCTCGCGCCTGTAATCCCAGCATACTGAGAAGCCAGGCTGAAAGTGAAGCTCACTGTGAGGGTCCTGGGTCCAATCCTAAATACAAAAATGAGGAAAAAATGTATGACAAGAACAATATCTTTTAATAATGTAATGGTAAAAACCATAAACTAAATAACAGTGAACATAATTTAGACAGATGTATGAGTTTTCTAAATATACAACAGCTCCAAAAACAGAGACTGCAAATTTAAAAATGCACTATAAACAATACAAACAAAAACATCAGTTACATAGGATAAATAGTTAAATATCTGTAAGAATTACATTTAGCAGGTATGAAACTACTTCACATATTATACAATACATACATGGGCACATAAATCAATTAAAATGTATATTCCTTAAGAATATAAAAGTGAATGTCCCCCTTAATTATCTATAAATACCTTGCAAACTCATGGAATTTGACCTGCTTGATCTTAAACATTACATGTAAGTAGAATGAGAAAGAGTGGTAAAGATAATTTTTGATAACTTCAAATAAAAAATCTCCTTACGAGATAGAAACATTTAGTAAAAGATTTAATGGAGAATTAAAAATACAACATTTACTATGACCATAATACTTGTTTCAAGATTATCAGGAATGCTATTTTCTTATCCTGTTATGGCTTGTATCTGAATGTCCACCCAAAGCCTCATTCCGTCATAGATGGGAATTTCTGAAGGCAGTTGGATCTAGGGTGTGTGATGCTGGGATCAAGGATGTGATATTTGGATTGATTCATGGTGCGATGTTAGGATTAAAGATGCCCCACTGTGCATAGCAGTGCTACCTACCCTAAGGGTTTGTACACTGGATAAAATATAAGGGACAGAAAGAAGGTTGCTGCTTGTTGTTTGTCACTTGCTGCTTGCTGCTTCTTTACCACTTTGCTGCTTTGCTGCCTGCCTGGAGATGTTTTTCCTCTGGGATGCCTGTCTGCCATGCCACCCTAGCTTGGAGCTAGTCAATTATGGACTGAAACCTCTACAAACTGTCAGCAAAAATAAACGTTTCCTCTTTTACCTTTAGATGTTGGGTATTTTTGTCACAGCAACAAGAAAAGTAACACAGACATTGTCCTGACCATCACTAATGAATAAATGTAAATTTATCATTTAAAAGATCATACATTACACAAATAACTATGACACATAGAAAGCAACAGTTATTGAAGATATGTAACTGCCAAAAATATATCTAGGATAAATCGAAAAACATTTATTTTAGTTTATTAATACATGTGCATAGTACATGATACGGTTCTTGTGGGAAGTCAGTACATGTATATAACATATCTCACTTCCTTTGTTCAACCCCTTTCCCTTTCCTTCTTCTCCCTTCCACCCATACATTCCTTATTTGGATTCAGTACATGTACATAACACATCCCAATCCCTTTTGTTTCATCCCTTATCTCTTCCCTCCACCTCTCCTTCTCTTGATATATTCTCGAAGAGCATCCATTTTTCTACAGATGACTCAGTGTCCTCTTTTGTTATGGCAGAGGAGTACTCCCTGGAGCGTAACAGCACATTTTCTTTGTCTATTCATCTGTTGATGGACATGTAGATCACTTTCAAGATTTAGATGTTATGAATTGTGCTGCTGCAAACATAGGTAGGAATGTATGTATCTCTGTAATATGATGTCTTTAATTCTTTCAGGAAGATACTGAGGAGAATAGCTGGGTCAAATGGAATTTCTAGCTTTAGTTTTTTGAGAACCCTTCATAATTATTTCCATAACAGTTGTACTAGTTTACATTCCCACCAGCAGTGTAGAAGGGTTCCTTTTTCTCTGCAGCATATCTAGAATTTGTAATCATTTAATTTTGTTATGATGACCATTCTTTCTGGGGTAATATTGAATCTCAGTATTGTTTTAATTTGGATTTCTCTAGTGACCAGTGGTGGTGAGCAGTTCTTCTTCTATTTATTGGCTATTTGCAGTTCTTCCGTGAAGTGTCTATTCAATTTGCTTGCCCATTTTTTTATTACATCTTTTTTAAGGCTAACTAACTTTTTTAGTTCTTTACATATTCTAGGTATGAGTCCTTTATCTAAAGAATCACTGGCCTTTTTTCTTTTTCCGTTCAGTAGGTTGTATTTTCAATAACAAAATTCAGTTATATAGCAGGATAAAAAATCAACACACAAAGATCAATAGTGTTCCTGTACACTAATAATGAACCCACTGAGAAAGAAATTGGAGAAAAATACCATTCACAGTAGGACCAAGAAACATTAACCTAACTCAGGAAGTGAAAGAACTCTACAAAGAAAACTACAGTATTCTGAAAAAGGAAATTGAAGAAGACATCTGAAAATGGAAAGATATTTCCGGTTCCAGGATAGGTAGAACCAATATAGTCAAAATGGCCACACTTCCAAAGTTGATATACAGATTTAATGCATTCACAATCAAAATTCCAACAGCATTCTTCACAGAACTGGAGAAAACAATCCTATGATCCACATGGAACAAGGAGACACCCAGAATGCTGAAAACAACCATGGGTAAAAAGAGCAAAGCAGGAGGCATCACAATCCCAAACTTGAAGTTATATTAAAAAGCTACTATGATAAAACAGCATGTTTCTGGCACAAAAAACAGACAGGGGAATCAATGGAACAGAATAAAAGATGCAAATAGAGGATGCAAATAGAGTACCCAAGTACATTTAACTATTTGATCTTTGACAATAGGGCCAAAAATACACACTGGAGCAAATATAACTTTTTAAAAACTGGTGTTGGGTGGCCGGGAATATAGCTCAGATGCAAGTGCAAGATCCTGAGCTTAATTCCCAGTACCAAAAAAAAAAAAACTATGTTGGGGAAACTGGCTATGCACATGCACAGGATTGAATCCAGACCCATATCTCTCACCATGTACTAAACTAAAATCAAAATTAATCAAGGAAATAAATGTTAAACCAGAAACACTTAACTTGCTAGAATACAAAATAGGTAAAACTCTTCAAGTCATAGGCATAGGCAAGGACTTTCTGAGTAGAACCTTGGTTGCACAGAAACTAGTTCAAAGAACCAACAAATGGGATCATATTAAATTAAAAAGCTTCTGCACAGCAAAAGAAACATCCAAAAAATGAAAAACATTTTAAGTGAAGTAACAAATATTCAGGAAAATTATGAGTAAAAGATTTGAAAAGGTATGGCTTGTCAAACTTATTAGTAATCAGGCAAATGCATACAAAAAAAACCCATGAAATTCCATTTCACACCCATCAGAATGGTAAAAAACTAAATATCAATTAAATCTATGTATTAGGATTTAGAAAGTTGACTGTACCATATGTTACCAGCAAGAATCAAAATTGGTGCAATCACCTTTTAGGATAATTGGTAAAACATATTAAATTTGAAGACGAGCACGATCCAAAATTTGGTCTATTCATATATTTAGCATTTTGTCTAAAGAAATTTTTGTAGTGTGCAAAAATCATTATCTCTAAAGATATTCACTCTTACCCAGTGATAGTGAGGAGGACTACCCTCTGTAGGTAAATACATAAAAGAATGTTGTTCCTTCCCACAAAGAAATACGTAATTGTTAAAATTAATCTACATATACAAATGTTGCTGTAAAGGTCTTAGTCTTAGGCCACTGAAACAGACCACTAAGCACAACTAGTCAGTTAAAGCATACTTATTACTGACAGATAGAGACCAAGGGTAAACAGAAAACTAAGACCCATGGTGAGCGTTCCCTCAAGGCTTCGAGAAAGTGCATAAGATACATGGAATCGTGTCTGTAGGAACCTCATGTTTTACCATAGCTGAGGGACCCCAAAAGTCTGAATGTCACTTAGCTTACTGGCTGCAAATTTTCTATGTATCATGTTCTAGGAAGAATGAGGTCTCATCTTTTGTTGTTCTGGAACTTCTCTCCTTACGTCAGGAAGTGCATTCTCAACTCATTCAACTGGAGAACTGTAAGCAAGGGAAGGAGGAAAGGTAAGTTGGCCACTGATTGGTGAGACCTTTTCTTCTTCATTTGCTTGTTTTAAAATGATTTAAAGTAAAAAAAAAAAAAAGAAGAAGAAATGTACATATAGGCATGATATGAATAAAGCAATGACATATTTTTACACAGATTTAGAGAAAGGATGAGCAGATGCTAATTTACCAGTTAGGGGAAGCTTGTTTTTCTGCAAAATAAAACAACACCCAAATTTATTGTCTTAATGCAGAGGCTTATTTTTAATAGATATTACCCACTGACATTATACAGTATTTTAGGGATTATTTTCTGTAGCTCTTTGAATAATTACAGAGAATATCTGCTTTGGAATCTTTGCAAAATCTAACATGTGGGTCCACTAAGAAACAGCATTTTTTCTTTCCCTTAGTATGTGCTATGCTTTCCTGTCTTTGCACCTCTCATGATTTGTTGTTATTGAAGATTGCTAATAAATGTAGCAACCTTGGATTCAAATTCCTCCCACAATATTTGCCATTGTTTTTTCTGTTTGTTAATCATTCAGTAATTTTGTACAGAAGTTTTAAAATCTTTCACCACAGCTGTGTGTGGCCATTTGTGTCTCAGATCGGTTTTTACTTATTTATTTATTTTCATCATTTTAGATTTTAATCTTTAAATCTTAGAGATCATCTTTCTGTCTGCATTACTTTGCTGGAGGCTGTGCTCAAGCACACTGGCAAGTGTGGTCAAACTTCGGGCAGTTTTCAGATCTGCCAGTCTGTTCTATAGGACCTTTTGCATCTTCTCTGCATAAGTATCCTGTTTCTTGGTCATTTAGGCTTGTGCGCTTCTCTTGGGCCTTTTCTCATCTCTGGCATATGCACATAAAATGTGGCCAGGGATGTGGAGAGTACTTATATAAAGCTGTCTCCAGGATTTCCTTGTTAAAATCTTGGCTAGTTGGCTGTTTCCTTGTTTGCTCTAAACAGAACTATAACCTCAAGCCACCAGAGCAGCTGATTTTCTCCATTCACTTGCCACTGATACTACTACTGTTATGAATATCGAATGTCGGGTTGTGGGTTTTCCTGCTTAGCACTCCAAATCACTGGTTGCACCAAACCTGGTGGTTTTCCTACCATCCTATCTTGATGAAACTGGGATCCTGCAAAGCTGTCCCTACAAAGATGGGTGGATCGGAGTAGCCTCAGGCATATACTCCAGAAACTTCCATTGTTTTTACTCAAAGTTGTCTATTGGTTCAAAAAAGAATTTGTACTTGATCAATTTCTAGAGCTTCAGAATGCATATTTTTGACAATTTTGTTGCATGTATGTTGCTGGTTATTGGAAAAAAGATTTGTCAACCTCTTTAATCACACCATTATATTGGAATTTTTATCTAACATATATTTCTATTTCTTATTGGCACATGTTTACCATGCATATTGATCATACTCACCGTAAGGAATTTGTACCTGTACATACTATGTCTTCATTTTTCTTTTTTTTCCCATTTCCCTCCCCTCGCTTCAACTCTTCTATCATATTTTTAAGTAAAATCAAACAACTGAAGGGATGTCTAAATATTAGTATTCCAAATTTTTTAAAAATTGTAACATTTTAATATGGTTAGTTTTTCAGATAAATTAAAATTGCACCAGGAGGTATTGACCATGTTTTATATTAAAGGAAAATATTTAAAAAAAACAAGGAGTTGACTAGGAGTTGGGCAGAATTAAATATGTAAATCCATTACTCTTTTCAAACCTGCCTCTTCTCCACAGAACAGCAAAGAGTAGAATATGGATCTGGTATTCTTAGTCCACTAATCTCACATTAAGCATCAAGCTGCTGTACTTAGTCTTGGCCTGTCACAGCAGGACTGGGAACTCAACCATTGATTTAGTGTCCAGGGCAGCAGTGCTATTTTACTATACAGCACAAGCAGAAGAAAACCTTGAAGTGCAGCACTTAAGCTTCACGCTCAGTTTTGAGATGCTATCAAGAGTAATTGCTGTTTGCCTTATTGACAAGAAACTCTACTCAATAGCCAGGAAATGTAAATTTTCCCAGGTCAGAGTACGTGTTATCTGATTCTATTTGTATCGATCTGAGTACAATTTCAGATGTAATTTCTGCTGTATGTGATGTAAAATTCAGCAGGCTTTTTCATATTTGATGGTAGAGTTTCAGCATTTTTCCAGATGTATATATTAATGACAGATTTATTTGCTCATAGTAGACTATTATTAGTAATTTTTTTATATTTTATGAAATACAAAACAGATATAAAGATAGTGGTCTTCAGAAGTCAAATTTAAGTGTTTATTTTAATATAATTATGTGCCACTGAGTGTAAGGAAGTTATAACGTGATCTCTGTTTACCAGCACTAAATTCAAAAGTTTGCCCAAATGGTCAGAGGTTTAAAAAGAGTAGAAATACCTTTGCAGGATGTTTATGGAAACAGTTTTTAGACTTTCCAAGATTAAGGAGAAAAATTTTGCTCAAGTCACTTAACCTAAAAGTTTTGTTTCATCAACAATTGATCAAATTTATGCAAAAGTGAAAATTCGCATTTAATAGCATTGCATTAGGAGTTGCAGATAATTTGAAATATAAACTAAATATATGTCACAAGATATAAAATGCCACATTTCTCCACCCACTAATAATTATATATGAAAATGTTATGCTGATATGGCTTTTGCAAAATGTCTTAACATTTTAGGAGTATATAAATATTTGGTGACATGGTTAAATGACAGATTTGCTAGTTTTTGTACTAGTATACAGCCAGATGCTTTTTTTTTCTCTCTGCCAAATGCATGCATTTCAATGTAAAACATAATTGATAAATAAATACACTGATGGGTTTTATACTAAATGCAGCCAAGTTAAAAGAAGTTTCAACATGCTGGAAAATAAATAAAGTTATTATTTTTCACCTTATGAGAAATCTTATAATAAGCAGAAATGCACATTCACTTTTATTTTTATGAAACAAAAATCAAATAATGGAGGAAGTGAAATAGCTGTGCATACAATTTTGAAACTCTCTAGGGTAGCCTTTCTTTCTTCAATTTTTTAAATGGGGTAATGCATGAAAATGTCTTTCAAAAACCTGCTGTTAATACAAATCGATTTGTGATATATAAAAACATCCTATAGCAGGCACTGCAATACATGATAAAATAGCATACAATAAAAAAGTATTTCTCCATAGGTCAGGTACTATTCTAGCATCTTACCTTTTTTAACTCATTAAACTTTCATTGATACTATAATTAAGACAACGGTAACTATTTTTATCCATACTTTAAAGATGACCAATTGGTGATACAAAAGGGTCACATAACTACAAACTAATAAGAAGAGGATTCAAATCCGGAAGGTTTGTCTTTGATTACGTTCTCCCTGGCAGTGTATAGTGTTTATAAATATTTATGTACGTTTTACTAATCCTTCAAATAGCAAGGTGAATTATATTATAAAGGAAAACATTATATTAATAGAATACAATTATTTCCTATTTCTCTTGGGATTTACATCAGTACAGCCCATTTCACAGTTGAAGATCTTGGGAAAATGCATAGAGAGACGGAGGATGGGGGAGACATTAATTAATTTTTGATTCCATGGAATTAAATGATAAATGCACACAGCAAACTCTCTAGTCCATGAGGTGGATGGGCAAGACAAGGATGGAAGTAATTAAAGCAGGTAAATTGTCTCTTCTGTCCCATCTTATGTTAAATAATTTTCTGGCATATGTAAAAATGCAGAGCTAAAATTCACAGAGAAAGAACAGGAGGAAGGAAAATTCTATAATAAAAAGTGTTCCAGGAAACTCACAATCTTTTATTCAAATATGCATTTGATATTATCTTCTTCAATAAAGAAATGCATTTTGATGTTTGACACACAAGGCAATTCCCTGGTTTCAAAATCAAACATCTTTTTTTCATAGTATCTGATGAAGACAAAAAATATATAATTATAAATCCTCCACAGATTTTTGCAATGAATTAGTCATGATTGACTTCAAAGCAGAATATAGAAGTAAATGAGTATTATCATAAATAGCAAGAAATATTCCAAATCTTTTATTTTTGACCATTTTCAAAATAAAAAAGTTATAAATCTTCTATATATTCATTTCAGAATATCAATACTTAATTATACACTCCCCTCTAGAAAGCTGTAAAATTGATGTGTATAAACATCTTTTAAGAAAAATCAATGGATTTAATGTCAAAGGGAATAAAATATCAATGCATGAGACCTTTCATATTTCCAAAGAATTGGTCCTAAAAATATCTACTTAATAACACAAAAGGCTTTGATTAGTGAGGAATATTTTCAGTGCCACATATTTATGATTTAGATAAAATAAAAATATTAAAATCAGTGGAAATTATTTGTAGACTTACAAATGAAACTAGATTGGAAATATCATTTATTATACAGTACTGACCTCTCATCTTATGGATGGTTTAAACTTTTGGTACTGTTTCTAAGGAAAGAGTACAGCTAATCTCACCACAGTAGTTTCTGTTTGCTACATATTGATTTCTCTACATTTTAAAGCCAACTCTGAATTTTTATGACTTCCTTCTTCTCTCCCTCCCTCCCTTCCTTCCTTTCATCTTTCCATTCATCAATATCTTAGTTAATTCTGAGTGTTAACTTATTATACCATGGAATGTTCAGATATTTAGTTAGACATTATTCTGCATATTTCTGTGAGGGTGTACTGGGATGAATTTAACACTTAAACCAGCAGGCCATATGTGGTCCTCATTTAATTATTTGAATGCCTCAATAGAACAAACAGCAGAGTTCCTTCAAGTAAGAGGAAATTCCTCCCGTCTGACTGCTTTCCTGTCTTGAGACTCAAACAGAAGCGCCAGGTCTTTCTGGAGCCTGGACCTACTTGCTTTCAGATTGGTCCTGCAACATCAGTTCTCCTGGTTCCCAGGCATTCAGACTCAGAGCAGATCTGTCATCAGCTCTTCTGGGTCTCCACTTGTTGACAGATTTTGGGATTTAGCCTCTGTCTTAGTTTGGGCTGTGATAACAAAAATACCATAAACTTAGATATAAACAACAAACATTTATTTCTCATATTTCAGGAGCCGTGGAAGTCCATTATCAAAGCTTTGGCATATTCAGTGATTTATGAGGACCTGTTCCTCATGGACAGTGTGTCTTGCTGTTTCCTCACAGAGTGCAAAGTCTAGGCAGCTCTATGCCTCTTATTCTTTACTAACATTAATCTCAGTCATGAGGATTCTACCCTCACGGTCTAATCAACTCACCTGTCTTCCAAATAGTATCACATTGGGGATTAAGATTTCAACAAGTGAATTTTTGCGGGTAGCAAACATTCATAGCATAACAGCCTGCATAATTATAGGATCCAAATGCCTATAATAAATCTTTTTCTATGCATATGTGTAACCTTTGTTTCTATTTCTTTGGAGCATCCTGAAAAATACAGATTTTGGTATTAAGAGTAGTTCTAAAGCAAGTACATTTTATGGAGAAGTTCCCTGAATTGGTTCTGGAGTTTCTGAAATTGCCTGCCTGCTCAGTCAGATTTAAAGATGCTAATGCAGGTAATAAAGAGAGCACTGATAGCTCACAGCATAATCTGGCAATAGAATATGCAAAATATTATTGGTGAATAGTCCTAAGCAACTACGCATAAGAATCAAGAATCTCAGGGATAATGTATATGATACTTTTGAATATTTTTGTCAAAATAATTAATGAGACTTTCTGATTTCCTCTAATACTGTTGGACAAATTGAAGGATGAAAGGGTGAACTCAAATATTTAGCACAAGTGCTGCATAATGAAAATCACCACTTGCCTGTATACGCTCAAGAAGGCTCCTTTCTCCTTTTGCTGTGGAGCTGAGAATTAAAATTGAACACAGAACCTCCTCCCATCACTGGTTAAGTTACAATGCTAGTGTCTACTGTTTAATCGACGACACTGGTTGAGAAAAAATGGTATTCTGAAGGTTGAATGTGAATGTGTGAGAAGCCTGATGGAACTGACAACACTGGGCTGGTAAATTCAGAGGTGATGTCCTTGCCAATGGAAGCAGCCTGTCCATTCTCATCTGAACGGACTAACAGTGCAAAGTCTAGTGGCCTCCTCTGAGGTAGTTTCCATGCAAGACAATGCTGAGTTTCCATAGCACAGCCCCCACAGAGATTACTGACAGAGTTCTAATATATATATACACAGAAATCTGGGGAGTGTGTGTGGGAATGGGTATTACATGGTTGGGGAAGCGTACATGTCACACACATCACACGCACAGTGTCATGTAATTAACCGACTCACACGATTCATGGATCTTACTATGTTTCCCACCACCCTGGGCAGCTGGCTCAATAGAACAGTGGGATGGTTTTTTAAAAACTCACTTGTAAGGTGACAGCACTTTGTAGGGCTGGATCAAGTTTCTGCAGGAGACTGTGTAGGATCTGTAACCGCCTCCGATGTATATATAGTGCTATTTCTCCCAAAGCCAGGATGCACAGGTCCAGGAATCGAGGGTGAAAATGAAAGAGGCAGTGTCCATCATTACTCCCGGTGACCCACAGGCAAAGTCTCTGCTTCCTGTTCCTGTGACTTTATGTTCTGCTGACTAAGAGGTCTTAATTCCAAAAAGAATATTGCTTCTACCAGGAGAATCAATAGGAATAACATTGTTCTGGATATAAAACTGCTGCTTTGATTGTCACCTTGATCAGATTAAGAAGCTCCTAGCAGATTACTAAAGCACACTGCTGAGTGTGACTGTGGGGGTACTTTAAGAGATTATTGGCATGTGGGCCTATAACCGGAGGAACATGTCAGGAAGACATGTCCTGACGATGTGTGGTACCACCCAAAGCTTGCAGCCTGGATAGAATGGAAAGCGAAGAAAAACAAAGTCAACCTGCATTTAAACAGCTCCGTTCTGCTTAATCCAGTGCATCTTTTGCTCTTCACCTTGCCTGTGGATGTCGCAATCCAGCTTTTCAACTGTTCAGTGTGAAGTCACACCAGTGACTCTCCAGGGAACTTCCAGGCTTTCAGACTCAGACTGGCACTATATCCTTCATCCCTTTTCTTCTGTGGTTTCCTGCTTCTTGGACTGAGCAGCTACTGGATCCTCTGGCTCTTCAGGTGCAGAGGGCCACTGTGAACTCTCTTGACTCTGATCCTCTAACCCCACCTAATAAATCCCCTTGCACACTTATATATATATATATGATTTTGTTCCTCTAGAGACCCCAAGCTAATAGATCTCGCTAGCCATTTAGACTTCTCAAGCCTCTGAATTAAAGGCAAAGATAGGAAGTATTTTGTTGGCTTGGGCAACTGGTCTTGTCTACTAGGGGGAAATTGACTTATTTATTACTCAACAGTGCACATAAAGATGAATATTCTGGAGTACAGAGATCCTTTAAGTTGTCTCTTAGTATTTCCATGCACTGTGATTTCGACCAGTGGAAAACTGCAACAACCCAATCCCACCAAGACTAGTAAAGGCATAATCCACTAGGAATGAAGATTCAGGTCACTCCACTGAGTAAATAACCATGTCTAATTTAGATAGTTGCTGAAAGCAAAGCTAATACAGAACATACTTAAAAATATTAGTAACAAAATATAATCAGTTACAAAAATGACAATCAAGGACTACCATTTTCAGAAGTATTTCATCACTTTATTAGAAATGTATACACACGCCTATATATGTATATCTACATACATATGCATGTGAGACTGTGTTTTGTGTGTATGTTTGTATATCAAATATCTTTGCTCTCTTCCTGCTCTTAATCTTCTCATCATGTAACATAAGATATATTAATTTCATATCATAGGATTTAATTATGATTAATTTTATACTACCTAAATAATGAGATATCAAGGAAAAGAGTGAACATTTCTCAAGAACTTTATCACTTTTTCTGGGCATGAAGTTAATGCATTTTCAGTCATACATTGGACAGTGGTATCATGTTAGGTAGAATTATAAACTTTCAATTGTTTTCATTTGGAAATGAAGGTTTAAGGAGATGCCTCTGGGTACCAAGCTGAGGGATGGACTTGTGTTATGTAATTTTATACATCAATTTGAGTAGGGCCTAGAGTCCTTAGATATTTGGTCAAACATTCTTCAGGGTTTCTGCTAGGTGTAGGGTTTTTAACATTTTAATCAATAGACCAGGTGAAAGAGATTGTCCTTCCTGCCGGGGGTGAGTGTGGTCCAATGAATTGAAGGCCTGAATAGAACAAAAGACTGACCTTCGCCCAAATAAGATATAATTTCTTCTGCCTGATGGTCTTCACACTGGGTCATAGATTGTTTTCCTACCTTCAAACTCAACCTGAAACATTAGCTCTTTCTCCGTCTCCAGCCCATTGGCCTTCAGACTGGAACTACATAATTGTTGATCCTTTACCTCCAAATTACTAATTAAAGATCTTTCAACTTGGCAGTCCCTCTCCCTCTCCTCTCCCTCTCCTCCCCTCCCCTTCCCTCTTCTCTGTCTCTGTCTCTCTCTCTCTATCTCTTTCTGTCATATCTCAATCTATATCTCTATCATCTCTATCTCTATTTCTCTTTCTATTTTTATATATGTTGTTCTATTAGTTTCTTTGGAGAAATCTGGACAAGTCCATGGATGTACATATGTATGTATGTGTGTATCCCATGCACATATGGATGCCTATGTGTGAGTTGCACTTCATCAAATAAAAATCTCTGTATGTTTATAGCATCATTTAGAGCACTTAACCTTTCTTGGTTTTTCTAAACATAACTGACTTGGAAAAGTTTGAGGAAATACAAGAAAAATCCCACTCCTTAAGTAAAAATGAACTTCAATTTTGTTACTATTATTCTTTCTTTGTTCTTTTCACAAGAAAAAGACATATTGTAACTAAGGGACATTTTTAAGCATATTTTCTAGCCCTTCCAGCAGAACACTCTTGTTGATGAAGGTTATGATGGGCTATGAACTACTCAGTACCTCACATTTGCCTTCCTATCTCTTGTAGACCAGGAGAATACTAAACTCAAATGTCAGAGGTCTGTTCTGCATCCCAGCATGAGAGGCTGGCCCTGTGCAGTTGAGCAGTTATGCAGAACTGCTGGCCTCACCAACTGTCTGATGACCTTAATGATATCTGTTCATTTTAAATAAATCTATCTTGAGGCACTATATGAAATTGCCTGCCAAGTTAAACACAAGGCTCCTTGAAGAGTCGTAGGATAAACATAAAAGACTTTTTAGCAGTAATTATCTATAGTCAATAATAATTAATAAATTAGTAGATTTATTCAATAGAGGTCTTGAACTTCTTTTAAGCCTAAAAAAGTCAAGATTAGGTTATTTTTCACAATTTTTTTTCAGCTTATAAGCTTTGGGGATACATAATGGTGATCAGATATTATGGTATGTTTTGATAAATATCGAGGTATTTCCTTCTACTTAGTAAATATAGACTGTTGTGGTTTGGATCTTAAGTGTCCCTCAAAAGCTCCTCAATGCAGCGGTGTTCACACATAGGGCTTACAGCATGAGGGCTCTGATAGCATGAGTGGATTAATATATTTATAGATTCGTAACCTAATGGGTTTTGGGAGAGAAGGTGTGATGCAAAAATGAGCTCTCTCTTTTAGCTTGCTTGCCACCATGCAATTAGAGCTTTCCTAAGACACGTACTTTACCTTCACTACAGTCCCGAAAGCAACAGGGTGAATCATCTATGTACTAAGCTTCTGAAATTGTGAGCCAAAATAAACCTTTCTTCCTTTAAATTGATGAATTTCAGGCATTTTGTCATAGCAACAGAAAACTAACATATAAACAATAACAAGCAGTTCTATGGATACTTAGTGAACTCCTGTATGTATTTTTGAGTTCACCTTTAAGAATATTAAGCCAAATTCACTTCTGTCATTTCCTGATTTATTCAGAAATGTGATTTCAGATCTCTTCTGAAAAGCTAATGGGTACATTTAGATGATAAGTTTAATTGTGTATTTGGTTTTATTATTTTTCTTCCTTAATAGGTATGAAACAACTGAAAATGTTCACCTATAGACTTCCTTCCCAATGAGTACTTTTGATGAACTAGTTCTTTTCACATATGAGTTATTCATCTCAGGTTTAAATTTGAAAAGGGGGTTAATATTAAAGAGGACAAGCCCGACATATAGCTCAATGCACAAGTGCCTGCCTGGCAAGCACCAGGTACTGAGTTCGAGTCCCATTACCAAAAAAAAAAAGATTAAAGAGAACAAATAACTAAAACAAATTGATCATCTTTTATACATAAAGTGGTTTACATATGTAACCTTTTTTAACTTTCATATCAATTCTATGTTTTAGCAAGCACCGTGATACCTTGATTCATGAACTTACTTTTTCTTCATGATTCTGGTCACAGAATTCATTCTATGATTCTGGTTGCAATCGAAAGCAATTCTGTGGCCAGAATCATACAAAGAATTAAATTCATGAACTGAGGTAACACTGTATATTAGATTGTCAGGGTGGGCATAAAAATATGGTAGACTGGGTGGTTTCAACAATAGGACTTTATTTATTTATTTTTTATGGGTACCGGGGGGTCAACCTCAGGACCTCGTGCACCAGCAGGTGCCCGTGCCGCTGAGCGATATCACCGGCCCTTTTTTTGTATGTGGGTTCCAGGAGTCGAACTCGGGCCCTCATGCTTGCCAGGCAGGTGCTTACGCCACTGAGCCATCTCACCGGCCCACAATAGGACTTTATATTCTCATTGTTTTGGAGGCTAGATGTTGACAGGTTTATTTATTCTAATGATCTTTTTTTGGGTAATTTACTTCCATTTTTTTCATATGACCTCTGAATGTTTGTGTCAGAACTTCCTCTTCTTATAAATTCAATAGTCAGGTTATAGCCCACTTATTTAACCTCATTTTATTTTAATTTTTTTAAATTTCTATTTCTACATGTAGTCACATTCTGAGGCACTGAGGTTTAGGAGCCCAGTACAAGAATTTGTAGAGGGAAACAAATCAACCCTAATAGGAATGTTTTACACAGCAGACACCAGTGGCCTGGTGAATTTAGATAGTTATACTCTTAGAAAATGAGGTGATCATTTCAGAATTTTTCTTGGTATGAAGTCAGTAACATTGCTTAATACATTGTATCTCTGACCTAGGTTTTATTTTTGTCTTAGTCACTAACTTCTAAATGCCTTTGAAAATGTTCATAAACTTCTTTTCATTTTCTCTAATTCCCGTACAAAATAAGCCAGATTTAATTGTATTAGGGACTCTTGTAGCATTAACATTCTTTGATGCAATAGCACATTGCTTTTTCTCATATCTTTCTTCTCCAATTATTTTGAAGACACATTTTGGGGTGAGAACAAATCTCACTTCTTCATTTCACCAACATTTATGTGGTAGTTAACTGATTGTATCAATTTGAGTAAGAAACACCCAACTAAATTGGATCATCATAGTTCTGGGTGTGGCTGAAAGGATTTACTGAACATAGAAGACTCACCCTGGGTAGGCTTGTCCCCGAGATGGAGTAAAAGAGGAACAGAAAAGGAAGGCTCACTTCTGTTTCCTTGGAGGAGCTCCAGCCTTCACCTTCACCATGGATGTTGTCTCCTGGCTTCCATTGCAGACTCTTCAGCCTTTCATCGCAGCCTCATTGGCCTCCCGATACGGACTTTCAAGGGGCTCTGCTCTGAGCTCCAGGCCTTTGAATGGATCCTTTGGATCTCCAGAACACAGACAGTCCTTTTGCACTTTTCCACACCTGACTCTGTGGGCAGCCTTTGTAAGCCTGTGTTGTGAATCCTTATATATTTATATATCTTGCATTAAATGTGTTTCTCTAGTGAGCACTGACTGACACAATTTACAATACTCAGTTTCTGAATACCTAACTAAATTCTAGCTTTTTAGTTCTCTTTTACAATCAAAAAATGAAAGGCTTTGATTTTCGTTT
The DNA here is from genome assembly GCA_028451465.1 of Erethizon dorsatum. NCBI lineage: Eukaryota > Metazoa > Chordata > Mammalia > Rodentia > Erethizontidae > Erethizon > Erethizon dorsatum. The sequence continues at coordinate 32,532,574 of CM051823.1, forward strand.
TAAAATATTTATTGTTAGCTTGGCTTGGTGGTGCAGCCCTATAATCTCAGCACTATGGAAGGCTGAGGCAGAAGGATTGCAAATCTGAGCCTAACCTGGGTAACTAAGCTACATAATGAGACCCCATCTCAAAAAAAAAAGGCTGGGAATGCAGCTCAGTGTAAAGGCCCCGGGTTCAATCCACAGTGCCACTATGGGGGGCGCGGGGGAAGAATAATTGTTGACATTGTGTCCTATGCATGTTGATTTGTATCTAACAATTTCAGTATAAATAAGCAGTGGTGCAATGCTACAAAGGTAGAGAACTGGAAAAAATTATTGTGAACTGAAGAATTGTCAATTAATATCACTATTCAAATGTTTCATCTCTTCGGTGAATATGACCCACAAAATTTTTGTATTTTAATGATTCATATATGTAAATGAACAACATACAGCAATGATGAGATGAAAGCTTATGACTGAGTTACCAAACAGATTGTGTCAGGTTATCAAATAATTATTCAAGTTAGCACAAAACTCAGTCTACATTTCACATTTATGTCAACTTTGAATTCTTGAAGTTGAAAAACTTGAATGTAGGGGCTGGTGAGATGGCTCAGCGGCATAAGCGCCTGCCTTGCAAGCGCGAGGGCCCGAGTTCGACTCTCGGAACCCACATACAAAAAAGGGGCCGGTGATATCGCTCAGTGGCACGGGTGCCTGTTGGCGCGCGAGGTCCTGAGGTCGACCCCCCGGTACCCACAAAAAAAAAAAAAAAAAACAAAAAACTTGAATGTAGTGTAATGTTATACAGATGTCCAGATAAGTATTGGCTTCTTAAATAATGATACTTGATTAAAGATGTTGCTTTGGATTGAATTATGAGTATATTCAAACATTTCCCTTTTCATACTTCACAATTAGATTTTATCTCAAAGCTAGAAAGAACATCAACTCAATTATATTTGTATTATTTACTAGTAACAACGATTAAATTCTCATTACCTTTCTTTATAGAAAGCAGAAATGTATTTTGGAAGAAAATATATCAAAGATTTAAGATTTTAATTTTTTAAAAAATTTGCTCAACCCTTTTACAATCAGTATGTTGTTAAGGTCTGCTAGATAATCTAAGCAATTGATTTGCTTTGAGTAATACACTTCTCCACTGCTTAACAGAAATGAGTTTTTTTCCTGTATTAAATGAATTTTACAGTTGATTCACTACCTGGGTATTTAACTTTTTTTGAGAATGACTACACAAAACTTTTATGATTCTGAGAAAGAATACACTGTTTTAAACTTTGCCCTAAACTGTAGAAATCTTTTATACAGCAAAGTATATTCCTTTTTAAGAGACTCTCCAATGATATGAATCCACAAAGGAACATGCATCCTTATATAAAGAAAGCAAGTGTAAAAATAACTGTATTATGTTGCTTTATGAAGACATCAAAACATGCGTGGATACAGACAGAATAATTTTCTTCCTTTTAGGAAAGATATGTACCTTTTGTCTTGTAAGGCAATGATGCATCTGCAATACTTGATTATTCCTCATTGTTTGAAGTACATTCTGTGCAAAATACATACATGTTTTCCAGCTAGCCTGTGTTTTAAAACATTAAAACTGCTGGTTTTAAAACATATATGAGAACAGATATTTTATCATGTCAAGTTTAAAATAAAACTGCAAGCTTCAAAAACTTGATTTCTAATTTCCACAAATGTTTTCATACCAAAATGAAAACAAACCAGTACAAATATTTCCATTTACATGTGTAAATTATAAACATATATTACTTTGACATTATACTGATTCTTCCTACTTGAAAACATGAATCATGATTCTTTGCCTAGATGACATATAGTTGTATACTGTAGTTAGTATGACATTCAAGAAAATTAATTTAGTGTGATATTCAAGAAAATAAAAATTATCTGAAATTCAAAGTTAGCACCATTCTCTTACAATTTGCTCAACTTTCGAGTATAGCATGAAAAGCAATCTTAATTATTATAAAAAATTTCTTATATGTAAGTATCATAATAACATTGATAGTACAGTTCTTGATTCATTCTTTGTAAATTAGAAATGTAATTTTCTACCATGGTTTTCTTGGTTCATTGTTTGTGTTGTTGTTACTGCTGTTATTTTCCTTAATGACTGTTTTTTGCTCTGAAGGATGTTATAAAAATCTTTCTTACATTAGAATAAAATTTCTTCCACTAATTATGCACCTTTTATATTTTCAAAATAAGAGTAGGTATGATATTCTTCCCAGTAGATTCCAGTACCTATTATTAAATTATGAAATATTTATTTTAAAGAATAATCTTTTGCAGTTTTTTCCAACAGTTTATAACCGTTCTCTACCATAAAATATATTAGAATAGCTGTGATTGAATCCCAGTCTAAGATATTTTAGTGTCGTTTCCAATGTGATGCTCAAAAATGGTAGGCATGCCTGGAAAATGCATAAGATTAAAGGATAACTTTCATTCATTCAAAATAATTAATCATTTTAGAAGTACCTCCTCTATTTTAGTTTTAAATTTTTCAAAACTACACTGTTAAATTTTTATGTGTTTGGTTTGTTGATTAATTGCACATTTTGTTGGGAACTTAAAATAGCTGATTCTTGAGGACGTAAGTACAGACTTTTATTAGTAGCCCTGTTGAATTTGTAGCCCTCTTGAATCTTATATCCTGCAATTTATGTCATCACTCTAGATTCAGAAAATCTTTTGAAAACCACCATCTGTTTGAGTTTCATGCCACTTTGAAAATTATTAGGATTATTAATAAATATTACAGTTAATCTTCCAAGCAAATGCTTTGGTTGTACTTCCCTGCACCCTTGAAATTAAGTGCATTTCTTTGTGATTTGTTTTGTCCAATAAAATTTAGCTAATATGTCGTATGTTATTTCTGGAAAGAACCAACTATTTTGCCTCTGATCATTATGATTGGTAGCATTAAATATGACTCTTTCATCAGCCTGGATGCTGGAGTGAGGATGACCAATGTAAAGGTCCCTCCGAAACCTAAAATTTAAGTTTAAGAAAGAAATAATCTTGTGTGTGTGTGTGTGTGTGTGTGTGTGTGTGTGTGTGTGTGTGTGTGGTATGAAAGACGGAGAGGGAAATGGAAATTTTGTTGCTGTTATGTGTTAGGAAAGTCAGGTTGCAGTAACAAAATGTCAGTGGCTTAATGTGACAAAATACTTTTTCTTACTCATACACCTGTGCAATGTGGCTTTGAAGGCCAGTTTTGTTCTTTAAACCAGAGACCAGGTTGGTAGAGATCAGATGCATTTCTGTCATCTACATGGCAGGGAAAATGGGTACCAAGGAAACCTGTATCTATCTTTAGACTCAGAGTAATAGATTGCCAGGAAGTGCTACAGTATTTTTCATATTTTATTGGCCAAAAAAATCACATTGCAACATCTAACCTCAAATTAGCAGGATGGCTGGATTATCTGTTAGCAATTCAGTAAAATAACTATAATGATTTAAGTTGTCCTTGGCATAAGGGTGGAGAAAAGTGGGAATATGTTACCTATAATCTTTATTTTAGAAAGCCAAAACAAGCAGAGGACATTATTTCCTGCAAGTGGTTACCAACAGACAAGTGAGCAGATGCGAGATTCACAGCTGCTTCTTGGTGAGAATTGAGAACAACCACTATGCTGTTGCCAGCTGAGATAAGTGGAGGGAACGTTTTTAGAAATTCCTAAAAAATGCAACAATTTCCAGTAGGCTTTTGACAAACACCATCTTCAATATGTCATACTGAGGCATTCAGTTCTGATTGTTAAACTTAAGGTGCAAACTTTGTCTTTTTCAAAGGGCTTCCCTGTACTTTTCTTTTCCACTCTTCCACATGTGTATAAAACTTAATTCTTATGAAAATTTATTTTTAGATACTTAGAATGACTAAGTTTCATGAACAACCACACACTGATGCAGTACAAACATACAAACTTTCCCTTTTCTTAGAAGAAGGATATTCAGAATTTTCAGGATGACCCTTAATGACTGCGACATATACTGTATTCCTATAGGAAACTGTTTTTCATTTCAAAAACAAACACAAAGCCCCATCAAATCAGATACTAAGCTCCTAGAGCTGCTTTTCTGTTTATGCACAATGTAAATTGAACAAAGGATGAGTAATGCAAGCACTTTTAATATTGGGTATAGATGTAATACTTTTCAGTTCATGCATATCAAAATTAAAAAGGGACTGTTTTCAGGCACTAGGCCTTGGGTTCAATCCCTAGCATTGCAAGCAAACAAACAAACAAACAAAAAAATGAAACTAAGTATTACAAATGTACCTAACACTTTGCATAATCTTTCCACATGGAAAGAATGATCTGAATTCTAGAAAGTTCAGCAGAAATGGAAAGTAACAATCTCAAATATTTAAAATATAAATCAAGTATTTCTCTAAAGTTATGACCTAAATGTTAAAGTTAATTAACATCTGTGCAAGTTAAGAGCTAATTATCTGTAACATTTAGAACAAATTTTTTTCTATTAGGAAGAATTTGGCAAACATGTTTTGTTTTCTGGTATCTTCTGAAAGTGTTTTGAATAATAACTCCCACTTCCAGAGTTCAAATTGAATGAACAGAGAAAAATTTCCAAAGGTATTTCAGCAAAAAGATGTGTGCTTAGTTAAAATCTTAAAAGGAATAATAAAAACAATTAAAAGGCGGTCAACTGGTCAATTTTAAACAACCTTATTGATAAAGTACTGCTCTTTGCATCATGGGAAACTGCCTCCGCTTCCTTTTCCTTGGGATAATACTGATGGGTACCCTCTGTTTTGTGGGAAAAATTGGGCTGATAAATATATGATTCACCCACATCAATTAAATGATAGATCTAAACCAAAGTATTTTTCTTTTCTGCGTAAAGCAATAAAAATAATTACTTTGCGAAAGCTTACTCTAATGAGATTTGTTGGTTTTCCTTAACAAAAATTATGTGCACATAAATAGACTTCGAACTGAAAACATCAAAATCCATGTGTGTAACAGCTGAGTAAGTAAAAATTCAATTTAAAATTATTTCATAGTGGTTTGTCATCCTATATGTTTACTCTTCACTGAAGACTTTTTAAACTATATGAGAAGACATCAAGAGGATGTGTGTAATGAATGCATGGTGGTTCAGGATATATTTATATTTATTTACGTTCAAGTGTTGTGGAGCTTAAAGTCCACCCACCCCATTAGATGAAAAAGTTAAACTTGAAGGGGTTGTTATGAAAATACAATGCATCAATCATATGTACATATGCATTAATCTGACAAATTCATAATATTATTCAGCCTTCTGAAACTTCAATAATGAATGATTCCAAAGCTTTGAATGTATGAATTCCAAATGTGTTTTCTATGCTGAAAGGCAATTTGAGAGCTTGAAAGCTAAGAATTTTAGAGTTCTATTAGAAATTTACTTTGTGATAAGACTCAATTGTTAATACATGCACTAAAATGTTAAGCAAATTCTATTTACACAGCCTTAGTATACAGTGCTAGGTTATTCATAATTCCTATTAATATTTGCCTAATGAAAAAACTCATTTTGTTTCAGGCCAGTATATAATTCCAAAAAGTACTCATATATCTAATTCTGAAACTACAAACTAAGGCATCACCTTTTAAAAATATTGTCTTGCTACCGAGGAATATATTAAATTATATTATTATTGAAGTGTGAAGATAATCAATTCATTTAGACACTTTAATAGGAAGTCATTTTTCTTTCTTAGAAACTTTGTTTTATTAATACAAATTCTAGGTTTTAATTTAATTGCAGAAAGCATTATGAGGGCAATAATAAGGTAAATTAATAATTTATTTGTAAATATTGTGATAGGACACATTTAAATTATTTTAAATAGGCCAACTCAATACTTCTAATATTGCCTTTTTATTATTTGTTTTGTTCACTAAAGTAAAGGTCAACAATGCATTACCTAAACTATTTAATACTAAAACAATTATATTTCCTACCAGTGGAAATGTCAAGACTATCATATCCTATAATTTATTTTCAGATGCTGAAAGATACAATTATACAGCAGATAGACTATCTTCATCATATGTAAAGTTCTGTACTTGAAGTAATGGTAATGTTGACCCCTACTGTTGACAGTTCACATCAGGAAAAAAGCCAAATAAACAAATACGAACTTAAAAACTTCAGGTGGAAGCCTTAAAAACATTTCCTACCCTAGAGACTTGAAGAATCAGCTAAAGAAACTATTTTTCATAGTCTGATACAAGCTAAAAAGCAATAAAAGTCAAAGTGGAAACAGGAAACAAAAGCAAATCATGGCTTTTAAATTCAAAGAATTAGAACTGATTTAGTATATTTCAGCAGATTGGGGAACTAACCAGTACAGGAGCGATGCTGTTGGAACTAAGGGTTCATTAGTGTGTTCATTACTGCGATGTACTTCAAGGGATCATACTTAAGAAAGAAAATGTGAAGTTGGCAGAAAGAGGATAAATATGAGATGTGGAGTTTCAAAACAGAATATTTATAACAGAAGACAGAAAGAGAATCTTGACACCAAACTTCATTCTTTTGTCCACTTACTTATTTTACTAAATACATCATTTCTATTTGGAAATACCTACTTTGGTGTATTTTTAATTTAAATGTTTCATTAACCTTTATTAGTTAGACATACTGAGTTCAGTGTGCTATTTCAACACAAGCAAAGCGCACATGTTGATCAAATCCAACCTGCCTTTATGTTCCCTTTCCCCTGTCCTTTGCAGTGTGTAGTTATTGGTATCCCACATTCAGGGAGACTTACTTTGTGGTTTCCCTGTATGTGAGAGAATACCCAGTCCTTGTCTTCCGTGTCTGACTTACCAAATTTAACACAGCATTCTCGAGTCCCATTGATTTTGTCGTAAATCACAGGGTTTTGTATGCAGATACCACATTTTCATTATCTATTCATCCACTGATGAAATAAACATACCTGTAAGTCTCTTTTCAGTATACTGATTTCATTTTCTTTGGATTATGCGCCCACGGTGGGATAGCAGAATCTAATGGTTTTGGTTTTTTGAGGAACTTTCATGCTGTTCTCTAAAATAGATGTATTAATTTATATTTCCATCAACAGTGTATCGAAGTTTCTTTTTTTCACATGCCCACCAGCATATTATTTTTACTCACTTATTCTAACTGAAATGAGATAATAGCTCATTGTAGTTTTGATTAGCATTTCCTAGGTGGCTAATGATACTGAGCATTTTTTCATAAATCTGTTATTTGTCTTTTACTTTTCTTTCTTCTTAATTGGATCATGTGGGAATTTTGTTAAGATTCTTTAATTCTTTATGTATTCAGGATATTAAGCCTTTGTCAAGCTTGACATATTTTTTCTTCCATTTTGTAGGTTGTATCTTTCCTATGTTGATTCTTTCCTTTGTTGTGTGAAAGCTTTTAACTTGATGCAATTTCAGATGTCTATTTTTGTTTTTGCTTTCTGTAATTTTGGGGTCATATAAAAAATCATTGCCCATACCAATATCTTGAAATGTGGCTTGTATGTTTTCTCTGAGTAATTTCTTGTTTTCAGGTCTTAGATCAGTTTTGAGTTGACTCTTTAAACAAGGTGAGAGAAAAGGGCCAAGTTTCAATCTCCTACATATGAAAATCCAGTTTCCCAGACTGTTGATTAAGGAGACTGTCTTTTTCTCCAATGTACAATTTGGTGCCTTTGTTTAGGATAAAGAGGCTATGTATACATGGGTTTACTTCTGGGATCTGTACTCTATTCCATTGATCTATGTGTCTCTTTATGCCAAAACCACATTGTTTTGTTACAATGACCCTTAGGTTGTCTTGAAATCAGCATGTGATGTTTCAGGCTTTGTTCTTTCTGTGCAATATTGCTTTGGCTATTTGTAGTCTTTTGTGTTTCCATAGAAATTTGAGGATTTTTTTTTCTCTTTCTTTTAAATTCCTACTTTTAAAATTTAATTATTAAATTTTTTGACAGGTTTTGCTTCCCTTATTTGTTCAACATCTTTTAGGTTATTTTTATATTTGTCCACTCTGATCAATGGTTCTCCTGTTTGCAGACGTATGCCTACCATTATAAGTGAATAGTTTGGCTTCTCAGATACCGCAAAACTCTAACGTTCTTTGAAATATAGATTATGTCTATGATAGTGATTTCTGGAAACAAGAATTAGTTGGTTAAAATAGATGTAAATACTCTTTTGGCAAAGTTACTAAGAATAGCACTAACCAAAGGGATGAATGTTATGAATGCTGGGAGGGAGAAAGAGAGAGAGAGACCAAAAAATGTATACACACTTCAGGAAAAGAAAAACAGTATGAAGCTTTTTAACAGATGATGTCTCCTTGTCGTATATCGTAGAAAAACCACTGCACTGCTGGCCTCGTGCAGCAATCTCAATGACCAAGATTATCCAAACAGCAGCCCGCAGTGCTAATACATGCCTGGAAGCTAATGGCCACCAATTTGAGCACTTCTTTAATTGTGGAGGCCAAATGTAACTTGTATTAATCTTATGATGCCTCAATAAGTTTAGTATTAAAATATTTATACAAGTTTTTCTTTTCCTGAAGTGTGTATATGTTTTTGGCAATTTCTTTTTCTCTTTCACTGCAAGGCAAAAAGTGTCTGTTGTGAGTGATAGAGTATAGAAGTATGGAATACCACTGTATTCATCTATATATAATCACTTTGACAATAATGTAGTTCAATCTATAAATAATTTAAGAATTATTTTAATAATGATAATTATAATGTGTTGACATAAAACAAAATGACATAAGAAAGCCAGCTAGTGGGTGTGTAGGTATGTAAAGGTCAAAGGAATATAAATCAAACTTGTTATTTTACAAAAAAAGGAGCAGTTTTGAGAAAACTAGAGGAAAGAAAAGGTAAAATGAAATAAATTAGTCAAATTCAGGAGAACTAGAAATATGATGATGGCTTTAAAGATAATAAGGGTACTCCAAAGGGTTGTTAAAGTAATGAAAAAACAAATTCTCAAAATGTGCTTTTGTGAAGTATAACAGGATCACATGAGGGGTGACAGTCAAAATGCAAATGCATGGGCCTTCTGCCAAAAGTGTTTACTATGAATCTCTAGGAGTGGAACTCAAGAATCCATATATTCAGCAGATGTCACAATGATCTTTATGCACAACGAAATCTAATAACAACTCCTTAATATTCCAACCTAAAGATGTTCTTTTATCAATTCTTTGAAGATTTTCACTGAGAACACTTTAACTATGAGATAGCTCACAACTGTCTCACAGAACTCTCTAAAACTTTAGCATTGAAAGACAAAAAATGTCTTGAAATGCATTCTGATGAAATTCTGCAGAATATAATGAGAAGAGAGTCATACCAAATATATGTACTATTCAAATTTTATGAGTAAACAGGAAAACATAGTTTTGCTATATTCTAATGCTATAGCATAAGAATGACTGTGGTAGAAAATTAATTCCAGCAGTTGTCAATCTCATACTCCCCTTAAAGTACACACCTTGATGTTTACTTATTGGAATGCAAGAAGAACTATGAAAGCATTGAGAGCTACTTGGTATTTCAGAAGAGAATTAAACATCATCTAGTTAAAAGTTCCGGTTGATTATTTGTAGGCAAAGCACTACAATCAGCATTTAAATAAGTCAATGTTAGAAATCATTTTCTCTGAGATTAACAATGATTCACTCTTACATGCTGTGTTTTTAATCAGAGAGGTGAAAGGTATAGAGCATGGGACAGGAACAAAGATCTCTAGTTACCAACTCACTTGCAATTTGCTAGTAATGTGCTTGGCTGCATGTTTAAAAGCAACACAGAAAAATGTAGTGTGCTGCTTATTCAGTCCTTAATGAGAATGTAAATGAAGGATTATTGGTTCTAACAGCAGATGATATTTCTTTAGAAATATTGCCTGCTCTTACTCTATTATTTTCCTACTTCCAATAAAACTGGTACAATAATGCACCTCATTAATGATACTGTCATTGTCATTTAGGAAATGTAGAAAACTGCAAAGTCGTTATTAATTATAGCCATATGCATCAAAACAGAGACATTCTAATTCATCATTATATTTGTTAGTTAGCTGAAAAATCAGTTCTATGTTATCAGTATTTTCCTGAAGAAAACCTACCTTTTCATTAAAGATATAATATATACTTTAATGGACACTGATCAAAAGAATCATAATACAGTTTTCAACACAAACTACTCAATTTACTCTGGCCCAAACTGTTTCTTCAAAAAAGGCATAGTAAATATAACAATGGAAGAAGTCTTTTTTTCCTTTCACCCTGCCTCTATTAAAATGGCCTGATTGCCCCTTGTCCGTTTCTAAATGATAGATAATATCCTCTTCTCTTTTGCTTTTCTTGTCTGTTATATCCTTTAGATATAAAAAAAAAAAAGCCTAAAATGAGGCATTTCCTGCAAGCCTGCAGAGAGAGAAGAAGTGAATAGAAGGCTGAAAGGGAGTGTAGAGACCAGGATAAAAGGCAGTTATTAAATTTGTGAACTCTATCAGAAGACAAGAAAATAAACTATACCACTGGCTGAAAGGGTAGTGAAGTATGACATTTCATTTTTATGCAGGTCTCAGCATGATAGAAGTAACGCACTGAAGAACACTGCAAAAAAAGCAGTTAGTGCATTCATTGAACACCAGCACGGCTCCTCTGCTGTTCTTTGGTTGATCCCTGCCTGTGTCTTCGTGGTATAGTAGTTCAGAGTTTCACATAGATGAGATCAGACCCACCATCAGCCCTTTGTGAATTTTCATGATGAGAGGCTGAAAACTCATTCTATCTAACTCCACAGGACCCAGGTCCAGGTGTGCTTTATATTCTTTCACATCTCCCACTCCTTCAGTGTATGAATGCCGTTTCCTGCAGTTGTGGTATCTCTGACTCTCTCTCTTTATCTATAGCTCTCTCTTTCTACACACACACACACACACACACACACACACAGAGCTTCATAGGAGTATATATGATTTTTTTGTTTTGAATTCAGACATTTTAATGCACATTTTTTGTTTGGTTCATGAGAATACTACAAAAGCAATTTCCTAGTCCTTTACTTCTTATAGATATTGTGGAAGTAGGTATTAGATAAGAATGATTTTTTTTTACTTACATATTTTTAATTTGTTGTAAAACTCTAAGTAAGCTGTGTTAAATAGAGAATAAACAATATAATTTCATTTCTCCCTTTTTCTTTTCACAAATGTTCTTTCTAGTCTCCATATCTACTAAATTTGGATGAAATCTTGTACAGGGCTGTATTAGCTACTTTTCTGTCGATGGTACATTATACTTGATAATAAGTTAAAGGAGGAGGGTTTTTTTTTTTTTGCCTCATGGTTTCAGTCCATAGTTAGCTGGCTCCAAAGTAGAAATGCCATGGTGGTAAGGTATGGAAGAGATACCTCTTCAACCAAAAGGAAGTCAGGAAGCAGAGAGAGACAAAAAGAGCAAAGCACAAAAATATACCTTCACAGGTCACATCTCCAGTAACTCTCCTCCAACAAGTCCCCATCTTCTACAAGCACATTTAGCTACTGAAATAACAGTGTATTAATCCACCAGTGAGCTTAGCATGCATGCCATGATCCAGATCTAGTCATTTCCAAACACACCACATTTTGGGGTGAGATTTTAGATCTAAAATATCTACTTGTTTTTCAGATACTATTTAGCTAAAAAACAAAAAAACAAAACATAGTTTCATATGAAGAAATGAAAAGCGAAGTCCTATGTAATTGTGGTGTTTCTAGTGACACAAACCCATGCCTCATTTTCCTTGAATAGCCCTTCACTTGTTTTGAAAACAAAGGGACACACATAGCTTTTTTCCTCTCTTTTAAGGTAAAGCAGCCACATATTAACATCTCTTCTGAATGCTCTTTCTCTATTTTTCCTTATGACATAATTTTTTAATTCTCTGGAGAAGTGCTTAAGAAAATAATGGTTGTGAAAATGATTTAGGCTCAGCTACATTATCAATGCCAAAGAAGAACTTTACTTGGTAGCCACTGCTTTATTATTAGTTTTGGGTGCCTTTGCAAAAATTCACACACAACAAATTTTATTTAACATCTGTAACACAAAGAAAACTATTATGCATCAAAACTGCTCACATTAATAGATGCTTTAGAGTTGTGTGTGGTCATATTTACTTTGGTAACCTTGTTTAAAAATAAGAAGTATGAGGTAAAATATCAAATAAATATTAAATTTATACAAGAATATCATTTTAAATTATTTTTCAATGAAAATATAGGCAAAATATCACCATAATAGATTCAAAGGAGAATTTACTTTTTTGTTGTTGTTGTTGTTGGTAGAGGGCATTGTTCCTAGAGACTTTGCACTACCTGACAGCTCCAGTCCTTTTTTTATTTTATATTTTGAGATAGGGTTTCACTAAGTGGTTAGTTGCCCATGCTGGGCTCAAACTTACAATGCTCCTGCTTTAACTTCCCATAGTGCTGGAATTACAAGTCTGTGCTGCCATGCCTGGCTAAGAGGAAAATTTCTTGAGTCATGAAATATGTTAGGCATAAAGAAAAACATTCACGTTAAGACCCTCTGTTTCATAGGAAACACTATAAAGAGAATAAAAAGCAAAACTCCAGTGACAAATATTTCAAATGCATGTAATTGACAATGGTTATTAAGCAGATTATATAGAAAACATTTGTATGTATCAGTGAAAAAATGACAGTTCAGTAGAAATATAGGTAAAATTTATGAATAGGTATTTACTTGATATAAAGAAAATATTCATTAATATTAGATCAATGCAAATTAATAACACAATTACATAATAATTCACAACCAAATTTTAAAACCTTGGATTTTACCAAGTTTTGTCAGGCATGTGGATTAAGGCTCTTTGATAAAAATTTCTGTGCTAAGACAAAGGTTCTATTTTTGTTGTACACTAGCAATTTAGGTCTTCAATTCCTCATGTGACTACAGAGTCCTTTCAATGTGACTAGTGAGACTAAGGAGATGAAAATTTATCGTTCGTTATATTAATTGAATTAAATTAAATTTAATGTTATACTAATATGTTTCCAGTGACCAGTATATTGAACATCACAGATGTGAAATGAAAGTACTTCTTATTGTCTGCTCATGGAAGTTCAATTGTTATAACTAATTTGAAAAACAATTTGTCATTTCCTAGTAAATTGTTTTTTTTTTTTTTTTTTTTTGGTGGGTACCGGGGGGACGACCTCAGGACCTCACGTGCCAACAGGCACCCGTGCCGCTGAGCGATATCACCGGCCCCTTTTTCGTATGTGGGTTCCGGGAGTCGAACTCGAGCCTTCGTGCTTGCAAGGCAGGCACTTACGCCGCTGAGCCATCTCACCGGCCCTTCCTAGTAAATTGTATACTCTGGGGGTCCATGTCCAAGTATTTCATCTACTAGATATATTACTTAGAAGCACTTGCATCTATTATCTGGAACACAATGATAATGATTTTCATAACAATATACCTTAACACTAACATGATCAGATAAGGCTCTACCTCAAAAAACTACATAAGGAATCAATATATCAGAACATAATCATAAAACAGAATTCTATGTAGTAATGAAAATGAATGAGCTATTATCATATGCATCCCTACAGATGAATCTCATATCATAATTTTAAAAAGATGCAAATCACAAAACACAATCAAAGTAATTTTAAGTAAAAAATAGTAAAATTAACAGAGATTGAAGATAGAAGAGATGAGGAGAGCTGGAGAAAAGACAGTCAATGTGTGGTAGGTTATAATTTCATAGAATTAGGAAGTTCTGGTGTGTTATTGCACAGTAGGGCCACTGTAGAAAATAACAATTCACTCTATATTTTAAAAAGTTATAGGAAAAGATTTTGAAAGCTTTCACCAAAAAGAAATGATAAACATTTAAGCAATAGTTACAGTGGACTTATGAACTACGTTTGCCTGCAAGAGCTGGTTGTAACTCAGGTTGGTTGTAAGTCAGGACTATTTTTCCCATAAGAAATAATGGAAATACCCATAATGCATTCCGAACCTCCCAAAGAACCCCTTAAGTAACTTTTTCATAATAAAAAAGGGTTGTATAATGTGTGTAATCTACCAGAAACACCAATAATTTTCCTAGTGTATTCACCACAAAGTTATAAAATATACCTAGTTTACCAGAAACAATTTCATACTGTACTCACCATTCCAGTTGACGTCTTTGGCTTGCAGGGAGGATGAAGTGGAAGGTGGTTACTGTTGGGAAGGAGAGTCCCCTTCCATAAGAACATCAAGACTCTGGCTCTCTGATATCCTTTCTCTCCTTGGGAGAGTCTGCATCCCTGCTTCTGGCTCACTAGGTCTCAAACTTTTCAGAACTAAAACCTGGTCTAAGGTTGTCTGTTTCTGTTTCTCTTTTTTTTTTTTGTGGGTACCAGGGGGACGACCTCAGGACCTCGCGCGCCAACAGGCACCCGTGCCACTGAGCGATATCACCGGTCCCTTTTTCGTATGTGGGTTCCGGGAGTCGAACTCGGGCCCTCGCGCTTGCAAGGCAGGCGCTTACGCCGCTGAGCCATCTCACCGGCCCCATGTTTCTGTTTTTCTTTAACACTGTTCTGTAGTGTGACATGACAATGTCATTAAGTAAGTGGATGCAATGATTGGCTTTTCTCTGTCTGGGTGGGTCTTCTCTACAAATGTCTGTAGCTCTGTCCATTTTGTCAGAATTTCCTTTATTTCAGAAGAAGAATTTTGCTGCACTGATTGCTGATATTCTCCCGTCTCTTCAGAAAGCTCCTCAGCCATCATTCTGTGTTGCTCAGCCAGAAGTTGCTGCAGTTTCTCTCTAGAGAATTCCTCTGAGTGTTCCTCCACCAGTTCCTCAACATCACTCCTGTCTCCTTGCAAGTGTATGGACTCTGCTACAGAGATGATGTCATCAACCAGGGTCAAGTGAAGACTCATGCTCCTCTACACAGCCTTCGAAGTCTCTCTCCTATATAATTTTAGGCCATACTTTCTTCCAGGCAGATCTCTTTCCTTAGAGAGACATTGGCCCAGGCTTTCTCAATTAACCCCACACAGGAAAGGATGCTGTAATGTTCCTCCAGAACTCTTTAAGGGTGAAACCTGTATCTGAAATCAGCTGGAAGAACTTCAGGAACAATTCCTTGGTGTATAGCTTCTTAAAGTTAGCCATAACCTGCTGGCCCATAGGCTGCAGTGTAGGAGTGTGACTTTAGGCATGTATACATATGGTAATAAAAAAAGTACATGTTACAAATCAAATAAATGGACTGAATTTCCTCTAGCATTTAATTATGGGGTTATGTGGTGTAAGTACTGATAACATTTTGGTGATCATTTCATGAGTGTTCATCTCATCAGTACTGATTTAACTTAAGCATTTTTGTATGAATGGTATGTCTCTAATATTAAAAGCCAAATTATACATCATTCAGAATGACTTTGTACTGATATTCCACCTATCTGTAACCATGAGATTTTGCCTGTTAGGAAGGCAATTTTGGTTCTTATTCAAGGGTACAATAAATAATGCCAATAAAGATTTAATATATGAGCATTATTCCATTATATAATAATTAAAATGTTATTCCTATATTCCTAGGAACTATTGATATGAGAAAAATTACTTGAGATAATTGAAGAGGAGGAGCCAAATTTTTTGAGTGTTGTAAGAACAGTTTCAAATTCCTGGGCCTGTAATTTTTATGGTGATTAGAAAGACCTAATGTAAACTCCAAGCATCATAAAAATGATATGATAAAATATTTCTCATTTGCCAGAGATGGTTCCTTATGTCTTGTGAAATTGAAAAGAAAGATAATAAGCTTGTCCTTTCAAGTGTTTCTTGTTTCTATATAAAAAATATGGCAACATGTCTGTCCATATCTCCTTCTTCTTTGTTATATTGTTCCACAATTAGGCTGAATTCTATTTTAAGTAACACAAAACTGAGCTTAATAAGCTTTTAATATTTTCTAGTAAGACTTTTAATATTGTCATATGATACACCATGAAGAAGGAATGAATTCACAAAAAATTTATTTCCAGTTATGCTAGGCCTAGGTTTCAAAGATGCATAAATAAAAGTCCCCTAAGACAATCACAGTATAGTGTCAAGGCAAGTATTTTTCTGCAGATTTGTTTTTAATAATATGAAAGATTCCTATCCCCCCAAACCTGATACATTCACTAAAAGGAAAACTGTCTTCATTAAAAATATCAGTGTTTACATAATCCCTCATTAATGTTTTGCAAATAATGGAGAAAATTAATGGTGTATTTTCCTACATACTTCAGTTGTGTATGATAATCACACAAAACAAAGCAAATCAAAATAAACAAACAAAAGCAGCCAGTATGAAAAGCAGCGATGAAATCAATCCACAGCTTGATAGCCCTAGTTTCTCTGCAGTCTTTCTGCATGTATCATAATATATTTATGGTAAGCACTTGTGATAACGCCAGCAAAAATTTTCCATCTTGCTGCATGCTTAATTTCATCTAACATTTTTTATGGCAGTGTACTGAAGCACAGAGTGAAGTTCTGCTTAAACCATTTGTCTCTGTTTCTCTTTGCAGAATTCCAACAGATTTGTTTAAACCCAAACAAAATGCATAAACAATCATGTCTTCTGTAAACTAACTGTAAAACCTAAATCCCAGAATTTATTTTTGCAACATGCTGAAATTCAGGACAGTGAATTTTGATTTTGGTACTACAGATCTTCGTTTCTGTTCCTTTTTTCTCAATGTGAAGAATCCTTATTCATTTTTATTCTTTTCATTTTTTATTTTAGTGTATTACAAGTACTTATTAATATAGAAAATATAAAAACACTCTTTTCTATGAAAAAATAAAATTTCATAACAAAATAGAGGGTAAAAATGGTTAATATACTCTATATCATGATCTTAAAAGAATGGCCAAAATGTTATTCAGAGTACGAGTCATAAACAAAAAAAGATTCTTTTTTTGTTTGTTTGTTTGTTTTTTCGTGGGTACCGGGGAGTCGACCTCAGGACCTCGCGCGCCAGCAGGCGCCCGTGCCACTGAGCGATATCACCGGCCCTTTTTTTCGTATGTGGGTTCCGGGAGTCGAACTCGGGCCCTTGCGCTTGCCAGGCAGGCGCTTATGCCGCTGAGCCATCTCACCATCATCCCCTGCCGAAAGAAAAAGATTCTTAACTACAAAGAAGAAATGAATAAAAGAAAAAGCTTTCTCTTCAATGAACTAAAAAAACTACTAATATAAGTGAAACAAATTAGCATTTATCTTAAAATATTTTTGAAATAACAAAATAGATATTTTGGGGAGTTGTTAAAATACTAAATTTAACCATGTTTTGGCAATCACACTGAAGAATTTCTTAATGGATATTACCTTTCATACCCTTATATATTTTTAAAAAAATTTTATTTAGACGATAATTTTGACGTGTGATAAGTGATTATAATTTTCTTTAAAGGCAAAAATCCTAGGATTTTTGATGGATGCCTGTAAAACCAGCACTTGGGGGACTGACAGGAAGAATTCAAGCCCAACCCCAGGCAATTTAACAATTTACTGAGCTTCTGTCTTAAACAAAAAAAATGAAAAAAGAGCTGTGATGTAGCTCATTTGAAGGCCTCAAATTCAGTCTCCAGTACCACACACACACACACACACACACACACACACACACACAAACGCACTAGTTTCTGTCTTGGTTTTCAAATCAACTGCCACAATATTGCAGTGCTTGTGTTTAGATAACCCGTATTTTAATTAATAATGGCCTCAAAGCCCAAGAGTGGTGATGTGTGCAATTTTGATATGACAAATACAATCATTAAAGTGCTTCCTTGGAGCAAGAGGCTGAAATTTTCACCTTAATAAGAAAATAATTATACACTGATTTTGCTAAAATCGATAGTAAGTTAATTTCTTACTGTAGCTAATTTGCAGATTAAACTTAGTCACATTGATGTGCAAGAAAAATACATAGTACAAATGGATTCAGTACTATGCATGATTTCAGGCCTCCAACGGGGGACTTAGAATATATACACCATGTATAAGTGGGAACTATTATATACGTACATGACATGCAGTAAAATTTGAATCTTAGATGAACACGGAATAATTTTTAGAATAAGTATTTCTTAATTATACCATGGGATGTCTGCACTGAAACATACTTATTGCATTTCTAAAATTCAGTTATAGCATGTTCTAGGTAACAGGTATGTTATCTAGCAATTTTATGGTTGTGTCTAAAACATGCAGCAACATTGATTTTATTAATTGGATACTGAATTTAACAAACCTCAATATGTTTTATCCTCTGAGCAACTACTTTGAAGATAGTATTACAAAATGTACTATTCTTTTTCTCTTATTATTTTGTTATGGAATTTTGTTTTGTTTCATGTAGAATAAAAATACTCAATAGAACTCAAGACTTTTAAAAATAAAATGCAGCGAAATCCACTTTTTAATTTCAAATCACATGAGAAGGGTTTGTGAGTCAGCCTAGGATCTTATCTGCATGACTCCCTTGGAAAAGTATTATATGAGAAAACATGCAAAATCATTTTTGATACAGTTTTATTTATTTATTTTCTTATTTATTGCTTTATAACAGCAAATGAAGTCAGAACTTTACAGGAAGTGTTATGCCATGTCCTCTCTTAGTTAATTTTATTCAATTTTTATAATTTTACTTTATCTTGACTTAATTGAAAGACATATGTAGTTTTTTTCCTGTTGAATACAGATGAGGAGACTGAAACACAGATAATTACTTAAGCACTTACAGTTAGTGATACTACAAGTAACTAATTTATCTTT
This sequence comes from Erethizon dorsatum, assembly GCA_028451465.1. NCBI lineage: Eukaryota > Metazoa > Chordata > Mammalia > Rodentia > Erethizontidae > Erethizon > Erethizon dorsatum. The sequence goes on from CM051823.1 coordinate 32,551,503, forward strand.
TCCCAAAACCTATATTCTTCCCCTGCGTACTTTTTATGTCTTGAAACGTTTGCCAATGGCTTCAAAAATTAGTGGATATAACCCATTTACTTCACTTTATGCATGCACACTTGCAGTTTAAAATATTACGTACAACTAAAATATAGTGATTATCTTAACATTAGAGATTTCTATTACTGCTAATTGCAGAAAAATCCTATACAATCTCACAATTTACAGATAATGATTCATTCAATTTTATCAAGTTAGAACAGCGAAGAATAAATTTGCCTTATTATGTTATCATTTGTACAGACATTTTAAAAAGAGAAATTTTCATCATTCTCACTATACACAGTGATTTCTGGATATAAAAATATTTTATGCAATGCTTCTTTTTTTGTTTTGTTTTTGTACTTTGAAAAAACTAATGTTCCACAATATTGCTTCAATGTAAAAGAAAACTTGTATTTAGGAAGGTTTATGGATTCCTAGCTCTTTGATACACGGCAAAGTTAAATATAAGCACTCATTGTCATTTACTGGGTGCATGTTAAGCTTCACTAAGATGACATAAACTGCTTTCCTAATATAATTCCACTGAGGTATTTTATATTGGAAAATATCAATAAATAGTAAGTGAAATTTTGTCCTAGGCCAAATGTAGTTTAATCATATTTTGCCTGAAAAGCTCTTTCTTATTAAAATTTGGGATTACATAATATGCATATGTTATTGAAAAGTGTTACCTACTTAACTTCATGAGTGCATGAAACAGTTTGAAAGTGCCAAAGTGGGAGATGAAGGCTTTTACTACCTTTTTAGAAATTGGCAGGTCACCAATATGGCTGACACATTATACAGAAAAATACAAATATCTAAAACAACCTAGGATTCCAGTAATTTATATCCAGATATTTGAACTCTTACTATCTTCTGTTAAACTTGGTAGGCTCAGCCCTTGACTTAGCCAAAGTCAAAGCTGCAAAGTGCTTGAAATTTGTATTTTACAGTTTCAGCTTTCTTCTCTTATACTCTTTTCTCAAAGCAGTCCACCTTCATTCTGTTCTATCAGGTGTCCAAGCCACCAAGCTCCTCAGAGTCTTTACAAGCTATGTTCAGTCATTATTCACAATTATATTCCATTACTTAAAGAATTATTTACAATTGGGTTTTAAAAATTTTTTTCAATGTGAATTGAGTGCATACTGTCATACTGTGTACAATTTCCTATAACCAGGTTCTAGGAAGCAAATCTTCTTAAGAAATGGATAGCTTATTAGCTAGATAAAAATAAAGAAAAAAAACAAGAAAATTTTATTTGCATGAAGCTTTAGCAGGCACTCTGTTGGAGGCCCTTACATCATCAATGGTAAACCCCCAAAGAGGATTGTGGAAACCTGGCCTATTCTCTCTCATATTCTCTCTCTCTTTCTTTCTCTCTCTCTTTCTTGACTCAAGATACGGGTACTCACTCTGACATCTGCTCCTGCTGTGATGTGCTGCCAGCTATACCAATGTGTAAAACTATTAGGCAAAATAAATCTTCGGAACCATTAGACAACATAAATCTCTCTTTTCTTTATAAGAATCTTGCGTTGGGTATTTTGTTGTAGTAATGCAAAGCTGACTAATACAGAGTTATCTGAGAAGAAAACAAATTTAAAAGGGCCCAAATCTGAAGAATGAACATAGAAATAAATATATACATATAGATATTCCTGAAATTAATAAAGATTATAATTGGAAGAGGTATTCATAACTTTAAGAGGTATGATACAATATAGGTGTATGTTATGGGTTGTATCTAGATGTTCCCCCAAACCCTCAGTTATAGGTGGGTGGGGCTTTTCAGAGGTGGCAGGTACTAGAGTCAGTGATGCTGGGAAAAAGTTGTGTGATGCTGCGATAAAATGTGCAATGGTGGGATTATGGGTGCCCCATCCTGGTTATGAGAGCTAACCACCCTAAGAGCAGCCAGCCTGGATGGAATATAAGGGACAGAAAGGCCAGTTGTGGTGGTGCATGCCTATAATCCCAGCACTCAGGAGCCTGAGGCAGGAGGATTCCTACCAGTTAGAGGCCAGCCTGGGCTACAAAAGCGAGTTCAAGGTCAGTCTACACTACATAGTGAGACCTTGCCTCAAAAAAAAGAAAAAAAAAAAAAAGAAAGAAAGAGGGCTGCTGTTGTCAGTTGCTGCTGCTACTTCTTCAGTACTTCTCTCCTTTGCTGCCTTCTGGCCCCCATGAACTTCTCCTTTGCGATGTCCCTCTGCCATGCCACCCAGCTTTGGAGACAGCCATCTATGAACTCAAACCTTTAAAAACTGTGAGCCAAATAGAACTCTCCTTCTTTAACTTTGGCTGTTGGGTATTTTGTGTCAGCAATGAGAAAAGTAACTAGGACATTATACGACAGGTATAACTCTTATAAATCAACATGAAACTAATTGAAAAATGGACAAATGAAAATTTGAATGAAAAGATGTTCAAACTCAGTAATTGGGAAAATTCATAAAAACACTCATGCATTATCACTTTGCACAGAGTGACAAAAAATAATGCCATGACTGACATTGTCAAGGGTGTGTAGCAATAGGAAAACTTCTGTTCTAGGAAGTAGATCCTGGTTACAAATCTCTGATCTGCTCTCTCAATTCCATGGTGATTCTTGTAATCTCAGTTTTCTAATAGGTCCAAAAAAGTAATTGATTTGCAAATAAGCCAGTTTTTTCTTATTGTAACTCCAGAATGACAGCTTCTAAGATTTCTACCTGTTAGGAATAAATTCAAAAGTCATTCTGAAATTGTTTTTTCTCTCTTTTCTAAGCCAAACATTTGAGGCAATGTTTTAAGGGTATCATTTCCCTCATAAAGTGAAATATATTAAATATAATCCAGCCATTTTACCCTCATGGGAAGAACAGGTTATTCTGGATAGTCAGCAGGGGCATAAACATTAGGCCTTTAAGTAAGATAGGTAAAGAGATCTGACTATTAGTTGAAATTCACATCATAGTATTAAATGGATTAGTCTTCAAAGTTGACAAAATTTTAAATTACAATGTGGGCTCAAGAGTAAAAAAGCATTAAGCAATTCATTGATCCATCAAGACAAATTCAAATCTTACAGTAAATAAATAGGAGATTTTTCCTTATTTGAATGTATAATTCATCGGTATTTTAAAATTATTTGTATCAGTTAAGAAATCGACTTAGCAGCTTATTTAAATTGTAAAAAGTCTTTTATTCTTTTTCTGACAAGAAGGCTCACCACAGGCAGTCTGGTTGGTTGTCACAATGGCTGCAAGAGGGCACCGCAGCCCTCAGTGCTTCCGCGTCTGCGCTCAGTCACGTTTAACCGCGTTTGTTCTTCGTGGTCCGAGTGCCCGGCTTCCTCAGCCATTCTATCCAGGCATAGTGAAGAAGAGAGATACGAATTTTTCTATTTTTCTATCAAAGAATAGAAAATTTACTTGATAAAAAAACAACACTGAGAAAACTATAAAATAATAAATATAGAACATATAAAAACCAAAATTTTGTGAAATTACAGTTCTTCATGAGAATTTTGCACATATTTTGTTTTTGATTTTCTGTGCTTCCCATTTTAACCAGAAAAAACTGGCTCAAAAGCACATAATTGTTAAAATATATAAATGCTTTAAAAAGAGTACAATTAATATACCAATTAATTAATCAGGAATAAAGTTAAATCAACTCCTAAAAATGAAAAATTCACCATTTTTTATCAAAAATATCTGAAACTTCCTCTGGAACCATCCTATAGGAAAATGTAAAAGAAGCTGGGGGCCAAGCCTTTAACACATGAGGCTTTAGAACACTTCATTTTCAATCTTTTTTTTAAATGGTTATACAGATTAATAAGTTTCATTTTGGCAGATACATACATGCACTTACTATAGTTTCATTATGTTTATCCCTTATCACCCTCTTTGCCATACCTTCCCTCCTTGTTTCCCCTTTTTGTTGGAGATTCCCATGTGTAAAATACATTTTGGTCATTTGCATAACCCCTGTTGCCTCCTTTTCCAACCTCCTCCACTTTCCTCTCTTCTCTTCTTCTTGTCTAATAATAGTATCTCTTCTCCTTTCTTGTCATCGTTTTTTGATTAGGGAAAACAAACGGTGTTTGGTGTTCTCAGCCTACCTAATTTTGCTCAAAATGATGGTCTCCAAATCTCTCTAATTTCTTGCAAATGATAGAATTTTGTTCTTTATTGTGGCTGAATAATACTATACTGTGCATATATATATACTGCATTTTTAATCCATTCATCTGTTGATGGGTATACAAGCTAGCTACATAACTTGACTATTGAGAATTAGACTGCAATAAACGTGGATATGCAGGTATCCCTATGGTATGCTGACCTTAATTGTTTTCACTCTCTATCAAGGAGTGTTATAACTGCGTCAAACTGTAGCTGGATTTTTAGCTTTTTGGGGATCCTCCATACGTATTTCCATAGTGGTTTTACTAATTTACACTCCCACAAGAAGCATAGAAGTGTATCTTTTCCCTTTAATCCTAGGTAGTATTTATTGGAGACATCTGAGTTCCAAATCATAGGTAATAATAAAAGCTGTAGTATAAAAACATATAAAATTGAATAGTGCTATTTATAAAGAAGTACAATTCTTTAGGCATGCTTGTGCGTGTAATGATACAAGCAAAAGTAGGCGGATGATAATGGAGCATCCATAGTTTAGAATAGACAAAAATTCATCAGAAGGAGGTCTTTGAGAGAAGGACCGTGGATGCAGATTAAGTATATTAATAAAGCAGTGATTTTAAGTCACTGGATAAATTAACAGGTGTTTCTTCCATTAGTTTTTCATGGTGTGATAGAAAAATAGAGTAAATGACTTTATTTAAAAAATTATAATAAAAAATACATTGTCATTAACTCACCTCAAAATGCTCCCACTTGCTTCAAACACAATTATCTCACCATCATTGCCGCGTTCTAGCAGTCCTAGAAGTCCTGTTTTATGAGCGTGGTTAGTGGCGCTCTCGAGGCTGCCTCAATGTTCTGAATGGATTTAAAGCTTTACCTTTCCCTGTCATTTTGACTCGGAGCAACAGCTAGAAGCCAGGTCCAGTGAATAAAGCGCCTGAGGATACACCATAACTTTTTTACCAGCCTGCTTTTCATGGATGGCACTCAGCAGCAGGGTTCACTGTACTATTTATCACAACTCATAAAGACACTCACAAAAGGGGACATCAGAAACTGCTTCAGAAAGTGTTAAGGATGATGAGATAAGTGTGTTCAAAGCAAGGGGGATTATTTTGGGCAAGCTTAATGGCAATCTGTCTTTTACTGTAATAATTCTTTTTAATTTAAACTTTTGCCATATGTATTTCAAAACGTGTGTGTTTGTATGTGTTTGTGTGTGTCTGTGTTTGTGTGTGTGTAAGTTTTGGAAGACACCTAAAATACTGGAAAATGAGCATATGTGAGTTGGAAGAGGACAGTCATTTTTAAAATGTATTCCATAAGAGAAATAATTTAGAATTATAAAAATGGAAAATGGAGTAACAATTACAGTTTTATTATTTGCAATAGATAGGATTATCTATCTGACTTACCCATAAAACCCAAGAAAAAGAGAAAAATTACTAAAACTATAATAGGATTCAGTAAGTTACAGAAGTGCAAAATTTAATGTACATAAATCAATAGCACTCATTTCAAAATAGTCATTTTGAAAATGTTTTAATGAAAAAATGATACCATGTAAAGCAGTAATAAAAACGGTAAAATTCCTAGGACTAAACTTAACAAGAAACTTGAAAGAATTATATGAAGAAAATTTTAGAACACTAATGAAGGCACTAAATAAATTTTTAATAAATGAAAAAATGTTCATGGTCTTAGGAAGAATCAATATGAAAAAGTCAATATTTCATAAGTTAACAAGGTCTGAATTTTTTAAAAGTGAACTAGTTGATCTGAAGATCTATACTGGAAGACTGAAAAAACATGAAGAGCCAGAAAACAAATTCCATAGTTCTAAATAAATTAACAAAACTGGGTGTGGTGGGCACACCTGTATCCTAGCACTCTTGGCAGCTAAGTCAGGAGGATTGCACATTTGAACCTAGCTTGAGAAACTTAGCAACTTAACAACACCTTGTCTCAAAAAAATGTAGTAGTAGCAATAATAATAATAGAGAGCCAGCATATAGCTCAGGGCAAAACTTTAGCTTTTATCTCCAGTACCATAAAACAAGCAAACACAGAAAAATCAATTTAACTACACATGCACATAAATTTAAGTAAATATTTCTCGGAATAATGTCTTAGTTACTAAAGGCAGTTTCTGTGAGAAGCAAACTCTGAGTTGGAAATTTGTGTATAAATACTGCACAGCAGAGTGCACTTCCAATAAACACCTGAAAAGCAGGAGGAAGAAGAAGGAGCAAAGGAAGAAGTTCAATTTAGGTGCTGCCAGTCTCACCGAGACTGAGATATTCCACCTGAAGCAATGAAGATAAGGCTTGAAACTTCAAGATCAACCAATCATTGGATGAAACTTTGACAAGATCATTCTCTTGCATAAAAGCAATTTTCTTTTATACTTCAAACATTATATTGGCGACTTGGTGTGACATTTTTCTTCTAGTTTGGTTTATTGTTCTTTTTGCCTCAGCACAGTGGTTATATTTTAGCCCTAAACTGACAGGTAAGCATGTTTACAGTATGCTTTTCATGGGGTAGTTTCTTTATTCTAGCAGCCCACCTAATGTTTAAATGCATTAGGTGTTTAAATGCAATGTTTAAATGTCCAGGACATCTGTGCTTATGCTGACACATGTCCTTGTAGCTCTTGTCTGACTTCTATCCAGTTTATTTCTACCAAGATAGCTGGTTTCCAGGAGAACTTTACCTGGAAAGAAGTTAGGTTTGAGTGTGTCAGACAGGTTGGATGCAGGGGAGGCCAATTAATAAAACACATTAAGTAATAGATGTATTTTTTTACTTACAGGTCCCAGAGAGAAGAAGACAACATATCTTGAAGGATCAGGGACAGGGGGCTCTGACCCAGCAAATGCTCGAGCAGTGGGTGGTGACTAAGAGAGTAAGACAGCATGTGTCCCGTGGGGTGAGGCTTTTATTTGGGTAGCTTTTCTAGGGGGAGTTCTAATTTGCGGGTTTTGAGTACACATTGGCAAATTCTTGGAGTCATGCTGTGCCTGACAGCACGTTCCTCCAGTCCCTAGGGGACAGTGAGTTGAGACAAGTAGGTTGTATCTCACTATTTCATGGAATGCGTGGTCACTAAGCGTTCGGCTGTGTACAGTAGATAGAGAACTGGTTATTACACCAGATATGTCTAAACCCTACTTCTAATAAGGAAAGTTAAACTTACAGAATTCATGATATTGAGCAGCATGTCATATAATCCACTACTGGCCCAAAAGGGATCCATATGCACCAGTAATTTGTACATGCATCATATAAAATGTTCTGGAAAAAACTATTTTTGAAAAAAAGTTATAAACATGATGCCCATTCACTTACAAGTGTCTTAATGTGTATTTGCTGAGAAAAAAGACATTATCTTACACATCTTTTTTGCAATTACTAAAATCAGGATAACGAAATATGATAAAATTGTGGAGTGTATTTTCTGTTTTTCCTCTCTTGTATTCCTGTTTCTCTCTCTCTTTTTTTTTTGCACTTTTATACCTCAATACATGATCTGCTAAAAATGTTTTTTGTGAAGGTAGCCAGCACTTTAAGAACTTTTACTATAGAATGTTATGTCTCCATCCTCTTGTTATTTTATCTCTTGGAACAATTGTGCAATTAGTCACTCATTATTATCATTATATTTATTATTATAATGATCACCATATTTTTACTTAGGCCAAATGGTGTTACGCCCTCTTGATTTTATTGTTGGTTCTCTACTAGTTGGTTCTCACTGTGCTGCTGTTCCTTGTCTTTCAACTTCTAATTTGTTGAGAAATCAGGGCTCCTCTTGAGCTTTTTCTCACCTCTGTCTGTACCTGCCACGGAATGACCTTGCGCTGGATGGCCTCTACTTTATTATCACAAGCTACAACTTACCTGTGAAGTCCAGGCTAACATATCCAACTGTCTGCTTGACATCTTCCTTCTGATGTTTAATATGCACTCATATTTAATATATAACACAGACTCTTACTTCTTCCTTAACGTCTTCAGACCTGCTCTTGCACCAGGCTTTCACATTGAAATGTTGCTGCCTTTGCCCCATGTGCTCAGGTAAAAAAAAAAAAAAAACTGGAATTCATCCCTTATTTTTCTATTTATGTTCTGTCTTCAACTAATCTTTCAGAAAATGCTACATATTTGAATCGTGAAGCTAAATTTTATTTTGATCACTTTTACTTCTTCCATCTCTGATTTTTTTCTCTCATAATGTCATTTTCCTTGGATGGCAGTAATACTGTCTAACTAGACTCTCTGCTTTCACTCTTGGTCTCCTTGTCTTCTTACAGTTCATTCTTCACTGACTAGGATGTGAGATATTTTAACAAGAAAACACATTATGTGTTTCTTTTGACTCTCTAATGAGATTAGGTTACAGTTAGATGAAATTGGAGGTCTATAACATATCTGAAACATCCAGCACCCTCAGGTCTCTGACAAATTTTTAACTTTGTTTTTCTACAGGTCTTTACTCTGATTGTCTCCTACCCATCAACATAAGCCTTTATGTCATATCTTGATCATTGTTAATCACATTTTGGTCATATTATCTTGTGCTTCTGTTGTTACTTCTCCCCAGCATACACTCCATAGTCATGTGGCTCATACACACACCTTTTAGGCTTTTACCACCCTAAGTCTTGTTACATCAATTTATCCCTCTTTCCTGCGCTCCATTTGTAAACCATCTCTATTCCAAAATGTTCTCTCTCATCTTTTAGCAACCCTATCCATCATCTTTGTTTCCTTATCTGATTTTATTCCTGGGTATAATATATACTAATGACATTATATTATATAATTATTTACATGTGTCCTTCTAATAATGGAAACTCCAAAAAGGTAGAAACTTATTTTTTCTCTTAATTACTATTACCTTAAAGCCTAGAAAATGATTTAGAATATAAATGACACCAACATTTTTTTCAGATATCCTTTATAGCATCTATCCCCAAACAGATTTTTGCATTTACCTTTAACACCTCCAATATTCCACTTTTCATTTTCTAAACTAGCATCTGCATTTAATACTCATTAATCCATTAAATTATCTCTTGTTTGCATGAAAGACAACAAGAGATTTGAGTCACTATGGGTTAAATAAACAACTGCTGAAATCTTTATGGAATTTTTAGCAAATAAAATTTCAGGTGCACTTTTGCGAAGAAAACTCCAGATCTAGTTATATGCTTTAGAGAACATATAAGAAATCATATAACAAGATGTTCTGGTAGCATTATTTTTAATGGAGAATACAAAATACAAGCAAGATGCCAGTAAGTGTACATAGGTACCCAATAAGAATAACTAAATCCACCTTGGTACATTTTTATATTTTTTCCATTTTTTTTTTTAGTACATGTTTGTAGTACGTAATGCTTATACTTCATGCAGGGAATTGGTACATGTATATGAAATAGATCTACATGATTCCCCATAATTATAAGAACGTAGAAGATGAACTGGAGAGTGAAGAAAAGAATTACATCAACTGATCATATTTACAGAAACTGAAAACACTCCTTTACCAATATTGTATTTGTGGGATATATATGTGTGATGTTTGTGTATGTAGTTAAAACATAAAAGTATGAAACATAATATTTATAGAGTTAAACCAATGATCTTGAAAAATGACAAAACCTAAAATCTTATATCTCTATTTTTCATAGCAGCAGTCATAGCAGTTCATAAATCAACATCCAACTTCCCAGTCATTTTACAAATTTACTAACCTACTTTATGACAGAGTAGTACTCCATGGTTGAGTCATTTGTAGGGAAATGGATGTACCTTGAGGCCGTAATATTAAATGAAGTAAATCGAACACACAAATTTGGTTTCTCTTATATGAAAAACCCGTAATACAAAGAAGTAATGGAGCAAATTAGACATAAATAATATAGAACAGAGATAGATTTTTTGGAAAAGGGAAGAGGACTAAGAGATGTAGGAAGGAGAAAAGGAGGGAAGTGGATGAAAAGAGATGTATATATGTGTACCAACTCCCCACGATGAATGCAATTACGTACTGCACACATGTACTAATAAAAATAAATAAATAATTTCTTGCCAGCTTTCTTAAAGTAATAAAATTTACTCACTAAATCTTAAACAGTGATTTTTTTGAATCTTCATGTTTCATATTAATTGCTGTTTAAAAATACCTTTGTTCTTATGTTTTGAATTTTTGTATAGAATCCTAAGAGATCCATACTCAGAATATTCAGTTGGAACATAATGTCTCATGTTGTGATATTTTTGTCAACTTTTGACACAATAATATGTGATATCCAAATGCCTGTCTTGTTAGGATCTTTGCTTGTAAGATCTGACTGAATAGTGATCTCTCCAGTTTCCCTGATATTTATGTTGCACAGGTGTGGGCACCATAGACGTGTTGGTTGTGTGCTACCTCAGTGTCTTTTGAGTTGCCACCATGCTGATTTCCTAAAAACATGACGGTCTTTTATCCTGTTTGATCATGGCAAAATTCAGTATTAAATGTGGGTTTTAGAGTGTAACAGACACTTACAATATGGACCACACAAATATTCAATTTAATTGAAAATCCTTTTTTCTACTTATTTGGAAGGCATGTTTTCTTTTATGAAAAGATAATTATATGAATCAAATAAATTTTTATATAAATTATGAACATTTTTAACAAATCCTTGCAAGGTGTTTAATTTTGTTAATGCTATTATGCCACCTCTATCAGAAAGCCATCTATTTTTTACTCTCATGTGGACCTGAAGATTTCAGAACAATAAAACTACATAGACCCAGAAATATTATCACAGTATAGAAACAGATGTTGTCTTATTTTCACTTATATTTGGTATGCTTTTCAGAATTTCCATGGAATTCTACAGCTGTTCGTCCATTATATAATCCAATATCAAATAAATAGTTTTTAAATTTTTACTTCCGTACATGAATATATGTGTATTTGACTGTATTTGTGTGTATGAGTGGTGGGTGGTGTTTAAGGAGTAAGTTTTAGGAGAAAAGTTACCCAATATGTAAACATGTTCTAAATTTCACTTACGGTTGATTTTGTTTTTAGATTTCCTTTTCTTTCCTGCTTTTTCCAAAAATTATTACACTAAGTGTCTATATAACACTGTGTTTTACTTTCCAAATATTATTTTAAAATAGCATAACTAATAAATATTGTCTCTTTCTGCCTGAAGCCTACCTCCTAGCTTATAGTAATTTTCAGTAAATAGTAAGATTTAGCTTAGAAATAGAATAGAAATAAATAGAAATAATTATATTGTAAATAAAAAGTATGACGCCTTATAAATTCACTGTTAATTCCATTTTGTTGAAAAGAAAAAAATCCAGATTCAAAATGAAAACTAATTGTTTACCTTTATTATACATGATGACATAACTTGCTTTAAGTATGTTGATAAAGAATTTTTACAAAGATAAATTTTAAAGATTATTTCACCTAATCCATTATAGACAAATTTTTTTTTTTTTTTTTTTTTTTTTTGTGGGTACCGGGGGTCGACCTCAGGACCTCGCGCTCCAGCAGGCGCCCGTGCCACTGAGCGATATCACCGGCCCTTTTTTTTTTTCGTATGTGGGTTCCGGGAGTCGAACTCAGGCCCTCGTGCTTGCCAGGCTGACGCGTAGGCTGCTGAGCCATCTCACCGGCCCCATTATAGGCAATTTTAATCAAAGAAATAAAATTAAAGGAGAACATCACTTATTAAAATCACACAGGGCCGGTGAGATGGCTCAGCGGCGTAAGCTCCTGCCTTGCAAGCGCGAAGGCCCGAGTTCGACTCCCGGAACCCACATACGAAAAAGGGGCTGGTGATATCGCTCAGCGGCACGGGCGCCTGTTGGTGCGCGAGGTCCTGAGGTCGACCCCCCGGTACCCACAAAAAAAAAAAAATAACAAAATAAAATCACACAAAGATTGTGGCTTTTTCCGGAGGAGTAAGTCTTGCAAGTTTACCTTGTCACTTGTTTAGTGTTTATGATTTTGTGTACAGTAAATGTGGTTTAAATGTACTGGGTATATAGGCCAATCTATAAAATTAAGCTGTCTTTTTCAGATATGTATCAGTAAGTTTGTATATCCTACAAATGTGTTTTATTTCTGCAGCACCATGTATACTCTTCTACAAAATAAAAAACTATTATTATCTGTTGGAAAGGAACTGTCTTAAAACTAATGTAACTAAAATGTAAAGCAAAACACAAAATAAAATGTTATGTCTGTGCTCTTAAGGACTTAACTTCTTAATAAAATGATCATCTCTCTTTTTTACTGTTTATTCTTACTGTCTTTGTTTTTAGCAGTCAAAAATTGAAAATATCCTATGTATCAACAGACAAATGGACAATTAAATCATGGTACACCATACAATAGAATACTGGAAATTTCAGTTATACAGTTGGAAGTAATTGATTATATATGTACCACGGTGGATGAAAGCTAAAAATATCCTGAGTAAAAGATGCTCCTCAAAAAATAATTCCATTTATACAATATTCCTGTAATAATTCCTATATTCTTTTTAGGTAGTTATGTTTTTCAGGTTTAATTTAAGATGAATACATATGAAAGATTCTAGTGTAAAATTTTAGAGAATCAAAGAATGCAGCATTCTATTTCACATTGTCCTGATGTGTTATAGAAGTGCTAAAAACCAAAAGAGCAACATATATATATGCATATATATATATATATATATATATATATATATATATATATATATATGTGTGTAGAGAGAGAGAGACAGAGTGAGAGGGAGAGAGAGAGAATAAATATTAACATTTAAAATATACCATTGAAAATATTGTCAAACATGAGTGCAGCCCTAAAACAAGAATGCATAACAGAAAAGAATGTCTACTAGTTTTTAGAGAAATTGAGCACTTAAAACTTGTCAGTTTACGCAGTCCTACATACTTTCATCTTTTTTAGGTATAGATAATACGTGTTTTGAATCAGCCTGGTAAACTATCCTACTTATTTTTATGTTTAATAATCTTTCTGCTTTCATCTGTTAGGAAATACATTAAGAACAAGTTCGACATATAACTAGATTTTCCAAGTGTCTATTATAATATCTTGTCCTACAGTTTAGCAAGTAAAAGTGATTCATGTACATGAGCACAGTTTTTATTTATTCATCATATTAAATTCATTTTATTTGATCTTTTCAGTCCTCAAGTCAATTAGTCTGTTTTTGAGACTTGTCAGCCAAAGGAAAAGTCAAGGCGTTTCCCCTGCGGACAGGTTTATCTTGCAGTTGGTTCTGGGATGTAGGGCCCTTGCACAAAGACCTGAAAAATGTTCTTGCTGAAGTGGTGTCTGACAGGCAGGAAACTGGAAGCTTGGTCCTTAAGCACAAAGAGCTGAATCTGATTTTAGCAATCAAAAAGGGTTACTCTTCCTCACAGCTTCCAGTAAGTGTGCAGTGTTGTCACAATCTCTATTAATCTCTCTTTCTCGCTTTCTCTCTTCACTCCCCCTCTGCACAGGCCTTCATATTGAGCTATATTACCAGCCCTTTCTTAACCTTATTTTAAAAAATTTGAGACAGGATTTTCTTAAATTGCTAAATTCTGGGTTCAAACCTGAGATCCTGCCTTGTAAGACTTACGTCAGATTTCTAAGCTAGAGACCTCTGAGGTATAAATGGATGTTATCAGTCACCAAGCGTGTGTAATTTATATGTAACAATACTAAACTAAAAAGGCAACCTGAGGAAAAGCCCTGAAGAGAGTTTTACAGGATGTCTAATTGTCTTTCTACTTTTAGAGAATGGGCCAAATATGTTCACTATTGATTTCTAGTTCATAGCTATTTCCTTCCAAACTTCCCTTCTAAAGTGATTCTGGGGGTTTAGGTGACTTTTTTCTTACTACATTCTTGTCAGTGTGTCAGATTCATTTCTGCTTTCCTATCCTGTGTATTCTCACTGTTTAATTTTTTCTTTCATTTTTTTTGTTTTTTCCTATTATGATTTTCAGATTTTTTTTTTTTTTTTTTGTATTCTAGTTGTGGGCCCTGGATATTGTGATAAAAATGTTAGGATCAGAAATCTAGCTTAACATACATATTTTCTCTCTTTTAAATAGATCAGATAATATTGACAATGTATCTCAAGCAATTTTTCACAATACTGTATCATAAGCAAATATAGATAATAATACTGTTGGAGAATATTTCTCTAGTGTTTGTATAGCTATATTTTTGCTCAATACCTGTGAAGCAGCAATTATTGGTATGTGCTTTTGTATTCATGTTCATTTGAGGCCCATGAAAAGAATTGAAATGAAATTACAGAATTTAAGAATCAGGCTGTGATTGTCTTACATAATTATCTTCTAAACAATTTCCCTTTAGGTTATTTTGATGCATAAACAAAGAAAAAAGTCTTTTCCAAAAATTTGTCAACTCTGTCAAGGTCTCAGAGCAGAAATAGAATAAAACATAGAGAATTTTATTGAATTTATGATTTTCCAATATATGGATGATGTTTTACAAATTATTTATTATGACTAAAAAATATCTCAGAGGTGGCTATATATATCTTCCTTGATACCCATTTCAAAATGCAAATAATGTGGAAAAATTTTTCTTATTCTCATATGATGATTAGTCTCTGTTTTAAAAAAATGTTCTCTGTATTTGGTAGTTTCAATTAAGCATATGTAAATGTCTAGTAAAGTAATAAAATGCCTATGATGTTTAGTTATTCCATAAACAACTTACACCATGATAGTTAAAAATTATTTTAATCTATACAATTTCAGAATCAGTATGCAGTCCTATGTGTCTATAAAATTGCAAATTAAAGGGCTGGTGAGATGGCTCAGTGGCGTACGTGCCTGCCTGGCAAGCGCGAGGGCCCGAGTTCGACTCCCGGAACCCACGTACGAAAAAAGGGCCGGTGATATCGCTCAGCGGCATGGGCGCCTGCTGGCGCGCGAGGTCCTGAGGTCGACCCCCCGGTACCCACAAAAAAAAAAAAAATTGCAAATTAAAGAGTAGAAATATTTCAGTGTTGCAATATGAGAAAAGAGATAATACTTTTGCATAGACAATATCTATTTTAATTCATTCATTTATTTAATATGAATTATGTAAATAACTGGAGACTAATATACTGAGGTAAACTCAGAAGATTTGCATACATTTTGATGATGACAGCATTAGTGATATTTTACTTAAAATGTTCATTTTGTAAGTTATATTCTTATGTAGTATGTAAACACTTACTTAGTATGAATTTTCCCAATGTATATGCAGGGAACAGATTTTTTTATTTTTTATTTTTTTTGTACCGGGAATCAAACTCAGGACCTTGTGCTTGCCAGACAGGCTCTGTGCCACTGAGCTATATTCCCGGCCAGGCAACAGATTGGACTAAGTTAGATTTGGATAACAACCCAGTAATCTTAGCAACTTGCAACAAAAAGAATTTATTTTCTTTCATAGTGCATGTCCTTAGAGGAGTGCCTGCAGCTGTGCAGTCCTGTGAATCCTGTGTAGTCTTCATTACTCTTCATACTCCCATCCAACCTGCTACAGGTATACCCTCTATCATGACCTCATAGCAGAGGAAAAAGGGCAGAGATAGCCCATTATATGGCTTTCAAAGACTTTCTCTAGCAATATCTAGATCACGTGTGCCCACATTCTACTGGGAAAGGAAACAGAGCCAGGCCTCAAGTCAGCAAAGAGAGTATCTTTTTTTCACCATTGGGAGATTCCTCTAAATGTATCACAGTTACATAGCACCTACAGGGAACGTATTTCATCTGTTCACAGACAAGGGGCCAATAATAGGTTACAATAATGCAATCTATTATATTTTATTCCAAAAATAATAATGCCATGAGAAGCTCTGTCTTTTAAGAAACTCAAGCCTTTGAAATTGTGCAAATTACATGCATTTGTAGACCATGATGCATGTTCACGTGTTAAATCCATTCACTTTTGCTGCAGGGTAAAGTTAGTTAGATTTTTGTGTTATTTTTAGTGGAGTTTTTCACAGTAATCTGCTTTATACTTTAAATTCTGTAGAAGGTGACTTCATCTCATATCACTTTAAAAAACCTGTTATTTTTAGCGAATTTTTGGGATCTTAAATACTGCACAAGAAAGTATCAAGTTAACACAAAACTCATTTATTCATATACTTTCTTAAGATGCAATATAATAAATGTACATGAAGCTTCTTGATCTTTCACTTTCTTAGAAATAACCTCTATTGGTTCAAACAGTGATGAATTTATAATATAATATGATGTACTCCATTTTTTAGTTCCTTACATCAGCTTTCCATGATTTTTTCTCCATTACTGCTTTACAAACACTTTTCTATTGTCAAGGAAACAAAAAAGACATACTAACTAGGAGAGAGGGAAGAAACTTATAGAATTGTAAAAATTGAATTTTTGCCACAACTGGTCTTTTAGAAAGTCATTTACTAGGTGAGAAAGTCATTTCTATTATGTGTTCTTACAATGCTTATGAGATTCATTTACATAGAATACCTTGACAGGATTATTACCTCTTCATCTTGATAGTGGAAATGGTTCTTTGTTATAGATAGTGGAGCATAAATGATTATATATAGCTGGAGCCTTTACTAGGTTCATCTTCATATATGCTATTAAGCCAGTCCTTAGATTTATGTGCCTATATTTAAATGAGTATAATTTTTGTAGATTTCCTAATAAAGTTTTATCTGCTCTTATATCCACTTCCAGTTCTAGGAATTTTAAAGTGATAGGTGCAGCTGGGATCACAGCTTATAGAGTAGTAAGCAAGCTACAAACACTTAAAGAAATATTTAATAATACAGAACATTACTAATTGACATCAAAATATAGTTTATCATTCTACACAGTAAGCTTAAAACTCAGAAATATATTTAAAATACACCCTGCCTAAAAATGAATAAAATCACCCTACAATCATTTTCTTATATACTAAATTTCTACTTACTGTAGGCAAGTGAATATTTTAATAAATTCTAAAATGTTCCTCTTTCTAAACAATTATTTATAGGAGAGTTGGACTTCTTAAACTTTTGTGTGTACACAAATAGTATTTAAGATTTATATTTCATGTTGTGGTTGTTATTTCAAAAACTGTAACTAAAATGTGTTTGTGCTTTTTTATGTGCAGAGCTGAAGATATCTGGGGAAGAGCACTCACTGTTTCAGTCAAGGTGTTTTTTTTTTTCGTGGGTACCGGGGGTCGACCTCAGGACCTCGAGCGCCAGCAGGCACCCGTGCCGCTGAGCGATATCACCGGCCCTTTTTTCGTATGTGGGTTCCGGGAGTCGAACTCAGGACCTCGCGCTTGCCAGGCAGGCGCTTATGCCGCTGAGCTATCTCACCGGCCCCTCAGTCAAGGTTTTCACAGCTACTTTTTTGACCAAAATTTAGTCTGGCTCCTCTGAGTCCAATTTGGACCGGAGCCTCAGTCTTCAGTGTGTGCGTCTGTCCTTGACAAGTCTGATTTTAGCAAGAATCCTGCTAATTCAGTGAGCAAGAATCTCCCCACTCTGATGTCTGATCACTCTGGATATCTGGTAAAATCACTCATCCCACACCCTTGATCTGATCATCATCCTGGCCAGCAAGAATCTGCAGTAGATTTAGGAAGAATCCCTGTACCTTTTATGCCCCTTAGTAATTATCCCAACACTGACCTCCTCCCTCTGCACTTTGGTTGCAAATTCCCTCTTGTGCTTGATGTATTCAGCGCTGAGCCCCATCTTTCTTCCCCATCACGATACCTTATTATTTATTGCATTAATCTTGAGTAAAGTCTCCCTTACAATTTAACTAAGTGTCAGAACAATACTTTCTTTCACAGTGCTCCAGAAAACTAGAACCACCGTGGTATAAGTATGTCTAAAAAGATATTTACTTTAACAAGTTTGTTGAGGAAATTATGAGAGATTATAAATAAGAAAATTTCATGGCAGATTGGCATATAGAAATTCAGACAGAATTTTGGTCACAGTCTTGAGGTAGAATTCCCTTCTGGAAACCTCTCAACTTGCAAAGGGTTCCTTTGGTTCATTGGAGGAAGCCTACTCATATTGTTTAGGATATCTCCTTTCTTAAAATACACTGATTATAAATGTTAATCACAATTATAAAATCTTCAAATAAATATGTAGACTAGTTCTTGACCAAAGAACTGGGCACCTTAGTCTAGCTAAATTGACACCTAAAACGAACCATCACAAGTAGTGCCATCATTCAGTTGTGCTCCAAACAATAAACGGCAATAGTAAAAAAAAAGCACTTGTATGAATAATTAAAAGCCATATCCCAAATCTATTTAAATGTGGGTTATTGACAATCTCTACGTTGCTCCTTCTACATTTATCTATTTGTATAGCATTAATTTGTAAACAAAGAAGAACCGGGAATTTAGAGTATGATCTCCTATTTCCAAAGTTTCCATTTGTATAAGATCGGAAGTAGGGGATTCATGATGTATTCAGAGCTGTCCCCAATGCATTGTAATTATCTTATTTACTTAAATATTTTCCTACAAAATTTATTTGGATTATGACCAATTGGCTTCTAAAACTTAAAGACATAGGAATAAAATGACACCTAATTATGTAAACTTTTCCTTTTTTGGTAAGAAAGAAAAATTTTAGATCAAGGAAATGATTGTGGTAGGACCAGGATGGTCATAAAAATTTACTCAATCAAAGTCAGAGCAAAGGCAGACACAACCTGGCAGTTAAGGCATCTGAGAGGTAAAACATGCAAAGAGAGAGAGAAAAGAGGAGTAGCAAAGCTTTTCAGTAAGAACAGATAGTTTCCATAGTAACAAAGAATAATGCTCTTTCAATGTAAAAGATCCTATTTTGAGTGTGTTATTAGTGATTCACTTAAAAAATGCACTTTAAAGAAGATGGCACAGGAATTTATATACTACCAGACTCAACTCCAGGCATCACCAAGTCGTTAAGAATACTTTTCTCATTTTTGTCATTATACAATATGCCTATGTCAGTTTGATTGCATTTCCTTTAGTGTCTGAGTTGATGGACATGTCAATCTGCTTCACGACAGCAAAGTTTTTACTATATATATGTACCCCATTTCGTCATGTGATACACATCACATCTATAGAATAAAGCTTATTTGAAAAATCATAAAACAAATTAAAAGAGAATAAAATCTACACTTGCTAGTATAATTTGTTCATTACAAAAGGTCTATCAGCGAGAAAATAAGAAGGAGCTAAAATTTGGCACCAACTTCATCTGCCAAACCTCGAACATTAGGATCACGTCCCCCTATGAGGAAAAAAAAAAACATTTTTTCTAAGTGTGGGTTAGCTGTTGCTCTGTTTATTTGTGTATATATTGAACTAAGTGAACTGTTATTTTTAAAAGTATATGTGGGCCGGTGAGATGGCTCAGCGACGTAAGCGCCTGCCTTCCAAGCGTGAGGGCCCGACTTCGACTCCCGGATCCCACATACGAAAAAGGGGCCGGTGATATCGCTCAGCGGCACAGGCGCCTGCTGGCGCGCGAGGTCCTGAGGTCGACCCCCCGGTACCCACAAAAAAAAAAAAAAAAAAAAAAAAGTATATGTGTCAGTAGAACCAGGCCTTTTCATTATTTTAGATAACTACTCAGAAATCTTTCATATGTGCTCTATCCCTGTAGGCTGAGGGTACTTCCCAGCTCTTGACCTTTGATAACATTATGGTGTTTTGTCTTAGTGAAATACAGTAGTTATGAAGAAAGAAAAGGCTTTAGAACTCCTGCACTATTAGTCTTTTTTCTTGAAACTCTTCCACCACCCTCAGAAAAACTTGCATAGTCTAACCCGATGATATAATAAATATAAAAGAAATGGGGAACATACATATTTTGGTTGATTTCACCCTAGATCAGCTATCCTCCAGATGAATATAAGAGAATTTTATATACATCAATAGTCAACCTTTACTAAAATTGTGAACTAGAATTGGAGTGCCGTCATAATGAAGTCCTTTAAAGTGGGAAGGAGTGAAAATGTAAAAGACAGAGAGAGAGACTCAGGATACTTTACAAGCAGAATTTAGAGATGTTTTAAAGTAAATTTTGATTCATCTATAAATTCTTGTAAAAATGGGTTCACTTTCAAACTAAGATTCAAACTAAGTTTGGTATTATGGGCAAAATTCAGTGTATTCTCAGTAAAACTTGTTCTCATACTAAACTAGGGGTCTGGCTGTATCAAATTTGGCTAGAAACTAAAACTGTTAAAGTCCTCTCCGTAAAGGGCTTAAAGGGCTGTTTCAAATCTTGAGGATATGTTCCAAAGCAGTCCAATATTCTCATAATATCAGGTAATGTATAGAAAGAGAGGCATGACAAAAAAACTGTGTCAGGTATAACTTTTATTTTAAAGCAGAGACAAGAGTCACGTCTATTAAAATCCCTGAAAGGCTTTAATAAGATTTTATTGTCATAGGCATGAAAGCCCTGAATTAAAGAGACTGAGATTATTCCAAAGGTACTATTTCTTTTTGTACATATACAGTCAGAAGACAGGAGGAGGAGGAAAGTCCTGTTTAGATGTCAAAATATGTGCATCTTCTTATGCTATTTCCAAAAGTTGCTAAAAAGAATGAAAGAAAAGGAAAGATACGCATTGAGGGGAGCCAAGAACTGGGGATACAGCAGAGGCCTGTACAGTCATTCCTAGCCAGCAGATTCAGATCCTAATACAGTAAGTCTCCTATTTAGGAACAAATTCCATCCTGGGAGAACCTTTGTAGGTCAGACTTATTCATAAGTCTGACAAAGTGAGGCTAACAGACTTTTGACAAAAATATACAATGTAAAGTGTGCGTGCGCGCGTGCACACACACACACACACAAACATACATAAATACTTCAAGCAAACAGTTTTTCTTTTACAGCTACCTGAAAATGGTGATACAGTACTTTACAACACCTGGCATATATGAGAACCAACAATGTCCAGCATCTTTTCACATCAGACCAATCTCTCATTTTCACTTTTGTTTCCACGGTTATTGCTTTGCACTTCCTAGCAGTCCCTCCACATCACCACTGCTTTTCCTCTTCAGACAACCTGGGCTATGATTGGGCACTGTTCCACTGTACACTCTCTCACTGTACACTCTCTCACTGTACAGTACGCACATAGCAGCACAAATGTGACAATGTCCAGCAGACATGTGAGCTACTTATTTGTTAGCATCTACAGATGTTCATAAGGAGAGGTTTGTTTTTATTTGTGAAAGTTTGCTACTCAAGTGTTCATAAGTTGGGGACTTACTGTAATAGAATATTTTCCACCTACAGGGGATAGGGAAAGACACGGGACAACACATTTGTCCAGAAATATTTCAAAACTACTAAAATTAAGTATGTGCCATTACTTATTCTCTTTCTGAATAGGAGTTTTTATTTTCATTATTCTGTTCCTATTTTGCCCTTCCATGATGGAGGTGAAAAAAGGATATAAACGTGAAAATAATTAATTTTAGTTTTTACTTCGGAGGTCTCTACATCAGGATAAACCACATCTATGTCTGTTATAGATCACAAAATTCTGGGTTCTAGGCATAATTGTGATAATAAAGATTAATGTGTATAAGCTTGATCTAGGATGTATATCTTAGCTGTTAGAGAGATAATAAAACTTATCACCGAAAGGAAAGGTCCTGAAAAATTATATTTTGGTTCAAAAATATTAACTATTTTTCCTCACCTTCCAATCTAATGGACCTTGTACTTGGCAGACTTGGAATATGACTTGTTTGGTCAATAGCATGGTACCAGTATTTATACAACAAAAGACGTACAAAAGGTTTGCATGACTGGGATTACTCTCTTGAGCTTGTGATGCTAAGGGAAAGTAATATGCCAATGCTAGATTCCCAGATGTCGATTAAAAAGTTATTGGCCCCCTTTCCAAACAGATATTTCTAGTTAATGGGCCAGACTACATCTGGGAGGCATCTAGAAACCAGTTTGTAAGCTACAACACTCAGACCATTACAGAACCAAGAAGAGATTACAGTGAAAAGAATAGAAGAATTCATAGTATTTACCACAAGCATTTGTGCTTTTTCCTCAGGATGGTGTAGTGCAGAACAACCAGGAGGAAATCTCCTTCATAGAAGTCCTCACTAGAATGGAAAAGATTATGCAGCCAACATTCTGGCTTATTTTAAGCTACCTGAAGGACTGTTTTTCTCATACCTGTTTGGGAGCAAAACAGAACAAGCACCAGTATTTGGAACCGATGGAAACAGAGAGAGCTACCGTTTCACAGAGAAACATCAAGGCTATAAGATACCAGAAAAGGTAACAAAGGTTCTCCAAAATTTGTGAAGGTCTTTCTTTGCACAAAGCCAGTACACAAAGATTGAAAAGGTCATAGTTGATATTTTAAATTCTCATATCCCAGAAAAGATTACAAGGCTTACAAATAAACAGGGAAGCGTGGCCTAGTCAGATAAACAAAACTCCAGAAACTGGCCCCAAAGGAATGGAGGTTGAATAACTACCTAACAAAGAACTGAAAATAACTGCATGAAGATGGAGAATCCATGAAAAGAGATCACAGGTTGACTATGCAGACTCAGGGAAATGATGCCTGAGCAAATTGAAATTGTGTAGCTGAAAAATACATTATAAGACTCCAAACCCAATTTGGTCAGAAAGAAGAATATATCAGTGAATTTGAAAACAAGTCATTAGAAGTCATCAAATCCGGGGACCAAAAAGGTAAAAAACAATAAAGGAAATCAAAGTCTAAGTGATTCATAGGGCCATGGCACATACACATAATCACACATGGAGAAGAGAGGAATGAAGAAACTAAGAGCCTTTTGAAGAAACAATGCCTGAAAATGTCACAAATCTGAGAAAAGAAAAGGACAAATTATATTCAAGATCTCAAAAACTTCAACTAGAATAAATTCAAAGAGAAGCAAATTTATATATATATGTATATATATATGTGTGTATATATATATATATATATATATAATCTAACTATATAAATTTAAGGATGAAAAGATAATCTGGAAAGCAACAAGGGAAAAATTAATTTTTTCACAAGTTTCCATAACATTATTAGTTGGTTTTGCAGAAGAAACTGCAGAACAAAAGGGGGGGGTGAGATAATAAAAAGGAAAGGAAAGGAAAGGTAAAAAAGAAAGTCAAGCAAAACATGTATCTCATAAAACTATCCAGTAAAATAAAGTTGAATCCTTTTGCCGTGCAGTTTTGTAGTCTGACATAATGTCATTTGCTGATTTTTGCTGTTATTTCTTGTACAACTGAGTTTATGTGTAGAAAATCCTTATGTTTTCAAGTGTTTTACCTATTTTATCTTCCAGTAAGTTTAATATTTCTGTTTTAATGTTTAGGTCTTTGATCCCTTTTGACTTTAATTAAGTATATGGTGAGAGACAGTTTTAATCTTCTGCAAATAAAAATCCAGTTTTCCCAGAACTAAGCTATAAAGAATGATAGATAATCATTTGTAGGAAAATGGATGCACCTGAAAAATATAATGTTAAGCAAAATAAACTACACCCACAACCTTAAATACAGTATGGTATCTCTCATTTGAGTGAGGCAAAGTACACACAAAGAGAAAAATAAAGGATGGTTAGAAGGGGAAAAAGGGATCACTCTTTTGTAATGGGGAAAGGGTCCAAGGGAACAAGGGTGAGGAGTGAAGAAAAGGGAAAGGGGAAATAAGTAGAATAAAGATGGGCCAGGATCAGGAACTTAATAACCTCAGTGAATATAAATATGTGCCATAACATCAGCTAAGATTAATAGTAACAAGAATGAAAGTCAGGATAGGAGAATTTGAGTTGGTGGGGAGAGGACACAGATAAGCAAAGAAACAAGCTGCAGTACATATATGAACACACTCCCCAAGACGACTATAAACTGTATGTACTGAAAACAATGTATCAATAACATTAAAAAGTTTAAAAAAATAAGTAAAGTTGGAATGAGGAATTTTTCCAAATTAAAAAGTAAAGGCTGAAGGAGATCCTTGTCATTAGCCACTAGACCTGCTCTAAAGAAATGCTAAAGAAAGTTGCTTTAATTGAAGCAAAAGGACAAAGGACAGCTATATGACACCAAACAAAAATGTATGGTTCTCTAGGAAAAGTAACTACATAGGCAGACATACTAACCTGTACCTCTTTAATGTTGGTGCACATGATTTAATGCCAAATCTATTAAAAATACACTATAAATATATGGCATTTGTGAAATCAATATATAAGGTAAAGTGGGAATGGAAGCTATAAAGATTACAGTTTTTGTATGAAATTAAAATTAGTTTGCTTCAGTTTAATAAAAAAAAGCTAAAACCTTAAGATGTTTTGTGTAACCATAAAGATGACTACAAGAAAACGTCTAATAAACATACAAAGGGCCAGTGAGATAGTTCAGCGGCATAAGCTCCTGCCTGGCAAGTGAGAGGTCCTGAGTTCGACTCCCGGTACCCACATATGAAAAAAGGGCTGGTGATATTGCTCAGTGGCACGGGCACCTACTGGTGCACAAAGTCCTGAATTTGACCCATGGTACCCCCCCAAAAAAAAACAAAAACATAAAACCATACAGAAAAGGAAGTGACAAGGTAATCAAATCGTATCAGTTCGCTATGAATAAAATGACAATAGGAAGCCTTTCCCCATAAGTAAATACTTTAAATCGAAATGAATTGAATTGCCCCAAATAAGGTCATAAACCAGATGATACAACAACAGGATAAAACAACAGATAATTATATGCTATCTATTGGAGACTCACTTTAGGCCTAAGGATACAAACAAGCTGAAAGTAAGTGTGTGAAAAGTTATTTTATGCAAGTAGTAACCAAAAGAGAGCAGGAGTAACTATACTCATCTTCGATAAAATTGATTTTAAAAGTTTTGAGATGCCAAAGACATTATGGAATGATAAAAAGGCTAATTAACCAAGAAGATTAACATTTATAAATATGTATGTGCAAAGCTTCAGAGCTCCTAAATATATGAAGCAAACATTTGTAGCATTAAAAAGAGAAATAACAGTACAGTAAGAGCAAGAGACTTCAATACTCCTCTTCAAATATTAATAGAACCAAACATAAAATCAATATAGAAATACAGGTCTTGAACAATTGTTCCAGACTATATAGACCAATTGCACCTAATTGACGTATAGAACACTCTACACAATGGCAGAATAATCATTCTTCTTGAGTGCATATGGGACAATCTCTGGTAGAGACCATATGGTAGAAGACAAAAACATCTTACTAAATTGAAGAACATTCGGGGCCGGTGAGATGGCTCAGCGGGGTAAGCGCCTGCCTTGCAAGCGTGAGGGCCCGAGTTCGACTCCCGGAACCCACATACAAAAAAGGGGCTGGTGATATCGCTCAGCAGCACGGGTGCCTGTTGGCGCACGAGGTCCTGAGGTCGACCCCCCAGTACCCACAAAAAAAAAAGAACATTCAATCATGCAAAGTTATCTTTTTCAATAATAATGGAATGAAGCTAGAAATCAGTATCATAAGGCAAACTAGAAAATCCACAAGTATTTGAAAATTAAACAACATGCTTTGAACTACCAATAAACCAAAGAATTTTCAAGGAAAATCAGAAGATACTTTGAAACAAATGAAAATGGAAAGACAGTGTATTGAAATTTACAGAATACAACAAAAAATGTTGTAACAAGGAATTCTGTACTGTAAATGCACACCTTAAAAATAAAGATCAGGGCCGGTGAGATGGCTCAGCGGCGTAAGCGCCTGCCTTGCAAGCACGAGGGCCCGAGTTCGACTCCCGGATCCCACATATGAAAAAGGGGCCGGTGATATCGCTCAGCGGCACGGGCGCCTGTTGGCGCGTGAGGTCCTGAGGTCGACCCCCCGGTACCCACAAAAAAAAAATAAATAAATAAAAATAAAGATCAAAAATTAACAACCTAAATATACATGGAAAGATCTAGAAAAGAAGATACTTTTAATTAAAAGGTGAAGAAGTTAATAATACAATTTAGAGATTAATTTTGTAGAGATTATAAAGAATAAAAATAAAAACAAATAGAACTTATTTTTAAAGGCCATTAAAAAAATTTACAAATTTTGGCTAGATTAATAAAAAACACTCAAATAATGAAATCTGAAAAGAAAGAAAGGACATTACATACATGCCCTGGAAAGGCAGGAGAGCTGGATGGGACCAGGCTCAGGATTTTTATACCAACCTTCTCACTAAAACTAACCAGGGTACAACAAGTCATACCTTAGGGAAGTAAATATAACTGGGAGTTCTGTGGAAAAGTCTTCTGTTACTTCAGGAAAAGGAAAGAAGTAATTAAGCAGGGATTACACATCATATAAATATAATACTTTTCTGTACCAAACTAATTATCAACTTGATCATTCTTAGGAGATCATGTACCTTCTTAGAAGTGTTTAGTTTCAAACTATGGTTAATTTTTTTTAATTAGAATTACTATGGAGGAATATCTGTGTATTTTTGTGTATCTCTTTGGCAATCTGAAGGTTAATGAATGAAGTGAACATAAACGTATGGAAGACTTTCTAAACAATCTGAAAGGGACTAGGGACATATTTTTGAGCCAAACGGATAGGTTTAATGCATTCATGGGTTCTTTGTGTCTAATGGGATTGGAAGCAGATGACTCACAAATATATATTTAAAATAGTGACAAATGTTTCTATGGAAAACCACAAGGTTTTTGGAAATAATGTAAGAAGCACATGTGACAAAGCCAGATTATACGCAAGGAACATGACTCTGAAGAAGCCATAATGTAATAATTTAATAATAAGTATTTTAATCTTCATATGTCATCAATATATCAACATATTATATTACTTTTATCACCTACTGAGAAACTAGATGCGCTTTAGAAGAATTAAACTTTTTAGTTTTTATAAACCTATGTGTTTGGTGTGTTATTGGTATTATTTTATCAAGAAAGCTGGATCAAGAATTGTGGTGCACGGGCCGGTGAGATGGCTCAGCGGCGTAAGCGCCTGCCCGGCAAGCGCGAGGGCCCGAGTTCGACTTCCGAAACCCACATACGAAAAAGGCGCCGGTGATATCGCTCAGTGGCACGGGTGCCTGCTGGCACGCGAGGTCCTGAGGTCGACCCCCCGGTACCCACAAAAAAAAAAAAAAAAAAAAAAAAAAAAAAAGAATTGTGGTGCACACCTGTAATCACAGGACTCAGGAGGCTGAGGAAGGAGGATCCTGGGAGTTCAAGGCAGGCTGGAACTACACAGTCAGTTCAAGGTCACCCTGAAATACATAACAAGACTCTGTCTAAAAAAATAAATAAAATAGGGGCCGGTGAGATAGCTCAGCGGCATAAGCGCCTGCCTGGCAAGCACGAGGTCCTGAGTTCGACTCCCGGAACCCACATACGAAAAAAGGGCCGATGATATCGCTCAACGGCACAGGCACCTGATGGTGTGCAAGGTCCTGAGGTCGACCCCTGGTACCCACACAAAAAATAAATAAATAAAAATATAAAATAAAAATTAAATAAAAAAGAAAGCTAGGCTTCAAGGCAATAAAATATATATTCATAGTTAGAAAGTGATGGAGCCTTATTCATAGCCAACAAGTTTGCATGTGAAATTTGGTATCTCAGTGATTACCTGGTACTTTTTATTATTTAATTACGTATAATGTATATGTATGTGTACAATTTATATACATTTTACATATTGACAGAAACATACTTACAGATATATGTGTATGAATATACATATGTAAATATATTTAACAGACTTCATGGGAACTTATACATCATAGTAAGTATCAGGGAATATAACATTACATTGTATTGCCTAGGCAAAAGAGGATGATGGGCGTCAGAGGCAATGAGAGTTCCAAAAATGTTAATAGATGGATAAATTTGCATTGAGGGAAGGATCACGGGGTAATTCAAAGAGTTAAATACAACTGGCATAGGTAAAGAAGCATGCAAAATTGTCCTATGATATAAGACAGAAAATACTGCCCAATTTTCACATCATTCAGGTGCTTTTAAGTCATGTTTAGATTTGCTTTGGTTTATTTTTGTCTTAGTTACTTTTCTCATTGTTGAGACAAAATACCTGACATCCAAAGTTAAAGGAGGAAAGGTTTATTTCAGCTCATGGGTTGTGGAGGTTTCAGTCCATTGCTCAGCTGGCTCCAAGGCAGAGAACAGCATGGCAAAGGGGCATCACAGGTGAGTAACAATCCATACCAGGGCAAGCAGAAAGCAACAGCAGCTGGCAATGAGCATGCCTTTCCCTTTTATCTCATCCAGGCTACAAGCCTTCTGGATGGTGCCACCCACACACAAGGTGGGGCTTCTGTCTTCAGTATATCCATTCAGCCACTCCCAGAACTATGCTAATTCAGAACCATGGACTAATTTAGTATTACACACCCTTAATCCCAGTATCACAAACCCTAGATCCAGCCAGCTCCAATAAACCCCATCTATGAGAGGATGAGACTAAGAGAGAACATCTAAGTAGGTATAAGCCATAGCACTTTTGATATTGCACAAAATGAGAAACCAATGAAGAATTTTTAAATAAAATACTTATATAAGAATTTGCATTTGTACTTACTTTGTATGTCAGGTGTTTTCTGTTCAGCAAGTCTAAGTCCAATTTAACTTCATGCATTTACTGTGCAAATTTGATAGCTTTGCCACCTTTGGCATGGACTTGTCTTTCAATTTATTCATTACATTAAGCATTCTCATAGCATTTTGTAATCTTTGTGTATTGTTTTTACAGTTATGCCATGGAACTGGTTAAATGAGCTTTTTATAAAATGATGATGTTCATGTTCTAAAAACTTTGCCCTTTCTGGAAAGCTAGGATTATATGATTACAGAAAAAATTTCTTTTAACTTTATCCTTGGAAATACAACAATGGATTTTGAATTAAGAATTAGAGGGACAGTGATATAGCTCAGCGGCATAAGCGCCTGCCTGGCAATCATGAGGTCCTGAGTTTGACTCCCGGTACCTGCACATTAAAAAAAAAAAAAAAAAAGAGAATTACAAATTGATTTAGTGGCTACTTTTTTTCAGGGAGCTAGCAGGGACACCACTTCAAAGCACCTTTTATATCCACAAGATAAGGAAAGAAGAATATTACACAAAGTACTAAGATTAGTACAGTTACTTTTCTTTCTCAAATTGTCCAAGTCAAGGGCAAAAGTAGCCTTTAACCAACAAGGTTTTCCAGGCCACTTCAGGGTATGAAATGTAGAAAAGCATGGGTTCTGAACCAATGAAAAGATTGTAGAATAAAATAAATTTGTAAAGAGATTGCCTGAAAGCTCATCTCACCCATTTTACTCTCTCCCCAGATAAAGCTATATGAAGTAAACTAGTTGCAGAGACAATATACTCCTCAATATACTCTCTAATGTTAAAATATTCTCACAAAAACAGTTTGTGAAAGGGCAAAATGAATAAATGATTTGATCATTTCAGAACTGCAATGCAAGGAATAATTTGTTTAAATGGCAACAGAACAGAATTTTGAAGTCTTACAAACAGCAGTTAAGTTAAATGCTCTAGTTCAAAAGTGGCCAATATCTTCTCTTCATCGCTTTTCAGAGTAATTGCCTAACAACACAGAAATCTGTGAAACGGTAACCCTCCCTTTTTATTTCATAAACCATGAATTTATTAAGGTTAACTTCTATGTTGTGATATAGCCTGATGCATTGTGAACTCATTTGCTATATAGAAATGGGAAAGAAATAAGTATTTATCTAATTTAGATTGAATGAATGAGTGTAGGAATGAATAAAATTATAATTCCTCCTAGATTTCATAGAGGAATTAAGCCTGGAATGCCAACAAGAAGCAAATTCTTGTTGTTTTCCCCATTTCTTACTTATCTATGAATATTTAAAACATTTAAATTATAGATTAAAATTTCCCTTTCTAATAGGAATTTGTGCAACCAGATAATCATAAAGTGAGAACATTTCATCTTGGTAGCAAAAAGAGTGCTTAATAATTGGGTTGGAGTTGAAATTGTGCTATACATAACTGGAGAGTGACACATTAAGGAGCTTGTTCTTGGAAAATTTAAGTGATCCCTTGGTCAGTGGAAACTGTAATAGCTTTTTAGAAACCTGCTGTGGGTGAGAATGAGCCAGCCAGCCATTAATAGTTACTAGTGGTCTTTCTCACAACCACATCGCACTGGCATTGGCTGCACCTTATGATGGTAGATTTTGCAAAGAGGTCATAGATAAAACTATTTGGTAACTGAAAAATCCTGTTACCTATACTGTCATTCTCTACCGTGCATATTTAATTGTTAGACTGGCATTATTCTTGCAATACTCAGCTTACTTCCAAATGATCTTCCTTGTTTCAATGTTATTCTTATCTTGCATACTTTTATTCTCTGAATTTATTTTATAAAAATACTCAACCAAAAACTAAAATGACTGTAACCGTATATCTCATTTCAGTCTTAATTTAAAAACACAGCCTAAATCTCTTTGATTACTAAGGGAACCATATTTTATTTTCTTATTTAATGCTAGTAATATGGCATACATTAAATTAGTGTCTTATTTTCCCTACGGCTTATTTTCCTTATCCAATGGTGTTCAAGACATGAAATACATTAATGCTGTTTTGGTCATATCTAGCCTCTAATTTTTATTTTTCATTCTTCTTCCTCTATAGTGTCAGGTTACTTATATAATATTATTATCTGTGATTGTGATGAGAGTACTTACTTTCTCTTGGAGTTAGAGCAATTAATGTTTATGTTTAGAGCCACTTTAGGTAACAGCTTTTTAAAGTGTGTTCTCAGGAAAAGAAGTATCAGTATTGCATGAAAATTATTAGGAATGCAAATTTTTGTACCATGCCTCAGAAATAATGAGGAAAAACCTCTGGGATGAAGCCCAGATATCTATATTTTAAAACATTCTCAGGCAAACCAAAGTTTAGGAATGATAGTCAAAGGAGAATATAATTTTAGCATATTCTGCTCCAGGGAAAGTGAATCAAGTGCTTTTTATACCCAGAATTTTTCTCTTTTTTCTGTACTTTTAGGTAATCTTATTTCTGTTATACATTACATGACTATTGCAAGTAACAAATTTGATTTCCAGATTACTTTGTTAATTTAATTGACTTAATTTTTAAAGTTTTCTTGCTTTTGTGTTCTACTAAAAAAAAAATCTAATAGCCTCAGATAAATCGAGACCCTTATTTTGAGTAGAAAAATACAAAAGTGGTTTAACAATAAGTATACAGGTATATGATAATAACATATGAAATTTTAGATGAAATTATTAAGCATATTTTAAAAATTGTAATGAATATAAAATTATTTCTCAAATAAGATGATTTGTTAGGGCCGGTGAGATGGCTCAGCGGCTTAAGCGCCTGCCCAGCAAGCATGAGGGCCCAAGTTTGACTCCTGGAACCCACATACGAAAAAGGGGCTGGTGATATTGCTCAGTGGCACGGGCGCCTGCTGGCGCGCGAGGTCCTGAGGTCGACCCCCCGGTACCCACAAAAAAAAAAAAAAAAAGATGATTTGTTATAAATTCTGAGACATATAAATTATATTTGTCATAGACCATTGAATTCAACCAGTATTTATAACTTGTACAATATCAACAACAAACTTAATGAGAAAGTTTCAGTCAAAAATATTGTGTATTCTATGATTAAGATAATATGCATATAAAATTAGAAAAAATGACACAAAATATAATTAACTTCAAATTTCTGCAAATGTATTATACATTAACAGAAAAATTGCTTTAAATCACTAAGAACACTCAGTGGGGTCTCAAATAAACACCTATGAAATTGATTTTTCTCTATTTTATGGAGAAAATATTTGACTTACACCAGGTATTGTGGTGCAACAGGAATACATATGCTAATGCATAGATATTAATCATAATGGCAAAATTTCATGTCATACATTCATTTATTGCTTTACAAAATTTGAATATGATATGCCATTAACATCTGTGTTAGCTTTCTGTTTCTATAAAAAAAGTACCTGAGATAATTAAGTTAAGAAGAAATGATTTTACTTTGTTCTGAAATAGCTGTGGAAGTTCCAGTCCATGTACCATTCTCCCAGTTACTCTGGGCCCGTGGTGAGGCAGCACATCATGTGGACATGCCCCACTCCTGCCCACTTGCCTCATGTTCAAGAATCCAAAGGGAGGAGAGGAAGATCTACAGTCCACAGTCCCCTTCAAGGAGGTTCAATACCTAAATGATCTCTGCCTGTGCCACATCTTTTAAAGGTTTCAGCTTCTCCTCAATATTTCCACTCTTGACACAGCCTTTAATACATGGGGCTCTGGGCGGCATCCAAAATCCAAAGTATAGCAATGTCTTTTTGGTGGAAGCCTCCTTTTGAACAAATTCCTATTCAGAATCTCTTCCAAATCATATATACATATTTAAAATTAGTCTAAGAAAAATGGGTCTTTTATTAGTTCGTCTCACCAAAAGTCCAAGGAGGCCTTGCTAAGGCCTAAATGCAGAGATTCAAATAGTACATATACATTAAAAAAAAAACTCCTTCCTCTAAAGACTTCTAACCTCAACTTGCCTTAAGTTCACTTTGATTGCATGATAGCTACTGCCATTTCCTAGCTTATATGGACCCATTAGAATGCAACTTACTGAAGAAGAAAAGGAAGAATTCTCTCATACCAAAATTTTCAGGGAAAATACACAGTTGTTACAGTTCGTTTCAGTTATTAATTACTCTCTGAAATGACTGATGGCTAACAAAGTAAACACTCTGAGTGGTGAGGCCTTGTTCAGATACACATATCTACTAGTGAGATGTGATGAGAGGGCATGATCAGTAAAACTGAGTAACTTTACCAAAGAAAATTGAGAGTGCCTGTAATCCCAGAACTCAGGAGGCTGAGGCAGGAGGATTGCTGCAAGTTTGAGGCCAGCTTGGGCTACAAAGTGAGTTCAAGTCCAGCCTGAGCTACATAGTGAAACCCTGTCTCAAAAAGACAAAAAAGAAAAAGAAAACAAAACTGTGAGACAGAAAATTGTATGTATCCAATGTAGAATTATTGAGTGAGCCTAAGTCACCATTACCATCAGAACCTAAAAGTACCTTGTGATTCTCCATTTAAACATTTAGCAAATTATGTAAGGTAATCATTTGATTCTTTAGAGGGCACTGTCCAAAGAAGACTGCAATTCTGGTGATATAAGTGAAAAGGCTTACAAGTTTTTTTTTTTTTTTTAAAGAATGATCTTAAAGATAAGTTTTAGCTGAGATTATAGTGCTTATAATAGAAGACATAAATTACATAAATATTTACATGAGTCAAACAATTACCTTAAATTTTATGCATACATACAATAAACAGTCTTGTGAACAAGTGATATTAGTCTTATTTTTCAAATAAGGAAACAGAGTTAAAAAGATTAAAAACATTTTCATATAGTTAAAACTTAACTTTTACAAAGCTTTGTAAATTGCTAACACAACTTCATGGTTTTGAAACCAAATAAAAATAAAGTATATAAAGTCATTCAAAAGTCCAGAAGAGCACAACTGGGTTCTTGGCTCCATAAATCACAATTCTGAAATTGAAATATTAGCCATACCAAGTTTTTGTCTGGAGGCGTGAAGAGAAATGCACTTTTAAAACTGGTTTTTGTTGTTGGCACAACTCAATTCCTTGTAGCTGTGTGACTCACATCTCGTGGTCTTGCTACCTTTCAGTGCAGAGCTACTCTGAGCTCTCAGAGGTTGCCTACATTCCTTGGCCCTTGGGCCTTTCTATGTTTAAAGCCAAAAAATAGCACTTTCCTGTGATTCAAATTTCTGACCTCCTCTTCTGTAATCAACTACAGAAAAACCTACTTTTAAAGTGTAATGTGATTAATCATGCCTTACTAACATGGATTGGATGATTCTTCTAAATTAAGCTCAACTGATTTGAAAACTCAATTATACCTTTAAAATCCCTTCAGATGTACCTACACTGAGTAGAGAGGTGTGTACCCCAGAAATAAGTTACAAACATAACTTTGAATGTAAGATCTTGGAAGCATCTTAATATTCTGCCTACCACAGGTTATGAGTAACAGAATTGGTTTCAAACTCAGGTAATCAGGCCCCACAATTCTTGTGCTTATCTAGTATGTTAAACTGCTCCATTATCCTAATATAATTGAAGTTTTATTAGGACTAATACATACATCTTATGTGTACCAATTTTCAGTTTTCTCTTTATATTTCTATTTATGTATATGTGGCATATCTACACTAGCATTCCTTCTATTCAGATCATTGACCTCTAATAAGAAAGAAATATTAGTGCTCTTTGGGTTAATCCATGACCAATAAGCTCATTTTTTCATTGATTCAACAAGTATTCACTAAATGCCAACTATATACAAACCCTTTGCTGGCCAATGATGTAAATAACTTTCTTGAGCAGGAAACACAACCATTGATTAAAGTCTTGCACAAATAGTACAAATAGTATAGCACTGTTTTGTGAACTTTTCTGGACTGTAGGCATTTTTGTCTTTGTTGGCTTTTTCATCCATAATTAAAAAGCCAATATTTCATTATTGGATTGTTATAAAGCTAAATATATCAGTATTATATACTACATATCTTATTTTGACCTAAGATTCAATTCCCTCTCTATTTTAATGGTGCCCATTGTGTCTAACGGACAGCTCGGGCGTGACAGAGTAGTAGGTGGTAAACTGGAGCTGTACTAGTGAAAAAGCCAGGGGGCCATAACCTGACACCGGGAACCCTTTAAAATAGAGGGAACAAATCTAATTCTTCTGGAGGAGAAATATTTGGAAATCTTCAATTTTTTATATTCAATCACTCTGTATGCCAGACGGAAGCAGCAATTTAACAATCTCATTTTTTTTAGTGTGTAGCTTTTAGGATGTTGGAATTTGTGAAATCTATATTAATGTCCATATATTTAGTTGTGATTGTGAGGCAATTTTCTCTTCACAACAGTTATTATGGTGCAGAACCAATAGTATTTTCTCAACCTAGCTTATATCTTATCCTAAAAAGCAAAACCCTTGCTGTTTTCCTTACCTTGTAGAACCAATATTAAAAAGATATTTGGGGTCTGATTGAGACATAGTAGTATAATTTATAATGATGTTTTCTCAAAATACCTATAGAGATTTTATATACAATATCACTCAGTTATATTTGCCAATATTATATATAATTAAATCTAGGCTTTATAACAACTTATTAAAGAACATTTTTATGATCATATGAAGATTTTTAAAAATATGAGTCTCTTTAAAAAAATAAATGAGCTGGTGAGATGGCTCAGCGGCATAAGCGCCTGCCTGGCAAGCGCGAGGGCCTGAGTTCAACTCCCAGATCCCACATACGAAAAAAGGGCCAGTGATATCGCTCAGCGGCACGGGCGCCTGTTGGCGTGCGAGGTCCTGAGGTCAACCCCTGGTACCCACAAAAAAATAAAAAAATAAATAAATAAATGAATAAGTGAACACAAACTCATGTCATTTTTCAATCAGATTATGTAAGCCTGTGCAGAAATTGTTTCAAAAATTTTTTAGAATCTAATGAAACTTACTTGTTTCTAATTATATGGTTTAAAATCAGTAAGAACCATATGACTAAAATGATGGAGAATTCTTGAGAAAGTAAAAGAGACAGTATTTGGATAATTATCATTTAACTTCACGATAGTCCTGAAATTTGGGGGGGTGTCTACAATATGACACATATAGTTTTGTACCTTTTTCAGAACAAAATTTCTAATTGTACATTCTAAAATATCAACTAATCAGCTGCCTTATTAAGTATACTTAGCACATAAATACATCTTTATACATCTTCGTGCTAGTTTAAATGTTATAAGCACCAACAAGACAGCTGTAAATTGAATCTTTTTCCAGTTGTGTTGGATGATATGCAGCACAACTTGAGAAAAAGTCAATGTGAAGTCAGGGTCACAGCAAAGAGGAAAAAGATTGATTATAGTTATTCTTCTTCATTTGTGCTTTAGGTATTTCTCTTGTCCTTTAAGGCATTCATCTGGTTAATAATCTACAAATAATAATTAATGATGGTGCCAAATTATGTCTAAATTCGGTGTAAATAACTGAGACCATGAAATAATATTAACATTTTAGTAAAAGTAATAGGTACTCTTTTGGAGATAACTCTATTCATAAATGAATAGGGCAAATACATATAAGTGTAATTACCAAGGGGTGGAGGAGGACCATTTAAAGCAGATATTTGAAAGGGAATTGGCAGTATTGTTAAGGTACATTACGGAATTGTTATAAGCATTTTCTTTACCTGTAGACTTTAAATCAATGTTATTTTCATATAAAAAGATATGAAGCTCATAAATTAAATCATTAATAATTTTACAGTAGCATACCTGACAGTTCTGACAGCCACATGTGGTAGCTTAAAAGTATGTTCCTTTGCCAACTAAAATATTAATACAACATTGACTAACTATCTTTTCCACTGTTTATAAGGCCCAGAAGTTATTATGAAATCCAGGTTTGCCTCCAGGGGATTTGGTTTAGTTACTACACCAGCAGGTAGTTTTTGAATATTTTCTTCTGAAGGATGGATAATTTTTGATGCAAAGGCAGAGAAGTCCTAATAAATCAAATCTTTATGAAATATTCATTGCATCTGTATATTCTTCACAAGGCTTCTGTCAGGGAAATTAAAATAAAGAATGATTAAAAAAACATTTAGTAGCAGGTTGACAAGGCACTTTATAAACCTGGAAGAGTTTTGGGTTTAACTAGAAAAGTTTTCCAAAGAAAAATTCTGTTCACTGTCTAACACAAGTGGGACAAAAATAAAATAAAGAAACAGAGAAGCCCTAGATATAGCTAAATTGTCTTTTTTAAGAGATGAATTATTTCTTACTCTTCTCTTTGGAGTTTATCACTTTTACTAAAAATGCTCACTGCTTAGAACTGATGATCTACTGCATAAAAAGATAGGTAGACTCCGGGTCTGGAAGAATAACAATACAGGCCCATAAAAACAATTGCATTGGATTATCTATGTGTGGGTATTGGTGTTAAGAAAAGATTTGGGAGTCTGACTTCTTGGTCCAAATTCTAGCTCTGATTAGTAAATTCAGTTCTTCTTTAATTTCTTTCATCAGGTAAACCAGAATATTATTAAATGCATAGATCATGTGGGGGCTTTTCTGAGTATTAAGTGAGTTAATATATGCAAAGTGCTAGAAAGGACAAATTTATATGCTAATAAAACCAGCAAACCTTCTTTTAGGCAATTAATCGAAGATATACTAGCTTTAGAAAAATATGCACTATGTGTTAATTGGGATAATGATTGTGTTTCTATTTCTTTTTTTTTTGTATTTTATTTCTTACATTTAATCTTGTATGCACGTAATTAACATCATACATAGCTTTTTTTAGACATACATAAAATACATTTTACATGTCCCATGCCCCCCATTTGCTCCAAGACCATCATGAATGGCTGAACTATGGCCTAAATTTCCTGGCAGTGTGAAATAACACTCATTTCCCCCCCTGTACGGTGCAGTACATCATTGTCCAGCTTTTAGTTAGTTCCTCTCAGAGGATATATGCTCTCTTAAATACAATGTTCACGTTCCTAAGATTCATTTCTGGGTAATTAATAACGGTCTTACTACCACTCCAGTTTAAACATCTCATGTGCAACCTGCTGAGAAATTCTTTATTTGGACATAGAAATTAATGATGCAGACCATTTTATTCCTCCCAAGTGCCAGGGTCTATGAGAAATAAAAGGATGGTGCTGACAGACAAGGTAAGTTATAGTTTCACAGTGCTGTGTAATATTTCATAAAGCTTCAGTTATGCTATTAGTGCAGATTCATCCAAAGCTTACTGAAATTGTTGTGGAAGAGTTAAGAACAGGAGAAAGAGAATCATTGCAGATCTGAAAATAAAATATAGTATATTGGTTTAAAGCACAGTTTTATACTGACCATTGAATTTGCATACAGATAAAAGAAATTCTCATCTCATAAGAGACATGGAAAAGATAAAGTTTTGGTATTTTACGTTATTTCTTCAAAGCACTATATTGACCCAGTGTTAAACGAATGACAGTCAAAGCTGTAGATGCTGAAAACTGAGAATCCTTCAGGCTCATGATCACTCAAAGCAGTGGCTAAAAAATACACAGTACTGTGACTTAGTTGTCACTTCCAGTTGTGCACAATAATTTATGTGCAGCTAAAGAAATTGTATGTCTTCCACGCTATTTCAACCTCTTCTTTTAGCTTTCAATCAAGTCTGAGGAGGAAAATTCAGTAAGATTTTAATAAATGCCATTATACTAAAGTAGAGGAATGCACAATTGAATGAAAAAACACCCAAGTTAGGAGATCTGAGTTCAATGACATGATTGCAAGATCACTGAATTGTGTTAGGTAAACCTTTTAGAGGTCATTAATTTATCAGGGAAATAATGACTTTATAGCCTACAACACTGAATCAGTAACATTTATGTGGTATTATTTTGTATTAGACATTGTATTCCATTCTTCCTAAGCAATATAACAGATAAGAATAACATGCATAACCTTTGATAATCACATAGGAAGTAAGAATGTACATCAGTGGTAAAGCAATTGCCTAGCATGCATGAAGCCCTAGGTTCAATTCCCAGGATCACAAGGAAAAAAAAATCATATAAAATTTATGCAGTAGTTAGCTGGAACACATGATTGCTGTTATTTCCCTCACATCATCAAATGTAGTTATATTTGCTTTGGATCTAAAGAGAAAAGATGCTAAAAAAAGTGTTTAAGTGTTAGATTTTTTTGTGTGTGTGGGTACCAGGGGTCGACCTCAGGACCTCGCATGCCATCAGGCGCCTGTGCCACTGAGCGATATCACTGGCCCTTTCTTTGTATGTGGGTTCCAGGAGTTGAGCTCAGACCCTCATGCTTGCCAGGCAGGCGCTTATGCCACTGAGCTGTCTCACCGGCCCCCTACACGAATTTCTAACAACATTTCTAATGACACACATAAACCCATGACTTATTCAACAGTTGCAATTTGTAAAAATTAGTTGCATTTTTCTTTTCCATGAAATTTTTTCATGAAATTTTTTACATTCTGGATATTTCAGTTTGCCAAATAGTTTCATCTAGAATAGAATTTAATATGAATAAGTTATCATTTATTTGGTTTCCTTTTTATTTTTGAGATGCTGTGGATGGAACCTAGGGTCTTGTTCATGCTAGGCAAATGCTCTACCTCTGAGTGCCATCAGCAGCCCCATTCTTTTGTTTTTAAACATTATTCAACAATTTAAACAGGAATCCAAAAGGGTAGAATTTTTAAAAAGAAAATAAAATTATAGTTCATCTGTTAATCAAAAGCTTTGTATTTTATCCTTACAATGACTATAATTTCTAAATACATAGTAAAATTCACTCAGACGTTGGTCTGTGTCAGTGTGAACAGTCCATTTTATATCTGTAAATTAAAGTAAATATTAAACATACATATGTATGTTAATATATTAGTTAAAATATCAACCTGCTAATAAGTAGCGTATGCTAAATGTAAACTTGTAAATGTTACTTCTCTTGGACAAAATGAGACATTTTGTCATTGACTTCTCTCAAAATATCATCCAATACATTTGAAGACAACTCTGTTTTCTTAGGATGGTTTTATGGATCGCAACAGAGAGCCCTAAGAAATTTAAATAGTTTTCAGAGTTCATACATATATTCTAATATATAATATAATATATAATATATAATATATAATATATAATATTACTGACAATAAATTCCTAAAGAACACAGTTTTTAAAAATAGGACAAGATTCTGGTTTTGTTTCTATTGCAAAAGACTGATCAGGAGAAAGCAGCTAAATTTTTATTGTATGGAATGCTAATTTTCATTCTTTTGTTTATTAATTCATCTTTTAAAAACATCCCTGGAGGTGAGTTCATTAACTGTTCACAATAATGTAATTTGAATTCAAGACAGTGTCTTTGCAATATCAATTATCAGTTTTGTAGAGAAGGGATAATAAAAGTGCTAGGTTTCTAATTTATTTGTTTTACTTCTTATCAATTTCAGCCTTCTTCCTGAAACTTCACATGTATTTTAAGCATAAGCCCAGATGGTGTCTAGTACATTTGGTTTAAAATCCAGGCTTTCAATGGCTTTCTCTCTCCCCCAGCCAAAGGCTAGTTGCTGGTGTCTGCCACAGTGCATATGCTCTGCTCCACTCCTGACTGAGTAAACACACCTGGAAGCATTTCCCTGCCTCAGATTATATTAAAAATCCATACCTGCACTAGCAGCATGAGTTTGAGTTGGTTATTGTTCTAGGTCTGTGACTTCCAGTTTATCTTCTTAAAGACATAAATGCTTGCTTTTCAATTAGCCACATACATAGGAATTGTTATGAATGTAAGATTTAGCACCAATAATACATGTAGTACTCTATTGGGATTGAATTGGATTATGCACATCAGGCCCTCTTAAAATATATTGAGCAGAACATATGACAGGAAGCAGAACAACTGAAAACAGCAGATCTGAGGGTTGCATACTCCATCTAATATAATTGCATGGGCATCAGTATTTCTGAAATTTCAGAGAAAGTTTTTCCACATTGTATTGCTTGATGTGCACTTGTTTCAAGTTTTACTCTAAAAGGGAAAATAACCCTCAGCGTGATAAAGAAATGAAGTATACGGAGAAATCCCTTTAAAAATAATAGAAATCCTTGAAGATAATTCCGATGAATACTTTTGAAAAGGTATTTGCCTAAGGCTTTAAAGTGAAAAACACCTTGGAAATTAGTTAAAACCTTTTATATATTATTATTTGAATTTTGACCGTGGTCTAACGTCTCTATTGTGGGAGTTAGCTTTCACTTTGCAGGTAGCAACCTGTACAATTTTTGACAGGAAGGGGAAATAGAAATGATATGCCGTGTGTAGGAATCTAATAATCCCAATTAGTGTAAACATTATAGGCCATAACATGAGCTAAGACAAATAATATCAAAAGGAATAAAAAATGGGATAGGGGAAGTGGAGAAGGAGGAAAGAAGG
Organism: Erethizon dorsatum; assembly: GCA_028451465.1. Taxonomy (NCBI): domain Eukaryota; kingdom Metazoa; phylum Chordata; class Mammalia; order Rodentia; family Erethizontidae; genus Erethizon; species Erethizon dorsatum. The sequence continues at coordinate 32,592,925 of CM051823.1, forward strand.
AGGCAAGAAAGGGGCAGGGGATTTAAGAAAAGAAAGTAATGTGACATAGCAGGTACATGTAACCATTCCCCAAGATGATTCTAAACTACATGAACTGGAAATACGTACAAATAAAATTAATTTTTTTAAGTAAAACATAGCATGGCTCTACATGTTATGTGGATGATGTCATGTCACTCCATCTGTAACTTTTCGAACCAAAGATCTCTAGTGTTCTCCCTTACACCTCATATTTCAAGGTCATGAGATCTATCAGCATGTAAAATAAACTTTACTTGTCAAAGTTCATCTTATGATGATTCAAAACTTGATTTTTCCTTTTTTCTACTGAGAGAATTATTCTTTTGTGTTATAAGGTAATGCATGCTTATTTCATAATTCTACGTGTAGTTGAAAATTCCATTTGGAGAATGTTCACATAGTGATAGGCTGTTAAGCAGAGGATTTAAATACGACATGTATGACAAGTTACTGTGCTATTAATCAACAGAAGCTTATGGTATGTTATATTTTACATGTGACTGCACCATTCAACTTATTTGTGGCATATTCTCATATTTTTCTATGTAGTCAAAAGTCATTATTTCTCATGCATTACATTTATATATCAATATTTACCCGTTCTATTTTTAAAGATTTTATGGGCTGTTTCCAATTTGATACTGGTATAAATAGTGCTACTATGATATTTGCTTACATGCCTTGTATATAGATATAAGAATAATATTTCTGTTGACTACATATCTAGAGTTAGAAATGGTGGGTTGGGTATAGCGACAAGAGTTTTGGAAAGTTGTTGACTAGGTTTATAATACAGGCAGGATAAGAGTAGGTTTAAATATGACATGATGTAACTAATGTGATGGTTTAGATCAGAAATGTTCCACAAGAGCCTCATGTACTTAGAGGCAGGACTTTTGGAAAGTGATTGAGTTATGGGGCACTATAGGTGACTTGTGGTTAGGGGGTAGGTCCTGCTTGAGGGAGGCATGTCACTGGGGTATAACCTGGAAGGATATAGCTCCCTCCCAGTCTCCACCCTTCCCTCTCTGTTTACTGTTGTAACTAGCTGTCCTCTACTCAGGCCCTTCTACAGTGCTTTGTTTATTGAAGTCAGCAGAACATGGACTGAAACTTCCGAACAGTGAGCCAAAATAAACCCCTCCTTCTCAAGTTTTGAGTGTCATGTACTACATCTTATCAAAAGGAAAGGGACTAAGATGAGTAATACACTATATTATTCAGTTTAAACTAAATGTAATAATAATTACTCCAAATAAATAATAGACTATATATATTAGAGTTTATTATTGCTCACGTAACCATACTGAAGACATAAACAATATGGTAGGATAAAATCCTCCATGGAGTTTCTAGATTGATCAAGTGTCTGTTCCTTTCAACAATGGCTTTTAAGGTTATTATCTAAATTATATGTATTTTAAAAGATGAAAATGAAAAATAGACCATGAAAGTTAAACAGTGTAGTTTCCTGTTCAGTGACATAAATATATTTATTATATAAAAGTATAAAGACACATAATTTATTGCTTGCAGTTTTCTCATAGCAAAACATGTTTCAGAATCAGATGAACCAGATTATAGCCCAGTGATACCACTTAAACTGAGCAAGCTTGAGATCTATGGTTGTTCATCCTCAGATATAATGGGTGAGTAAAATTTTATAGATGTTTCTGCATTATGACCACATCTACTTTACATACAACTTGAAAATTAATAAAATGACTTATGGATACTATTTTTGAATATTATAAACCATGTGCAGACATTAGAAAAAATCATTGTCATGCCAGGGAAGCTTATACACATAGTACATGATATGAGAGTTATAGCTTCTCATGCTTTTAATTCCTGAATTCTCTGGCCAGTGTTTACAAAAAAGAGGGAATAAATGTGCATCTGCCTTAAAATAGTGGTATTTTGGAATATTTAATTGTTATTTTTTTCAAAATTTGGAATGATAAAAAAGTGATTAATTGTAGTGATAATTCACAACATTTCAGCCCCATAATTTTCTACCTTGAGTTAAACATTTCTTCTCCTACAGAGAGTTGAGGATGAAATGGAGTGATGCAGGTCTATGATCTGAAAGGACCCATCGGGACATATGTGGCTGAGCATCTCTAGTGTGAGGAGGAAGATGGGACAGAAACACTTTCCAGATAAATGAGTATAACTCATTTTAGATTCTAATAGAACACAATTTACTTTACATTAAACTTTGAGTGAAAGTCATTTCTCATTCTGTTACTAATCACTTTACCAAGAGTATTTGAAGCACTTTCTGAAATGTGTTGAGGCTCAAAATAAAAGACATTGTTTTTTATGTTAATGATCTCTTGAGTTCCTTCAGTGCCGCTGCTCCAGACGGACACTCGCACACTGTGGTTCTTAAGCCATCCGCATTAGCCTGCAGTGCAGATAATTTGTTGGTGGCTAATGAAGCACAATGTTCAGCCTGAGGGCAGGATTCAGAATAGCCATATCAATGCAAAACCACATTGTCATTTTTTAAAACAAGTTTCATTACTTAATAATTAAAATACTTTAATTTTCCCATATTAGTATCTAGATTAGATTTATGATCATTGCACAACTAAATATGTTATTCAGACTCATGTGTAGAGAATTTGTTACATTTCTTGTCAGGTATACATTGAGTTTAATCTGAAATTATTAACTAAGAAATAATTAACAACAATAGGAGATAGCCAACCTCAATTGGTATCCAGAATAATCATTCATTTAAATGTTTAGACTATTTTATAGTCACTACACAAAGCATCCCAAAAAGAATAATACAACCAATCAAATCAGGTACTACTGTACGTAGAGACTAGACAGATAGATGGACCAATGAAAAATAGAGACAGGTGGTGAAAAAAACTATATGATTTGTATTCTGCTAAAAGCCTATATTCCTTTTCAATGATGAAATACCTTCTTTCTGAAGATGGCATTTATGTTTTTTTAGTAGTAATTACAAAATATATTCTAAAATATTCTTTATATCAATGATACATTTAATCAATGAACAATTGTTAATAATCCTCTGGACAAACAATCTTGAAATATGTTTATGTCTTTCGCAAAGTTGTAAATAGCTTCCTTAAAGGAGCAACTTGTTGTGGTATTTTAGGGGTAAGAATCATAGACAGTGAGAGCAGACAGTATTATAATGTATGCTAATAAAATCTACAAAGTTATCCCTGGTGGAGAAACAACTTTGGAGATTGAAGAATTGACACTTTTTTTTTTCTTTTTTTTTTTTGTGGGTACCGGGGGGTCGACCTCAGGACCTCGCGCGCCAGCAGGCGCCCGTGTCGCTGAGCGATATCACCGGCCCTTTTTTCGTATGTGGGTTCCGGGAGTTGAACTCGGGCCCTCGCGCTTGCCAGGCAGGCGCTTACGCCGCTGAGCCATCTCACCGGCCCAGAATTGACACTTTTATTTGCTGAATTCTCTAGAGAGTATTTTACAAAGGAGTGGGAATAAATGTTAACCACCTGAGAAACTCAAGTTATAGAGTATCAAATTGTCAAAATTGTATTTAAAATTTAAAATGGTCCAAAGTGACTAAAATTTGAAAATGAAATTTTAGTATCAGGCACAGCAACATGGATAATAAATAAATGATTTTTGTGTTTCAGTTGGAATATTTGGTCCATTGCTGTGCAATGTAATTTTTCTTTTTTTTTTTTTGGGTACTGGGGGTCGAACTCATGACCTCGCATGCCAGCAGGTGCCCGTGCCGCTAAGCAATATCACTGGCTCTTTTTTTGTATATGGGTACTGGGAGTCGAACTCAGGACCTCGTGCTTGCCAGGCAGGCACTTATGCTGCTGAATTATCTCACTGTCCCTGTTCAATGTAATTATTAATATAGTAAGATATTAATCTACCATTTTATTATGTGATTTCTACTTTTCCAAATTAGTCTGTTTTTTCTCTCTTCTCACATTTCTTTTCAGATTAATCAAATATATTTATTGTTACTACCACATTTTACTTTTTCTTATACTAGCTGCTAAGTATTACATTCTTTTAAAGTCATTTAAATAAATTACCTACTCTGAAAACTGACCTTATTCAATTTAGTATTATTTGGTATACTGTCCTAATCCTTTTGCTTCACTGGGCAAAGTGTCTGATACCTACAATTGAAACAGGACAAGTTTATCTTGACTTCCAGTTACAGTCAAGGATTGGCCAGCTCCAAGGCCAGCTCCATGCCAGCAGTGTGGCAGAAGGGCAATGATGACAAAAAGCTGCTTGCATCATGGTGGCCAAGAGTAAAAGAAAGAAGGAATAAGCTGGGTCATGCCTCTAGTGACATGCCTCTTCCATCCAGGCCCCATTTCCTATGAGCATGTTTGGCAATAAACTTATCGGAGAATTCTGCCACTGATGAGTACAATGCCCCCCATGACCCAATCCCATTCCCAAAACTACATCTTTACACACATGAGAATTTGGGGGGATATTCTAGATTTAACCTTAACATACACAGTACTTACCCTTCTCAACCACAAATAGGCAATTATATGAGGTGTAGTATAAGCTTACGTATAGAGAATCACTTAAAGTAAAGGATGGGACAAACTGATAAGGTAAACCCTAACAATAATTTTCAACTATGTAGCTTTATTTCATTGGAAATACTGATTGTTTTCACTACTAGGATTAAAAATGGGCCTCTGTTTCTTGATATGGTTGTTAATTCTAAGAGTGTATTATCTTTGTCAAAATGAATGGAACTGTATTTTTAGAAGTTATAGAATTGTCCTTATGCATATTTTATATTTTAATAATAGTAACATTAAAAGTGAAATGACATGTGACCCTATTTAGACACTGAGAGATGCTAGAAATAAAATCAATGAGAAAGTAAACCATTCCACAATAACGAATGGTAAGCAATTTTGATAATCAATGATTTTAAGAGAATTTTAATGTAATTAATCAACAAATATAAACAGAAACTATAGCAATGTAATGTTAATTAATGAAAAAAATTTAATATATATTGGAACATATTCATCACTTTCTATTTATCAATGGTGAAAACCAGAAACTTGTAAACACTACTTCAGTCAAAACCTAAGGGAGTAAAGAGGGAAAGTCCTAAGAGGGATGGATACTGCAGTCAATGTTCACATCAGAAAAAGAGTGAGGTCAAACAACCTAATGATGAACCTCAAGATACTCAGAAAACGACAATAGTCTGATGTCAACACTAGTATAAGGAGAAAAATTACAAGAATCATAGCAAAAATTAATGAAATTGAGACTTTAAAATACAAAGAATTAATGTATCAAAGACCTCATTCTTTGCAAGAACAGAATAGATAAACACTTAGTCAAACTTTTTTAAGAAGAACAGACTCACATCAGTACAATTAGAAATAGAAAGGTGAAATCATACCTCACACCACCAAAATCCAGACAATCATTAGTAACTGCTACAAAAGCATGTACTCCATGGAGAATCTTGAAAAAAATTCCTAGACACACATGAATTACCAAAACTGAACCAAGAAGACATAAAAATTCTGAACAATGCAATAACAAGCAATGAGTTTGAATAGTTAATAAAAACTACCAACTAAGAAAAGGGCAGGTCTTAATGGATTCACTGATGAATACAACAGGAATTTCAGGAGTATCGATATGCCTCGAACTCTTTAATGAACTGAAAGGGAAGGAATGCATCCAAACTTATTCCTGAAAGCCAGCCTCACTCTGATTCCAAAAACTTACAAGGAACTCTATAAAAAAGAATATTACAGGCCAGTCTCCTTAATGAACATAGACACAAAAATCCTCAACACGATACTGGCAAATAGAATGCAATAAATATTCAAAGGGATCAATTTTTCATTTTCTCTTGTTGTTTTTAAAGTGTCTCAAAGTATTTGGTCTTTGAAAACATCTGTCTTCTACATTTGTCTTCTACATTTAAAATTCTGTCCTTACATTGGTCTGGCCTGCTACTCATATATTAATATATATTTTAGTCTCCTGGAAATTGGCTTAAAACGTTTACATGCACTCTAATTCTTTGGTGATCTGGTCACTCATATTGTGTATCATTTTGTTGAGCTCATCTGGCTTTCTATTAGTCTTCTGAGAGTTACTGCAACTTTTTGTTTATTACTTCCATTATATGTTTAATAATATCTTCTCTAATCTCACTGAGTACCTTTGTGAGCTGTTTTTTAACATCCTGTGTTATGCTTTCAAGTAATTCAGGTGTGTGGCCTATACTCTTCTGCCCCTTGGTGCCTCTTGGATCAGCTTTGGAGGAGTAGGGAGTTTTATGAGTAGCTTTGTTGCCTTTTCTTTCTGTTTCTATTGCAAAGAAAACTAATTCTAAGAATAATTGGAATAAATGAAAAATCAGAGGACAACACAAATGGCATAAAAAAACCTGTTCACAGAAATAATGGCAGAAAACTTCCCAAATAGAGGGAAAGAAATAAATATACTGATAAGTGAGTCATACAGAACACCAAACAGCTATGACCAAAAGAGGACTTCTCCACAACATATTCTACTCAAAATTCTAGAAGTCTATCACAGGGACAAAAATCATAAAAGTTGTTAGAGAAAGGCAGTAAATCATGTACATATTAGAATCACAGCAGACTTCTCTACACAAAACTTGAAGCCCAGGAGGGCTTGGGGTTAAATGTTTCAAGCCCTAAAAGATAACAACTTCTAACCCTGACTTATATATTCTGCAAAGCTATCCTTTAAAATTGATGGAGAAAAAAGGTATTTCTATAAAAAGCACCTCAAAAAATTCGTGACCACCAAATCAGCATTGTGAAAAATTCTCAAGGATATCCTCATAAGAGACAATGAAGCTAACAATGCCAATTTGTCAAAAACAATGAACACACCTAGTAAGACTAGCAGCTAAGCAAAAGGGGGAAAATGAGGAAATCAAGAACAGGAGGATAATGCAATAGCAGCAATAAGTCAATTCCTTTTAGTAATTCTCAATATACATGGTCTTAATTCTCCCATCAAAGGACAGACTGTCAAAATGTGTCAAGAAAGAAAATCCAACAATATGCAGCATACATGAAACACATTTAATTCAAAAAGATACTCACAGATTAAAAATCAAAGGATGGAAAACAATATTCCATGCAACAGGAATCCAGAAAATAGCAGGAGTTGCTATCTTAACTTCAGGCAAAGTAGGTTTTTTTTTTTTTTTTTTTTTTTTTTTTTTTTTGTGGGTACCGGGGGGTCGACCTCAGGACCTCGCGCACCAATAGGCACCCGTGCCGCTGAGCGATATCACCGGCCCCTTTTTCGTATGTGGGTTCCGGGAGTCGAACTCGGGCCCTCGCGCTTGCAAGGCAGGCGCTTACGCCGCTGAGCCATCTCACCGGCCCCAGGCAAAGTAGGTTTGAAGCTAAGACTGATCAGAAGAGACAAAGAAAGTTATTACATATTAGTTAAGGAACAATCCAAAAAACACAGTTAACAATTATAAACATATATTCACCAAATACTAGTGCATTTGAACTCATAAAAGAAACATTAATGTGCATGAAAAATCAGGTAAATACCAGTACAATAGTGATGTGAGACCTCAATACCCCACTGTCACAAATGGACAGGTTAAATAGACAAAAAATTCAACAAAGAAACATTAGAGTTGAACCAACCTTGAAACAAATGGACTTAGTAGATATCTACAGTGTTCCATCCAACAAGAACAGAATACATTCTTCTCAGCAGCACATGGGATTTTATCCAAAGTAGACCACACACTACCCAATAAAGCAAAGTAAAGTTAAGTAAATGAAAAAAAATCAAAATTATACCATCCATATTATCAGATCATAGTGCAATGAAACTAGAAATCAATTGCAAAAGAAACCACATAAACTTTGCAAACACATGAAAATTAAACAATGCTTTCCTGAATAATCAGTGGGTCACAGATGAAATTAAAGCAATTAGACAGTTTCTACAATCAAACAACAATGCTGGTATGATATACCAAACACCGATGGGGTACAATAAAATAGTCCTAAGAGGGAAGTTCATAGCAGTGAATTCCCACATTAAAAAAAAAAAGAATGAGCTCAAATAAATAACCTAATGATGCATCTCACAGTCCTAGAAACACAAAAACAATCTAAACCTGAAGTAATATGAGGAAGATTATAAAGATCATAGTAGAAATTAATGAAATTGAGATTAAAAACACAATACAAATAATCAATGAATGGAAGATTGTGTTCTTTGGAAGAGTAAAAATATACACAAACCCTTAGCTAAT